>JAFEMN010000025.1:0-600000 GCA_018801565.1 Epichloe coenophiala | reverse complement strand
TTCCAGCAAATACCACAATCCGTCCCACAAGTCCAAGTCCGAGTCCAAATCCACTTCAAAACCCCGTCTCCCCCCTTGTTTTGCCGTGTAGATGTCGGCCTTCCCTTTCGCTGTTGCGACGGACAGACATATAAAAACAGAATAAAAAAAGAAGCAGGAAACTAGAGACAATGACAAAAAAAAAACCTTGTCCTGGCAGATCTTGCACCCAAGTCTCATCAACCCAGCGCAGCCGTGGTATGGTGCCTCATTTTATTTGTCTTTCCGGCCTCTCGAATTCTTGGTACCACATCCCGCCTGAAATAGAAGTCCGACACTCCGTCCTGGTCCTGCACAATTTAACAAAGATCAGAAGAAAACAAAAAGCCAATACACACCTTTACCTCCCGATCCCTTCGAAATAGCAACCCAAGGTCTGCTTAAGTATGTTTTTGTTGTGTCAAGGTCAATGGCTCTCTATGTTCGTCATTCCAGGGTCGTTCTTATTTTCTTTGTTGAGCAGGGGGGGGAATCAACATGGGTAGATGCGCAACCGTCAGGGTGAAATTGACAATCTAAGAAAAAAGCTTGTACAAGCAACCGGCCCCTGAATTACAGTCGTAAATGCTTGTTTGCCTTAAGCAGGTGACTTGCTTGGAGGCGCACCGCCGCCATTCTGGCGAGGGTCGTTGCCACTAACGCTGAGTCCACCAATGCCCGATGAGGAACGCGAATGGATCATTCTCGCCATTGTTATTGTTGTTGTAGAAGTTGTTCGGAGGCGCTGATCCGGCGGAGACAGGGCCGTTGGAAGCTGACTGGAAAGCAGCTTCAGCAGCCCTGCTATCAAAAGGACCAGCCGAGTGAGAACCCGGAGTCGAAGCATAACTCTGGTTGTTCATGGAGCTGGGGTAAGCTCCGGCACCACCTCCGAGACCAGAAGGAAGGAAGTGGCTGGGAGGTCCACCAAAGTGCTGATTGTAACCTCCAGCGGATCCAAAAGAGTTGGTGGAGTGAAAGGGCCCAGACAACGGTCCGGGAGTGCCCGCCATGGATCCCTGGCTCACGCTATATTGAGAAGCATTATCCATAGGGGAAGGATAGCCCGAGTCGGCAACAACGGCAGCACCAGCTCGGCTAGCTCCGCAGCGAAGGCAGCACACATTCTTGGCAAAATTGTGATAACCACAAACCTCGTTGCCACATTTCCAATCGCCAGCACGGAAAGGAACGACACCACCTCCTCCCATGCGACCACCTCCATGACCCATGGGTCCGTGATGTCCACCATGGGGAGGAGGGGGCATAATGGCCGGGGGCCCGTAACCGCCGCCGCCGCCGCCGCCGCCGCCGTAGCCACCACCATAGCCTCCAGAGACATCGGCACCTGGGCCGGAGCCGGCAGCCGGGAACGAGCATCGGAAACAAGCGGTTCGGCGCTGGAAGTTAGAGAAGCCGCACGAAGGGCATGTCCAGTCGCCAGGCCTGGGCCGGTTCTTGCTGGGGGGGAATGGAGTAAGGATATCTTGAGCCCAATCCAGAACGCGGCTGGAAGAGGGCGAAACCTCGATGGCCTTTTCATTGAGAGCACGACCATTCATGCACAGGCTCTCGGCAGCCTGCGTAGAGACATGGTAAGTAAAAAGCTTCTGAACCCATCATGTCGAACCAATGTAAAGTTTGAGAGAAAAAACATGCAGATAACTAACCTCTTCATGAGAAGAAAACACAGCAAAGCCAGTGCCGGTGGGTTTATGCTGCTCTGGGGTACGTAGAGTCCAGAAAGCAATGGGACGTCCACCAAATTGAGTGAACCAGCTCTCCAGCTCGGATTGAGTTGTATCGTGAGGCAGACCAGACATGTGGAGAACCTTGCTTCTCTCGGATAAGAAGGCTCGAACGTCTGCTCTAGCATCCATTGGCCGAGTCAGAACATCGGGATGCTCCTGAGAAGGTTGTGACTTGCGGATCAATCCTCGCAGAACACGAGCAAGGGTTATGGCCTCTTCCATGGCACGTCGGGGCGAAGCAGGAGCCAAGGCCTGCAGATGAAAAGGCAAATTGTGCTTGATCGGGGCGCTCGACTGAACTGGTTCGACTTCGAGAGCGGCACAAATGTTGGACAGCATCGAGGGGCCAAAGGGGAGGCTCTCAGGGTGATGCTGTTGCCATCGCTGATATTCTGTTCTGAGATCGAATGTGCGAGAGTGCTGCAAGTAAGGGGGGAGGACGACGGCTTTGTCGCGGGCTTCTCGGGGAAGTTGCACACGAAGATCCCAGGCATCAAGGGTAACAAAAACGAAATCAAGATTCTTGGAAGTCAGATACTCGGTAGCAAACGTATCGAATCGAGAAATAGCGTCTCTAAAGGTACCCGCGTTTCGAACATGCTCCCAAGTCAGGGTCGTTAGGCTCGCTGCACACGCCAATAGTGTCAGAAATCTTCTTTCATCGTTTTAATTCCATACCATTGCACGGATGACACGGGTCAAATGTGACTCAGAACAAGATATGCAACTCTGCTGGAGGGGATTGGGAACAGTGTTCTGCCCCGTTCAATCGAGATGCGTTTTGAGCCGGAAGTTGCTTTACTCACTACAAAGGGGCGTGATAGGGGTATTCACAGGCTTGACAAGGACGCTCTCGTGGGTAATCTTACGATGGAAAAAGCCGCCGTCAGCAACACTCAGACAAGTAGACGCATGAATGAAGCGCCTCGATGAACAGCTTAGCGGCTAGAGGGATGTGGGGGTTGCATTCTTACCTCGTCGAGCGAATTGGCATCCAGGAGAATCCAACCGAGCTCAATGACTTCGGCAGAGTCCTTGGTCACGTAGACACCGTGCTCATCGCATGTTGTAGCAACATGTATAACAACATAACGATCGACATTGAGCTGGGAGGGCTGCTGAGAAGACATGATGGCGGATTTGGCGGATGGTGCGGGCTCAATGAGCAATGCACAAGATGGAACTTGGCGTAAGCGGCAGCAGTGTCGGGACAATCTGCTCGGTTGTCGACTTCTAGAAAGAAGGTCGAAAGAAAGAAGAGAGAGGACGGAGATGCAGCCTGTGACCCAGCCGGCTCTCCAAAGGTATGACGGTGACGGGACTGGATGGTGTTGGGATGACAAAAGCCCAACTGAAAGCTTCAGGAGGTTTTTTTTTTACCGAGCAAAAAGAGCCGCAGACCGACTGGAGAATTGAACGGGCCGACGACAGTGGGCAGATGGAGATAGGGGCGCTTAAAAAAAAAACCGGACAGCGAGGCCCAGGCTCGAGGAAGGACCAAAGTCACAGACAGAGAGACAGACAGTGGGACGCAACAACAACAACAAAACAATGGCACGCCTGGATGGCGCTGGATGGACAAAAAAAGAGTGCATGTAATAGCAGCACACTCTCGTCGCCAACAAACCGGACGATTGTAAATCAGGATCAAGAGGGTCTGTCTGCGTGGAAGAATTGGCTGGGGCGGTGTTGTCCACGCGGGAAGGACAGGCCATGCAGCCTTCAGACAGTTGGAAGCTCGGCGGGGAGCCGGGGGATTTTACTGGGGCAGAGGCCTCCTTTAACCGCTGCGATGCGCCTATGTACGGACGTACCTGAGGCGAGATTAATGCTTCCAAAGCCAGGTGCATTTCAACCCTAATGATAAGCCGATGATTATATCGGCGACTTTCGCCTTCGACATTCAAGTATGTGTGCTCTTTCTGTCAAATTCCCAGGCGCTAGCTTTTAGTGCCAACCGGTGACTGAGAGATTGACGATCCGATACCAGACGTGGGCGCATTCATTTTCGATTTTTTTTTTTTTGAGCGGGTTGTTTCTACACAGCATGTGCTGGCTGTACCTGCCCCGGTGATCATTGACTCACTTTATTACAAGATGCATAATGATTCGCGTCACGGAAGAAGGGTTTTCCCCCCCCCCCTTCACGACCATGACTTTGCTCCCTCTTCCTTGCACCACACCTTGCTCTCAGAATCAATCATCAGTCTCGCTACGCTTGAGATATCGCGCTCCCCCAAGAATCAAGAGCACGAACATCACCTCTACCACGAAGACACAAACCGTGCTACCTCAGTACCGTCTAAGAATATGGGGCTCAACCACGAACCAAGAGGTACAACAGGCTTCGCAAGCTTATATGTGGCTACTGATATGACCCTCGCAGTAATTGTTCAGTTGGATACAAAGCCCACTGCAACCAGGCAGATTATAGATGCCGAAAGGATTGGCACTATAATAAATGGTGCTATTGTCGAGCTTGCTTGCAATGCTAAGTAGTACTCCGTAAGGAATGCACAATTCGAAGCTGAGCAAGACGGTCATCAGAGTTGTCAGGGATGCTTATTATGACGCTCTCCAGGAATTAAAATGGTACCGGCAATTTATGCTCGTGCTTAGGAGGGAGACGTTGGCGCATAGCATGTGTTTTCTGGGGTTTTCATCTCGTCAAATCATTGAAATTTGCTATTTGGCCTGCGTGGTTTTCGAGCTTAAGTACGGACTACATTAGGTTTAATGTTCAATCCGTCTCAAAAAGCGCAAGCTTGAAAATTCCCGGGTAGTAGCATCCTTTGACAGGGACCAAAATTGAAGGTGTTGCAGCGGTGCGAGGCACATGTCGAGCTGTGATGACACCCATGCTGCCTGCCATTGGAGTTCTGCCAGAATCCATCCTTGCGGCTCAATTAATAAGACAACGAGTCCTGCAGTTGGTCTCAGGTGAACAAGGCTGCTGCGCCATGCAATGAAGAGGCTAGCCAAGTCATCGTGCCACGCCCCACTTCTTTTGGTTGGAGGCATCCAATAACCAAAAAAGGAATGGGGCGTGGCACGATTAGCCCTTCAAGGAAGGAGACGCATCATCCCCACCCAACGTGCACGCTTTGTTGCCGGGGTTGAACCTTTCTGGTGACCATGTCGGGTCTTCACCTCGGCGAACTTGTCAACCTGTTCATATATCCTTCTAAAGCGCGTCAGGAGGAGCGATTGGATGCAATTCCTCCGCGATAACATATATCAGAAGCTCCCTCAAAATTTGAAAGGAGCAATGGCTGTACTCAGCCACTCTGCTTCTCGATTCTGCCGGGACCCATAGCAGCCAACCTCAACACCGTCCAGTACTCGAAGGAGGTTGGTCATTCACAGAAGCTGCATAGCAATCTTGGTCAAGGACAAGCAGAAAGCAAACAAGACAATGCCGCCAGCAAGCCAACTGTGCCTTGTACGACGACGACGACGCTCCATGTTCGCCTGGTAAATCAGCGTCTGGGCACTATGCATAGCTTAGTACTCCGTAGAGCATAGAGATATCACAACGCCATGCATTGTGGTATCTCTTGTGTAACCTCCTCATTTAACCATCATCCAAAGATGTTGCCTCGCGCTTCATCGCGCATCCTGTAAGGCGTTGTTTTGTCCTAGTCATCCGGGTCTAGGCAGTTCTGACGGTTCATGAGACCCGGGAGAGCGCAGAAATATCGGTACAGTATGTCGAGAAACGAGACGTCCTTCACATTGACTCGAGAGGGACATCAACAGACAGGAAAGGGTATCAGGTCTTTTCTAAAATAAAATTCAACCGCTTGTTATTTAGGCATTAAAGTGCTGTCATTTCTCGTCATCAGTATTTCACCGTTGGTGAAAGTTCTATTTTAGGAACGTCAAAGGTTGTAACTTGTTGGTGAATGACCTAGGGGGAATGAAAAAAAAAAAAAAAAAGCTTGAATCATCAAGAAAGTGAGCCATGACTGTCACGCACAGTCAAGTACACCGATTTCCGGGATTGCAGGTAATTGACCTATGATACGAGTTCAATACTGTAGTTATGTAGTCGATCGTGGGCTGTCTCAGTCTCACCTACTGGCAACGGCTGGGCATAATATGGTGGTTTCCCAACTAGTGCACGTGCAGTTAGGCCTCGGCCTCAACCATTTCAGTCTTCTCCTGTGATGATTTAAATCTAGGGCTTGCTGCCTGGTCTCATTCTTAGACCAGATATAACCCGTTGCGCCAGCACCACTGCCGCTGCCGAACATCATTCCCTACCCTCGCACCAACGCGTCGCACTCGATTTATTCTCTGGTCACAGCTACAGTCATAAAAGCTGCGCGCCAAGTCTGTCGACTTTGACACTCCCTATTCCTAAACACCGCATTCCTTGCAACGTCCAAGGCCTGCTTTGCTTACGGTATCATTTCTCATCGCCAATATGGGTGCTGCGTCGGCCATCCTCATTGTCATCATCACCATATTCTGTGAGTTTTTCTCAAGGTCCATAAAAAACGACTTGGTGCTGACTGGAATAATAGTCCCTCCGCTGGGAGTATGGGCAGTCGCCGGATGTGGCGTGGGTAAATATTCGCTCCAACCCTATCCGCCGTCCACAATGTCGCTGACGAGGAACAGACTTGTTGATAAACGTCTGCTTGACTATTCTGGGCTATATTCCAGGTCACGTACACGCCTTCTACCTCGAGTACATTTACTATGATCGCCGTGAGGAGGCCCATCATGGTCGCTTCCCCACCAGCCGCGCGCCCGGGGTCTATTCCGACAATGTGCAGACTGGTGGCCAGGGTTACGGCACCATTGTGCAACCGACTCACTGAGGAATCATAGGTTTGGAATGCCAAATCGTTCCGACGATGGCGATATGTAGCAAGGTCTGACCGTGGCGGACGTTGTTTTGGAGAACACGACACCTGAGCAACGAGACATGAAGCTCGTCAAGCGTTTAACTTGACATGCAATACCATAATACCATTATGCTTCCAACCGCCTCAGCCCTCAATTTCAATCCGTAGCATAGGCGTACAACTGGGAAATGACATTTTTGTCCATATAAGGGTTCTGAGAGTCCGCAACCCGCCTTCGCACACTTCAAGGGACGTGATGGGTGTGTCAGTGTCTTAGGCCAGTTGCCCAAGTACGAAAAATGTCCAGCCAAAAAAGAGCCAGCGCAAGTGAGATGAGAAACATCCTCGACGAAGATAGTGCTGCAACACCGAAGGGTGAGGCATTGAGGCCTTTTCAGCACACGACAATGTTTCCTCTTTTAGACGCGATGAGTCACGCCAATACTGCTGTGCTTTGCGAAGCAGGTTGCCAGCCCATCGTGTGAGCCAACTGAGTGGTGGGAGTCGCAAATAATAAAGTCAGTCAGCATTGGGGACGAATCGGGACGCAACATCTGGATCAGGCCGGCCACATCATGTCGAACCAGACTAACGGGGCGAGACGTGGTAACATTTGTAGGGCGTGGGTATCAAGCAACCCTGTTTTGTTAAATAGCAACCCTACCTATGGCTGGTAGCCTAGTTGCCCCGTTACCGGCTGACCACGTGATTTTCATAGGCGGCTATATACTAGTTAAATATAGCCCCTAGCGCCTATATAGCGTATATAATACTATAAAATTAAAAATTAAAGCTAGATTAAAGCTATCTTTAATAGCTAAAAATATATAATATCCTATTATTATAGAGTCTCTCTTTAACTATATTTTCCTTACTAAAGAGGCTACCCTAGAGGCTACTAAAGCTATAGGTAAAGAGCTTAGCTTTAGTCTTATAATTTATTCTAGAAAGCTAAATACTAGTAATTATAACTAAATTATCCTTTAATATTATAAAGGTTAGAACTATATATTATAGTATTATTAGAATATTTATCTAAAGAAAGCTTAGAAGAACTTAAGCTTATAGATAATAAGCTACCTATATAAGCTTATAATTACTATTACTACTAATAAGAATTATATTATTAAGAGATAGCTTTAGTAAGACTATAATTATAAGCTTACTAATAGCTAGTATCTTAGTTAATTCTAATATAAAGTTATCTATAAATATTATAAAGAGATTATTAATCTTTATAATAGTAGTTAGATTCCCTTAATAATACTAGCTACACTATAATATAGCTATCTAACTAAAGTTAAGGGTATTATAAGGTAGGATATTAAGAATACTATCTAATATTATTAATTAAATAAACTTAATAGCTAATCTAAGATTAAGTAGTTATATAACTAGCTTAAAGATAATAATACCTTTATCTTTAGGGACTAATATAGCTTTAATAGGTATATCTAAAAGCTCTTTATTATACCTATCTCTAGGCTTTAATTATTAAAGAAAAACCCTAACTACTTCTTCCTTAATTATATATATAAAATAAACTACTTTAACCTTCTATTATTTAATACTTATAGTATTACCTTAATAAAGAAAACCTTCTAATTTATAGCTTACTTTATAAGTAGTAAGACTAAGGCTAATTTTAAGTAAGTAATTAATACTATTATAAGTGTTCTAGTAAAGAGATTAATTATAAGCCCTTAAATAATAATTATAAACTATAATAAGGGATTAATTAAGGTAATTAAAAGGAACCTAATACTTAATAAGACTTCTTATATTTTATACTATTAGTATATTAATATAAATATACTTACTAAATATAAGTATTACTTCCCTAGGGTAACCTATAATTAAGAAAAACACTATATAGAGAGGGTACCTTAATTTACTAAATTCCTTAATACTTAGAATAGTCTTCTTTTAAGTAAAATAAAGCCTAACTTTAAAAAAAACCTAGTAAGCTTTTAGTAGCCTAATAGGTTCCTAGATTAAGCTATTAAATATATACTATAGACCTAGATTAATCTATATAAATAGAAGCTTATTTTATACTATATTAATTAATATTATTACTTTAGTTATTATATTATCTCTATTATTAAATTATTAAATTTAGTAATAAAGTAAGCCCTTTAGAGTAGTATAGGTAATTTAAGCTATATTTTTTAGTACCTATAAAACTATTAGACTAATTAGGTTACTTAAGCTTAATAAGCCTTAACTTATAGATTTTATAAGCTACTAAATCTTTTATAGTAGCTATACTATAGCTTAATTTAAGAGAAAAATTTATATATTATATTATAGCTAATAATTAATAAAGAAAAGGTTCTAGGACTAAAGCCTATAAAGAAGCTAGAACTTACTAAAGAAAAGCTTATAAAAACACTATACCTACCTTATAAGCTTATTATGTTATATAGTATACTATACTAGTATTATCTTTAGTATTATATTAAGGAAGGGTAGCCTATTAAACTTAGTAATATTAATAAGTATTAGTACTAATATTATAGTATTATTATACTATTAGATATAGGCTTTTAAGTAAGACTATTTAAACCCTTAGTAATAAAGGTAGAAGGTAGGCTAAAGAGAGCCTTTAGATTAAAAAAGAGGAAGAATCCTATTATAGGTATAAGTTATAAGCTCTCTAAATTTAAGTATACCTAGGTAAAAGAGAATAATAATACTTATACTACCTAGGGTACCCTTTAATTACTACCCTTAATAGCACTTACTATAATTTAAATATTATAAATAGCTTTAAAAGAGGTTATTAATATCTCTAATAATAACCTATATAAGCTAGGCACTAAGTATTCTTAAGTATATACTTAGATAGCTATAAGACTTAAAGATACTCCTTTAGATAATAAAGAGAATAATAATAATAATAATAAAGGTATTAGTATTAAGGGATAGAAGGTAGAGATAACTTTATAGAATACCCTAGGGGAGTTATTAATATTATAGAAGTATTAGTATTATATTAATTAAAATTAAAGGTAGGCATAAGAGGTAGGGTTAATAATATAGGATAGTCTAGATACTTAGTATAGACTTACTATGTAAATTACTATAGGTAGCTAGTATTAGGTATCTTAGCCACCTACTAGCCACGATAGGGTTGCTATTTAACAAAACAGGGTTGCCTTTTACCCACGCCCCATTTGTACAGTCCTGCGCAACCTAATGATATCGAGCCAAAAAAAAAAAAAAAAACCCAACGCTAGAGACCCCCGAACATTCCCTTCCCCATCATGTGCGAACTAGATGGAAAATAAAGCCCCACGACTTCACGAGCATGTTCCACGTCGACAAGTGGCATCCCCGGGTGGACGTCGGACGAGACGTGCGAACAACTCAGCAAGGGTTAACTGGTCCATTTCTCGATGCCTTCCCCGGATCAGCCTCTCGAGATGCGCTGTGTTGGATAGGCCCTTGAAAGTCGGCCGCGACACCTGTTCTGCCACATTGGCACTCCGTAGTGTGCAGCACAAGCCATTCACAGCTTGCCCTTCAGCAAGCACTTCATCTCCCATCTCGTTCTGGCCTTTTGCTCGCACTGGCCGTCTCAGAAGAAGACACATCGCTGCTGCATTAATATTCTCTTTTGTCTGCTTACTAAGCATTGCTGGGTTAGGTCTTAGGCATGGTCATCTACTTAGCCTTTTTACTTATTAGCCTCTTTACTCAGCCTTTACGTGCCCGCCTGAATTGCCTCTCACATCTGGGATTGGCTCCAAGTAATACTATTACTAGAGAGCTACAAGGAAAGTAATAAGCTTCATGTAAAAGAACACAAAACACTTCTTAGCAGGCTTCTGGAGATGCCGGTTTATAAGTATATATACATGTAAAGGCAGCTTACTAGCACATTCAAGTATCACTCATAATCTTCTCCTTCCCCGCTTGCGAATCCAATCTGTTACGTGCTAGAATTGACAAGTGGCCTTGTAAGTTGTTGCCGAAGATGTGGCTAGCATGTGACCCACCCAGAACCCCTATATAAGACGCCCTATTAGATGATAGCTCTGACCTCTAGCTAAGTTGTAGTTGAATTTAACAACAACCTTCACACTCATTCTTGTCATACATTTCGTATCGTGACATTATCCGTACTGGACAACTAAAATGAAGCTCTTCTTGCTCCTCATCCCGGCTATGGCCATGGCCATTAGTCATAGTTATGCTAAAAAACGCTATAGTCATGAAACTCAACCGGGTTACTCATTTCAGACTGTGTACTGCAGCGACCGCGTCCTTGTTCACCATTGCAAACGCGGGGACCTTGACGGTCGTATCCAATGCGTAAGATGACCGTGACGCATATACATTATTCTCGTAGTCTTAATGCTAACTTGCGCCTTAGTGTTCTATTAATCAACAGAATGACCAAGAAAAGTTCCAATTAGCACTTAAGAAAATGGACAAATTCAAATACAAGGATACTTATCAGTGCAACAGCCCTGAGGAACTTTACTGCGTGATGTTATAAGCCTGGCAGGTGGGATGCCCCGCGCCATGAGATAGGATGACAAATCTAGATGCAAGCAACAACAAGATTTTCATTACTCGTCCGTCATCTTATTACCGTGCGCATTGACAAGCAAGCCCGCATGCTCACTCTTGTCTGTTCCTGTGATTTTTTTGATTTTTCGAGCTCTCAGTACGCAAGTCCGTAGCTCCAGGACCCATCACGCAATGCGACTTTTGTCTTTTGTCTCGCTCTCTCCCGACCCAGACCTGCCCAGACCAATCCACTTACTCGGTACATGTCATGTCTCCCAGCCCTAAAATCCGCTGTGTTTCAAACGACCCGGTACAGCAGCGCAGCACAACGCGGGAAAAATGTTCCAAAAAAAAAAGAAAAAGAAAAAGAAAAAGAAACGGGATTCCAATTAAACCCCCTCCCCCCCCCCTTTCTCCCCCCCGGTCGAGACAAACCCGTAAATCGAACTCCGCAAAGTATTCCCCCAGATGGGGAGATTGACCGGGTCTCAAATGCAGTAAAGAGAATGCGGAGAGCCCCCTATCCGTAAAGTTGAGTCCAAGAATCCGAGAATGAGGGGATGAAAAGCCATTGCGTAGAACGTCATGACGAAATGGACCCGTCTTGCGATGCCGCTCTGCCATCTGGATTGCTTCCGACTTTTTGTGTCATGGCAGTTGTATGTACTCAGTGTGTAATGCATGTGGCTATTTTTCAGGTACAAACTTCACACGTGGATGAGGCAGGCTGGCTGATTGGTCAAACAAGTTGGTTGTTCTCGCCCTCGCCCTCGCCCTTCTCCCTTCTCCCTTGCCTTGGACGGACGGACGGACGGACTAGTACGTCAGGTCAAGTGCTCTTTCAACGTTTGGATTATTAACGTGCAGCCATCTATCTGCCAGGGACGCATTATGCTTACACCAGCCTCAGCCTGTGCTGTGTACAGCAAAGGTTGTCATTTTTCCTGCATGTCCGTCTCTCTTCCTGCCACTCACAGTTTGTTCCGCCCGCCCCTTGACATCTCTCGTACAAGTTGATTCCCCTTTTTTTTAAAAAAAAATAAAAAAAAAAAGTGAATAAGCGAGTGCGTCCTCCATCACTTCTCTGACCTAACGCCTCTCATCAATATACACCCTCTTCGTTTCCAGCTCGCCATCATTGCCATCCTCCGGCGCACGTTTCTTTCCCTGGTCGCGAGGGGTCTCCTTGGTCGCAGCTTTCCGGGCCTCCCGTTCCCGACGTTCATTTTCCTTCCTCAATGCCTTGGACTCAAACTCGTGCCAGTCACCGTCGATTTCTGCAAGTCTGTGGGAGTTCGGTTAGCATCACACGTCAAAGCCGCTCACCGCCCACTTCTCGGGCATCAGATACGTAGGCATCGATCGACTCACTCTATTGCCTGTCTCGGTAATGGCTCCTCTTTGGTGAAGTAGGCATGCTGTAGAACCCCGGCAGCTGTTGGCCGCTTGGCAGGGTCATATTGGAACATTGCAGACAGAAGCTCAAAGGCCGCTGGCGTCAACTTGTCGCTGTACTTTTCCGCCAGAGTACTCTTCCGCTTCACCGTCGGCCGCAGCAGCTCGAACCATGCCATGTCGGCCAGGCCAGGCCATTCCTGGCGGCTTGGCGTACCGAGAATATTGTAGATCTTATCAAGTTGGCTCAGCTCTGTTCCATCACCTGGGAAGATGGCTGTCCGGTTGAATATCTCCACCATCACGCAAGCAGCGCTCCACACATCCACGGCGGCCGTGTATTGCGTTTCTCCCAGTAGGAGCTCAGGAGATCGGTACCATATTGTAATCACACGGTTGGTGTAATCCAGCTGGTGTCGCTTGGCGTAGAAGCGGGCCAGTCCGAAGTCGGCCAATTTGAGGACTCCAGTGTTGCTCACCAGGATGTTTGCCGCCTTGATATCTCGATGGAGAACACCTCGAAGGTGGAGATAATCCAACCCTTCAAACAACTGTCTTGCGAGATCCTTTCTTTGCGCAGGCTCGAGCTTAAACGTGGGATGGTTCAACAGCCCCGTCAGGTCGTGGGACAAGTATTCAAACACCATGAAGCAATCGTTCTTCTCCACCATGACTTCCTGGAGGCTGACAATGTTGGTGTGACGCAACGATTGGAGCAACTTGATTTCTCGAACTGCTGTTACGGGAAATCCGTCCCTCTCCCCCTCCATGCGTATCCGCTTCAGGGCGACCAGGCCCTTTGTGTAGACGTTCAGGCCTTTGAATACTTTGCCATACGTACCAGACCCAACCACCGACTCGTTGCCTGGCTTCCTGTAAAACACTGACTCGGATGCTGTCAGGTCAGCATCTAGCATCGGCCGTTGCATCATCTTTTTAACCTTGCGCATTCGAGGAGCCATCTTAGGGCCACCAGGGGGCGGGTTCCGGAAGTCCATCCGCTGTCTTGCCGACGCTGGCTCCGTAGGTGCTGACCGGGGCGGCTCCCGATCATTGTCGATATCCCTGACCGGCATGTCTTTCTTGGCAGGGGCATTGAACTTTTGCGAAATTTCGGGTTTGGGGGCTGTTGGCGTGGGCTTCGAAGACGCCTTGAAAGCAAAACTAAACTTGCCCGATATGCCGGTCGGGGACGATGCAGAACCTGAAGCACCGGGGTGGGATGGTCCAGATGGCATAGAGCCAGCGGGCTTGTCATTGACCCTAGGGTTTTCCACCGAGGGCCCTCTTGGAGGCCTTCCGTCTCTGCCAGCATCCATCTCGTTCTGTTTGGGCACATCGTCTTCCCTTGCTGCTGTTGAGTCGTCTTGGTACCTGTTAGCCCCTGGCTCATCATGTGTGTATTGGTTGTTTCGTGCCGATGGTTCTGAATTGCCCGGGCCCCAAGGTTTAGTGTTAGGCCCTCTAAAACCACCACGGCTCTGATAAGAAGATCCTCGCTGGCTGTTTCCACGCGTGCTACCCCGGTAGTTGCCTGACGGGAAGGGGTTCATCGGTCCCGATGGAGCTCCATGCGGAGGTGACCTCGGAGGATGGGGATTGGGATGATGGTGGTCTGTGGGACCGCTGGGCGGACCGTGGTGAGCCGGTCCATTGTGATACGAAGGCGGGTGTTGTCTATAATCATTATCAGCATACCGATGGCAAAACATTCAGATACACAAGATTGTGACCAAGCTTACCGTTCGGGTGTGTGCTGTCCGTTCCGTCCTGGGCGAGTATTGGGATAGGGGGAGGTCGATTGAGAATGTTGAAAGGAGCCCCCATGCGGAGGGGACTGCGAGTATCTCCTGGCGACGGTCCCGTAGTGCGACTTGTAGTTGTGCCCGCCGCGATACGTACTACGTGATATCATGTCGTCATCTATGTCCGAACGAGACGAATGATGCGGCTCAACCGCATCTTCTCCCCTCCTTCCATCTCGATAAGATCTCGGGGACCTTGGTCGATCTGGTCTCTGTGATCGCGCGTTGAGGGGTTTCGGGCCAGGAGATGGAGCCCTAGCGGGTTGGGCAGAGCGCGATGAGGTACGATGGTGACGAGGAGAAACTTTTAGACGTTCTCCAGTTGGAGAGGGACTTCGCGATGTCTTTCGGTGGTCTCGGGGCCGTTCCCGTCCACTGCTTTTCGACAGCTGAGGTCGCGAGTCAGACGGGCGTCTTGATGGTGACCGTGAGACCGAGTCCCTTTGGCGTCTTGTGAGAGAACCTTTCGTTGGTGAGAGAGATCTGCGTGAGCGAGAAGGGCGGCGTGGAGATGCCGACCGGTGTCTTCGGTGATGGTGCCGGTGATGGCGATCCTGTGATGACTCGCGGCGGCTGTGCTTCCTTGATTCGGTGCTTGGAGAATAGTCTCGGGGGGGCCTGGGAGAATCGTGTGCTCTTTTTGATCTTTTCTTGATGGGCGAATCGGTCGAATGACTGCGTCCTCTGTGTCTTTTCGCGGACGAAGGTGAGTGGTGATGATATCGTTCACGGCTACGGCTTCGGCGAAGCTCCTTGTCAAGATCCTGTTCGCGAGCTTTCTTGGCTCGATATCGGGGTATAAGGTCGTCCAATTGACTGCGTTGGTCGGCGGAATCGTCTTGATACTTATGCGAGCGATCTCTGCTACGGTCGCGAGAGCGACGATGGTCGTTCTTGGAAGAATCGTGGTCGGATCTGGAATGGCGAAGGCGGGATCCAGTGCTGGGGCTGCGCCGGGCTGGCCGTGGAGGAGATCTTGGTCTGTCCAAGGACGGTACTCCTCGACCACTCCGGGCCCGTTCTCCCTGATCACTACCTCCAGGATCTCTCATGGCAACATATCGACGGCGACGCGGATGTAGTTATGGATGGCTGTTGGCGTCGACTTTCGAGTGCCCCGTTTGAGTTTTAGTGCTGTCACGACAAATCGCCGCACCTTAGCCGAACCACCGGGCCGGGGCGTGCTGTGGTGCAGCCCCCATGAACCCCATAACCACCAGGACCCGAACACCAGGGCTGTGAGTTGGTGCACGACGACGCAATCGCTCCTCATTGTCCCCTGCGAGCCGACCAGAGACAGCATTTTGGCAGCTTGTCGGGAATGGAAAGTCGCGTCCTCTGATGCCTGCACTATATCATGATTCTTTGGCTTACCGTGTGCCTGCACTGACCTCCTCCGGCCATGGCCCAGCGGTGGGCATTCATTTTCGACCCAGCATGCTAGAACTGTCAGTCTGACAATTTCATCCATGCCAATTGTCATATCCTGCCGACTCGTATCTGTCGTCCATCTTTAGATTCATGAGTGCTTGCAGTTTTCTCCTGCATTTCGACCACGCAGTCGTCGTTCCCTCCTGCAGCCGCATTTCCAGCCGGCTCTCATCCAAAGTCGTGTGAGGCCCAACCATTGGCCTCACATAATCATGACCTCAACAGCCGTCACTACACGGTCAGAGGGTTGGAGAAGACTATATACGGATCCTCTCGGATCATTTACGAAGCACGCTCAATCAACTGAAATGATGAGTCTGACGATTGAAATCCCTTCAAAAAAAAATCCGAGTTCTGGAGACCTGGCGACAACACGGTCCCTCTCAAGCCGCGTCAAAAGGTGTCCGAGATGATCGGCATTCGCGTAAATGACAATCTGCTCCCTGGCAATCCGTGACTCCAATGTTCGACTCTTGAGGCGTCAGAATCGAGTGTCAGTACAGTCTGGTCTCGTAGCTCAGTCGCGATTCGCATTGATCAGCATCTATCCGCGGACGTGACGGGCTGTGGTCTTCAGCCCAAACTTGGTCTTCGTAGGACAGAGAAAGTTGTGAGTAATAGACCGGATCCATTGACTAGAAGCACAGGCAACGCTGACTCCGAACGACAGCAGAGGTAAGTGCAGAGAGTAGCCGCACAGAATGCGGCTAGGACGAGAGCCAAGGGCTTCTAAAAGCCATCATGGTAGATATTGACTGTAGTCGATCCCAGGTTTCTGATAATGCGTAATCAAGTCGTCGCTGAGAGATCCTCTTATCTCCGGTGCTTTTACGAATTGCTGCGTAACCTGGAAGCGTCCTTTTGTCAAAGATGACTTTCCACCGGCATATTCTTGTAACTAGCGAATCCGAACTGATTTTGTGAGGTGCCGTTTCTCATTGGTCCTAAATTCGTATCACCTTTTTGGAGTCGTATCCGACAGTGACGGCGAACGTCGCGGCATCGAGTGTATTGGCGTGTTTCGACGAGAAATGAACTTGTAGATCGCAGCCGCAGCGACCTCGTGCGGGCTAGGCTTGCATCACGGCGACTTCATTTTCGAACAAATTCTTGTCCAGAGCCCGGTCGCCCCAGGTCGCTCAAGCCCGATCATTGACTTGTTCAAATGGGACAATTCAACAGTCCTTTGCGGTGCCAAAGAGGTGGGATAACCCAACCATGTTTGGTCTGATCAAGCACGAAGTGGATGTGGACAAACGTAGAGCAAAGGTCAAGGTCTCAGGTCTAAATCACGTGGTCGATTTTTGACCAAGCGGATCATCCACGGACTTTACGGACGAAAAGTCGTGTTTCCCTGCAGGCTGCTGCCTGGTGTGGCCTAAGGCATCAATGTAGCAGCCTAAGGCACAAAAATACCCTACATCGACAACCCAAAGAAAAGTACGGAGGTACAAATTAATACATACCGAAGTGACTTATTGTAGTTATTATTTAGATTCTTCCTCTATATTATTAGAATCCCAGGCATAATGGTAGGACCGTTAGGACTGTCAAGCTCGCGAGGGTCTGAAATCCACCTTCTTTCATTATCATCATCAACAACATTTACAACAACAGCAGCAGCAGCAGCAGCTTCGTCTTCTAACTCTGATAATGATTGTAAAACAATTCTTTAAACCCTCCGACTGTCAGCTCGACCTTCGCAGGAGTTATTATCCCCTTCTAAGCGAATTATTAGCTCAATACGCCTCTCATTCATTTACCCAGTGAGATTACGACCCCGCTGGCTAATTAGGTCCTTGTGTAACCATTCCCAGGTCTTATGCAGGGGACACGACTTTTTGACGCGGACCTTCGTATTTGCCGCGAAATGCTCAGTGCTCGGCAGTGGCCCGCCGCAAAAAGAACTGGAACACGGCGATCGGGTTTTGTCAACTTCGCTCGCCTATCGGTGAATTTCGTCCTGCCGCGATTGGGTTAGTGGGAAAGAGGGAAAGCACCAATAATAGAACAAAGCGTGTTTCCGGCTCCAATTACTCAGACGACCCTCTTTGGCAGGCAAGACCGACGGAGCTCATTCCCATATTGAAGTAGCCGGGTGGAAGAGACTCCCATTGACTGTGTTGCTTGCGCAGTCTTTGTCCAGGACATATTCCTTATCGGTTTGTGCTGTTCGCCATCGGCTGTGTTTTCTATGTAGGCTTTATCTCCCCCACCCCACCCCCTTTTTTTCCTGTTCCCATCATCAGTGCACTTGCCGCCAGTCTAGCGCCGTATTTTCTTCACAAAGCTGCCCATTTATTACGGCGCACTAGTCGAGCATCTTCAAAAAGATGGAGTGGTTTGGGCACGCCAAGGTTGATTTTACTCATGCGCCCACGCCACGAACATTGAAAGAGAAGGATGGAAAAGAGACGGACGTGCTCAAGATTGTCGAGGCAGCGACGCCACCTTGCCGATTGAATCCGCTGCTTTTCAATGGCCATGTCCAAACGATGTGGACTATCATGAGACCACATGGGCCGCAGGTTTACTATCGGCGCAAGATATTCGAAGCTGACCACAAAACCTACCGGGGAACCTTTGCAGTGGATTTTGCCGTGCAGCCTTTCGAAGGCGGGGACGAGTCTTTACCGAGAAGAACGATGTACTACACTGACGGCGAGTTCGCCAACATTGGCTCCGACGATTCCAAGCCTATGCTCGTCGTTTTGCATGGACTCTCTGGTGGCTCGCATGAGGTCTATTTGAGACACGCTATCGTACCTTTACTGGGTGACGGTGGTTGGGAGGTGTGCGTAGTCAATTCAAGAGGATGCGCGATGAGCAAAATCACGAGCGGTATACTCTATAACGCTCGTACTACGTGGGACATGAGACAGGTTAGTCTCAGGTTCCATGATCGTTGCTGAAAGACTCATGTTAAAATCTGCCGCGCAGACGGTAAAGTGGTTAAGAGAGACCTTCCCGAATCGTCCTTTGTTTGGTCTAGGCTTCTCGTTGGGGGCCAATATGCTCACAAACGTAAGTACGAAAACACGTAGGAATACCAATCTCGATCTCCGCACCCCCTCGGCAATTGGATGCTAAAACGCGAGGCAGTATTGTGGCGAAGAAGGGGAGAAATGCTTGCTCAAAGGAGCAGTTGTCTGCTCAAACCCTTTCAATCTGGAGGTCTCGAATAAAATGATGCAGAACAGCTTGATTGGCAAGGAGGTGTATCTCAGAGCCATGGGCAGTAAGTGATGCACGGCAATCCGAAGTCCCTCGAGCGACTCGTCTGTCTGACATTTTTATAGCGGCCATGAAATCCTTAATTGAAACGCATGAGGAAGCGTTGAAGAAGCATAGCAGCCTCGATCCGCCTTCGATTAAGTCAGTCATCACTTACCTGCACGAGTTTGATCGCGAAGTACAGTACGTGTCGTTCTTTGTCTGTAGTTATATTCTGAATCTTGCTGACCATTCGTAGGTGTCCGACATGGGGATACCCTACCGAGACTGCCTACTACCGAGATGCATCGTCCACAGATGCGGTGCTCAATATAAGAATCCCTTTTGTTGCTTTACAGGCTACTGACGATCCTGTAAGTAAACTTCTATTGTTCTTTCCCCATCAGATATAGGTCTTGAAACTGATAGGCATTATAGATTGCCGTTAAACAAGCCCTTCCATACGAAGAGTTTAAACTCAACCCCAATACCGTCATGATCACGACCTCACTAGGTGGTCATTTGTGCTGGTTCGAATCAGGTGGCAGTCGATGGTACCCAAAGCCGGTAAGCCCCATGAGAGAAACAACAATATATAGGCGTGCTGACTCTTGGCAGGTATGCAACTTCCTGAATCATCTTGCACACAAGGTCGATCTGGACAGCTTGACCCCATCTGCGGAGAGTACTGTTCCCGAAAATTCATCTCACGGTGCAACCTACAAGCCTATGCAACGCAAGCTCGAGGTATATGGATATTGAAGAAAAAAAAGCGGAGAAGTGCCGCGAAGTACTGGTTGTACGCAAATCGACCTACCATTGACATAACTTGTTGCACAACCAAAAGAATGATTTCAGACAAGTTGAGAATAGATAGCATTTATCAGTTCTGTGATTTTCACATCCCTGCAGCCAGAAAACTTATCCATGGTCAAATGTACACCAGATTTGGAGAATACTAATATTCTCCTGTCCAAGATAAGCCCAAACAAACCCCCGAGCGCCAAACGATGCCGAATGCATAAATAGAGAATTGAAGATGCAAATATCCCATCATCGTGTCCGTCATAGATGGAACCAACCGCCAGCCTTTTATGCAAAAGCGACCTTCTTCTTCGTCTTGGTAGCCTTGGATCCCGACATGGCCAAAGTCTTGACTGAGTCGTCGTCGTCGCCCGCCGCGCCCTTTCTCTTTCTCTTCTTCCTCAGAGAATCCTTGGTGTCTTCAAGCTTGGACTTTTTCTCGTGCTCCTTCTTCTGAGCTTCAACCTTGCGCGCCTCCCTAATCTCCTCCATCTGTCGAGCCTTGATCAATTTTGATTCGATCTCGCCATTCTTCTCGGCCTGGACCATGGCCATGATTGTTCCCATGCCCTCCTGTCAACGTGCTCGTTAGCGACAACATTTCTGTGGATCCTCCCCTTACTGCTACACCATTCGCTGGGGTTCAGTTCAGCAAGGAATGACGGTGAGCGACCTACAGTATCGTCAACGAAAACCTTGCCCTTCTTCTTGCCCCTCGGCTTGACCACACCCACGGGCGTGACCATGTTCAATTCCGGTATGCCGAGCTCTGCCTCCGTGTATACCTTTTTCTTGGGCTTTTTCAACATTGCAGCACGGTTCTTCTCCTTGACTTGCTGCGACACCACGGGGCCCTTGGGCTTCCTTGATTTCGAGATGCCATCGGTTTCGGAGCGTTTTGCGCCTGCGCCGCCTTTGGAAGAGGACCCTCCTTTCGGGGCGGCATGTTTATTTTTGATCGTTCTTGTTTTGGAGGCCGCCATTGTGGGAGGAGAAAGTCACGATACCCTGATTTGACTTCTGGGTTGGTACTTATGAAGATCTGGTGGTGGTGGGAGCGATGGCTTGGACGCGGCTGGGTAACGAGGCTGGTGGTTTCTTGCAGGTAATTTTTTTTTTCAAGAGGCGATAAGCGATAAGGGTTAGCTTGCTAGAGACGGCTAGGGGGTGGTAGTGGGGCGCCTTTGCCTGAACCCCTCAACCTCAGGTCACCAGGTAGTACGAGACATTGAGAAGATAGATGCCTGGTGTCGTTCAGCGGGGACGATGTCGAATTGATTTTCCGTTAGATTACATCAAGTTTCGTTGATTGCATGAGACTTTTGTTGCGTCTTCATGAGTGACTTCAATCAACGGCTACGGAAAAGGACAGACGTTCTTCTCGAGTTGCTCTTCGAAGATGGAAATGGGAAGGACGGAATCCCCATAGGAAGCGCCGCAAGTAGCAGACGGTGCGGTGCAGCTACGAGGTCAACACAGACAGGGCGGAGGGCGGTGGTGGTGGTGCCTGCCATTGGTTGTCGTTGTCGTTTCGTTGTTGGTGGCCAAGTCAACTAACTGGCCGACAACTTGTGTACAAGTGGGATGGTCCACCAGATAAGATACAGAATCTGCCTGCCGTGGGCGCTGAACCCACGCTGAACCAGAAATTTCTCGGCCTCCACAACAACACCACACACCTCGCCTCCACAAGCTCGTCTCCTGCCAGTCCCTCGTCGAAAAAAAAAAAAGTCTCCAGATTCACCACGCAACAACATTCCTCGACTCGACTCGTTACCGCCCTTCGATACTAAATATCGTCTGCATCATCTCACCATCACCTCGCGCCGTCTCTTCAATATCACTATTTGCATCTGTTTGATCCAATCTACGTCATTCTGCGCAATCGCCACACACGCTCCGTCTGACACACACGACCCACGTTGTACAATACGCCGTACCCTCACTTTGCTTGCATATATATATAACTGTAATAGCAAGAGCAACAGCACCAGCAACCGCAACCGCAACCGCAATCACGGCCATCACGTCCCGCCTCAAGGCCCGTCGCGCTTCGCCCTCTTCGTCCTGCATCTGTCCCGGCCTGCAGCGAGCTCTTCCATCACCTCAAACCCAGCCGCCTCCGACGCTTGTCCACCTTTTCAGCACACCAGTAACATTGTCGAAACGTCGCTCCTCTGTAGTGTACGCCTTCCGCCGCCCTTGCAAGTCTCCTCGTCCAACTTCTCCTTTCCTCTTGCTTTGACCCTCGCGAGTCTGCTTCGGGGTGTCTACCGACATCGAGCCGCTCTTTTCAACGCGACGCTTAAATAACGTCTTCATGGCGACCGACAACAATAACCTTTGGACCCGTCGCACAAAGTAAGTTCCGAATACTACCTTCCATACCTTGCTTTGTGCCACACATCCCCACTGTCGCTTTATACCGATCACTACGAGCATAACAAGGGCTGATCACGATTGTTTTTCTGTCCACTCGCAGCTCCGGTAAGCTATCGCTCACGACATCGTCACCCGGCCCGAACGGCTCATCGGCGAATGATTCCTCACGTAATGGCTCTTTCTCAAGGCGTCATGGAGGCGAAACCTCGGCGCATGGCAAGGCCAGCCCCTTCAACGCGTCAGGCGGTGGCCTGGCATCTCCTACAAGCGGCGCTTCGAGCGCTTTTGGCTTGGGCTCAGGTGCTTTCGCGTCGTTTGGGTCTGCCAAGACACCCAAGTCTGGTGGCAATCCGTTCGATACAGCCATGGGCTCCGCTGTGCCCAAGACTACGGTCCTAAGGATGGAAATAAGTCCATGGCTAAAGTCTCTAGCATGGCATCTATCGCCGAGAAGAAGACTTCCGCCTCTTCTTCAGCTGCCAAAGCCCATTCGCTGAAAGATGCGTGGTCTTTCTGGTACCGACCCCCCATCTCCAAGGCTCACGGCTTCATTGCATACGAAAATACGTTGCATGGCATTGCCACTGTACGCACTGCCGAGGAGTTCTGGGACATTTATTCTCACTTGAAGCGACCGTCATCGTTGCCTGTTGTGTCAGATTATCACCTTTTCAAGCGTGGTATTCGTCCTATCTGGGAAGATGACGTGAATCGCAAGGGAGGAAAGTGGGTTGTGAGGATGAAGAAGGGTGTCGCTGATCGCTACTGGGAAGACTTGATCTTGTCTCTCATCGGGGACCAGTTTGGCGACGCTGGTGAGGACGTTTGCGGTGCGGTACTCAGCATGCGTAACGGTGAAGACATTCTGAGCATTTGGACCCGCACAGTTGGTGGTCGGGTTCTCAAGATTCGGTAAGAGCCTTCTTCGGTATCAAATTCGTGCTTACCATGCTAGGCGAGGAACTTGACTAACTACTCGTGCTTTTGCTTTGCCTACACAGAGAGACAATGAAGCATGTTCTCAACTTTCCCCCCAACACTCGCGTCGAATTTAAAAGTCACGACTCCAGTATCCAACAAAGGACTGCCATCGATGAGCAACGTCGTGAGAAGGCTCATCAAAACCAGGGCGGCGACAGACGCCACACCTCCAACATGCAGCGACAGAATCAAGACTAGGTGAACACTATGTTGGAAAGCAATTTTTGGCGAGCTTAAGTATTAGAATTCGTATCATGTGTTTGTGTTTCTTTTGCGTCAGATTACTGCACAGTATCTGTGAAACACCGAGGCAAGAGCATATATGCACACATCGGTCCACAACCCAGACTTCATCTTGCCGTCTCTGTCTCGAGCGGTTTCGCTCCGCCTCAAGTACATGATTTCTATTGCATCTTCTTTGCTCCGTGTTTGGTCGAACGACTAGCGCCCTATTCTCCGAGTCCTTTTTTTTTGTTTTCAATTCCGTTTCATTTTACTCAGCACGACATGGGCAAGGAGTGCTTCTTTGGTTGCGGTTGCATTGTGAAAATTCAATCTTCATCCGGTTGTTTCTGAAGTTCAATGCATACAGCAGGGCGGGCGTGAAGAAGAAACGAGGTCTTTTTTTTTTTTTTTTTTTCTCATGGGGGGGAATGGTCGGTCAAATTATCATGATGGGAGAAACGACTCAGAAGTTGAGAAGCAAAGGGGCTATCGCGGGGGAGAGCGTAGAGAGGACGGCGGAATGATTTTTTGAGACGCGGTTCATGCACGAATCGGGTCTTGTCATGCGTGGAGCTTTCTTTCATGCACTGATGTACCATATGTATGTACAGCTAAATGAGTCCAGTGAGAATCCAGAACAAACCCCAGGGTTTGGTCGTGGGAAAAATGAGGCGCTCTGCGCAATTTGGGAGCATTGTATGTATGTTGCTTGAAGAGTGCGTGTGTGTGAATGATGATGATGATGATGATGATGGGTGTGTCATTGAATTGGGTATTGATTGTTTGATAAGATTTCTGACCAAGTAGGCACAACCATCTATTTCGTACACATTCATCTTCATCTTCATCTTGATCCTTATTGTTCACGACTTCCCGTTCGCCCTTGGCGTCCTCCTCCGTTCCCAAATCTGCAGATACGTCTCGCCCAGATACAGCAGCTCGCTCTGGACCTTCTCCACGAACAAGTCCTGGCAACTGACCCATTCCTCCGTCGCGCGATCCCCCACCTGGGCCTTCCACGTTTTGCGCTCATCCCCGCTGTCCGCGACGTCTTCTCTCGTCCGGACAGCCTCGTGCACCACGTTTGCGACCAAATCGTACCAGATTGGTTCCGAGGGCGGCCACTCGGCGGGGTTCGGTTCCACGTAGGGCGATACGTCTAGGTTCCTGGCGTCAAAGGTGACGATGGTGGGGTTGCGCTCCGACACGAATTTGTTTTGGGAGAAGCGCTTGACGTGCAGGATGAGGTAGGGCGGGAGCGGGTGCAGGAGGCGGTATCGCTTGCGCTGGGCGTGGTGCTCTTGTGCTGAGCGGCCGTCGTATTTGGAGAGGATCGTGTGCAGGGGCACCTGGGGGATGATGTTCTTCTCGAGCTCGTCTTGGAAGAGCGGCGCGGCGGGGAGGTCGAGCGTGAGGAGAAGGAAGCGCACCACGTCGACCTTTACTTCGGCGGCTTCTTCGAAGCGCAGACGGTCGGTGGCGTCGGCGCGGGCGGTGATGGCTTGGGACTCGACCTTGAGCTTGCCCTGGAAGGTGCGCTGGATCATGGAACTTGCTGGTTTGGTTTTGCTGCCGCCGAGGCCGAGGTGGAGGTTGTTGAGGAACCAGGAGAGGAATTCGACGGGGTCGGATTGGCTCGTGAGGGTGAAGCGCTTGTTGGAGCGGAGGGCGATCTCCTGAAGGAGTTCGTGCGGCGAGACATGGGCTTTGAACGCGCGCGGGTTCCAGATCTTGCGGAAGAGGATCGAGGTCCGCTTGACGAGCTCTGATGTCTTGGAGAAGTCCTCTAGGAGGAAGTAGTTTCGCAGTGGGGGCACGTGCGAGAGCGCCTGGACAATGACGTTGAGGTAGTCGTTTTCCTTGATGTTATTCATGCCCACCAAGCCCGGGGTGTATTGCTTGCCGGACAGGGTCCAGGATTTCGTCGGGCTCGCCGTCTGCGATGGAGGACGGTCCAGGCTCATGACCTCGGCCTTAGTGTATCGTGGGTCCGACACGTATTTGATGTCGTCTAGGGATTTGCTCTTCACCTCGTATCCCTCGGGGAGGACATAGACCTTCTGCGTCTCGAGGTTGATGAAGACGTGGTGGTCTTGGTCGAGAGCGTGGAAGTAGGCATGAGATTTGGGGCCTCGTCCCTGGAAGTACTTGCCGCAGACGAGGCAAGCATACACGTTGATGTTGGACAGAGACACGGAACACAGCTTCTCAAAGTCAAAGTCGAGCACGTGCCGGTCTATCGTGTCGAGGTACAGGTCGTCGTAGCCTTCGGTGGGATTTGCCTGTCGCCGGGGCGCCGACGCAACGGGGGCAGCTTCGTCATCGAAGTCGGATACATCGTCTTCGTCTGCCTCGGCCGTCGTGGTTTCTCGCAGAGGTGTCGGTGTGAGAGCGGATGCGCCATTCTCGTCCGGGGGGGTTTCGAGTTCTGCTGTTCGCGATTTCTTGGAGGCTGGTGAGGCGATGCCTGCGAGCTCGTCGAGTGGCTCGGACGCCTGGCGCTTGGCCATTTTTCTTTGAAATCCGCGGGTGAGTTGAATATCGTTCGCCTTGTGCGCCGGGGGCTGGTTCGCGTGCCAATGGGCCGGTGCTGCTGCGAAGACAGTAAAATGGGAGCGTGATGTCAAGTCGCGAGGCCAAAATCAAAAGCTGCATCATTGTGGGGCTGACGGAAGGTGTTGGTGTTGCATTAGCTTCAGCCTACCCGGCATGCTTTCAGATGGGTATTTCGTCCGCACGCACGGCCACTCGTCCGTCCTGACCAACATCACCAACATGTTGCCAAAGTTTTTGAAAATTCTTGCTTGTCTTGGAGAGTCATTTTATTTAGTGCCCGAAATTTCCACCATGAACCCTCCCCCCCTTCCCAAATCACACCCTCGAGCCCACATGTACATGCATTTTAAACGCCGCAGACTAAGCCAAAATCACCCAACCATGACCGCATCCCCCTGTCCGTCTTCCAACTTCTTCATGGGCACATCGCTTGTCTCGATCGAGGCCAAGCTGTCCATCTCCTGCAGGGTATATTCCACCAAGTAACTCTCATCCACCAACTCTTCCATGCGTTTGTAGTGGCGCTCCGTGTATACTCGCAGACCCTGGAGCACGTCATTCAGGCTCTTCTGCCCGCGAGCACCCCTCACTGACAGATTAGAGAACTTGGAAGCAGGATAGCTTCGAACCAGTGTCCACAAAATTCGCTGAGCAACCGGCGCTGTCCGAGCATTGGTATTCCAGTCCCGGAGTCGAAGGAGCAACAGGAAGATCTGCTCATCGGACAAACTTCCAAGGACCTCGTCAACCGCCTTGAGACCACACAAACTGCCTCGTTCGGGAGTGCTACTGGTGACAACCGACGTGAATAGATTTAGCAGACGGCCCGGATGGTTCAGTTGTAGAGCCAGGGTAATGGCTTCTCTGTATGACCCCGCATATATGTGGTTCTCCAACTCCTGCTGCTGCTCAATCATCTTAAGCGTGGCCTGGGATGCAGCGGCTTGTGTCTCTGCTGTTGTGTCTTTCCAAAATGTCACAGTGGAATCGCCACTCCCAGATGCGATCGCGTTAGTTTCTGGATGGACAGCTACGGCCCAAACTCTGTCCTCGTGGTTGTCCAGAGTGCACAACGCTTCGCCTGAGTTGGCATCCCACACCTTGACGAGCCCATCGCCAGCAGCGGTAACGAACTGAACTGGTTTCTTCGACTGCTCCTGCTTGGTTGGCATGTTCAACCACGCTACCTTCAGGACACTATTGGAATGGCCTTCAAAAGTTCTGATACAAGTATAGTCTGACAAGCTCCATAACTTCACGCTCTTGTCGCCGCTGCCTGTGATAACCACGCCCTTGCCAGTGACAGGGCCGTCATCCCCTTGGATGGCAGGCAGCTGGGCTGGGGAGAATTGGACTGACCACACACCTCGCTTGTGGCCCCGAAGAATGCCCTGAACGTCACCTTCCTCGACTGACCAGATCTTGACAGTCTTGTCCTGTGATGCCGAGGCGAAGAGGCTGCTAGAGTGATGAATGTTGATGGCATTGATGTCCTTTTCATGGGCCTTGCGGGTGAAGTGAGCCCTTGCTTTGGCGCCATGCTGTTGTGGTTGACGTGGAATGTCCCATTTCTTGATTGTTTGATCCTGCGAACCAGTAATGAGAAACGTAGGCGGGTGCTCTAGAGGACTAGCCCGAGCAGCAGAGCCCTCAACCGGGACAGCTCTGGGAAGCGCAACTGCTCCAAGGGATTCGGCGTGACCCGAGAAAGTGGCCCAACACACGTACGAGTTGTCAGCCGGATCAACTCTCCACAAACGTGCAGTGTTATCCTTGGCTCCGGTGGCAATCCAGTGCCCTGACCAGTCAACATCCAAAGAGATCACAATGTCCTCGTGCCCTCTCAGTAATGCCACGTCCTGACCAAAACAGGGGGTTGCGGCGGAATCCCATGAGCCTGATACTTGGTCGTCTCGGTCGCCTTCAGCCACTGAGATCAGTCGAACGTCCTCCGAATTAGTTGCCAGAGCCATAAGTGACCTGTCTGGGAGCAGATATCCGAGATCAATGATTTCGTCATGCGTGCCTGAAATTCGACGGAACGGCTCGGGAACCTTCAAAGACTGTGCCGTATCCTTGGAGGGCGTTCGATAGAGTGCAAGTGTATGATCTACTTGAACGCAGAGTATGAATGGAAGACCTGGGCGGTGAATGCCAGCCACAATGCCCTCCTCTTCGCTCTTTTCTGACTGCGCGGGGGTAAGCTCCTTGCCAGAATCAGTGTCCCAAATGCGCAAACAGCCATTAGCACCAGCGGAGAAGGTGAGGCGGCCCTCGTCCAAAAACCCCGTCGTCTCAACAAGCTCAAGACAAGGAACGACCTTTCGGATTTTCCACGACCTGGTATCCCACCAAATTATGGTCTTGTCCCTGCTAGCACTGACCAAAGCATGCTGCTCGGGGGAGTAGTCGATCTTTTGGACATCAGAGACGTGCGACTCGAGGTTGGCGACACATGCACGTTTATGCAAGTCCCACACGCGAATCTTTCCATCCTGGCTACCCGACGCGATACGGAAGTTGATGGTGGTATCGGCATCGGCCTCCTCGTCAGAATCGTTATGTGTCGCTGCGCTCTTCTTTCCTTTGCGTGAGCGACTCTGATCACCCGATCGAGCGGCGACTTCAAAAAAGTGTAAGGCTGATACCAGAACAGATGGGCCACGGAAGGTATGTGTCACGTAACCACCCGCAATATCCCAAACCTTGATCGTGCCGTCAGTTCCGCCAGTCGCAAGCAGCGTGCTCGTACGATCGACGGCCAAGACCACAACAGGAGTACCGTGAGGCTTGAGAGTTCGCACGAGAGAAGCTTCAATTGTATTTTCGTCCAAAGAGCGCTTCAAGACAAATATTCTCATGGAAAGCGATCGGGAGCAAATAATCAGGTGCGAAGCGGATGGAGTTACTGGATAGAATTAGTCAACGTGCGGATGCACAGGCGCCGAGAAACAACCTACAAGTCAAGGTTGATATCATTTCGCCATCCTGTTTGGACCGTCAGCACATCATCAGCCAGAAAAGACGAAGCCTCCCAAAGGTTTTATCTTACTCCCTCAATCTGGGCAAGATGCTTGCCGTTGGCGGGGTTGGTAAGGACTGCATCTTCACCTAAGGTTGTGGCCAAAACCTCAGCTTTATTGTCGATTGCAATTGCGCCACCAGTAAATATAGGCCGGATTACGTGACCTACGTCAAAAGTCGTCTTTGATGGTTGTTTGATGGGCATGTTGAAGACTCAAGATGTGGAAGTGATAATTTTGAAGTCGTCGAAACTTTTTTTTTCTGGGGTGCCGCGCTAATAGCGGCTTGGCCTGGTTGGCAGTTGCTGCCCGCTGTCCAGGTGGTCGGTCCGGGCAGCTAAAAGTCGGTTAGTTAGTCGAGAGAACGTTTGTAATCTACGCATTTTGAAAATATAAACCGATTTTTGCCTTGGATTTGTACATACGACCACACCTACCAGAGAATTCGGGATCCCGTCCGCTCTCCCATAGACAAGCTGGTAAGGGGCAGAATAGTAGTTGGGTCGGTGACGACCAGCGAACACCGGCTGTTGTATGTATCTTTTTTCATGATTGCTTTCGAAACATCTGTGTGGTTTTGACATTTTCGTCTGCGACCTGTGGCTTTTCTGGTAACGGCGGATGCACAATTAATTTTTGACGGATGCGCGTTTAGTTGGCTTAAAACGAACGTACAACAGATGCCTATGTATACCTACTATGTAGTCACATCCCGCGTCACACCGTCAATCTATCACTGCGGGCCCTTTCATTCGTACTGGCTGGATATCGCTAGCAATGCCGATGTGTTCACAAACCCGATGCATTGGCCACAACCAATGAGTAGAAGAAAACTTTAAAATTCAATACATACATTACTGCATGCTGCGCACCGTATTCTCCATTAGGGTGTGATCCACGAGCCGGTGCAAACTTTGCACTCGTGCAAAATGCATCTAGCTAGACGCGCTAGCTATTTTTATTAGCTAAGATCCATAGAAATTTATAGAACTTTATCTAAATTATATAAATACTATATCCCCCTTTATTTATAATATATCTTTTTAACTAAGGCTATATAAATACCTAAAATAAGCTTAGATACTAAGAAAGAAGCAAATTTTACTAATTTCTAGGTATAAACTATATACTTTATATAGTCTCTATATAAAGTTTACACTAGTATAAAGTTTATACCTAGCTATAAGCTATAATAATATTTCTTAGGGTTAATAATCTCTTATTTAATTAATTTATTATAGATAAAGACACTAATAATAACCTTTAGCTTATAATATTAATTTTATAGTGTTTTTAGAAGCTAGGCTTACTATAAAGAACCCTATATAGGCTATATTGCCTCTATTAGTATATTAATTATAATTATAATACTTATAATACCCTTATAAGCCTTAGAGGTGCTTATTTATTACTAATAATATTATAAAATCTCTATAAATAGATTCTTTAACTATTATTAGAAATTAAATTTATAAATCTCTTTTAAATGCCTAAGGAGACCTTTCTTAAGCTTTATAACTAGCTTTATATTAATACCTTAGTATACTCTTTATAATATTAATTAGTTAAGTAAAAAGTAATAGTTTTCTTATAGATTTATATATATAATAAGCTATAAAGAAACATAGGGTATTAATTTCTACTATTCTAAGTATTAGTATCTTAAATTATTTATAAGCTTATTAATCTAATAAGGTATTTATATATAATCTTTATTTATTAGCTAAAGCTATAGTTAGTCTTACTATTTATAGAGCTAAATAAGAAGTTCCTTTAATTTAATAGTACTATTAGTGCTATTAATAGCATATATATTCTAGCGTATATTCTATAAAATTAGCAGTAAAGATACTAGTTAAGGAAGAATAATATCTTATAAAATATACTAGTAGCTATAAGCTTTAAGGAATTATTTCTATATATACTAGTGTCATAACCCTGAAGGTGTGCAAGGTAAGCCACTAGACCAAAAGATCTATTAATGCTAGCTCTTGCTGCATTGCACCTTACAATTGATTATTAGGCCCGCCCACGAACACGCGCACTTAATAATTATCCCTTCCCTTATAAGGCTTATCCTAAGCCAAGGGCCTTACACAGGCTAGCGGCTAGTAACAACGTAACCTTAGCTTGGATTAGGCCTAGTCATCCGTGGCCTCTAAGATAATTAACTAATTATGAACCCCTAAGGCCTAGTATGCATAACAGCTAGGCCTATATATCACCTAGTGCACATAACCCCATAGTCGTAATCGTACAGGCGTAACCATACCTGCCTTATGAGCCTAACATAAGCTGCCTAGCCTAGCAATTTAAACCTAGACCTATTAGGTTAATCTAACTATAGGAATTGAACCTAGGACCTAGCGCATGCCCTACCCACGAGGATTCGAACCTAGGACTAGCACACACTAGAAGACCCGTGAGAGCTAGCATTAATGTCATAACCCTAAAGGTGTGTAAGGTAAGCCACTAAACCAAAAGATCCATCAATGCTAGCTCTCACTGCATTGCACCTTACAATTGATTATTAGGCCCGCTCACGAACGCGCGCACCTAACACTACCTAGCTAATAATATAAAGTAATAATAAATATATTATATAGCTATAAATAGGTATATAAATTACTTATTATTTATATAGGCAGGTTTTCTAAAATAGCTAAAAACTAGAATAATAAATAAGGGTATAAGATACTTAGAAGTAATAAGAATACTACTAAATCTTAGGTAAAAGAGTAACTAATTATTTTAAGCCTTTATAAAAGCTTAGACTAAGGTAAAAGCTAAGTTACTTAAAGTAATCCTAATATATCTATAAATTACTATTTTTCTAAATAGCTTAAATAATACTATAAGAAAGTAAATAATTAGCTAAGAGATTCTAATAACTTAGAGCTAGTTATAAGGCTAGGGTAAGAAAGTAAAGGTTATAATAAGTTTAGGCTAAAGTAATAAAAAAAGTTAAGACCTTAAAAGAAAGAGGTAATACTTTATATTACCTATAGATAAGGTATAGTAATAAAGCAGGGATTAAGTAAAAAAGCTATTTCTAGTATACTATAAATATAAAAAGCCTAGATATACTATACTAGCTTATTAAGCACTAGACTATTTTACCTATAAAAGTAATAGGTATATAACTAAGAGGTATAGTAAAAGCAGTAATAAAGCTATATTACCTAATATAATACTAGTTTAAATAGTATAGACCTAGGAATATAATCTTACTATAGAATACTCTATAAATAATAGAATAAGAATATAGGTATCTCTATAATAAGATAACTAGTAATTAGCTATAAAAGCACTGTTTAATATAGGTATATAGTTCTTAATAATTTATCCTAAATTATTATTAAAAAAGAATTAGGAGAATATAATCTAATTAAACTAAGTACTAGAGAGTATAAGCTAAAAAGAGATTCTATATTAAGGGATCTTAAAAATATTAATAAAAGTAAAAAATAGTATAGAATTTATAAAAGTCTATTAAGTTAGCTACTATATTACTAATATAGGTAAAGGGATAATACTAGGTATAGATTAGACTAAAGAATATTTACCTATAATTATATATTAGGATTAGGGATTTTAAAGATATTTAGTAACTATAAAATACCTTTTCTTTATTTATAATAAGTAGTAAATATATAAAAAGAAAAAATAAGCAGTGGTTTTATTATTATTTAGGGTAATAAAGATTAGGCTAAGTATTCTAAAAAATAAAAATTAGAAAGAAAAAGGTAAGGACTAATTAGAGAACCTAGTAGTAATAGAAGTATAATTAAATAGTAAAGTAGCTATATAGTTACTAGAATACGCTTACTAGTAGCAAAAAAGTAAAGGTATTATAGTTATACTAATTTTAGAAAGTATAAGTAATAAATAAGCTATATTAAATTAAGGCATAAGCACTTAATACCCTATACTAATAATTCTAAAGAAATATATAAAGTTTATAAATGTTTTTTCTAAAGAGCTAGTAAGTAAGCTTCCTAAACTAGGGGGCTATACTTATATAATTAAATTAGAAGAAAGGAAAACACTACCTTAAGGGCTTATATACAATTTAGCTAAAAAGAAGCTATTAGTTTTTAGAGAGTATCTTATAAGTATATAGCTTAAAGGGTAAATTAGAAGATTAGTTAGCCTAGCTAAAGCCCTAATTTTATTTATTTTAAAGAAAGAAAGGAAATTAAGGCTTTATATAAATTATAAAGGCTTAAATAAGGTTATAATTAAGGATAAGGCCCCTTTGCCCCTTATTACTAAAATCCTTAATTAATTAGTAAGTATAGTTATTTTTATAGTTCTTAATCTAAAAGATATATACTACTAGCTATATATTTACTTAGGTAATAAGTAAAAGATAGCCTTTTATTATTACTATAGCTACTTTAAATATCTTATAATACTATTTAGACTAGTTAATATACTAGTAACCTTTTAGGAGTATATTAATAATACTCTTAAAGGACTTATTAATAAGACTTATATTATTTACCTAGATAATATACTAATATATAGTAGTATAGTTAAGGAGTATATAGAATATATTAAATAAATTCTATATAGGCTTAGGGATATAAGTCTTTTTATTAACCTTAAGAAGTATTAATTTTTAGTTAAGGAAGTTAAATTCTTAGGCTTTAAGATATTAGTAAAAGGTATTATAATAAACCTAGTAAGAGTTAAGGTAATTATAACCTAGCTAATACTATATAGTATCTTTAATATTTAGTTATTCCTTAGTTTTACTAGATTTTACTACTATTTTATTAAATAGTATAGTAAAGTTATTATTTTATTAATAAATTACCTTAGAGGATAGTAACTAGTAATATTTAACCTAGAACCCTATAAGTTAGTAGTGTTTAAAGAACTTTAATAGAAATTTTAAGAAGCGCTAATTTTAGTGTATTTTAACCTACTTATATATCTTAGAGTAGAGATAAATATATCTAAATATGCGATTAGGGCTATACTTATAATATATATACTAGGTTACTAGCACCTAGTTATATTTATATTAAGAAAGATAACTAATACTAAATTACGCTATTTAATACCTAATAGCAAATTATTAGCTATCTAAGAGGCTTTTTATATATAAAGACATTACCTTGCTTATTTAGCTTATATAATTAAGGTTATTATAGACTATTTAAACTATAAGTACTTAGCTATAAAGCCTAAGCTTACTAGTAAGTAAGTAACTATACTTAATAAGCTTTATCCTTTTAACTTTAAGATTATATATTATATAGGGAAATTAAATCCTACTAACTTACTTTTAAGAAGACTAGATTTTATAAGTAAGGCAAGGAAAGCAAAAGTAGTAACTATATAACTTCCTACCTTTTTATCTAAATTTATAAATACTAAGTAATAAGAACACCCTAGTAATACTATTAGTACTATAGGTTCTATAAAAATATTACTTAGTGTAACTAATAGTTATAATAACGCTGCAATAATATTGCTAATATCCAGGGTTTTAAAAAATCATAACTTAACTATATTCCTAAAGAACCTAATAATCTAGATAATCTTAGAAGAGTTATATTAGTAGGGTTATTTAATACTTTTAATACTTTTATTAATAAGTAATAAGCTAGCTATAGTAATACTACTAGTACCTAGTATATATTTAGTTTATTACTTAGTTATTTTAATTTTCCTATTAAACTAGCTACTACTATTAGGGGTAGACTAGTATAGGTTATTACTAGTAAGTAGTAAGGGCGCCCCTTAAAAACATTACTTATCTATATACTTATAAGACTAGAAGTATCTATTAAACTAATTACTTATAGAGATATTATAGCTAGGATTTAATCTATTTAAAGAATCTCTTTTAAGTTTATCTCTAACTTTCTAGAAAAGAGCTTAGAATTAAAACCCCTAATTTAAGTCTTATTATATAAAGTATAGTAAGGGAATAACTTTACTATAAGTTAATTAAAGTTACTTAAAAGTAGTAATTTAGTAGTATCCTAAATATAGTTTATTAGACTCTCTAAGCTATTAATATTTAAGAATTATATTTTTATCCCTTTAGAAATAAGAAAAGAAATTTTATTACTAACTTATAATAACCTTACTACTAGGTATTAGGGAGTAAGTAAAACTCTTTATTATATTATAAACTAATATTATTAGCTAATAATAAAGAAAGATATAAAGGTATATATTAGCACTTATATAAGTTATTAAACTTTAAAACTAAGGCATTATAAACTATATAGTAAGCTAGCTATACTACTAGTGCTTAATTACCCTTTTTAAGAATTATTAATAGATTTTATTACTAGACTTTTACTAGTAAAAGATTTAAACTAGACTTATAATATAATTCTAGTTATTATTAACTAATTTATAAAATATAGTATTTATATTCCTATATTAATATAACTAACTAGTAATAAGCTAGTAACTATATTCTTAGAATATATTTTTAGAGATTATAAAGCTTTAGAAGGTATTATAATAGACTAAGGTTCTATATTTACTAGTAGTTTCTAGATAACTTTTTATTATCTTCTTATAACTAAGTAGCTACTTAGCATTGCTTTTTACCCCTAAATAAATAGCTAAATAGAATATTTAAACTAGGTCCTAGAATATTATTTAAGGGCTTTTGCTTATACTAAATAAACTAATTAAGTAAATAACCTATTATTAGCGTAGTTTATATATAATATAAGTAATTATATAATATATAGCTATACACTAGTAAAGGTATTATAAGGTTATAATCCTAGAGGTTTATAATAAGTAATTATAAATATCCCTTTAGTAAATAATTAAGCTAAAAGTAAAGTCTTAATACTAAGAGAGAAATACACTATAATTAAATAGCTTTTAAGTAACTTATAGACTTAGTATAAGAAATATTATAACTAGAAAAGAACTCTAATAAGGTTTAAAGTTAGTAATTATATTTTACTATTAATAAAGAATATTAATTTAAGATAACCTAGTAAGAAGCTAGCTATAAAGTATCTAGGCCCTTATAAGATTAAAAAGGTAATTAGGAGTTATAGATTAGTATATTAATTAAAGTTACTACCTAGGACTTAATTATATAATATATTTAATATTACTAGTCTTAAGCCTTTTAAAGCGAACCTAACTAATATAAAAGATATATCCTTACTATAGAATAATATTAAAGATAATAAATAAGAGTTTAAAGTTAAGAGAATTATTTTATATTACTATAATAAAAGGCATTATAAATATTTAGTTAAATAGAAAAGCTATAATACTTTAGAGAATTCTTAGGTATTAAAAAGGGATTTTAGTACTAAAGAAATTATTAATAACTATAAGTAATAGTTAAGTAATAAAGTTAATATAAGATAGTTATAATTTATAAGTTAATATAGTAAGATATTAGAAAATAAAGTTAATTTACTTAAATAACTTAAATAATCTATTATATAGCTACTAAGCACTTATCCCTTTATAATAAAGTTAGTTACTAGGATTACTAGTTCCTTAGTAATAGTAGTAGCTATAGTAACTATAAAGGTAAAGGCCTTAGGAGTATCTTTATTATTAAAATCCCTCTCTTTATATATATAAACCTAAAGTTTACTAGGAAGCTTAATAAAACTAATATAATTAAGTAAGTTAGTAATATAAGGTATAAACTACTAGTAAGTTAGTTAGGTATTAGCTATATATATTAAGAAAGCTTACTATTAGGATATTCTAGGCTATAAAGTAAAGACTATTTAAAATATTAATCTATATCTTAAGGTTTATAGTATTACTTAGTAGTATTATTATAATATACTTATTACTCTTTACTTTATAAGTAATATTAGTAGTTATTTAAGTATAGTAAATATATTTATACTTATTAGAATTTTTATAAAATAGGATAGTATTCTATAGCTTTTTCTTTACTTTTATAATAAACTACTAGTAAGTTAGTAATAATCTAGTGTTTAAGTAGTAAAATTATACTTACTTTATCCTAATAGTAATAGTTACCTTCTAGAGTAGCTTTAATAAGTTTAAATAGCCTATTATAAAGCTTTATAATTTAAGCTAGATACTAGTAGTATATTAGTAATAAGTAAGTAAATTCTAGATAAGAAAGATATACTATAAGGTAGTTTTTATTATTTTAGAAGTAATAAGTATATTTTATTAAGTAGCCTATTAGAATATTAGTAATAAAGAAGTAATAAGTAAGTAAAAAAGTTATACTTATAAATTCTTTATATTTTATAGGGAAGGTCTTATTATTAATAAGATATCCTAGAATATTATAAGTGCTATTTTTTAGTAAGATATTCTATATTACTACTTACTAAAAGCACTATATATATAGAATCTTCTTGCTTATTATACTACTAGTAGTAAGTTAGTAATAAAGATACTATAAAGATATAGTAAACTTATATTAAAATTTTAGAAGTGGTTTACTTCTAAGGAGATAACTTCTTAAGAGACTTTAAAGAAGATTTCTTAATAGCTTAACCTTTAGGAGCTATTAATAAAGAGGGAGTTCCTATATAAGTATTAAATATAGTAAACTAGCTATAAGTTAGCTATAATAGACTAGATATAAATTATAACTAGAAGTAAATAAACTAATAACTAAGAATAAGATAAAAGACTAATATAAGTAGTATTAGATAATAATAATATTTAGAGACTAAAAAGGTTAGTAACTATAGTATAATAGTAGTAAGAAAGCTACTACTTAGTAAGGGTAACTTATAAGGTTAAGGATTATTATAGGAGAAAGGAAGTGTATAAAAGAGAGGAAAAATTAGTCTTTTTTATATTAACTATAGACCCCTTAAGTAATCTAATATACTGCATATAAGTAATCTATAAATTATAATAAGGTGCCTTATCTTATTTTTCTTTATAAGCTCTATTATAGTAACTATACCCTAAGTAAGTAGCTTATTTTATAATTAAGGTTAATTATATATTAGGGGAGTATTATATTAGGAGCGTAAAGGTTAGAGATAGGATATTTATTAAAGCGAATCTTTAGAGAACCTTTAGGCTATATAGATAATAAAGAGGCTAGCTAGCTATAAGATAGCTATATGCTTATAGAGTAAGGTATTCCTTAAAGACTATGTATATTATTAGTGCTAGGTTAGAGATTAAAACCTTTATGCACCTACTGTTACGTGGCGGAACACAAGGGTGGCTAACATAAGGCCAGATTCGGACTTTACGAGTAAAGAATTAACTTACTTCTAATATCTTACTATATCCCTAATAGTAGCTTACACAAGTGAACCTAGTATAACTTTATAACTGCAAATCCATTAGCCCCTCTAACGGATCCGCCCCTTATCGTGCCAAACCTGCACGTAACACCTACCTTGTCACGGCTTGAACGTAGGGTTGAATGAACGAAGTAATGGCTAAGATTCTTGCAGTTGCTACTAGGAAGATACTAGCTAAGGGCGGGTGTGTAAAGGTTTTAATCTCTAACCTAGTACTAATAATATATATAGTCCTTAAGGAATACCTTGCTTTATAAGCATATAGCTATCTTATAGCTAGCTAGCCTCTTTATTATCTATATAGCCTAAAGGTTCTCTAAAGATTCGCTTTAATAAATATCCTATCTCTAACCTTTACGCTCCTAATATAATACTCCCCTAATATATAATTAACCTTAATTATAAAATAAGCTACTTACTTAGGGTATAGTTACTATAATAGAGCTTATAAAGAAAAATAAGATAAGGCACCTTATAACTAAATATATAGGTAAATAAAATAATAATAATAATACTACTAATTATAAATAACCCCCCTTATTATAAGTAATAGTATTTAAATAGTAGCTCTTATATAGCTTTAATATAGCAAAATAAATATTATTACCTATTATATAGCTAGACTAAAAAAAATAGATAACTTATATTAATTTTTATAATTAGTTTAAATAAATAGGGTACTTAATTATTAGGAGCGCAGAGGTTAAAGACAGGACGTTTATCAGAGCGGATCTTTGGAGGACCTTTGGGCCGCGTGGATAACAAAGAGGCTAGCTAGCTACGAGATAGCCACGTGCTTGTAGAGCGGGGTATTCCTTAAGGACTGCGCACATTGTTAGTGCTAGGTTAGAGATTAAAACCTTCACGCACCCGCCCCTAGCTAGCATCTTCCTAGTAGTAACTACAAGAATCTTAGCCATTACTTCGTTCATTTAACCCTACGTTCAAGCCGTGACATTAATGCTATAGTTCTAAATAGTCTAACTAAAGGGCTTATATTATAGTTACTATAAGTTTATAGCTATTAGGTATATATATAAGTAGTAAAGCTAATAGTTATTATTATAATTTATAGATTACTTATATGCAGTATATTAGATTACTTAAGGGGTCTATAGTTAATATAAAAAAGACTAATTTTTCCTCTCTTTTATACACTTCCTTTCTCCTATAATAATCCTTAACCTTATAAGTTACCCTTACTAAGTAGTAGCTTTCTTACTACTATTATACTATAGTTACTAACCTTTTTAGTCTCTAAATATTATTATTATCTAATACTACTTATATTAGTCTTTTATCTTATTCTTAGTTATTAGTTTATTTACTTCTAGTTATAATTTATATCTAGTCTATTATAGCTAACTTATAGCTAGTTTACTATATTTAATACTTATATAGGAACTCCCTCTTTATTAATAGCTCCTAAAGGTTAAGCTATTAAGAAATCTTCTTTAAAGTCTCTTAAGAAGTTATCTCCTTAGAAGTAAACCACTTCTAAAATTTTAATATAAGTTTACTATATCTTTATAGTATCTTTATTACTAACTTACTACTAGTAGTATAATAAGCAAGAAGATTCTATATATATAGTGCTTTTAGTAAGTAGTAATATAGAATATCTTACTAAAAAATAGCACTTATAATATTCTAGGATATCTTATTAATAATAAGACCTTCCCTATAAAATATAAAGAATTTATAAGTATAACTTTTTTACTTACTTATTACTTCTTTATTACTAATATTCTAATAGGCTACTTAATAAAATATACTTATTACTTCTAAAATAATAAAAACTACCTTATAGTATATCTTTCTTATCTAGAATTTACTTACTTATTACTAATATACTACTAGTATCTAGCTTAAATTATAAAGCTTTATAATAGGCTATTTAAACTTATTAAAGCTACTCTAGAAGGTAACTATTACTATTAGGATAAAGTAAGTATAATTTTACTACTTAAACACTAGATTATTACTAACTTACTAGTAGTTTATTATAAAAGTAAAGAAAAAGCTATAGAATACTATCCTATTTTATAAAAATTCTAATAAGTATAAATATATTTACTATACTTAAATAACTACTAATATTACTTATAAAGTAAAGAGTAATAAGTATATTATAATAATACTACTAAGTAATACTATAAACCTTAAGATATAGATTAATATTTTAAATAGTCTTTACTTTATAGCCTAGAATATCCTAATAGTAAGCTTTCTTAATATATATAGCTAATACCTAACTAACTTACTAGTAGTTTATACCTTATATTACTAACTTACTTAATTATATTAGTTTTATTAAGCTTCCTAGTAAACTTTAGGTTTATATATATAAAGAGAGGGATTTTAATAATAAAGATACTCCTAAGGCCTTTACCTTTATAGTTACTATAGCTACTACTATTACTAAGGAACTAGTAATCCTAGTAACTAACTTTATTATAAAGGGATAAGTGCTTAGTAGCTATATAATAGATTATTTAAGTTATTTAAGTAAATTAACTTTATTTTCTAATATCTTACTATATTAACTTATAAATTATAACTATCTTATATTAACTTTATTACTTAACTATTACTTATAGTTATTAATAATTTCTTTAGTACTAAAATCCCTTTTTAATACCTAAGAATTCTCTAAAGTATTATAGCTTTTCTATTTAACTAAATATTTATAATGCCTTTTATTATAGTAATATAAAATAATTCTCTTAACTTTAAACTCTTATTTATTATCTTTAATATTATTCTATAGTAAGGATATATCTTTTATATTAGTTAGGTTCGCTTTAAAAGGCTTAAGACTAGTAATATTAAATATATTATATAATTAAGTCCTAGGTAGTAACTTTAATTAATATACTAATCTATAACTCCTAATTACCTTTTTAATCTTATAAGGGCCTAGATACTTTATAGCTAGCTTCTTACTAGGTTATCTTAAATTAATATTCTTTATTAATAGTAAAATATAATTACTAACTTTAAACCTTATTAGAGTTCTTTTCTAGTTATAATATTTCTTATACTAAGTCTATAAGTTACTTAAAAGCTATTTAATTATAGTGTATTTCTCTCTTAGTATTAAGACTTTACTTTTAGCTTAATTATTTACTAAAGGGATATTTATAATTACTTATTATAAACCTCTAGGATTATAACCTTATAATACCTTTACTAGTGTATAGCTATATATTATATAATTACTTATATTATATATAAACTACGCTAATAATAGGTTATTTACTTAATTAGTTTATTTAGTATAAGCAAAAGCCCTTAAATAATATTCTAGGACCTAGTTTAAATATTCTATTTAGCTATTTATTTAGGGGTAAAAAGCAATGCTAAGTAGCTACTTAGTTATAAGAAGATAATAAAAAGTTATCTAGAAACTACTAGTAAATATAGAACCTTAGTCTATTATAATACCTTCTAAAGCTTTATAATCTCTAAAAATATATTCTAAGAATATAGTTACTAGCTTATTACTAGTTAGTTATATTAATATAGGAATATAAATACTATATTTTATAAATTAGTTAATAATAACTAGAATTATATTATAAGTCTAGTTTAAATCTTTTACTAGTAAAAGTCTAGTAATAAAATCTATTAATAATTCTTAAAAAGGGTAATTAAGCACTAGTAGTATAGCTAGCTTACTATATAGTTTATAATGCCTTAGTTTTAAAGTTTAATAACTTATATAAGTGCTAATATATACCTTTATATCTTTCTTTATTATTAGCTAATAATATTAGTTTATAATATAATAAAGAGTTTTACTTACTCCCTAATACCTAGTAGTAAGGTTATTATAAGTTAGTAATAAAATTTCTTTTCTTATTTCTAAAGGGATAAAAATATAATTCTTAAATATTAATAGCTTAGAGAGTCTAATAAACTATATTTAGGATACTACTAAATTACTACTTTTAAGTAACTTTAATTAACTTATAGTAAAGTTATTCCCTTACTATACTTTATATAATAAGACTTAAATTAGGGGTTTTAATTCTAAGCTCTTTTCTAGAAAGTTAGAGATAAACTTAAAAGAGATTCTTTAAATAGATTAAATCCTAGCTATAATATCTCTATAAGTAATTAGTTTAATAGATACTTCTAGTCTTATAAGTATATAGATAAGTAATGTTTTTAAGGGGCGCCCTTACTACTTACTAGTAATAACCTATACTAGTCTACCCCTAATAGTAGTAGCTAGTTTAATAGGAAAATTAAAATAACTAAGTAATAAACTAAATATATACTAGGTACTAGTAGTATTACTATAGCTAGCTTATTACTTATTAATAAAAGTATTAAAAGTATTAAATAACCCTACTAATATAACTCTTCTAAGATTATCTAGATTATTAGGTTCTTTAGGAATATAGTTAAGTTATGATTTTTTAAAACCCTGGATATTAGCAATATTATTGCAGCGTTATTATAACTATTAGTTACACTAAGTAATATTTTTATAGAACCTATAGTACTAATAGTATTACTAGGGTGTTCTTATTACTTAGTATTTATAAATTTAGATAAAAAGGTAGGAAGTTATATAGTTACTACTTTTGCTTTCCTTGCCTTACTTATAAAATCTAGTCTTCTTAAAAGTAAGTTAGTAGGATTTAATTTCCCTATATAATATATAATCTTAAAGTTAAAAGGATAAAGCTTATTAAGTATAGTTACTTACTTACTAGTAAGCTTAGGCTTTATAGCTAAGTACTTATAGTTTAAATAGTCTATAATAACCTTAATTATATAAGCTAAATAAGCAAGGTAATGTCTTTATATATAAAAAGCCTCTTAGATAGCTAATAATTTGCTATTAGGTATTAAATAGCGTAATTTAGTATTAGTTATCTTTCTTAATATAAATATAACTAGGTGCTAGTAACCTAGTATATATATTATAAGTATAGCCCTAATCGCATATTTAGATATATTTATCTCTACTCTAAGATATATAAGTAGGTTAAAATACACTAAAATTAGCGCTTCTTAAAATTTCTATTAAAGTTCTTTAAACACTACTAACTTATAGGGTTCTAGGTTAAATATTACTAGTTACTATCCTCTAAGGTAATTTATTAATAAAATAATAACTTTACTATACTATTTAATAAAATAGTAGTAAAATCTAGTAAAACTAAGGAATAACTAAATATTAAAGATACTATATAGTATTAGCTAGGTTATAATTACCTTAACTCTTACTAGGTTTATTATAATACCTTTTACTAATATCTTAAAGCCTAAGAATTTAACTTCCTCAACTAAAAATTAATACTTCTTAAGGTTAATAAAAAGACTTATATCCCTAAGCCTATATAGAATTTATTTAATATATTCTATATACTCCTTAACTATACTACTATATATTAGTGTATTATCTAGGTAAATAATATAAGTCTTATTAATAAGTCCTTTAAGAGTATTATTAATATACTCCTAAAAGGTTACTAGTATATTAACTAGTTTAAATAGTATTATAAGATATTTAAAGTAGCTATTAGTAATAATAAAAGGCTATCTTTTACTTATTACCTAAGTAAATATATAGCTAGTAGTATATATCTTTTAGATTAAGAACTGTAAAAATAACTATACTTACTAATTAATTAAGGATTTTAGTAATAAGGGGCAAAGAGGCCTTATTCTTAATTATAATCTTATTTAAGCCCCTATAATTTATATAAAGCCTTAATTTCCCTTCTTTCTTTAGAATAAATAAAATTAGGGCTTTAGCTAGGCTAACTAATCTTCTAATTTACCCTTTAAGCTATATACTTATAAGGTACTTTTTAAGAACTAATAGCTTTTTTTTAGCTAAATTATATATAAGCCCTTAAGGTAGTGTTTTCCCTTCTTCTAATTTAATTATATAAGTATAGCCCCCTAGTTTAGGAAGCTTATTTACTAGCTCTTTAGAAAAAATATTTATAAACTTTATATATTTCTTTAGAATTATTAGTATAGGGTATTAGGTACTTATACCTTAATTTAATATAGCTTATTTACTACTTATACTTTCTAAAATTAGTATAACTATAATATCTTTACTTTTTTGCTACTAGTAAGTATATTCTAGTAACTATATAGCTACTTTACTATTTAATTATACTTCTATTACTACTAGGTTCTTTAATTAGTTCTTACTCTTTTCTTTCTAATTTTTATTTTTTAGAATACTTAGCCTAATCTTTATTACCCTAAATAATAATAAAACCACTACTTATTTTTTCTCTTTATATATTTACTACTTACTATAAATAAAGAAAAGGTATTTTATAGTTACTAGATATCTTTAAAATCCCTAATCCTAATATATAATTATAGGTAAATATTCTTTAGTCTAATCTATACCTAGTATTATCCCTTTACCTATATTAGTAATATAGTAGCTAACTTAATAGACTTTTATAAATCCTATACTATCTTTTACTTTTATTAATATTTTTAAGATCCCTTAATATAGAATCTCTTTTTAGCTTATACTCTCTAGTACCTAGTCTAATTAGATTATATTCTTCTAATCCTTTTTTAATAATAATTTAGGATAAATTATTAAGAACTATATACCTATATTAAATAGCGCTTTTATAGCTAATTACTAGTTATCTTATTATAAAGATACCTATATTCTTATTCTATTATCTATAGGGTATTCTATAGTAAGATTATATTCCTAGGTCTATACTATTTAAACTAGTATTATATTAGGTAATAAAGCTTTATTACTACTTTTACTATACCTTTTAGTTATATACTTATTGCTTTTATAGGTAATATAGTCTAGTGCCTAATAAGCTAGTATAGTATATCTAGGCTTTTTATATTTATAGTATACTAAAAATAGCTTTTTTACTTAATCTTTGCTTTATTACTATACCTTATTTATAGGTAATATAGAGTATTATCTCTTTCTTTTAAGATCTTAACTTTTTTTATTACTTTAGCCTAAACTTATTATAACCTTTACTTTCTTACCCTAGCCTTATTACTAGCTTTAAGTTATTAGAATCTCTTAGCTAATTATTTACTTTCTTATAGTATTATTTAAGCTATTTAGAAAAATAGTAATTTATAGATATATTAGGATTACTTTAAGTAACTTAGCTTTTACCTTAGTCTAAGCTTTTATAAAGGCTTAAAATAATTAGTTACTTTTTTACTTAAGATTTAGTAGTATTCTTATTACTTCTAAGTATTTTATACCCTTATTTATTATTCTAGTTTTTAGCTATTCTAGAAAACCTACCTATATAAATAATAAGTAATTTATATACCTATTTATAGCTATATAATATATATATTATTACTTTATATTATTAGCTAGGTAGCTACCTATATATACTATCTTAGTAGTATTATCCTTAAAGGTATAGTAGTCTAATTTAAATAATATATTTAAATTTACTAGGAAATTCTATAGGTTCTTATATATATTCCCTTTATATATAGGTATTTTTATCTATATCTTAATAAGACTATTTTACTATATAATTATTACTAAGTTACTATAAATTACTAGTAAAACTATAGCTAAAGTTTAAGGGGTAATTATAAGTCCTAGAGAAAGTCTAACTAATCCTAGATTTACCTTAAGCTCTTTAATCTATACCTTTATTTATAGAATCTCCTATATTTTCTAAAGGTAATATAGCTTAGCTTATATAACCTTATAGTATCTTTATAATACTTTATCTAGGTTATTTATATTATTTATACCTTTACCTAGATTAGGATTAGGTAGTGTTTACTATACCTTATTATTATTTATAGTTCTAGATTATAGGGGTTCTTTATCTTCCTAATTATTTATAGCTTTATTATTATAAGGTACTAGTATATTTTATATAGATCTTTAGAGTATTAGCTATATAATAATTTAGCTAATAGTTTATATTCCTAAAAGGGTTTTAAAGAGATTAATTTATTATAGCTTAAGTATAGGGTTAAATAAATAAAGTAATAGCTAAGATTCTTATAGTTACTACTAAAAAGATACTAGCTAGGGGTAGGTATATAAAGGTTTTAATCTCTAACCTAGCACTAATAATATATATAGTCTTTAAGGAATACCTTGCTTTATAAGCATATAGCTATCTTATAGCTAGCTAGCCTCTTTATTATTTATATAGCCTAAAGGTCCTCCGAAGATCCGCTCTAATGAATATCCTATCTCTAACCTCTGCGCTCCTAACAGTTAGGTACCCTATTTATTTAAACTAATTATAAAAATTAATATAAGTTATCTATTTTTTTTAGTCTAGCTATATAATAGGTAATAATATTTATTTTACTATATTAAAGCTATATATAAGCTATTATTTAAACACTACTACTTATAATAAGGGGGGTTATTTATAATTAGTAATATTATTATTATTATTTTATTTACTTATATATCTAGTTATAAGGTACCTTATCTTATTTTTCTTTATAAGCTTTATTATAGTAACTATACCCTAAGTAAGTAGCTTATTTTATAATTAAGGTTAATTATATATTAGAGGAGTATTATATTAGGAGTATAAAGGTTAGAGATAGGATATTTATTAGAGCGGATTTTTAAAGAACCTTTAGGCTATATAAATAATAAAAAGGCTAGCTAGCTATAAGATAGCTATATACTTATAAAGTAAGGTATTTCTTAAAGATTATATATATTATTAGTGCTAGGTTAAAGATTAAAACCTTTATATACTTACCCCTAGCTAGCATCTTCCTAGTAGCGACTGTAAGAATCTTAGCTATTACTTCGTTCATTTAACCCTACGCTCAAGCCGTGACAGAAGACCTCTACCTACTCCTCTCTTATAATAGCTTTATTTATAATAAGAGGCTTTATTATAATAAATTTACTAAACTTTCTATATATTTAATAAATATAATTAGTGGTTTACTTGCTTATATAAAGCTACCTATCCTATTTATTATATATTATACTAGATCTCTTCTCTATAGTATAAAAAGTATGCTAAACACTCTTTAGCTACTTATATTAGTTCTTAATAGTATTTAGAGACTATTAATATTATAGGAATAAAGCTTTTAAGAATATTTTAAAGAATACTTATCTTACTACTATTAAGCTATTACTTATAGTAAGCTTTAAAAAGTAATTTAAGAAAGAAAAGGGTTTAATTATTAGTCTAATAAATTTAGGAGAGTCTAAATACCTATAATTAGGTGCTTTAGAATATAATTATAATAGGTATTTAAATTATATAAGATTTACTAGTAAATTATAATAATCCTATTATATTAAAGCTATAGAAAGGAAGAGCTACTATTATAATAGTTCCCTTATGTAAAGGTAGTGAAAAAAGCCTTAGAAGTAGGCTATAATAGTATAAAGTAGCCGCCCTATATAGATTTACATACAATTTATACTATGCAATATCGGTGCAAACTTTGCACCGGCTCGTGGATCACACCCTTAAGACTAACCAGGAGGCAAGGCACTCATGATGTGCCGGCGCACAGATAAGGCACGTGACGTTGCGCCGCCTTGATGTCTCTCCCATGTCGCCAATATGCCTTCGCTTCCACATTTTCTAAAGGGGGGAGGAAGACAACAGCAAAAAGTCGTAAATAGACCAAGGTTGACCTAGAACGTTGAACACGCCTGCCGGTAGCCGCATCTTTATGCAGGACCCTGCACGTGAACACCATCAACGTTGACTGCGATTCATCCGCAGTCGTTTCAGTCGCGTCTCTACCCTCTCCTCCACCCAACATGGGCCGTAAACATCCATCGGCATCGGCATCGGCATCGCTTTAGTTCGCAATCATGGGCATGCAAGGGCCGCTCACAGCGCAGGCTTTGGTGGGTCTCCTCAACTCATCTCACCGTTGGCCGCACCCGGCACTGACATTCTCAAGGGTCGCTCGCCGTATGATGAGGTCGTGGATGGTGAAGGAGAAGATGATGGCGACCAACCCACCCAGCAGTACGACCACCGTGGGCGCCCCATCAATCCAGACACCAAGCGCATGAACCGGGACATAATCAGGGCGCACAATGAAGTGATACTGGTTATCGGGGTCGCAGAACCTGAGAATCCCTTTTCAGGACCAGAAGCCGAGTCGCAACGCCGCCACGAGGCACACGAGGAAGAGATAGGGCTTCGCTTAGGATCTTTAGCCAGAAACTGCATCGACGCAGTAGGCATCTTTGGAATTCACGGACTTCGACAGCGAATTCTGGTCAGTATCCACGGCCGCAACCAGCCGGAGCCTCCAGCCTCGCTAACCGACTCGCCTGCCAGATTTACAAGAGATACTCTCACATTCCCTTTTGGGACTTGTTCAAACAAGCCAGGACAGGCTTCTCATTTTCTCAGGACGTTCTCGCTGGTGCCCCTACCAGCTGGCTTGTCCGTTACTTGGAGTGGAAAGTATGCATGCTGTGGCTGGATGGAAGCAGAGGCGTCGTCATCCGTCTCATGTAAGCGCTTTTGCTATTATGTGCGTCTTGCGGACGAAAAGAACTGACAGTGATAAGCGTACACGAGGCATGGTCGTACTTCAAGGTTCATCTGGAGCTATACGTTGCTCTACAGCGATTGGGAATCATATCTGAAAAGCTCTGGTTTCCACACCCAAGCTTCTTCATTCCCTTTACAGAAGCTTCACCGATGCCGGCTCCTCCACCACTGCACGATTACACCATCCCATCAGTATTAGGTTGGCTTGGCGGCGCTCTCATCTCGTCAACACCCTTCTTAGTCTGGGTCATGTCACGACACATCCTGCAAGACTGGTTTCCGCAGATATGGTCCCAGATCTATCGAAGGCTCCCCAACACCGTCTTTCGCCGCAAAGCGCTTCCTGTAGCAGCACCGCCGCCACCACCGCCACCACCACCACCTCCCCCCCCATTCTCACACGATTCACCCGGTACCGCCAATATTAGCAGCGAATCTGCTCAGCGGGAAATAGAAGGACTGGATGGCCTTCACCAGAGACAAAACGACGAAACGTCTACCGCAGGCCAGCCCGGTCAAGAGACTCTCCGCCAAGCAAGTGTCTTCTCTACCCGAGGCGATGAATACCCCAGCGACGATGAAGAAAATGAAGGGGTCAGCGCCACTCTGATCAGTTTTGATGTGGAAGCCTCTGAATCTCAGGACGCGCCACCAGGTCTCTGGTCAGCAGAGCTGCGTCCCAGCGCCGGTCCCGACTCGCGATCCAGTAGCAATCAGCAGCCCGTATACATGGACACGCAGCTCACGCACCTCCCGCCGTTGATAGCAACGCATTTGTTCGCGCATTCCGTGACTCGGATCCTCACGGCTCCACACGAGGGCACAGCTCTACGTCTAGTCGCTCGAATGTTCCGTCTTCGCCAAGGCCTTCCCTGTGACGACATGTTCAACGCGAACATGCTGAGCGGTGTGACGGGCACTTCGCTGGTAAATCTTCTCGGTACCGAACTTTTGTCCTTGGCTCTTTCGAGCGAGATTTGGGCAGTGTTCGCATTTCTTTCGCAGTGGTACCACATGACGAAAGAGGAATGGAAGGAAAAAGATGGGAAAGCGCAGTGATTGACCATCGAGATGTTGCAATTACACTGACTGTGCTTATTGTTCTGCTTTTATTTTTCTTCACAGAACGAATAATCTCTTGCACACTTGGCGGGTTTTGTACAATGGTTTTTTTTTTTTTTTTCTTGCGAGCGAGCGAGCCTTGGACTCGACTCAACTAGAATTGAGCGAAGCGATCTATATTTCCTCATTCCCTGGCCACCTGTGCACAGCTCCGTGATTCTCCTCACATCCATCCCCGATTTATACAATCAAGTCCTGGACCACGACGCGATATTCACACAAGCTAGAAACAACTTGGCGGGCCCGTCGGTTTGCCTGGCGAAAGTTGAAGCAGGAGCGTGCGTCTAACCTAAGGCAGACAATCCTGAAAAGCTCCCAAAGAAGCTCTATAGGAAGGCATTCCACAAGGCCGATCTTTAAAAGAGCAGTAGAAGGGAAAGGTCTAGTGATTGAAGAACGGATTAGATTATGCTCGCTCAAGCCTGGGGGCAGCTGTTGCACCAAGATGAGTATCAATGCGGGCTTCATTGCGGCAACGCCCGATCCAACAACACGACTGATAGATGTAATACTGCAAGGGATTCCAGTCTCATTGCACCAAAAACGTTCATATCATCAATCACATAACCAAACGCCCGCGAAACCACCTCATCTACAAATGTACGCCTGATGCTTCATGCCCAACCGACTACATTATCGTCATATTTTTCCAACCCCCCCCCCAAAAAAAAAAAACCACATATACTCTCAAATAGCCCTTAAGCTCCATGTCGGTATACTTGTGCCCCTGAATTCCTAAACATGATAGTATCTCTTCTCTGCAGAACCATCAGGGCTCTGTTCAACCCCTGCTCACTGTAGCCCTTGCCCTCGACCATCTCTCGCCTCAAAGTAGCCAAGCTTGTGCTCCAGCCGATTGGTAGTCGGCGCTTCAGCTCAAGCTCAAGACGATTGACTTCCTCATTCAGCTCGCGACTTCCTTGATTGCTTCCCTGGTTAACGGCATCCATGGTCGAGCAGAGGAACAGGCGGATGGCTTCATCAACGTGCTCCTTCGTAGCAACGGACGAGAGTGTCAACTTGGCAAGCGACTCGGTGATACGAACAATTGCTTCCAGCTGACGCACGGTAATGGGAATGGACGAACGGGTATTGGCTTCCATTTCTGCGGCGTGGACCTGTCTTCGGATTGATACGAAATGAGAAGAGAGTTTGTCCGCGGCCTCCGGACTAAGTCGGGGTGCACAGCGCCTATTTCATGGTTAGCAGGGTTGGGGTAGTGGGCAAGTAGTTTGAAGTTGGGACCAACGTTTTGCAGTAGGTAATATATCTTCGCATCTTGTCGGCCGAAATTTCGGATTCAGTGACCTCTTCAGTTCCCCGACCATCCATGTGAATCCCCATGACGTGCCTGGCTATTCTCTCGTCCTTCTCCCGAGTGTGTTCATCCTTGACGATGAAAATCATGTCGAAACGGGACAAGATTGTAGTTTGGAAGTCAATGTTTTCTCCGGGAGTCTTCATATCGTCGTAACGACCGAAGATGGGATTGGCCGCAGCCAAGACAGACGTTCTCGCATTGAGAATCGTTGTGATGCCGGCTTTGGCAATGGAAATAGTCTGCTGCTCCATAGCTTCGTGAATAGCGACGCGATCTTCGTCTCTCATCTTGTCAAACTCGTCGATACAGACGACTCCGCCGTCGGCCAACACCATGGCACCACCTTCCAAGTAGAATTCTCTCGTTGACTGATCTCGCTGGACGGATGCTGTCAAACCAGCGGCAGATGATCCTTTACCGGAGGTGTAGATAGAGATGGGAGCTGCCTTTTCCACAAACTTCAAGAGCTGTGATTTTGCTGTTCCAGGATCACCAAGAAGAAGCACGTTGATGTCGCCTCTCAGCTTCATCCCATCGGGCAAAATCTTCTTTGATCCACCCAAAAGCAGACACAATATGGCTTTCTTGATATTCGTATTACCGTAGATTGATGGCGCGATGCAGTCTGCCATGATGTTGTATAAATCTGGTCGCCTGCTCAGCTCCAAAAATTCTTGCTCTTCTTCCTCGGAATATGCGGCAGAGCCCTTGGCAGATTGATCCACGTCCGTTTGAATCCCCACTGCTCTTAAGTAAGGCGTCCGAATTGCAACTGCACCAGTGGTGGATGAATTCTTGGACGCTTTGTTCTGGTAAATGGAGAAGATTCCCAGCACAGTACACCGTGAGCCCGGGACCACACGGTTTGTGAGATATCTGTCAGCAGAGATGAGAACATGTCTGGGAAGCTCTCCCACAGGTACCTGGTCCGGCGCTTCTTGGAGTTTAATGATCTGCTGGTCGACGAACTGGGACTTCTCGTGCATGACGAAGTATGGATCAAGAGGACATTTTTCGGTATGGTCGTTGGGAACTCGCTTGCGAGCACATTTTCTGGGAAGTGTCACACCTGTGAAGCCGCCAAGGACGGGAATGAAATCCTGATGCTGGCAGTTGCGGCACTGAATGTTAAGCTGCGTGGCCTTCGACGACATCACCGATGCCCCGATGACGATTCCTGGGACGCGCACTAATCTTGCAATGGTCATGGAGTCCAAGTTACGAATAGAGACATCGTCAGAATCGGAATGCAGGAGAAGCTGGTGGTCCGGCAAGTCGACTTTCTTCTCGTGGGGGAAGACGATTCGATGTGTGCACTTTTTCAAAGCTGCCTCAAACTGCGCCAACGTCGTTAGTTACCCGTCATCACCATGACTTTCAGCTCATGTCCGACGTACAAGGGGGAGGATATCAGCAGGTTCTGAGGCCAGTTTGTGGGCCAGATCCTCATTGAAGTTGATGAGGTCGTTGATATTAACATCACAGTAAAACTTTTTGAGCAGCGCATTCTCTCGCAGTTGATCACTGGCCGCCGAGTCAATTTCAATCATCTGCTGTGATGCCACACCTGGTCAGCGGGATTTATTTGTCACATACCGATAAACAAAGTTGTTATCAAGTCGGAAATCAAGAATAAAAGTCTCGAGCTGTTGCTGCAACTGCAGTCGAGTGTCGCCGTTCTCGCCAACACTTGGCTCATAAACGTGAGTGGAATATACAGATTGACGATCCATGGTTGAGTCACTGGCACACTTGCGTCGTAACAATCGTGCAACAAAAACTCAATGGCTTGATGGTCAGATGGGCAGGTTGAGGATGCAGATGCGACAAGCACTTGGCAGCGAGGCCAAGAACATCCACTTTACGCGTTGATCCCGTCTACTTGGGGGGTGGACTAAGTCGTAGCGCGTCTTGACGCGCTCACATGCTTCCAACGTGGAGCCAAAAAAGGTAGGGTGGGGCTGCGGAGTTGTTCACACAAGCTGTATTAATGCACGGGGCGTTAATAATATTAGCGGTCCATGTATCGTCACGTGCGTGTGATCAAGCCGATATGCAAGCGTTGGGCTCGGAGAATTTTCGGCTGTAGTTTGCAACAACTTGGCTTTAGCTGAGCTGCCTTCTTGTTGTTAATACCATTATTAATACCATCATTAATATCATAAGTTGTCCATGCTGAGAGCGACTGGGGTCGTTGTTAGCAATGCCCGCATTGACATCTGCCATATCGGTTGCATCTTGACATCTGATTCATCCGTTTTGTTGAATCGTATTTCTTGAGTATCTTCTTGAAGCTAACAATTTGATTTGCTCTCTATGGTTCTGCACATGACAGCGATGATACCCCGGTAGCACTACTCCTTACCAAAGCCGTCTGCACAGCCGTCGGCCCTTTACCGCTGCCGTACTTTTCTTTCCTTTTAGCATTTTAAGATACGTGAAGAATCCCAAAGAAAAACTTCTACTCAAGGGCAGCATGTTCTCGTCTCCAAATGCTGGGAAGTCTGTTGACAGCTTCTCGGCGCCGTCACCAGGGGGTCGTCATGAGGTCTCGCTTCATAGGTTTGTCCAAGTCACAAGCAAGCTGGAATTGTCTGTATACGTGCTGACGGGTTGGAAAGCAGCCGATCTGGTCAGAATTATACCCGCTCAGCTTCTCGACGTAATTCTACTGCGAGCTCCATTCATTCAATAGGCGGCACCTTGGACACCTCATCAAACAACGCATCTCATTCTGTCTACGAGTCTGGGCAAAACGGTAGGAAGCTTCCAGCCCCTTTTATTAGCAATCATCTTTTCTAACCTACGCCTTGCCAGCTATCTCGACACTTCTACAACCTCCTATAGTACGAACGGGTCTTCAGCCGCACACTACAGCGCCGTCATCAAGCTCCCACAAGGCCCCGACCGCGCGAGATATCCCCCCTGTCACACTGACGAATATTCCCATCGTCGATGCTGCCGAATTCAATCCGTATCTTGCGCAAGTTGGTGCATTATACGAACAGCTGCGGCGAGTCAAAGAGACCGAGGAAGAGGCGACCAATAGCCGACGCAACATTAAGCACGAAGAGCACGACACGGGATCGGACAGTCTCTTGCGACCGACCACGAGATCACACCGTCGAGGTTCGACATCCTCCGTCACGTCGTTGGGTTCTATCGAGGCACCGAGCCCCTTGAGGAGGTCCAGCTCCGGATTGATGCGGAAAGCTGCCCAAGGTCCGGCTCCTTTATCAACTATCCCCACTGTGTACTACGACGAGAATTTTCATCTTGAGAACCCTAGGACGTTTGATGTGGTCAGCGAACGTTCGGAAGTGATTCGTCCTCCGTCATCTGGCAAGGACACCTCCTCTGCCCCTCGCAAGGCATTAGCCACGAATGCTATTCTTCAGGAAAAGCTCTCTTGGTATATGGACACGATCGAAGTTCATCTGATCAACTCGATATCGACGGCGTCTACCACATTCTTTACAGCGCTTGGCTCCCTGAAGGAGTTGCACTCTGAAGCTGCTGAGTCAGTGGAGAGAATAATAGGGCTGAGGGAGGAACTCGCGGCTCTCGATGAGGAAGTGGCCACCAATGGGTTGCTCATTGCCCAGAAACGCCGTCGACAAGAAAATTTACGCCAACTCAACGACGCTGTCTCTCAGCTACGCCATGTTGTTGAAGGGATTGCTAGTTGTGAGTCACTTGTTGATGCCGGAGAGGTAGACGAAGCTCTATCTAGTTTTGATGCACTGGAAAAACTCATCGCGGGCGAACGTGACGAGACGGATAAAAGTGCCTCACTTGATATAGTGCTGCGCGATTTACGCGGAACCTCTGCCCTACAAGGGATCAATCAAGACTTGAACACATTACGATTCAGAGTTGGAAAAGCTTTCGAGTCGCAATTCATCAGCATCTTGCTCACAGACTTGAGGCGTCATTCAGAATCCGTGACAGCACCAGAGGTCCTATCGCGATGGAGCAATGCCGCCTCGAGGCAAAGAGGCGGCCAATCTCGGTCCTCTTCCGTGTTTCCCACCTATCTCACCTTGACCGAGGGACTCAAAGCTCAGCTTATGCCAAACATGATTGGGCTGCATCGTGCCAAATACGTAGTGACGGCAACCATGGCATATCGAGACACGGTACTTCGAGAAATCCGCAACTTGGTTCGACGTCCACTTCCTAGTTCAAGCGATGACGACAATGAATCCATGCTGTCGGTGTCGACAACGAGCGGCAGCAGACACTTATCTAGTCAGGAGAAATCAACTAATCTGGCGAGAAACCTGCGTGCGCTGGATCCACAGGATGCTGAAGAGCTTCTAGTGAAGATCTATGTTGGTGTTACAGAGACTTTGAGGCGGTTGACAACGCAGGTCAAGGTTCTTTTGGATGTTGCAAGCTCCTTGTCTGACCTGCCAAGTCCAGATGGGGTCAGATCGCCGCCTGCTAGATCACCGGCCACAAGCCCTCGTCCCGATCGTTATCCCACGAATCCCATGGTGATGAGCGCAGACATAGAACTGCAAGAAGAGCTCCATAAGAGCCTGGACATTAACAGTCTTCTCATCCAAGCTGTTGATGTCGCCAACGACAAGATAGTAAAAATCTTGAAGGTGCGAGCCGAGCAAGCTACCCACTTGCCGTTGGACTTCTTTCTCCGGTATTTCACACTGAACCTTTACTTTGCGAATGAGTGCGAAGCCATATCTGGGCGAAGCGGAACGTCCCTCAAAAACGTGGTCAATGGACACGTCAAAGAGTTTGTCCAGCGGAATCGGGATGCGGAGATGCAAAAGCTTGCGCAAGGCATGGAGGCGGATCAGTGGAACGCCAAAGACTTCTTAGAGAGTGACTCGAAACTACTGAACATGATACTGGGATCCAGCACACAGGATGATGTTTCTATTTGGACGGAGAACAATAAAATATGGATCCCATATCGTGAACTCGAGAAGCCAGCAGAGCCGAGCGCAGAACCCGCCGAGACCAATGTCACCGGCAAAGACAAGACGCGGCCTGCTGTCATTGAGTCGGAAAGGTTTATCCTTCCAAACTCTGCCATCCTGTGCTTAAGCGGCATGGGCAACTTTTTACACCTGATTGCCGGTATACCGTCCATGACAACGGATGTGGCTTCTTCTTTGATTGCTTATTTCCAACTGTTCAATTCCCGCTGCACTCAGTTGATCCTGGGCGCGGGCGCCACCCGTTCGGCGGGTTTGAAGAACATCACCACCAAACACCTGGCTCTCGCCTCGCAGGCGTTGTCGTTCATGGCTACATTGGTCCCTCACACTCGCGAGTTTGTACGCAGCCATGCTGGGTCAGGTGCTGGGGTGTCCAGTCTGATGGGAGAATTCGACAAGGTACGCCGGCTGCTGCAAGAGCACCAAAGCAGTATCTATCAAAAGCTCGTCGACATCATGAGTGGGCGAGCCGCGATTCACGCCAAGAGCATGAGGGCCATCGAGTGGGATACATCCAAGGCCGACTCCGTACATGCATACATGGAGATTCTTGCGAAAGAGACCATCACGCTACATCGGGTGCTAACGAAACATTTGCCCGATGCGTCAATCCAGATGATCATGACTCCCGTTTTTGCCAGTTACAAGGAACAGCTGGGGGCTCCTCTTCGAGAGGCAACCCCCAAAACAGAAGCTGGCCAACAAAGGTGAGATGATTGCCTGTGTTCTACCCCGTAGTTTCTTTCCTGAGCATTTATGATGCTTTATTTCTCGAGCATTGCGGAGTGAGTAGCTAGCTAACCTGGAGGAACACAGCATGCTGCAAGACGTGAAATTTTTCTCATTCAAATTAGGCAAGATCGAGGGGTCTAGTGACGCGGGAGATTTTCTCACAGAGATTGTCAAGTCCAAAGAAGTGAAGCCCAAGATGCCCGAGCCTTTAAAGGCAGAATCCGCGACAGCCGAGAACGAGAAGGACGAAGACGACACTGCTGTGAAGTCGAAAGGGGAAACGTCATCATCGTCATCACCGGCGAAGGAAGATGATAAGACCAACGCTTCACCAGGTGTAGATGACAAGGAAGCGTCAAAGGAAGGCGAATGAAGTCTACAGCAAAGGGATTTCATTCACACGAAGATACGTCCGGATGTTTATTTCGTGACGAAGGTCGCGGGGGAGGAGGCGTTGTCCAATGTCAGTAATGTGCAAGGGAATTTTGACGAGTTACAAGACATGTACATGTATGGATTCTACAAACAGGCTACGTACAGAGAGAGGTCCGCAGACAAGAGCAAGTCAAGACGGTCTACGGTGTACGATTGATACCCAGGGAGGGAGGGTACTTCCAAAAGCGTAAAAGTAATTTGGCTCAATTGACGAGCCATGACGGGTGCTCTGCCATGGCCCATGTGGCGCATCCAATGGGTACCTGTGTAGGTACCTGTGTACTCGGAGACGTGTCATCCGTTCCGTCATCCGTCTGGCAGACTGGCACACTCATTCTGTCCACAGCAGCAGTCTCGACCACCGAGCCGAGTGAGTGACTCTCTGTTTGTCCCCCCATAAGCCGCACACGCAGGAAAGGCACAGACGCGATGCAGAGATTACTAAAGTGCATTTACTTACACGACCTCGTTCTCCATACAGTGTTTCAACATGATAGGCCACTTCTGCATTTTCTTTCTCAGCCCAACCAGTTCATTCCGACAGCTGTGCTACCGTCCTCTCACGATAGTACGATAGTGTGCCGTCCCGTGAGTGGAGTTGCCGTGCATTTCATATCAGTTCCGGGGGGGGAAGGGAGCGGTATCTTCCGAGAACCAATTCCCCGAGTGGAAATCCATCATCGAATCATGTTTTTCTTTAGGCAGAGCACGCTATGGAAATCAAATCATGACACCGATTGTGAAGAACAGGTTTCGGCGTTGCTACGCGTCGCCCCTCCGTATTAGTACTCTAAATGATTTTATTTCTATATTTCCCCAACAACGCTTGTCTGTCAAGGGGGTGAGGGGATTATGTTGACGAGAAAACGTCCTTCATTTGAATTAGGAACATGTAATTTTCTCTCTCTCTCTCTTTTTTTATTTATTTATTTATTTATTACTTGGTCCGCTTGTAAATCTTGTCGAGAAAGACTTCGAAAACAGCCTTCCTCAGGCCCTCGCTCTCGTCGATGCTGTCAATCATGGAGCGAATCTCAGCAGCTCTCTTCTCCTCGAATGCCTCGTAGCGCTCCTTGATCTTCATGTCGCTATACAGCTTCTTGATGACGGCCTCCTTTTCGTCGCTCTTCTGGCCGTAGTTTTCCTCGAGGATCCTGCGCTGCTCGGGCGTGGCCATCTCGATGGCCTGGTTGACCAGCCACGAGCACTTGTTGTCCTTGATGTCGGTGCCGATCTTGCCCGTGTGTTCCGGCAGGCCGAAGTTGTCGAGGTAGTCGTCCTGGACCTGGAAGTACTCGCCGAGCGGGATGAGGATGGCCTCGGCCTGCGCGAGGTTCTTGGGCGTGGCGAGGTTGAGCTGGTGCAGGGCCAGCGCGACGGGCAGGTAGAAGGAGTAGTAGGCCGTCTTGTAGATGACGATGAAGCGGTACTTGTCCATGGAGAAGTTGTCGAGGTCGACGCGGTCCTCTGGCGCGGTGAGCAGGTCGCAAAGCTGGCCCATCTCCGTCTGGAACGTCGTCTCGTGGAAGAGCTCGACCATGTCCACGTAGGCCGGGTGCGAGCGGAAGTACTTCTTGAGGAGCAGGTAGATGCCCGACTCGAGGACGAAGGCGTCGTTGATGGCGATCATGCCCACGCCTGGCTGGCGGAACCAGCACGGGCTGCCGCGCCGCGTGACGCTGCCGTCCATGATGTCGTCGGACACGAGGAAGAAGGCCTGCAGGAGCTCCGTCATCCAGCCCAGCGTCGCGGCGAGGAAGTACTCTTCCTCGCCGAGGGGCCGGCCGACGAGGAGGGAGACCGAGTCCGGGACGGTCATGCCGCGGTTGCATTTCCCGCCGAGGGGATTGGCTCGGAGGTTCTGTTTTGATATGCGGGTTGGTGCGTTTTTAGCTTCTTCTTCTTCTTCTGTTTTTTTTCTATATGTATATCACATTTTGACATAAGAGAGAAGAGAAAAGGGGTGTCGGGGACCAAGTTTGACAGTCCATCGGCCATAAGTTAGAGGCTTTACTCACACTCCTCAACCAGTCCAGTTCCGCCGGGGGAAGCTTGTACGACCTGGCATGCTCCAAAATCGCTTCTTCGAGCTTGGGATACACCGACTCGAACTCCTTGAGCGTCGTTTTCTGCGCCATTGTGATCTGAGGGGCTGTACGGGTCCTGCCGGATATCCTTTTTGCAAATGTCTCTGAAGAAAACGAGCAAGTCGACGAGTCCCAATCGGTCTGGGGGGTGGAGGGTGGAGCGGTCAAGCAGAGAAAAATAAAATATCACGGCCGACGACGTTGGCAGTTGGATGGTTGGGTTCAACGAGGGGGCACTGGATTGGCCCCGTCTTGAGGTAAGGAGGAAAGAAAGGTGGGGGGGTGCGAAAATTCGCAATGCATGCGCAATGCGTGCGGGAAACATTGATAACAAGCATCGGGGAATTTTTTTCCTTTTTTCCCGGGGCTCAAATCAGGCATCACAGAGGCGGTACATGTCGTCTCTACTAAATGCGGCCGAGCGTACATGTATCTCATCATTCACACATGGAGACCCGACGTCTCCCGTGCTGCCGCCTAAACTGCCGCCTAAATGTCCTCGCATAGCAAATGGGCATGGTGCACTCACTGACTGACTGTCCACTGCCACATGTGTCCATCCGATTCACACACACAAAGTACGCGCACACGTGGAAAGGTACCCAATTTAGCCGCGAGCGATCTGCATCGTATGTAACATGTAGCGTAGATAAGGGGTTCTATTCAGTATCCAATCTATAAAAGGGCATAAGGGGCATAAGGGGTATATGTGATCTGAAGGGTGATATGTACAGAAGAGTGACATCGAAAAGTGTGGGGGATAAATGTTCATCAGTGAAAGTGAGAAGTGTAAAACAAAAAAAAACAAAAAAAACCCCCCCCTTCTAGTAACGAGAGCCCGGCCAGTTGCAAATGACAAGGCCGCCGACATGGGCAGCTGTCAAGACACACCAAGCCGGTGATTGAATTATGAAGGAAGGGAAAGTGTGTGGTAAGGACAAGCACTTGGACTGGCTCGTACCAGTCAAGTCGTCGCGTCCTCGAAGAAAGAAAGAATAGTAATATTCGGAACCCCCCAAAAGAAAAAGAAAAGAAGTCCATTTCCGGCTGCGCCTTTGCTACCAGCAGAAGTTGCTCCATGTTCCCCTGTAACCCATCAGTGTCTCGTGATCTCGAATCTTGTTCAAAGACGCGCGAGGGGTATCCTTCTTTTATGAATCCAAGTTTTTGCCGTGTTCCCCTTTTTGGTAGTGCTTCCCCCCCCCCCCTCCCTTCTTCCTTTTGCACTGTTTTGCATGTACATCATATCATCATGATTTGGGCGCTCAGCGCGCGATTCTTCTTTTCTCAAGTGCTTTACTGGGCCCGGGCGAAGTTGAGACCGCTTGAACCGGAGCCCAGAGTGGTGATGAGGTCAGATTCTTTGGTGACCTTGGTCTGAACATCATCGGGAAGCCAGTAGGCGTTGTCGCAGGGGAAGACCTCGCAACCAGACATGGGCCACTGCCCATCAGCGGGCCACATCTGCTTGACGTTGGCGTGATCCGCAGGGCTGACGATGGCAGACACGTCGAAGTAGGTCATGTCCTCCCAGTCGTGGAAGTTGACCTCGCCGAGCATACCAGGCTTATTCTCCTGACCCTTCTGGACGGCGTAGTAGTTGCCCTTCCACTTCTCGGTAGGGAAAGTGACCTTGGTCTTCTCCTTGTTGCTTACGGTGACGCTCTCGACATCTTCGTAGCCTACGCTGGGGGTGAAGTGGATAGCACGAGTGACATTGTCAAGAGTCCAGAAGGTGACGGAGCTGGCGCTGACGGAAGCAGCGGAGGCAACAAGAGCCAGAACGGAGGTAGCGAACTGCATATTGACTGATTGTTTGTGTGTTTCTGTTGTGAGAGTAAAGTAAAAGGATTGTTTGGAGTTGGTTGGTCTCGAGAAGTGGCCTCAGAGATGAGTGATACGGAGCCGAGCCGTTGTATGGATTGGTTGGTTTGTACGTGTTTGGGAACGAGTGCAGAAGCTTATCAAGGATGATGATGGGCTTCAAAAATGAATGTAAGTCCGAGGACAAAACACGGAAGCAGTTGATTCAAAAGGATAGTAGTATGGTTGGGGAGAAAGCCACGAGATGGTCATGTTGAACGGGAGCGGGAGGCTTGATTTATAGATCTCACCATGGGCTCTCACCATGGGCCATGGCGGCACATGGCTCGAGAACAAAGAGTGTGGCACGGCCGAATTCTGAACAGGACTTGACTTGTTCTTGGACGTGTGTTTGGTGTCGACTTACGTGGGTCGTGCTAGATGGAGCCACAAGTCGAGTTCGAGAACCCAACAGGAGAAGAGAGAGATGAGAACAAGAAGAGCCCACTGAATATCTCCTCCACACCCCCATTCTACTTCCTCGCGATATGTATTTCGACAATTGTCGTGGGGGGGAGTTTGCGCCGGTCCCTTGGTACCTGAGAAGTCCGTCCTTGGGGCTTCCGTGTGGTTCGCGATTACCCGTGCATCTGCGGATGAGCACATGTAGAGTCGAGAGCATGTAATTCTGTAATCCACAACTTTACAATTACAAAGCATCTCAGCTTTCGCATGGCTTGCCATATGCCGTCCCACACCAAACTAGTTCCTCCAATCGACGACGCCGTTGTCCTCGCGCATGCTTGTACAACTTGTGCGGTGCAGACGACGGCGGATACCTTTTTTTTTAATCTTTTGTTTGAATGACGAGCAGAGAAAAAAAAAAAAAAAAAAAGAGAACTGCCCAATCCCACTCGGGGTGTCGGCCCTCGGGTACCGATCCCTTTTAGGGAAAGGTTCCTTGACAAGCTTTTTTGCTCTGCTCTGGCGGCAACTTGATGAGAATGAATTTCGAGTGTTTTGGAACAGTATCAGTGCCTCCTCCCTCTTCATGATTCGTTCTCTCGTCCGTTGTGGCGTGGTGGACAGGCAGATGGGGCTTCTTAGTCGACTACATGTATGTACTTGTCGCTGCACTGTGCGGACGGCGCCACGGCAAAGCGGGTACTGGCGAATTGTACGGGCGTTGTACGGAGTTATGTACGTTCGCGGACTGCGCGATGCCAGATCGAGGGGTATGGATTGAGTGGGCAGGGCAGGCAGGCAGGCAGGCAGGCAGGCAGGCAGGGCCGCAGGGGTGCCACGCCTGCCTGCCCTGTTGCCTTGTTGTTCCGACTTCCAAGACACCCCACCTCGTCGATCCGCCTCGTCGATCCGCCTCGACAACGCAAGGACGGCCATCTCTCGCAGATGCCCGGGCCATCGAATAAAAGCGTCATGGCCAGCTTGGGAGTGCGCGCGAGACAGGGAGACCAGTAGCTGACTTTGGGAAGAAAACATCTGGTCTGCATAAAAGCACTGCCACCGTTTCCCTAATTCCCTGATTCCTAATCTCTTCGTGGCATTCCCATTGGTCCGGCCGAAAGCCTCCTGTGCCTGGTACCTGGCATAGCACCCTGACAGGCCGTCCTCCAGGCACTGTGTGCTGTATGTACGGGATCTGTATGTACGGACGGATGTATTACGCGTCTTCCGGTTTGTGGTGTTTGTGGTGTGGTTGTTTGTGGTGTTGGTGTGCGGGTCGGCAGGCCCCACCCACCCTCCTTGTCGTCGAGGTGGTGGTGTGCAGCCTGCGGCGACTTTGCAAGTCTGCAAGTGTCCCGGCTGCTAAGTCCATGTCAAAGTACCCAGTACCCAGAAGGAGACTCGTCGGGATGGGATCTAGTGCCATGTCAGGTACCCGCTACAGCAACTTGGTGCGTCCGTGACCGGTCGCCAAGGTTCCTCCTACGGCGTGTCATGTTTCATCTTTATTTCTTTCCAGGCCTCACCTTCTGGCACCTGTTTTCTTTTCTCTGCTGCCCTGGACCCGCCCGCACGCTTTTGTTGGTCGCATTCCGTGCTCAGGTAATACTCCGTAGTGCCATCCAACCCACATGCTGACAGGTATGGCAGTAATACGGAGTAGGCCGCCACGCCGCCACGCCGCCAGTACGGATTCTAGCGGATTACCTACATACTAGCACTGAGAAATGGCCCATCTTTTTTTTTTTTTTTTTTCTTGGGTGGGGGGAGTTTACCATGGTGTATGAGCAGTTTGGCTTGTGTGCGCTCTGACCTATCTTTCCGTGCCTTCCTGTTCCATTTTCACACTCGACCGGTCAGTGTCAGTATCCGCTCCCTTCCAGTCTGCTCGTCATGGAACCCCCGGGCTTTCGCCAGAAGTGCAGACCGCTCGTTCTGCATTGTACTAGACGCAAGCACACGATTACATGGCATTGTCCACGAATCTGCCCACAAGTCAACAAGAATGCCTTGAACCAGCCGTGACTACCTGGCTTGGCCCAATAACCATCACAGCATGAATGAATATGATGAACAATGTAGCGAGGCCTTCAGTATTCTGGCCCAAGCTGCCCGAGAGACATGGGCCTTGTCTTGAATGTTAACTATTTGGGCCCACTTCCACACCACCGAAACAGGAGATATTTCCTGATGAGACCGCCGTCAGACTGTCTTCTCTGGGCTTGTCTCGTGGCGATCCCTGATTTGGAAGGCTGCCGCAAAGAGTCCCGCTTCACGTCTTTAATGTCGCACGTAGAAAAATTTTCAGTCCAGACGATGGTGATAGTGCAAAGCCAATCAGCGACGGAGGAAAACTCTTCTTCAAATTCATGAATGCTCGCTGACCAAGAATTCTAGACTTTTGCCCCCTTCACCCACTGGATGGGCGGATGCAGAGGCTTGCTTTTGCGGGCAAACCTCGATGTCATGGATCAGATTTCACATCCTCGTCAAGCACTTACTTACCTTGTCCATACCGGTGTGCAGTATGTGTTGACGGCACATTGAAAGGTGTACCATCGCCGAGACGATCACTGCGCCAACCAAAAGAATCAACGATTGATCTAAGGTGATTCTGCTCAGGCCAGCGGTCGATTTAGTGGAAGAGGGGAACCATGAGTTGCCGACGGAATATGATAAACACCAGACTTATTGTAGCCATCCGTTGCTCGTTTTGGTGAACTGAGTGCGATATGACAAGTTGGCGTCGTGTGCGAATATGCACTGCAGCAAGACGTTGGCTAGGAATCGTGCCGAGCTTGTTTTTCTTCCGTCTTAGCAGAAGAAAAGGTGCGCAAAGGTGCCTGTCTGCCTGCCCTCCTTGATGTGTGCTACGGTAGCTTTGTCCAATATCGTACTTCTGTCGTGGTCTCTCACAAGTGGTGTGGTGAGCCTAACCAAGATAGATGGAACCAGGACAGCTCGCTCATTCTCCCCGGCATCACATGAAAAGTAATGACGATTTGAAGGAACGTGACACATGAGTCCAATATGCTTTCGACGTGAGCAAGTAGATGCGGGGAGGCACAAAATAATTGCCGCTTTTTTCATCGCCTTTTGCCTCGGATTTGATGAAAGGTTGGCCGCTGGGTACAGATGTAACGTAACAGGCCAGTTAGTATTTCATTGAGATCCAAGAAAAACTTCCCCGTACGGACCAACCCTTATGCCACCCTTATTGGCGAAGACCTTTTGCGTTGTGAACACGGCAGTTGTTTTCGGGCGAATCAGCAACCTTTTCGTTATTGTTGTTGTGCCCTCCCGACAAGGAGCGACTAGACACGGCGCGAGGCAGTGACTTTCCGCGTTAGTGCATGAAAAATTTGCATGAAGTGATGGAATAAAGTTCGACTGCTATGGGATGGTGGCCTTGATACCTGGAAAACCAGGCCACACGAAATACCTTCACATGCCTTTCAAAGTATGGGCAACGATGAGAAGGAACATGAAGCCCAAAAGGTCTTCGGTTGCTGGACAGCGGCGTCCGAAGGGATGGGGATGCCAAAGGGCCCGGAAACAATGTGCGTCATGTTTGTAGCCTTGAAAATATCTTCACGTGTTCATTTATCCATGACGTGAACACAATGGTGCATATCCTGAGAACAGCGGGGTTCCAGGTTCCAGACGCCAGGGAATCCGCAACAGCAAATCACTCGTTCGATAATCCACAATTCAACATTCAAGGCAATGAAAACACTTGATGACGTGAAGTTCCTGAGGCAAAAACACCCGGTGATCAGCAAGGCGACTCACTGTCGACCAGCCTGCCCATCATGGGTGAGCAAGTAAACGGACGTGGATTTCCCTCATCGCAGCGTCATCTTCTACTGGGAACAGAAGTGCGAGGCGCGTCAAAAGGTTGCGTACATACATGACCGTCAACTTTGACAGTCGAAGCCCCGAGATATGTGAGTGCAAGTCGTCCAGTCACTATGATATCTCACCTAAAAGCATTGGTTAGACGGGCTCACTATCTGACTCCATATCTGACTCCATGAGTCGGGATGAAGGGTACCTCACTCATGGTTTGTTTCCGCAGTCATCACTGGTCAGTCACTGGTCGACAATTACATTGTTGCAAGAAGATCGAAAGCATTCACAATTGGATCATCGCGGCATTGCGGAAAACGGGTTGTCAACAAATTCGAGTCAGCAAGGGAAGGTGGACAGTGGAAAGTGTAAAGTGGAAGGTGCAAGCGTCACTCGTCACTTGTTGTTGGGAGGAAGAGGAAAAGGGCTGGTGCCTTGTCCAAACAGTGTTAAGATGGAATGCGCACAGTCACTGAGCACTGGCTAACTAACCCCTCCTCACCTGGGGATCCCAGATGCCAACTCATGATGATCAAGGCCCAACTCGAATGACGCGTCAAAGGTCACTTATGCATAGGCCATCGAAAACTACTTGCGTTCATTGTCGCCACAATTTCATCATATGGGATTACCACAGGCTACAGGCCATCCCTCAATCCAATTGGGCAACCAGAAGCTTGAACTTTCACCGTCGGCCATTCGTCTCAGGACGCCGGGGCTTTTGAAGTTTGCCTAGTTGCCCTAAACAAATCTCAAAGGCAATTCAAAAATTCTGCGCCTAATAATTGCTCGTCGTGGGGTCCCTCAACAGATTCGATGGAGCGAATACGGCAAAGTGCGCCGGCATCACTCCGACTACGAATGCGGCCTGGGCAGTTGCATTCCAGTCTCGCAACCGAAGTAGTGTCAACATGCAACTTGAGGATCGGCCCTCTTCTCCTTTTGTCGTTCAACAAGCAAGGTACTACTAGCTGACTCAGATCTCAGCTATGCCAATCACCAGGAACATGGCAATTCATGTAGATAAGGCCATGTTTCCCACTATGCCGAAGAGGAGAATATAGAGTCATTCACGCAGACGCGATGCTTCTTTATAGGACAGATAACTTCGGGTGGTTCGACTGGAACAAGGACGTCCTTGTTCTGGTATGACTTTCTCAAGTCCGTCTGGCCATCTCCTTAGGACGTTGTTCCTGGAAAATGAGACTCAGATGGCATCACCACTGGGCAGGATCGGATCTATCAAGGTTTCGCCGGCTTTTCTCGAGTTGAATTGAAGCACACGAGAATGATGTGCACAACCGACAAACTTTGGGACTCACGGCGGTTTTCCCCACTCGCATCATCAGACTTGTGGACACAACGAGCCATACTTTGTCTAAAGAAGCATCCCGTCATTCGGGAGTCATCTAGCGCCACGTAGCTGGCAGCCGGTTGCAGAACATTTCTGTTTACAGACTTGCAACTCCGTCCTAAAAAGGCAATTCCCTCTTCCGGTGATGACCTGGACTGGGTCCACCTTTCTTCGGTGCTATCTTAGACATCGTCTCAGAGTATCGAACGTCCAAGTCTGCTGCAAGCAGAACTGGCTGGTTGAATACAAAGAAGCAGGATCATCCACGATTTAGGACGATTTCATTTTTTTTTCCACCAATCCAAGATACAAATATCAGTTCGACCGCCCTCCTGTTTCAACGGTGCCAGTGTCAGCAGCGCGTGCAACTTACTCCAACTTCATCGACCTTCGCTCAACCCAAATTAATTGTCTATCAAAACCAACAGAAAAGATGAGATTCACTCATTTCTTAGCCATGGCCTCCCTGGCCGCCACTGGTATGGCCCAGTCATCCACCACTGCTGCAGAGAGCTCCGCCGCCGAGAGTTCCGCTGCTGCCAGCTCTTCCGCTGAGAGTTCTGCCGCTGCCAGCTCTTCCGCTGAGAGTTCTGCCGTTGCCAGCTCTTCCGCTGAGAGTTCTGTCGCTGAGAGTTCTGCCGCTGAGAGTTCTGTCGCTGCCAGCTCTTCCGCTGAGAGTTCTGTCGCTGAGACTACCGCTTCTGAGACTTCCGCCGCTGAGACTTCCGCTGCTGAAAGCTCTGCTGCACCCGTCAGCAGCGGACTCGTCGAGACTGTCTGGACAACTGTCATCAGCACGGCTTTCACGACATACTGCCCCGTAAGTACTTCACTCTTGTTTATAGAAGACGAGGAGGATAATCCGGTTTTTTTTTTTGGTGAATCTCCATATGTCGATGAACAGAGAGTTGACAAGTTTTATTTAGGAACCCACTACTTTCTGTGTTGGCAGCGTCACCTACACCGTCACCGAGCCTACCACGTTGACTATCGCGGACTGTCCTTGCACCGTCACCCACAATCCCGTGGCGACCCCCGACAACAACCAGCCTGCTCCTCCTCCCAACAACCAGCCTGCTCCTCCTCCTAACAATCTGCCTGCTCCTCCTGCCAACAACCAGCCTGCTCCTCCTCCTAACAACCAGCCCGCTCCTCCTCCCAACAACAAGCCTGCTCCTCCTGCTCCTCCTGCTGAGCAAACTACCCCAGCCAGTGGTGGCAGTACTGAGCCCGCGAACCCTCCTGTCGTCACTGCCGCTGCCGACAAGGCGAATGCTGGTCTCGGTGCCCTGGCTATTGCAGGCCTCGCCGCTGTCCTCATGTAGAGAGCTTCCTATGACATGGAAGGTTGCCAACAACACTACCTGCATTAAACAAAGTTGGAGAGAGATTCCATTCAGTTATTCTCAATAGTACGACTACGAGTTGGACCATGTCAGGGCAGCCACGTCTACGGTTCCTAAGTCGTTGGTAATGATGTTCTCGTTGAATTTCTTCCTTGCAGATATCTTGGGGTTCGGAATTGGACATTGTGGGGGTCAACAAGTACTCTTGGGTATTTACATAGTAAACAAAGGTGATACTGGGGCGATCAACGCCCCGCGTATACGTACCAACTATCATGCATTCCGTACACGTGCATATTTGACAACGTGACGTGTAGTGACAAGAGCTTTCGCACCAAATTTGATAACGAATAGCTCATCCAGTTCGGGAATGGTCATGGACGCTGGTTTTCAGTGACGCGGGGAACCAAGTCATGACGTACAGACAAGTGGCGACATGACACGACACGTATGACGTTCCTGTATGTTGTAATCTGTCAAGGCTCCCTGGTGAGTAAAGCCGGCATCTATGGATGATGCTCCATCGGCGTGCGCGTTGATCATCACCGTCCAAGAAAAGAGACCTACCTACATCTAACCATTGTAACCAGTGCCTGTCCATCAACGATAGTCACGCCCTTCACATGAACCGCATCGCATCGCATCGCATCGCATCGCATCGCATCCAAGTCGGCATCACGTGATGATTAGTTTGACTCGCCCATCATAAGTATAGCTAGTCCAGTTCACGCAAGAACACAAGAATGAACACATTCCCAGCCCTTGCAGTGCCATTCATTTTTTCCTTCCCTCTGCGTTCCCCCATCATGGACTCATGTGCTCGTCTTCGAGACTACTCGATGTGGCCCAGATCCCATCCTAGCTATCTGAGCCGAACATGCCGGCCGCCTCCATCCTGGACCTCACTTCCCTTACCAGCGCCTTTGCCTCTTCCACCTCGACGCCATCCTGGCATAGTTCCATGGCTAACCTGTTTGCAGTGGTGTAGTCTGATGTGCGCATGGCGAATCTCGCGAGCCACATGCGTGCTTTGCTCGTCGCCGCCGTCACGCCCGTTCCTTCTGCGGCTCCCGCCCCATCACCGTGGGTCTTGTCCTCGGGGCCTTGTTGATGGAAATCGTCCGATCCGGCTGGTGAGTCGTTATGGGTCATGACGGATTCACCGAGACCATGGTTCGCGTCTGCTGCTGCTGCAGTGCCTTCTTCCTGCAGTGCCTTCTTCCTGCGCGACGCATAGCTCCATGTAGGCTTTTGCCTCTTCCTCTTCACCAAGTTGGTCATACATGGCTGCGATTTGGAGCAGAATCTCGGGGTCCATGTGGCCGATGGCGCCTCGCGCGCCGAGGACATCGCCGCCGCTGCCGAAACTGCTTCCTACGTCGTAGTAGGCGTCGGCTAGGAGGGCCCGTTTCAGGGCTTTGATGCCGTCACGTTCGCAGCCCATCTTCTGGAGACACGAGCCGACGGCCATCCACATTTTACCGTCCCACGGTCGCAGACCAGCGGCCTTTTTGTAGTACCAGAGGGAGTAGGTGTGCATTTCTAGCATCTCATATGTCTGGCCGAGGCCGTACCAAGCACGATAGTCACGACGGTTGACGTCTACGGCGCGGCGGTACGATTCAATGGCCGCGTGGGTGTTCTTCAGCTCGACATACTCGTGGCCCATGAGCGTCCAGGCGGATAGGCATGAGCGATCTAATGTCAGTGCTCGTCTAAAGTACTGGACGGCCTTTTCGTGCATGGATAGTAGGGAGTAGTAGTTTCCAATGACGACGCACGACTCTGGGCGGAACTTGTCGACGCTGGAGCAGAGGTGAGCTACAAAGGCCAGCTTCGGGCGCATGTTGAGCACGTAGAGTATGTTGGAGTAGTGATCTAGCGAGTCCAGGCGGTGCGGGTGCAGCGATAACAGGCGGCTGAAATGTTGTTCGGCTGCCATGAGGTCTTTGGCGTGGTATGCGAGCAATGCGTTGCAGGTTAGGAGGAACGATGAGGTTGGGAAGATGGACAGGAGCTGCTCGAGAGAGTTGGCCAGATTCGGCGTCTGCTGGTACAGTTCGAGGGAAGTGTGAAGATGGAACATGAATGACACAATGTTTTGAGGACAGTGTCGGGCGATTTGATTGAGCTGGTTGGCAAGCCGAGCCGAGCGAGCCATTGCCACGAAATTAGTACATGTGCTTTTTTTATATCGTGCGTGTGTGCCGGGACTTTGCGGGTTAAAATCAATACCTCTTCGACCCTTGAAATCAAGGATGTCATTTCCAGCCAGCAGCCCCAGTTCATAGGGTATTTGTGCACGCTTCGGATCAAGTAGCCCATGGCCTGCGCGTCGTTCTTCTCCTTTGCCAGGACCATTCCGTATCTATATGGCAGCGTCCCCCCCTCCCCAACCATGATCAGCACGCTCTACCATTGAGCTAATGAGGCCGATGAGGCCGATTCAATTCTCATGGCATGAGCCACTGAAATCAGAATCAGTCAGCAAACTCACAAGTATTCCAGCCATCCCTGGCTTCCCAAAACCTCCTCATCCGCCGCCGTTCTCTCCTTGAACCAAGCGGCCAAGAATCTGCCAACCACAAGAAGCTGCTTGTTTGCAACAGTCCCTAAATCCTGAGGGCCCATGACCATTTCCGACTCCTCATTCTTGCGCTTCTCACCAGACATGAATTTTGCATAGAGCGCTAGAAACAAGCTCTTCTGGCTCAGTTTTGGCAACGGTGCCGTTGCCGCCGCCGCACCAGCGTCCAACAGCCTCTCTCCCTCGGTAGCTTTCGCCTTGCCCTTTGCCTTTGCCCGCTGCGACGGTGTGGATGATGGCGTCACGGCTTCAGAATGCGATGCTAACACGGACGATAAGAGAGAGTCGGGGAGGAAGACGGCAGCACATCGATCGAATTCTTTACAGTCGAAAAGGGACTTGGCAAGTAGATATTTGCTCATTTCCTTGGCTTCGAGAGCTGCCTCTTCTGGGTCGGCATTGGGCGTGAATATAGGACATGTGCGCCTCGTGGAATTTGCGGAAGTGGACTCGTCCTCCTCAGTATCGGTCGGCTCGGGGAGGGCGTTGAGGAGTTCGGCGGCCCTGGACAAAGGTGAACAAAACGCTACTGGTGCACATTTTCTTGCCTGTAACAACGCTTTTTGGAGAGGGGGGTGGAGGAATTACCATTTCGCTGATGAATAGAGACATCGTTCCGACGTCTTGATGACAGCATCCTGGAGAGCATCTCGCAGGTGCGAAACCTCTTGCGCACTTAACGCCATGCCCGACGGGATATCAGCGTCGAGTCGAGCTGCCTGCCAGGGAGGGATTTTGTCGCGTCACCATATCAGATAGGCAATCGTGCAGGCTTCCGGGCCTTGGCGGAGATGTTGGCAAGAAGTATTGCGTCGCTCGTAAAAGCTAGGAGGGGGAGGAAAGCGCCATCGCGTCCCAGCCAGCACGAAGCTTCTCGTCTCAGCTTGGGAGGTCAGTACCGTTTTTTTACTGTGAACACACTGTGTGCGCACTGTATCCATGAGACATCAGTTCATCAGCTTGTCAGTGGTCACTTATGCGGAACCAGACCACGACTTACTACAGAAACGAACGTCTCATGACATGATCAAAACAGGTCTTTCTAGTCGTAGCATAATTCATTGCAAACATCATGAAGCACCCGTCATAGATATATAGTTAGTTGAGTACCCTCCCGGCCCATTGTCAGTCAAATGGACGCCATCCCGAGCCAATCCAGCTAAGAATTCCTCCTGTGCATCCATGCCATTTCCTCCAGTCTCCAAAGTGTGCCACTTGGGTATCGGGTATCTCTAAGCTAGAGCACAAACACTCCTCGCGCTGTCCGGAACGCCGACTCTTCGCCGTCGCTGTCCTTTGCGTCGTCCTGTCCTTTCCTGTCTTATACGCCTCGCTCGATACATTACAGTGTCATGTCATCTGAATGACCATGACTAAATTAGTAGTTCATCGTGCCCTGTTCACCAGAGGTTCAGGGGGGCTTCTCGACGGCGGCCGAGAAGGCGGCTCGGCAAGATGCGGGCGACGCATAGGCATTGGCGGGACAGGATGATGCTTGTGAGCATCAAAGGGGAAATTCCGTCTCTGCGAAGCACTGGATTTGCTTCGTTGGCGCTGAGGGCCTTTGCCTGGAGGAGGAGGAGGAGGAGGATACTGAGTAGTCGGCGGTGGAGAAGCCGCGCCAGCAAGCCCGCCACCGCTGCTAGAAGGCGGCAGGCCGTGGCGACAAGAGTCTCGTCTCACAGCGGCGTCCCGAGAGTATCTTGTTGCACCTCCCACCGCGAGGTTGATGAGCGGTTGGCCCGGCGCTTGTCTCATGCCCGCATTGTGGAAGCGTGGCGGCTCGGGGAAGTCCTTTGTGAAATTCAGCAATGGAGTGGGATGTCTGTCACGACGAGGCACGCCACTCGCGATGGCGGCGGCGGTGGAGGAGGACGTGGGCGTGTCGGCAGTCATTGGTCTCCGTTGTTGCTGCTGCATGTATCGAATACGAGCTGAGTGCTCCGCCGCAGAGGGAAACCACGATTTCGGGCCATCTTTCTTCTCTTCCTGCTCAGCGTGCTCAGCGTGCTCAGCGTGCTTCTTCTTCGAGGTTCCGGATGAATCTGGTGAAGACTGAGTTATGCCTCCGTTGAGCAGTGACGGTGTTTCGGTGAAAGGCCCGTCGACGAGTCTGGACGAGGAGCATAGTTTGGCGCCCGTCGTGGAAAGTGTCGCTTCAGTTTGTTTGCGTTTCTCATACGTGTCACCAAGAAGTCCGCCAACAGAGAATTCGGGCTCCTCCTCGCTGACTGTCTTGGGGATCTCCGGGGCGACTGCAGCGTGCTTCACTCGTACGGAGCCTTTGGATCGAATGGGAAGCAACTTTTGCGTGGCTGTCTCCTCAATGATGATTTTGCTCATGCGGAACCCGTTGACATCCATGAGAGGCCCATCCGCGGCTTCGGCAGCACGGTCCGAGACCTTTGTACCCGCGCCATGGCCGTTCCTGACGGTGCTGTTCTTGGGACTTGGGCTGTTATGCTTATTGCCAGCAGTATCGAGCACTTGCTGTGGCGATTTTTCCTTCTTGTCCAGAACGATCATTCGGTTGACCATGTACCAACTTCGCCATCCGTGCACCTTTTCATAGAAGAAAGCAGCTTGCTGGGCATCCTCCGTGGAGAAGAAGTGAACGAAATTCTCTCCATTGGGGAAGACGACTGTCTTTTGCTGACTCTTGATGGCATAGCAGAATTTTTTCGGGGGTCTGAGATTACGACGCATCTCGCTCTCCTTGGGAGCATAGATGTCGAAATCTGTCAGATGGCAAAGAACGGAACTTTCCTTGTCAGATGGTTGTGCGTTGGCCGACTTGGCAGCATACATTTGGCCATTGTCCAGGAGCGTCACCCATCGCTTATTCCATTTGCCAGGTTTGGACGAGTGGTACATTTGCACGCAGAAGCCACTGGGCGGCTCTTCGGTCCGGGGGACGGATTCGATCTCGAGGTCATGGTCGCTCTGGGTAGTGTCGCACGACATGACGAGCAATGAATTTTGCTGATCGCGGTCCCAGGAGTTCATCACGTCACGAATACGCTCATATCGACGCAGGCGACGCTCCAAGCCGAGAACAAAGTAGCATTCAACAATGACACAAGTTGCCGGCGTCAGGTGATGCCTCGTCGTGTCGGCCGCGGCTGTGAGGATGTCCATTGGCGAAGTGTCTGCTGTAACTGGCAGGTTGATTGTCGATGAGAAACATCGTACAATGACTCGCTATAGTGAGAAGAGGGGAGAGGGGATCTGTCAGCCTTTTTTTTTTCCTTTTTTTTTTTTTTCTTCCTTCATTGCCATGAGCGGGCAAGACCTCCACGTTGCAAGAAAGGGCCAGCATCGATCTACTTACTCGTTCTCCGCCATTGATCGCAGATATGGGTGCATCTGTCTGGGGCACAATGCCCTTGCCGCCAGGTTCAATGAAGGCCATTTTGACAGATGGATTCGAGGGCGTCAGTGGTTCCTCCAAGCTACTATCACGACTGTAGTGGCTGAGAGTTGGTGAAAAAATGGCAGACACAACGGTGCTCGGGGTGCTGGGCTGGCTGCTTGTCGCAGTCAACCGCTTACTTCTCGAGAAAAACGAAAGTTTCTCGAGAATCTGGCGTTTTGGCTTGGGAGGTGTGACAAGCTGGGCCTGGAGTCGCGCAAGGTCAAGCTTCTTTTGCTCGGCAAGAATTCGATCGGTTTCGGCCTCAAGGCGCGCGACCTCTGCTGCAAATTGCTCTCCGGCGCACTTGCTTATGCCGGGACTTTGTTGTTGAATTGAATGCGACTGTTGTTGTGAGATGATGACTCGTGGCTCCCTTGCGAGCTCCGGCTCCGGCTCTGGCTCTGGCTCTGGCTCTGGCTCTGGCTCTGGCTCTGGCTCTGGCTCTGGCTCTGGCTCTGGCTCTGGCTCGGGGTTAAGTCCAGATTCGCCCTTGGCATGGACCTTTTTCTCTGCGTTAATCTTCTGGCTGGAGTCGGGCGAGTCCAGAAGCACGTCTTGTTCTTGTGTTGGTGATCTGTGGCTTCCCTGTCCCTGCCCGCGGTGGGGTTTGCATGTCATTGACGGACCCGCTGCGGCGGCGGCGGCAGCAGCACCAGGGCCAGGGCCAGGGCCAGGACCAGGACCAGCAGCCCTGTTCTTGGCCCCTCGACACTTCGGGGCGTCGGCCCTGCTAACCGACCTGCTGATGCCAGACAGCGATTTCCACGGCGGATGCTCGGGATGGAAACTCGGAGATTTCAAGTTCTCCAAGATCTTGAGCTTCGATTGAGCCGCAACGTTGATCGGCTTAGGACACAACACCTCTGTGCGCCTGGGAAGAGGCGGCACCGGCGGCACCGGCGGCGTGGCAACAGACCCCCCGTGCTGCCTCAGGGCATGACGGAAGCTCGACACGCTCTTGGACCGCGACGGCGGTGAACCAGAGCTGCTTTGCGTAGGGCCAGCTGAGGAATAGTGGTTCCGAGAAGTGCGGCCGCCATCTCGGAAGATGTCGAAATCCCGTGGCGATGACACGCTCTTTCCGCGAAGTGTGCGATAGCGAGAGAAGCTGTGTGGAGGTGGAGGGGGGACTGCGTCGATCGGGCCAAATGCCCTTGCCATGGCATCGTGGGCCATCTTCTTCGGTTGAATTGAGCTCCTGTAAGTGACGTTACGTCCGATGCAGTACCTGCGTGGACTGGATGGATAGTTTCGATCGGGAAGGCGATCCGCCCGGCCCAATCAATGAGGCTGAACCTCGAATAGGAAACTCGTCGTGTGTAAATGTAGGGAAAATTGCCGCCAAGATGGACGTGTTTGCAATGAGTTGTGATCCTCGGTATCAATAACCATATATCTCCAACAGTACAGAGTCCTTTCCAAGAGGCTGGAACAAAAATAAATAAAATGAGAAGCGAGCGTGGTAATGTCGACAGGGGGTAGCGAGCGAATAGTCAAATTACATGACGAGTTCCTGACATAATTAACACGTTCCCAGTAAAAGAGCGTGTGAGGTTGTGAGTAGCGAGAACAAAACTGCCAATACTGCCAAGTTTAGAGTTGAAAAGACGACATCATGCACGAGAAGTGGATGAGGCAGGAGATGGGTGAGCATCCGGGAGCAAAGAGGATATGTGATGGGAGAGAAGGAAAGGGGGGGGGACAAAGGTTGCATTTGCGAGGACGAGATCTAGACAAGAAACAACGTGAAGAGATGCTATGCCTCCTAATCTGGACATGATGGTATTTTGCGTGTCGAGTACTGGGACATGCCATTGTTGATGCATGGAGTGTCTTTCCTCTGTTCAATGTCATCGCGCTAGTCATGCTCAATATTTATTTTTCCCGAACGTGATGGTAACAATGTGCATACATCGCCGAGCACTTCAATGCGTTTTTCTTCGCCTTGCATGCCTTGACGCGTCGTTCTGCTTTGTGTGTCTCATCCGCTCGTGTTTGGAGGTTTCATTCCAGCACACAGTCTTTGGCCAGAACTCTGCATGTCTCGGCGCCCAAAACTGCCCAATCTCCGTCACGGATTCCACGTCGTGTCTCGTTCTTGAAAAGAAAAGAAAATAAGGAAAAATCGTAAGGCCATGCCGAGGTGTCGCTCAAACCCTCACCGGTGTCATCCGGGCTGGTCCATCGTGGACAAGCACCTGGTGCGCAGGGACAGCGCTGTTAGTTGTTCTCGTATTCTATGAGCCACAACCGGGTCTTCGAGCAACTCGGCCTCACGCCGAGGAAGCACCGCATTCTCATGTGCTCAATGAGGCTGGTTGGCGAGCTGACAGGTTGCACTGCACCTCAACCTCTTGTCGTATGCGCTTGCATCCAAGCAAGTCTGTATGCAGCCAGGGCGCCCTGAAAGTGCAATGCCGGTAGATTGAGATCCGACCGATAATCGAGATTGGCAATACGACATCGTTACTCCATAACGAGCTGCCTTGCATCACCATGAGATGAACTAATCCACGAGAGCCATCGAGACCGCCGACCGACAGAGTTGCATGACGTCGCCCATGGTGAACCCAAGGTAATCCGATCAGCTCACGGGAACGGCAATCGGTGAGAGAGAAAATCGAAGTGAAAGGGGATATTTTGCCGCGATTGACGCGATTGCTTCGTTGAATTGCTTGTCTTTTCTTTGCGTTGAGTGAATGTGCGAATGCTGTCCTTTCTTTCTGCACAATTACTCGTTCCTGACAGCTTCCTAACTTAATAATAAGCACATGCTGTCAAGCTTCGCTATTATTGGGGTGCAAGTGTATTTCCCAACTTCCCAAGTATTATGGTGGTGCGCTCCGATCTCTGCATCTTGCTTCTTTCGAAAAGCGGCGCTGGTCCCGGGCCCCCCATCTTGAGTCTGCAAGGGAGAAAGTATTATTTTGGTACAAAGTACGGAGCACTTGAGAAGAATTCTACGCGTTCCCCCATCTGCCCATAATAGTGTAAATCAGGTCCATGTTCACCTGGAATTTGACCGAGACAGAGTTCTCAATTTCGCTCTTTTTGACCTATTGGCTGAAAGCCCGCACCTCTCGGCGCCACCAATCAGTAAAATCGGAGGTGGAAACGTCAATACCAAGCTTCCTGAGTGCAGAGCTACTAAGATGGCAGTCGTATGGCCTCTGCACCGTGGCGTTGGGATCATTGCCCTGAGTATTCGCCTCGATTTTGGCAACATCTAGTCCCATAATCTTTCCAAATAACTGGCAGATTTCATACTTGGTCATCTTGTCTTCACTTGAGAACTGCAGAATCCAGGGTAGTTCTTTGCGGTCACTTGCTGCATCTGCGTCAAGATATTTGGCCGCGACGTCTGGTTAGCCATGGAGTTAGTGGATTATCCTTCACATGGAATCGAGGGATGGCATTTTAGCGCGAGGCTTGAAGAAAAGACCAGACCGTACTAGCCTCGACTTCGAGGGACCGACCCCGACGCGTTGTCAAAAACATTAGAAATCCTAGGGAATGAATGCCATTGTTCACGCTTGCATGTGAAACATACCTCGACAAACGCGACCAACGTCCTCAGTGTTGGTAGGGTAGCGAATGGCCCAGTGGTCCATCTTAATCTTTGTGCCCTTGGTCTGAGCCTTCCAGACCGAATCCATCAACACGTTGACGGCGCTCTCGGCAGGTGTCTCTGCATGGCCATACAAAACAGGAACTCGCAGAACGACTGCCGATCCGATTTTACCTAGCTTCTTGGCGACATCCAGGACGGCAATTTCTCCATCAAGTTTGGTCTGGCCGTATAAATTGGTGGGTTTGGGCTCTGCATCGGCTTCATACGGTGCATCCCCAGGCGTGCCTGAGAACACGTAATCCGTGGATATATAAATGAGGAGAGCATCCCTCGAGAGTGCCAATTGTGCAAGTCGCTGGCTTGCTGCAATGTTCAAGGCTCGAGCAGCATCTGGATCTTTGTCCACTTTGTCGGGGAATCTTTGGGCCGCCGCTAGAACAGTGATTAGACACAGCACATGTTCATGTTCGGCAGGGGTTTTCCGGTGCCAGAAATAACGTACAATGGACAATGACCTGAGGTCTGCATTTCGGGTGCACAAGCGTCACATTAGTGTCAAGATCAACGCAATGCTTGTAATGTCGGAGAGCGTACCGTGTCTCGTCCAGAATCTTGTTGAGCTCCATAACGTTCTCGTTTTCGAGATCCAGCTTCAGCATGTCGACGCCGTCAGCTCGGGAATGTCCTGTGCCCTTGACAGTCCAGCCTGGACTTTGACGAAAGGCAGCTGTGATCTCCCGGCCGAGCAGGCCCGTGGCACCCGTGACCAGCGCTGTCCGTTTAGAGATCGGTGCCATGTTGTGTTGTGAGTGATGTTGTCGATGATAGAGTCCCAACTCACGGGAATGCGAATCGTACCGGCGTGAACATGGATTTCAACTGCGAAGGTTATTAGTGGGCCTTGTTGCTGAGGAAGGAGGGCCACACGTATAATTAATTGCTTGCATGGAGGGGTAGCTTGGATTTGGACTTGTCGATTTCCTTCGCGTCGGACCCGATGAGACTTGACAAGAAGAATTGTTGCCGTGTGCACAATGGGTTCAAGGAAGCATATTCTCTATGAAAGCAAGCTTCAAATGATGACTAAATTCGTTCCTGAACCCTTGTTACCTTGATTATTACCGCGCAACTAGAATACCCAGGTATTAATTAAGTAATGCCGCATCTGGGTCACCCCCCCCAAAAAAAAAACCGTGATTCCAACCAAAAACGTTCTCGCGCAAGTTGCAGGCACAGCCAGCCCACCACCTCCGCAACAGAAGTCGACGACACCAACACAGCAAGAGAGTAAACAAGAATCACCACACCACTAGAAGATTAATTTGCATCAAAGACCCCGGGGGGGGTTCAGGTTTTCAAGAACCAAAATCCAAGACCAATTCCCATGCAGGGTAAGCCCAGCAAGGAAGAGTAGCCCCACATAATTTATCTACAATCAATCAACCAGATATCAAGCTCCAACGTTCATGCCCTTTTTTCCTTCGTTCCAAAACTTCCACACTCACCATCTCCCCCAGCCTTTTCAGCCTTTTCAGCCATGCCTCCAAAGCGCATGACCGCCAATCCAGCGCGGCCGATGCGCCATCGCGCCGGCAAGCCCAGCGGCCACCACGAATCATCCTCCTCCTCAGGCAGCGATGCCGACGAGCCCTCGGCCCCCACTCCCGCCATCCCTCCACCCCCAAAGGCCGCGAGCGCCGGCAAAATAATCGGCAACCTCGGCGCCGGCAAAAGACAAGAGAAGGCCGAGGCTGCACAGGCAGAAGCAGCGTCCAAAGCGGAACGACTCGCCGCGGAAGAAGGCTTCGTGACCGAATCCGAAGATGAGAGCCAAGGTGACGACGAGAGCGGCTCCCCGCCCCCCTCCGAAGATGACAGCAGTGAAGAGGAGGAGGAAGAAGAAGAAGAAGAAGAAGCCCCCAGGAGATTAATGCTGCGGCCGAAATTCGTGCCCAAGTCCCGACGAGGAAAAGACGCCCTCGACAGGGACTCGCATGAAGAAGCTGCTCGTAAAGCAGAAGAGGCGGCCAAGAAGAAAGCAACAGACGAGCTCGTGGAGGAGCAAATCCGCAAGGATCTCGCCGCCCGAGCAGCGGGGAAAAAGCACTGGGACGACGACGAGAACCCCGAATCGGAAGTCGATACTACGGACGGCGTGGACCCGGCTGCCGAGGAGGCAGCGTGGCGGGTGCGCGAGGCCATTGAAGAGAAGGAGCGCGAGCTCGCGGAGGTGGAGCGCCGCAGGAACTTGACCGAGGAGGAGCGCAAGGCCGAGGACGAGGCGTTTCTTTCCAAGCAGCAGGAGGAGAAGAATAGCAAGGGCAAGATGTCTTACATGCAGAAATATTACCATAAAGGTGCATTCTTCCAGGAGGAAGCGGCGGCGGCGGGCCTCCTGCAGCGCGACATCATGGGGACCAGGATCGCCGACGATGTGCGCAATCGTGAGGCGCTGCCGGCTTACCTGCAAAAGAGGGATATGACCAAGCTGGGGAAGAAGGGGGCTTCCAAGTATAGGGATATGAGGTCCGAAGATACGGGTCGCTGGGGGGATTTGAATGACGGGAGGGGGAGGAGGCATACTGGCGGGCATGATAGATTTCATCCTGATGACGAGAGGTTCAAGCCTGATGAGAGGGATGCCAAGGGAGCGAATGCTATTCCGCTGGGAGATAGGGAGAAACGAGATGATGGACGGGGCAGAGACGGACTTGGCAATGGGAAGGGTAGAATCGACGAGTGTAGACCGAGCAATCGGGGAAGGCCTAGATCACGATCACGGTCACGATCACGGTCACGGTCACGATCGAAGTCGAGGTCGAGGGCGAGGGCGAGGTCAAGATCAAGATCAAGATCAAGATCAAGATCACCTCGGAGGGCGTACGACGACGACAGACGTCGCAAGAGGAGCACGTCGCGCAACGGGGTCCGTCACAAGGATAAACGGCGGCGAGTGGACGACAGATGATACCATTATGTGCTTTAGAAAGCTTCCTCGGAGGAAAACAGATGCATCATCAAATTCAACGCGTCGCTTGCAAACTCGCCGCTTGTATTGCTTGCCCATACCATACTTGTAGATTTGTCCATATCCAAATACACCTCACCTCACCTCCACATTCGACGAATCATATCCTCACGATTTCTACCCTCGCCCTATCAAATATCCTATGGCTGATCATGTCGCTGGAGCCCTCTACACTTGGGGCATGCAGCGTCATCCGCGCATACGTTCCTGCGCCCTTGCGCCTCGACAACGACCCCGGGTTAATGGCCAAGACGCTTTCAACGACCTAGAACCAGGAAAGTTATCATTAGTACTGTCAAGCCAGAGCAACGGGCCCAGCCATTCGAATAGTGACGAGAAAGAGGAGGGTTCAAGAGGCAAACAGAACTCACCTTCGCAAACGGCGGCAGCGAACTCGGCACAAGCATCACATCGGGCCGCACATTCACCATCTCCCCCAACCTCAAATAACTCAAGTCGACGACCGCGCCAGTCGCCACGCCCTCCTCCGTACCCGTCTTGGGCAAGTTCCTCCGATCCGTAGGTGGGAACAGCGGGAAATAATGTCTCTGCTCGACCAGATACCTGCACAGACGACCCATCAAGTCACCGCTTGCTCTGGAGAGCTCCTCGCTCCTCAGCTCATAGAGGATATCTTGCGATGATATGCCGATGACCATTTCGTTCATGGAGAGCGTCATGGGGTTGGATACGATTTTTGCGGATTTCGGAAGACCGAGCTCTTTTCGGGGGATTGTATCTTGCGGCCAGGAGACGTGTTTCTCCAGGGTGTCTCGTACGGAGGGGACCAGAATGACGATGAGGTGGGGATTGGCGGAGCACGCGCGGTTGAGGGCTGTCGCAAAGAGGTGTTTGAAGACGGTGGTCATGGTGGCTGTGTCGGGGTCGAGGTTGGCTTCTTCGGGGAGGTCGAAGTCGCCGGCGGCGATGAGAGGATGGTCAATGTCGATGAAGGGGCCGGTGAGGACGAGCGCATCGGCATATGTATCTGCGGCCTGGGAGCAGAGCGCATGAAGGGGTTCATAGTCGAGGTTGTCGTCTGCAGTGTACGGGCCAGCCGCGTAGAGGATGCTCAGGGGAACCGGGTCGCCGTCCGGGTCCATGGCGTCCGGACCGCCCTTTAACCTGTCACGATGGGCGGCGAGTGCGGACGGCACGGACGCTGCGTTGGGGAGGAGCGGAACTTGAAGAATTTCGTTGACCACGAATTCGTCCCCTGTGGCGTTGTTGCCCTTGAATGCGACAATCTGGCCCGGGAAGAAGCTCCAGATTCGGATCTTGTCCATCTTGAGGGGTACTCGGAGACCCATTCCCGTTCGCCGAGATGTTTCCAGAACCAGAGACGCGGCATTCAGCTTGCCCTCCATGGAGTCGGAGGCGATTCGCCCGACAGCAACGACTTCAGTCGTACTCTGACTGGCAGCACTGCCAAAGGCCGAATCTTCCAGCTTGTGGTAGTCCTGCACAATGGTCATGAAGTCGTCGATGCGGTCGTCCAGAATCTCGCTCGCCTCGGTCAGCTTCATTGCAAGTGGTTTATATGCCATCTTCTTCTGGTCTGACGCAGCCGTCAGTTTGATTCTCGACTCGGAGAACGGCGCAACGGGTGCCTCTGCCGCGGCAAGATGTGCGTTGAGAACTTCAACGACATCTCCTGGATTTGCACGATCAGCAAACGACGTTGACCTACAACTTGAGTTAGCAACACCGGCACCCATTTCTTTGTCAAAGGAAATTGAGTTTCGCAACCTACGGCAACCCATTCATAGCCTTCAGCTGGTCGCGCATACCCGCCGGCGAGCTATTCACCTTCAGCCCATCCATCCTCTTCTTCAGCCCGCTCCCTGCGCCTCGATTGCCCAACTTCGACCCCGCCGCCGGCGTGCTCGGCACCAAGCCATCCAACATGCCAAACACATCGCCGCCCGAAACACCCTTGGGCGTAGCGTTCACCTTGCGCTCGCTCCTGACCTGAGTGACGCGATGGCTCTTTTCCAACTCATCCTGGATGCTCTGCTTCAAATTCCGGATGTTCTGCAGAGAAATGGCAGACAGGGCGTCCAAGTCCATCCTGATACAGTATGCATCCCATTTGAAGAAGAGATCGTCGACGGAAAAGTCGTGGAGGCGAAGAATGGATTGGATTTCGTAGAGGACATCTGGCTCGAGGGGATTGTTGGGGGAGAAGCGGCATTGTATATCGGTTTCCGCCATGGTGGGCTGCTTCCCTGACGAGAGACTACAATGGCAGCCTCTCTCTGTGTCGCAGTCTTTTTTTCGCGCTCACGAGGACAAAAGGCGAATAGAGCATCTCGCGCCTTTGATTGCGGTTGTGTGTTGCGGGTGGTGTAGTAGTGGGGTTGAACTTTGGCTGCGAGACGCGACGACGTGTTTCCTCGAGTTCATTGGTGTGCCGGTGGAGCGCGTAAAGTGCGTGCATACATTTATGTACGTAGCGTGGCAGGAGTGGGCCTGATGCTTGTCCTAAAATCCGTTGCTGCGCGTTTACGTACTCGTCCTAATAAATGGCAACGATGAGAGTACTTTTTATAACCGTACATGCGTTTCCAACAGCTGGTAGAGAGCGAAAATGGGGTCTGACCTCTGGTGGCCCAAATCGGGCGCTTCCGAACATGGAACTTGTACCGACTGAATAGCACCTGTCGATGAAAACACTACAGCAAAGCATCTGTTACCCTTCGTCTACTCGGCAATTCATTCTAGTGCGTACTGATCTCAACATCCACGAGTTTCCTGCCATTTGCTATTCAGGCCATGCTCCCGAACGAACTCCGCGCTTATGAGAATAAGAAGCAAAAGCAATAAAGCGGCCGTGTCTCTCCTACAACATAGAATAACCATGCTGATTTATGTGTGGTATTCCGCCCCCCTCCAAAAAAAAAAAAAAAAACATTCCCTGTAAACCGTGCTTGCGCCATACATGCAAATGCCATTTAAAATCGTCATCTTTATTCGTCGGGCCTTCTCGGCTGGCTGTCCTCAGCTTGTGTCCGTACAGTTTGCGTCCAGATCCCAGCTCGCCCAAACACTAGCAGTTGCGTGATAGTCAAAAGACACGGATCCATTCTTTGGCGGAGAGCTCGGCATAATGGCGTCAGTGCTCAGGAGGTTGCCAAAGTCGATCAAACCGCCTCCATTGCCATCCAGGCAGGGCAGATTGCTCAGGTCCAGATCGTTTTCGCCATAACCGGTGCCGTCGGAGAACATCTGGCTGATGGTGCGGCTGATCGGGGTGTCAAACAACTCGAACTCCCCTTGATGGTTACGAGGGCTGCGTCTTCGACCCGCGCTTCCTGGAAACCCAAACGTAGCTCGTGGCGTCATGGTGGGTGTTCGCAGCACCATGATTTTCTGACCAGGAGACGCGGCTGATCGAGCGGATCGAATGGATCGGGAGATGCTTCTGGTAATTGGCCGATGACTAGACATAGGCCGTGTAGGTGTTTTGAAAGGCTCCTTCGGCGTTTCGGCGTTGGCGTTGGGCGGAGGCGTGCATGGTCGGGCCACTGTCGGGCTCTTGAAGAGCGCATCGATATCATCATCCTCGGAGTACTGATTATCTGTGCTAGTCGTGGCCAGGTTCTCTTTGCCGTCACTCATACCCTTCGGACGACAATCATCGGGCGTCTGCACAACATTCACGTCCAGCTCACCCAGTGTCTTCAGCACGCCTTCCTTCCGCGGTGAGGGAAACAGTAGCCTTTTGGTGCTGCCGACTGCATCGTCAAACTCCACGTCTATGGGGCTCATGACTGTACCACTTCCGCGGCTTGCCCTCGAGCGAGTTGATCCGGGGTTGGATTGCGCATCTAGACTGGCAGATGCCTCCTCTCGATGACCCACGTCTTGACCCTGTTGAGTTTCCGATACAACTTCTCCTTCTTGCTGCTTCGGAGAAGATGGCTCCATGGGAGCGAGAGCATCCGTGTGAAAATAGGCATCCGAGGTGGGATTCAGCAATCCGTCACTCTTGGCACGGGACCTCTTGGGTCGAGACGTGCTTCGTCCAGAATTTCGTTTTTTGCGTTCTTGGCCCAGTCGAGAAGCATCCCTGTCCCATCTGTCTTGCGGACGGTGGCTCTTACACTTGGTCAGCCAAATTCCGCAAGGATTGCAAAGCAGCAATTCTTGCCACTTGGTCTTGTCATCATCCCCCCCGATATTCTTCTTGATGAGACGGTGCAAGGTGGGTTTCTCGTCGGCATCTCGGCGCAGAATCTCAATCGCCGTGACTTTTCCGGGCTCCACGGAGTACTCGCAGTACTCAGGAACGCCTTCTTTTTCCTGCACCCAGATTTTTCGCCAAGTCGGCGTCTCGATCGCCCCGCAGTTGCTACAGTACGGAGGCATCTCGCCATTCATGATGGCTGCCTCCAAACGCTGCTTGATGGCATGCTTCTTCACATGATTCTTGTTCGACCTCGTCATGGTAGGAGGAGAGGAGGGAGGGGGAATGGCGTCACTCCCCGCGACCAACGACTCCAGCAGCGCTTCATCGGAAGCGCTGGCAATTGAGACAACCGGGTCACTTGCAGGAATTGGCAGCGTCAAAGGACCGGTCGAGGCGGCGCGTTGCAGCGTTGACGGGGCTGGGGGCGCTGCACAGGACGATTCGGCAGCCATGGACCGGGACAGAGAGGACGGACCGGCGGGTTCGCTAGCTGGAACAGCCGGCAGAGCCAGAGGCCCAGCCGACTGAGACCGGCCTGGCAGTCGAGATGCTTTCGAAGTAGCAGGAGGTGCCGCAGGAGATGCCGCAGTGAGAGGAGGTTCGAAGCCCTTTTGGCCTTGCTCCTCGCTGCTCTCCTCGACGCCTGCTGGCGGTGAGGGCTCGATGGTAGTTTCGGGTGCAATGACTGGACTGCGCTCTGCAGCCATATTCTCCGTCTGATTCTCCGTCGTATCCTCCGTCCCCCTTTCCATCTTGTCTTCCACTCCTGCCTCCTCGACGGTCAGAATTGGGTTTACAGGCTTCTCGTTCTCGACAGCATCAGTTGTCGGGGGGGGAGTGGGAGCCATGGCTGGCGGGGACGCAGGCTGCCTCTTCTTCTTCTTGACTGCCATCCTGACGGGTGGTTTCTTCAGTGGAGGCAAGGACTGGCTGTCAGCTGGCGCTTGTGATGGAGTCGAGTTCGGTTGAGGTGTGTTGTAGCTGCAGATGTGGACCAAGTCTTGTCCGCTCAGCCCAGCCTGCATCTGGAACACTTTGATCGGAACGCCGCTGGCGTTTCGCGCTTCTGTGGGCTTTCGGGCCCGAACAGCACGAGGATGATGAATCGGGTTCGGGGCGACTTGCAGAGGCTGCTCATCACCAAGCAGCTTGTCCAAGTCATCGGCAGCAAAACGACTATCGCGAAGAAGAGGTTCCCTTGAAGGCATGGGAGGAAGAATGGGGCTGGATGGCGGAGGACTAGATCGGATGAAAGGCGTTGTTCGTTGTACGGGCGGAGAAGAGCCAATATCAGCTGGGCTGCCGTCAGAATACGTGGGAGTTGGTGCTATGGAGTCGGGTGATCGGCCATCCCCTTGATTTGGCGACATCGATTGCCTAAATTCTGCAAACGAAGAATTACCTGGGGCGGGCTGTTGGCTCAAGGTGGACTCTTGCCTGAGCATGCTAGCAGAGCCTGGCCCCCGGCCTTGAAGGCCACGTTGAGGACCCTCGGGAACTGGAGTCGGAGCGCGAGGAATTTCTTGGAGATGACTGTTATTGCCTGAAGCGGGGTCGATGTTGGCCAGAACGGGCCGAAAGTTGCGAAGTGAGCCAGAAGTGCTGGCAGCCACCCTCAAGGACTCGGGGTCGCTGGCAAAGGGATTGGGCGAAGCTCTCTCAACCACTGTAGTCTTGGCCCTCTTTTTGGAAGGACCTGCGTCCTCGCCCTCTGTGCCGTCTTCGTACCCAGACGTGTTGCCTTCCATGGCCTTCTTCCTGGGTCTGCCGCGGGGGCGACCTGTGGGCTGTTTTCTTCTCGGTGCTCTGTTCGATGCTCGGCTCGACGGTCTTGACGATGCAGCTGCGGCACCATCTGTCCGCTGCTCACTGGTGTCCATGGGCATAGGGGCAATTCTCTGTAGTTCCTGCGCCGCCGCCGCCATTTGCTGGTGGTGATGTACAGGACCGAAGGAGTCACGTCTGCCCATCATGCTGGGGTGATGCCCATGGCCCTGCGACAACGCGGGAGAGGCAACACGTGAGACGTTGCTCATTTGCGTTTGGCTCTGGCCGACATGTGGGTTTGATTGTATGCAAGAGTTCCATTCAGAGGTGCCTGTGGAAGTAGTCATGGCACTCTCCATTGGTCTGTTCTGCTGCATGTCCGTGGTGTCGTGACGCATGTGGCTGTTTGGTCTTGCTGCCACGGCCAGGCGTAACCTGACCTCGAGCGTCTCGCGGTTGCCGCCCCCGAAAACGCCCAGCACATTCCTGGTCACCCGTCCCGTGACCATCTTGGGCTGCTGCATCATTGAGTCGTTTCGCATAGAGTTGAGGGCCCAAGATAGCAGGCCCTGTCCCACCAGGGGCGTGTCGGGCTCCGAGAAATCAACGGCGTAGATGGTGTAGTCAGTCTCTTGGCCAGCAAGCTCGGGACTGCATTCCATGACGGCATGGATACATGACCGCAAATCGATGATGCCGATGGAATTCGTCTCGTCGATGGGCACTGTCTGGACGTGGAGTGTCTGCGGATATCTGGCCAAGCAATTGACCTTGCTGTCCTTGTCGAACGTATAATGAACCTTGACTACAAACGCCGTGTTAGCCTAGAACGAACCAGAACGTGCAGAGATTTTCCTTGTCTTCGGACATACGGCCCACTGGTCTGACTTGAACACCAGATTCGTCAGCTTCGGCCTGCGGAGGCATTTGGTTTCGGCGGTGACTTTTTTGTTGTGGTGGAAGCTGTTGATGTTGTGCGTGCTGGCCATTCCAAGGGCCGCTGCCCATGGGCGCGATGGGCATAGGCGACGCCATGACTGGCTTTTTGAAGAAGACAATGTGATAAAGTGCCCAAAAAAATGGAAGACAACGACACAGAATCTAGAGATCCAGAGATCTAGGAGTGGAGTAGAAATGTGTGTGCGGCTAATCAACTGCAAGATGATCAAACGGGGGAGGCGGGTGTCATGTTCGTGACGCGCGCTGGTGCTGCCCTTTGGCTGGTCGCGTTGCACCCGACGTGAAGGCGTGAAGGCGTGAGTGAGAGTGGATCGGCCACTTTAAACCAGCTGCAGGCGCGCGACGAACGGGCCGGGGCTAAGGCTTGCCAGCTGCGCAGCTGTCAAAGACTTTTCAGCAAGACAGAGAACAGAGAGACGAAGGGGAGGGTTAAGAAAAAAACGATGCAGGAGCAAAGATGTCAACGGTCGGCGATTGTGAAGCGGAAGAGCAATATTAGCAGGCCCAGAAGCAGCGTGGGCGTGCTTGGTTTTGCCGAAAGACAACACAATATTACCCGACGTGCAGAGCAGCCGAATTACCCACTGTTAGTTGTTCAGGCCTTGGATGCTCGAGGGCCACTTTCCAGTGCAGATCCGGATTCGGTGTCGATGAGGACTAAAAGCGTTGGCAACACGCCCGAGTCGCGCCAACACACGTGATGGTGATGGATGGTACGGACGTATGTATGTACGGATCCTTCCTTAGACGTTGAAGTTTGGTACGGTCCGTAATACCTGGTGAAAATGACCACTTCTTTTGACATGTGGAGCAGCACAGGCACCGACTGGAGCCCCACCCGCCGAAGCTGGGCCTTGTCCCCCGGGACCACGAGTCCGCGACTCCGGACCACTTTCGGTTTCGGTTAAATGTAAGTGACAAGTCGTACCTGCCGTGACCAGTGACAGCCAATGGAGTTTGAGTCGAGGGAGTGACTCAGTGAGGGAGGGAGCAGCAGAGAGAGAGGTTCAATGGCAAACAAAGCTGGGCGTGGCCCGGACTTATCAAGTTGCTCGCTCCGTCTGGCCCGTCTGGCCCGTCTGGCCCGTCTCTGGCCTGGCAACCAGCCGTCGATTCAGTGACCTGGCCAAATCGGCGAGATATTTCCGGTTTTCCGTCTTTCCTTCCCCGAGGACGCGTGAAGCCGGCCCTGCTTGTTGCCCTGCTCTGTTCTCGAGGGGAAGCGGAGTTTCAGGTCTCGCCTCCTGGATGTTTCTTCATCTCGTCATTTTTCCCCCCATCTCATCTTCGTCCACGAGGAGGAAAACCGGGCGGTCCGATCCTATTTATACCCCAACAAGCTGTCGCGCACCGAGGATGAAATGAAGCCATCATGCACAACCCATCTCATCCTATCACGTTCCTTCCACCCACACCCGATGTACATATGTATCTCTCAGAGGTGAGGCGAACCAGATCCCGCTTCTCCCTTGATTGAAAACCCGCTTTTTGTCTCTCTGGTGACTTTCCTAGGCGGGTCTTGCCCCTCGTTGCCTTCATCTTGGTCAAATGAGGGCATTCCATCAATTATTAGGCTGCCATCCGAGTCTTGCACGAAAAAAGCGGCGCAGCCGACTGGCCACCACTAGTCCGTACTGGGCTAATAGTACTAGCACCCGCAGACAACTACAGTACATGTAGAGGTTATTCCGCCCGCCGCAATCCGCCATGTAGTTTCCACACCACCAACACCTTATTCACTCATAATCACCCCATCTGCATGCATTTAAACGTCTTATCTCAGCGCAATGTTTACGGAGTACTTCCAATCATTAATAGTTTGTCTTATAGCGCGCGCACTGCATCATGTTTTCCATCTGTATTGTACAAGGCAAAAGTTCCCTATTCCTTTTTATTTGCATCCTAGATTACAGCCGGCTACTTGCTGACGTGTCCTCGCTCACCCATTTCGCTATTCCTTGAGCGTCGACTGACGTCTTGCGGCCGATGATCTCATGGACGATATCGGCGATGCCTTGCCGTCCATTTCTTGACGCAATAATAGTCCTGGCAAGCTCCTTGGGCGTGTAGCTGTTACCACTGACGACGGCTTGGATCTCCTTCTCGGTGGGCACACCAAGACCATGGTAGGGATACTCCGAATAGGTGCGGTCGGTGAAGAGTTGCAGAGACTGGCCCTGTTCGAATTCGAAGAAGGGTCGGGACACGTCTTCGTTTGCAGGGATGGCCTCGAGTGACTCAGGTTGCCATTTGGGCTTCTCCTTGCGAACCAGGAGCGCCGTGACGCCTTCCGTGAAGTCGTGATGTTGCATGAACTTGCTGGCCATCTGGTGCTCCTTGTTGAATGCTTCGGCAATGTTCCACTTGCCCCCGACACGCATCTGCCTCAGCGTCACATGCACAGCGGTTGGGGATCGCTTCTGCAAGGTGGCCAGCGTCTTTTGGGCCCACTCCTCTGTTTCGCCTCTTTCATCCTTCAGGGCAGCGATGACGTCTGCAACGTTGTTCTTGCTGAAGCATCTGTCAATGGCCTGTCGGACCGCGCCACCGAGCTGCATGGCCTGGTCATACGGCAAACCAGTGCAGAACTCGTCTAGAGTGTCGTTGATGATGGCAAGTCTGTTGGGCAGGGAATCGTCGTCCCTGAATCTCAACTCGGCCAGGCGAGCTTCGAGGTCAGGCAAACTCGTCGAGTGGAGGTAGTGTGTGGCGACACCAGAGTAGAAGACGTTGGGGCCGGTCAGGCGATCGCTCGTCAAGGCGAGATAGGTACCAACAGCCCCATTCATCCGAGGCAGGAAGAAGGAGGCTCCCACGTCGGGGAAGAAGCCGATGGTCGTCTCGGGCATGGCAAAGACGGTTTTCTCGGTCGCAATGCGGAACGGGGCGTGAACGCTGAGGCCGACCCCTCCACCCATGGTGATTCCGTCCATGAAGGCAATGTACGGCTTCTGATACGTAGCAATGTAGTGATCGAGCTTGTATTCGAGGCCAAAGTAGTCGGCCGACTTCTTCCATCCATCGCTGCCCTCCTGATTGTACTGGGCCAGCGCGGCCACGTCACCGCCCGCACACAGGGCCTTTTCTCCAGCACCCTTCATCACCACGATATTGGCCATGTCAGACTTTTCCCATTCGACCAACCGGGGCACAATCTTGCGAATCATGGAGCCGTTGAGAGAGTTGAGCTTCTCGGGTCGGTTGAGCATGACGGTACGCAGACCATATCTACTCTCGAAAACGACGTCGTTGACTTCGTCGCCAGGCAACTCCTTGATGGTCGTGGCCTCGGCGGAAAGCTATGGGCAGAACAACCCGAGCAGTTAGCAAAACCGATTTGTCCATGCTCATCGTCAAACTTGACGATTGCTCGGGAGCTCACGACTGCTCGTCAATTGCCAGTCGCCAGTCAAGAGCAAAAGGGGGAGGAGGGGGAAAGTTGGGAGAAGAGGTAGGCAGGATTTTCCGTACAGGTCGAGCGCCGATGGAGCTCAGCACTTTGGCAGAATGCGCCATGTTGAGATTTCTTCTCAAGCTCCAGCCTGCGGCGTTGGCGGCTGACCCAGCTCGCACGGCAAACGCCCGGAAAGACATTTGGGAGGCGTGAGTCGAGGTGAGGAACGGGTGCGCTTCCTTTCCCGAAGAGTGCGCATCGAATAGCCGCGGCAAACAAGGTTTGCCTTTGAGGTGCGGATTACAGCATAGCGAAAAGGGTCAATGGAGAAAGTCCGGGGATTACCCGCAACAGCTGCACTCAAGCTTCGACTTCTTCAACGGGCATCTCTTCAACAAACGCCACCCGTCGGATCCCTCACATTGTGTGCGCGAAACCTGCCTGGCATTGTTGCAATCAAGCGTGCCAGCAGCTTGATGCTGGGAAGTCCAGGAAAAGGAAAATGCCGAAAAGACGTCGGCTCGGAGCTGCGGCAACAAGGCAGTCGGTTCAAAAGTAGTAGAAAACGTACGAGAGGTCTTGTTTTATTTTAATGACGGAAAGCAGGCGAGCCCTGACGGTGTTTGCCATTGAATTTGGATTCACCACTGCTCACTGCTCACTGCTCACTGCTCATAACCATACTCACCCGGTTCGACATGTGGTGTGTATTTCCTGACAACCACACTGGACTCTGGAGCACTAACCAAAGGGAACTAGCCAAGTCATCTGTGTACTGGCGCCTTCTTCCATTTTGCAACACCCCGGCATCATTCATGCTTGGCCTAGACTCTAATGGGAGAGACCAGAATCCATTCTTGAGACGAGGACTGCAGCAACATGACGGCCGGTCACTCGCATTGAGTCGACGATAAACGACGGCATGCCGCGCCGCAAGTCAAGTCAAGGTCCCTACATCTTTCCCTGCATTTGTTCACTCATCACAGACACTTCTTCCTCGTGCTTCATGAACATGGTTGACGAGGATGAAACCACTTTGATTTTCCACATGTGGGTGTCAGGCACTGATTTGATGCAGGGGGGGCTATCGAACATTAGATCTGGTGCAAGTGCTGATACCATCCGTCACATTCCAACGTGGTTCCAGGGGGCTACACGAGCATTGTTGGGCGGCTCAATTCTGTGGTCTCGTCTCCGTAGCCAATTCCCATCATCATGATTCATGATGCAGGGGCGGCATGCCGATTTCCTCTTCCGACCCGGCCAGCCAGGCAACAAGGGATGACAGAAAGCCGTTCTGGTTCTCCGCGGCTGGCGTGGCGGACGAGTTTACCAGGCTTACCATTTGCTTCATCGCCTTGGTGGCGAGTGAGTATATCCAGACGTTGGAGCTCTGCTCAATCTGGACTGCCGAGGCTTGGCAGTCCTCGCTGCCGAGGCAAGCTTGGGAGTAGTTCGAGAAGAAGCTGTACAGCCCTGCGCTGTATACATGGATTCCCGTCGAGTCAACAATCCGGAGAGCCCACGCCATGGCGCATGTCGGGTCCGTCGCAGAACAGTCCTCGAAGGCGGGGTCGCTTGGGAAGATGCCGGTGGTGAATGGGGCGGGCGCGCGAGGGCTGGGCTGATAATACGGCGTTTCTGTCTGTATCATGCCCAGGAAGATGTTCTTGGCATTGGACAGCTGGTATTGATACAGGACGTTGTGCTCCGAAGCTGTCCCCCAGAGCCATGTCGGCTTGCGGCTCTCAATGAGTATCCCTTTTGGGAAAATGTACAAATGTCAGATGCATCCCCTTAACCGTGTATGTGTCAGAGTTTGATTGCGTCAACGGAACCCATTACCTCTCCCAACGTAAACATCGATCTGGGTCTGCTCGGTGACGTCAAGGTCATGATCTAGATCGTCGTTAGCGACGTGGTGGCGGCAACGTTGCTAAAGTCTGTCTCACCAGCCGTCCATGCCCAGATGTTCTCGAGATATGCGCTCGAGGACCGTGTAAGATGTAGAAGCAGAGCTGCCCCAATGCAGTGTCTGTTGACTCTGCCCGTGTTTTTCGGGCAATCACGAGCTTGCAAGCCGCTCTTGACGGTGCCTCCAACTCTGATGGGTGAGTCTGACCAGTGACGTGACGTGACGTGACAACAGGATTGATTAGCTTGGGAACAAGTTCGGCGGGCAGATCAGATCAGATCAGAGATGAGTCAACTTGCTTGTACGTACTCCACATGGCTGCCGATCCTTGAGTGCTCTCGTGAACGTTCCACTCAACGACTACCGCACCAACTGAGCCTGCGTATGCCGTGAACAGCATGTCAGATATCTCGACAACACCCGAGTCTCCAGGCTTCCCCACTCTGACCACAGGCCTCGGCTGCCGCTCGTCTTGGAACTTCGCGCCCACGCCGATAATCATCGGCCAGACTTGGCCGACAATTCTCGAGCCCACCGGGATATTGATCGTATCCGAAACGACGTAGGCGCCGTAAGGGAAAAACACTATGGATCCAGCGTTTGCCGCATACTGCAGAACCCTGTTGATGGTGGCTGTGTCATCTGTGGCATGGTCGCCCTTGGCGCCCATCGACTTGATGTTGATGAAGCTCGATCCGAGAACGTCCTGATATGTGGGCGCGCTTCGAGAAAAGATGTTACCGAACGGCGAAACAGTCAGACCGCTCGTCCTGCTCGCTGCCGGTATGTTCCTTCCGTTCTGGAACTGCGACGTTTCGACATCCTTGTGGACCATTTTTCCGAACCCCCAAGACTCGACAACTTTGTCCTCCCCTCCTGGGATCAGATCGGCGTCCGTGACGACGTCCTTGAGAATTGCTTTGGTTCTTTGGAATCTGCAATTCTGCACCAGCATTGACGTTGAGTTCTCTTGCAGCAGACTTGTGCGAATCCCGACGCTCAGATCGGTGAACTTGGAGTCGAGAAGCACGAAAGAGCCAGTAGCTCCTTGACCGGTGCCGCCTGGTCCCCCCGCCTGTACCAAAAAAAAAAACCCCCCAGAATGTCAATCAAAGTTCATCGTACATGTGTTTTGGTGATGGAACCGTCCACTTACGCCACCAACAATGACTATTCCTGTTTGCGATAGGTCCTTTGATCCGATGATGGCAATGTTATGCATCGACCACGCCCAATCCCAGTGAATCTGAACCGCCGTCTTACAATTGAAGAATAGCAGATTTCGACTCGTGAATTGTTGGTTACCGAAATATGCTCTGACGACGAGACCGAGGTCAGTTCAGGAACGTTAGTCTCAACAGCCGTTCTCGGAGCAACATCAAGTGGCGGCATGATATTGTCTTGCTGCATATCTAGACGTTTGAGAAGGAGAGAAAAGCAAGGATGACGGCGCCGTCTTACCCGAGGTTGCCTCCCTGAAAGTACAGCTCTGACATGGAACCACCACTTCCATTCTCCATGAAGATGCCCTGGAAGACAATTCATTAGCAGCTTCATTCCAGCTTTGGGGAAATGGCAAGCTCAAACCTGCTGGGTTGTCCCCGGCTTCATATAAAAGTCAATCCTGGTGAGGTCGGTGGCTTGCGCCACTTGCCAATGAATCCCGCACACGTATGCGTCGGGGTTCGTATTCGTGATATCAATGACAAAGTTGCGGATAGATCTTTGGAAGTTATTCTGTGGAATATACCTGTTGGAAAAGAATTTCAGCCCATAGACTCCTTGGGACAGGCACACTGTGATTTTAACAAAAACAAACAAATTTAAAAAAACACCACTCGGTGGCACTCACCAGGAGGCCCCGCCCCCCCCTTCCACGTAGACGTTGGAAGACATGACTCCCAGACCGACGAAACTCTTGGCTGCTAGAATGATGGGGCGATTTACTGGCTGGAAACATGTGTCAGCCTGGCCAGAGATTGACGGTCGGGTGAAAGTCGATGAACTCACATTTCCCAAAAACTGAGTGTTGTAATACTGAATGATGGAAGAGCTCACGAGATACGTGCCACTGGGAAAGTAAATCACTGCTGGCTTTTCGGTGCTTGATCCGCATAGACGCCCGCACCGATCACCATCGCTGACAGCGCGATTGATGGCCGCGGTGTCATCAGTAACACCGTCTCCCTTTGCGCCATAGTCGCGAACGTTGCGAAAAACCTGCAAGATTCTATATGAGCGACCAAAGCTAGCTAACAGCTGGGGCTTGTCGCAGGGACTCAGGAGGGATTGGGCGGCACCTCGTAATTGTCTCCAGCAGAAGTTGCGCGACCGTTCATGTTCATCGACTCCATCCGAAACTCGCCGGCATGTCGCTTTCGAGAGAGCAAAGGAGAATTGTTCGCTTCATCCTTTGCCAACCAATGCTGTGCCTTGAGAGATGCCACAGTGGCTTGCTGCTGTTCCGTACTCGCAGTGTGATGCTTGGTGAGCTCGGTAACTATTGCTGCAGCGCGGATCAACTTATCAGGTACGACGTAATCGACGACTGTGGAGTTTGTTGTGTCTCTTCTCCGATTTCCTTCGCGGACAAGGGAAACCGGATGTGACGCGTCTGGTGTCACGGCTGGTGGGAACTCCAATTTATTCAACTGTGGGTTTTGCAGGCGGTTCCTGTTAGCTGCTCGTAAAGCGGGCAAAGCCTGCTCAACAAGTGACTTCGCATCCTCTCTCGTCTTGTTATGGGATAATGCAGCTCCATGACCCATGTCTTGGCCGCCTCCCACGTCAGTCCTGCGAAGACTTGAATCGGATACGGCATGGCCATGTTGACCGAATGCCAAGGCAAATGTAATGAGAACAGACGACAGCAGAAACGAAAGCGAAAGAGAGTGAACCGAGAACGAGTGATGAATAGCCATGGCTAAGAAGTCGTCGTCGTCGTCGTCGTCGTCGAAGCGCAGTAGTAGATGAAGCTGAATGAGCGACTAAAGGGCAAAAGAGGGCTGTTAGTTAGTACTAAGTAGTATTGGACTTCACAAGTGGGATGATATCAGAACGAAAAAAAACAAAGGCCCAGCAACAGCCGTTGGGAACTTGCCGGAATTCAGAAACGATGCATGTATCCTCACATGGTACTTACTCTCAGGGAATCTTGGCCAGAGCTGTAGCCGAGTTATGTACTCTCGGTAACATTGACGTACCCATGAGGTTGCTAGGACAAGGCTCTTCAACAGAACCACACTAACAGGTGCCAAGACCAACATGTTTTCTGCACGCTCCATCATATGTGGATGCGCCAAGCAACCCAAAGGTCGTTGTGAGTCGTGAGTCGTGAGTCGTGAGTCGTGACACCACATGTTCAGCCCAGAGCCAACAATAAATTTGAAGTCCAACTCCGCAAAGTGGATGAAGTGGAGGTCGTCGAGCTCCATCATCTGAACGCTTGTCTGAAAACTTGTTGCCGCTGTTTGTGAACTTGTGAAACCAATTCAAGTCGCAGTGCGATCCCGGATTGGGGAGTTGGCATTTTGCCAAGCTCCCAGCAGCGAGCATCTGCCCATTCAACGTCTGCTGCTCCAAATATGGTTTCTGTGGAACCACGGAAGACTTGGCGGCTCAGTGGACCGAGTCATTTGGGTATTATGTATGATATTATGTATGATTTATGAAGCCCAGCGTCTGGCCGATATTAGTCTTACGGACTCAAAGTAAATAACAGGATCAGGAGGTCGCGGCTCGCTGGATCGCCTTACCGGTGGCGGTGCTACCCGTGAATGATTTCTTGGGGAAACCGGCCTCCGAAGCACATCTCGCCGCAACGAGTGAGCCGAGTACCCGGTTGTCGATCAGTCGGGCGGCCTTGTGATGCAGCGCTCGCCCTCGGTTCCGAGGTCGAAACAAGGTTTGGGTGGTTGGCCCCATGAGAGAAATCAGACGTGGAGGAATAAACGGCAAGCGGGTCTAGCGGCGGGCACCCCTGACGAATTGGCGCTGCACCCTGCTAGCGGTATTGACAGGGAGAATTAAGCCAATCAGCTATCCGCTTGGGACCGGGACTTAGATTTGTGTACACTCTACCCCCTGAATTATTTTACAAATCTACATGCCCCAGTTTTTCATCCCTCTCTAACAGCTGCGAACAGCTGTAAGCCAGGATTATTTTAGAGAGCTATAAGGGGAAATACAGGGTATATAACGCCATAAAAGAGTATATTTATATCTATGTAAGTGCCTTGTATAAAAATGTACCCCCCTTATTACCTTTATTTCCAATTTTCAAGCAAATATCTGATTGGCTTCACCTGGCGATTGTAACGAATTGAATTGGAGACAAGTGAGGATGAGTTGTGTTTGGTGGGAGAGTTTAAGTTTGCCTTAGAGCTTTAAAGCACAAGTAGTAAGCTATAAGATAGAAGAGATATAGAGAGATAGAATAAACACAGTTATAAAGGAAGGGGGAATTATATTAATTTATACTATAAGTAAAACTTAAATGAATTTAAGTTTAACTATAGTTACGAATTATAACTATATCTTACGCTAATATAGCTATAAAGTTTATTATAAACTTTGCTCTAACCTTATAGCCCCTTATATTTATAACCTTAGAGCTTATTTATTACTATAGCTACAAGAATTTAGTTATTAATTATTTTACTAGCTAGGTATTGCTAGTAATAATTATGTGTTATAATAAATTAGATGCATTGGCTATAACCAATGATACTAAAAAAATTATAAAAATCAATATCTGATTGGCTTAATTGCCCCCTGTTAAGTAGATTTGTAAAATAATTCAGGGGGTGTACTGTACAACATACATGCAAGATTTTTTTTTTTTTTTTTAAAAAAAAATAGGCGTACTTTACTCATCAGCCAAGGCTATTTTATCTCGTGGCCTACTAGTTTCCCCGAGCTTCAGACATGGCCGCACTCCGTTCGTGGAACTCCTCCCTCGAAGGACTGCGGCCACGATCTCTTTTACTCAACGGGAACAATGCGCGTCAATGCACACACTCGGCACCGTTATATGTAGGGCACTGTCCCCCCATCACCATGATACAAGCAAGTTCGTTCAAGTCATGATCGGGTAAATCTGCCGTGGGGTTTTCCAGGCTCCCAACAGCAGGACTCTTTCCTTCCTGTTTCCCGTCTGCCAATTCATCGAATTCGAAACCATGCTCTTCTCTGCAGTCATATCAGCCTACCTCGCAGCCATTGTGTCGGCCAAAACCCCTCGTCGTCGTACGTTGGGGCAACTTGCCAACGGAACATGGCTGGAAAGCATTATCGTGCGCCCAAATGGAGCCATACTAGCAACGCAGCTTTATCGCGAACCAAACATATGGACAGTGAAAACCCCAAAATCCCGCAACACCTCCTTTGAACTGGTCACCTCTTTGCCTTCTGGCAACGCTGCCGTGGGCATTACGCGGGTCCACAACATCGGTGGGCTCGAGAGCTACGTGGTTGTCGGAGGTAACTTCAGCGACGTTGAACATCCAATCCCCGGACAATTCACAGCGTACACTTTACAGTTCTTCGATGACGAGGTCAAACTTCGAAGGATTGCTGACCTGGGACCCTCTAGCATCGCAGCAAGCGGCATCACAAGCTCCGACGCACACCCTGGCGTCGTCTTCATCGCCGACAGCTTGGCCGGTGTCATGGGTAGACTCGATGTGTCCAGTGGCCGTTTCAAGCAAGGGTTCTGGTCATATGAGGAACTGAGGGCTCCGCCATGCTGCTGGACCGGTGTCAACGTCCTCAGAATCTACCAGTCACATCTCTATTGGACCAACAGCGAGTTGAACGCAGTGTACAAAGTTCCCATCACGGTATCAGGAAAGCCTGTCCCGAATGCAGTTCCTCAGCTAGTTGCCGATCTATCCAAGATTGTCACTTCCGCCGTAGATAACTTGGTCATCGATCGTCAAGGAAATATCTATACCACCACGAGCTCAGACAACACTGTCATCTTCTCTGATGCAAAGACTGGGGAGAGCAAGATCGTGGCAGGGGGGCTAGAGGACGTTGCACAGGAGGCGCTGACTGCTCTTGCTATTGGAGGAGAGTGGCCAGGGAAAATCCTGCTGTACGCTACAACATCTGGAGGGCTGGGGCGTCCGATAACTGATATGAATGAAGGAGCAAAAATTTCAGCAATCACTCTCAAGACGGGACTGTAGCTTTCTTTACTCAGCAATCTCGAGGATGATGGGTCTGGGTGGCAAGCCGTGGGTTACGAGGATGTTTGTTCTTTATTGGATCCGCCCAAATCAGTCTTTTTTTTTTTTTTTTTCATTATGTGCTCTAAAGATAGACCAGAAGTAGATAGCTCGAACCGTTTCATGCTCGAAATAGAGCGCCAACGTTGCGTAACATTCTCCAACTCCAGCAACTTCCTTGAGTTTGAGTTCTGTGATGACGCCTTGTCCAACGCCACATCAGCTCCAGCCACAGCAGTGAGCGCGTTATCTACTTCACGTCATTCATTCAACCCATCTCAGTTGTCCTACGGCCGAGGACAGGCTGTTAAGCAGGAGCGGCCATTTGCCAACCCATTCATCCATTCATCGCTTGATGGTGATGCCGACGCGTGAACATGGCCTGCCCTTTTCAAGCGGGGGAGCAGAAGTTGTGCACATAGCGAGCGCCAGGCAACTCACAATTCCTCTGGTCATCTTCACCCTTCAACTCCTTACGCCTTCAGATCAGCCCTGAAATCGGTGCGGGCAAGGCAACCACGGCCAAGTATTCAAGCTAATCATCTACTATTCTCCCGAATGCCTTGATGCAAGTAGGCCCTGCTACTGTCAGCCAAACATCAGACGAGACCAGGGGGCTTCAAGGGCAACTTGCTTCTTTAGTGTACTCAGTCAGTGATGCTTGTATCAACGCGACCTGAAGAGGGATATCTTGTCCCGCAGAATAACCCACATCAGCAAGAGACAGATTTATGTCAGGTTTATTATTTATTTATTTATTTATTTTGCATTTTTCTTTTAAATACTTCTTATACAAGTACCCTGTAATACGTAGCCCACCCCTACTAAAGATCAGCCTGGGGACTTGCTAGTATGCCTAACAATCTCAGAAAACCACTTCCACTATGATTATAGCGACCTTTGGCAGGTGATGACACCTAATTGTACAACCAATACGCAAACAGGGTTGCGAAGAGAAAGAAGGGGGGGGGGGAGGTCAACAGAATTCTTGCAAAGCAGCCAAAAAAAAAAACCAACAACTGCCAAGCCCACTTTGTCAAGCACTAGCCAATCAGAGCGCACACCCAGGCAACCTCTCTCCAACTTTTCGACCCCCTCTGAGTCTCGTCGCGACCGCGTGTCGGTGCGAAACCTCAAATCTACCATTCGATACCGACACATTCCCATCATGGCAGACCCCAAGATCCAGTACGTCTACGTCCTCGATGAAAAAAAAACACCCGGCCTCATCGCAAGCCAGTCAAGAGCTAACATACATTCTCCCAGGGAGCTGCTGAACAAGCCCCGCAACGAACTCACGTACGGCATCCATCCCCCCCATCCTTCTGCACAACGACCGACATCAGAACCCCCCCCCCCAGTACTAATGCCAACATCCCATCCGAGCAGGGAGTACGAAATCGCCGAGCTCGAAGAGCACGAGTTCACGTCGGGCCCCCTCTCGATCCTCCAAACGGCCGTCAGATCGCACACCCAGGTCCTCATCTCCATCCGCAACAACCGCAAGCTCCTCGCGCGCGTCAAGGCCTTCGACCGCCACTGCAACATGGTGCTCGAGAACGTCAAGGAGATGTGGACGGAGACGCCGCGGCTGGCGGATGGGAAGAAGGGCAGATCGGTGAACAAGGACCGGTTCATCAGCAAGATGTGAGTCTTGCCGTAGTTGGAAGACGGGGACGAGAGAAAGAAGGAAGGAAAGGATTTTTTTGCCATCGTTTATGCTGACTGTTTGGATGTACACAGGTTCCTGCGAGGAGACAGCGTCATTCTCGTTCTGCTAAGCTAAGGTTGGAGCGCCGGGGGGAGAGAGGGGGATGTTTCAATGTATGCGAAATGAAGAAGGCCTTGAAAAGAAGTAGCCAAACTGAGATTCTCAGTAGAATTTTTTTTATTATTATTCTTTTTTGGTGCGTGGAGAGAGGGAACTGATGAAGATCCCAGTCATGTTCAAACAAGAGCAGTGAGTAGCTCGTGTGGCGGCAACGACTTGTTGGTTTCCCCTCAGGAAACTCACAACGAGGACTGACATGCTGGATCAATTATACGCTCGCTCGCTCCATCTCGCAGCGTGTCCAAACGTTCCCGTAATACAATCTGATCAGCCCGCCCGACAATTCCCGGCTTCCTGCGCAAGATGCCGCCCCCCATACTCAACCCAGTCTAGATCTTCTCCCATCCATCCCTCATCAGTAGTCATCACCATTCAATCCAGCCGGCCCAAAGGCCCCCGGGTCAGGAACCTGCTGCCGTCAACATACACGCTCCTCCCCAGTCTGTCCTCCATCCCCTTGGTCTCGTCGGCCGCGCTCCTCACATCGCCCGTCTGCTCCGAAGTCTCGACAAACGGGTGCAAGGCGTCGACGAGGGTTCTGTCCCCGTGGAAAAGGTGAAACCGTGTGAAAAGAGAAACGTGACAACATACCTTGGGCGCCTCTCTTCAGACCAATGCCACAATCACCATCTCTCACGACGGCATCATACCCATCGTCAAGCCACTACTCATCCCGACTGTCCTGGCCCTCGGGGGCCCTGCCCGTCCGCTCAGCCGCGTTGCCGGCCTCGGTGGCGAGGAAGAAGAACTGCACTCTGGGATTATCACAAGTCTGGTTATATATGCCCCGTCACATTGTCCGCTCATGGCTGGTCCAGTTCTGCTCGTCATCCACATTCAGTGCGGATACCCTCGCAATGGGATTTCAAAATTGCATTTCCTCTTCATCATTTGTTGCTTTATACTGACAACATGTCTATGATATGCTACAAGGGGTACCTAGATGCAACGCAACATTTCCATCGGTATACAAGGGAGGTTGTAGAAAGAGAAGGGAAAAAAAAACATAGAAAACGCCAGCAAAGTGCCATGGTCCAAACACCTTCTCCCCGAAAACACATGAAATGTATTGAGCTGGAGCTCAACTCGCTCAGCTTGTCGTCTCGTAACGCCGTTTCAATGTCCAAAACCCATTTTGGGGTGGGGGAGAAACAATAGGATCGGATGTCCGCCCTTCCTCTCTTCGTAAATGCGAGACCAAATAGCGAAGTGAATAATACAATAGGAATTACATGTTTTCATCAATCATCTACTACCTGCGGTCCAGAAGCATGAAAGCGGTGCTTCCAAAAGCTCCCAAGACGAACAGCATCGTGATGATTCCTGCGCCTACCTTGTCCGCCGTCGTCAACGGCTTCAACTTGGTCGGATCTTCGGTGCCACCACTGCCAGCAGAGGGATCGCCCTTGGATGTACCGCCGGATTTGGACGTGACCGGGGGAGCCGCCTTGCCTACAAGGTTGTACATGACAGCATCGAGAGCGTTCATCATGGACCCGACAGCGACAAGTCCATCAAATGTTGCGCCCGTGGTCCAACTAAAACCGCAGGCAGTCCCAGGCGGGCCTTTGTATTTGGTCGCGTCGGGTGAGCCGATACATACCGAGGCAGCCTTGGTAGCGGCCGTCTCGAGGAAGGGCTTGACGGTTTGATAGGTATAGGGTGCCAGTTGCGTAGTGGCCGCGAACCATCGAAGGAGATAGCCCTTGAAACTTTGCTGATCGTTGTTACATAGTTTATTCCCCTCGCAAAACTGCTCAAACACGACACCGTCCTTGACAAACTTGGCGGTTGCGCGCTTCAAGATACCATCCACCGCACTCTTCCACTTGTCGCCACCACCAGTGGCGTTGTACATGGCCGCAGCTCCATGGAGGAAAATACCGGAATTGTAGGACCACTCGAGCACATCGATCCTTGAGCAGGAGCCGTCAAGATCGATGGTGATGCCGTCATGGACGCCCCAGTCCTTGGTGATCAGGCCAACGGTCTGGTGCCATTCGAAAATCTTGGTTGCCCAGTCGCCATACGTCGAGTTTCCCGTGTACCTGTGCAATCGGGCAGCAATGTTGAAGAAGCATCCATTGGAAATCGAATTCTTGTAATTCCAGCCATTGTTGAACTGGAAAATCTGCCATCTCATACCACCCTTGCAGTCTGCCGGGTCCCATCGCAAGACATACTGATTGAAGACGGCCTGCGTGACGGCGAGCCACTGGGCATCTTCCTTCGGGGGGTCGGGGAACTTATTTTCGGCGGCCGTCATGGCGGCCATGGCCCAGAAGCCTTGATCATCGTTGCCTTCCGTACGCGTCTGGTTCTTGGGCATGAAATCCTTTGACGGACCAGCCTGGTGCACCATTGCTTGCAGCGTGGCGTCGTTGTATGAGGAGTCTCCGGTGAGGTGCCAGTAATCAATGATTGTTCCGAACATGGCCCCTGCCTCCCACCCTGCTTGGCTTTAGTAACATTCCCGTGCCATCGAGGTTGGCGAGCGCTTGGCGAAAAGTTTTGATGCTTTCTTACAGTAGTATGGGTCTGGAAGATTGCCTGGGGTGTCTCCAGTGTTGTTTCCAGTATAGTATTTCATCAAGCCATGGGCGATGGTCGCTGCTGTGCTCTTCAACGAGCCTAGAAACGATTGGTTGTAAGCACAATGTCCACGACGGCGGGTTTTCCTGGGGGTTGATCGGGACATACTGTCATCGTTGACGGTGACACTGAGACTAAGAGCAGGAGTGCTCAGTAGAGCCAGCGACAGAGTCGCCGCGGTGGCGAAAGCTCTCATGGCTTGCAATGGAGCGTGGTCTGAATGTGTCGGAGTCGGGTTGCGGATTTGATGGAAAATGCACGCGAGGCAGTCGGGCTCGCACCAGATTGGTGGTGGTGGGCTTAAGGATGGCGAAGAATCTCTGGCGACACAAGCCCAGCTCGCATCGGTTTTAGTGGTGGCAGATAGAGCACAAGGTTGAACTAATCCTTGGATCGGGGTCGTGAAACAATCACCAATGGCCGTCGGGGTCGGGTGTCGAGAGTCAGGGAATGAATGTCGTCGGTTCGATGGAGGCTGAGATTAGACTTAACGAGAGGAATGGAGGATGATTTCGAGTGAGAGAGTGAATGCGAAGTGAATACAGAGTACAGCTGTCAACGGTTGAAGACGAAAATCGGACGCCACAATGCACAAGGCGTGGCCGTGTCCGCGTAAACTGCCTGACTCTGGCTGAATCTGGCTGGGTGTTGAAGGAGAGGCAGAGGGAGAGACAAGGCAGGCGGCAGGCAGAGACGAGACTTGGTAATTTGGAGAACAAGGGGCTTGGTTTGGTTTGGTTGCCATTCATAATCCGTACACCATGGGGATTGTGGATTCGTCGGGGGGCTCTGTGCCGTGCCACCGATTGGAGCGTGCGAAAGGACTGCACTGGTGCATCCACGGTAATTCTCCGCAGTCGCCGCAAACCCGGCATATTCCCCCATGCCTGCATCGCGCCTGACCATCATGCGCGGCGATGCGGGTGCAGCTTGATACTGTCCTGGATTGTTCGCATCGCATCGCATCGCATCGCATAGCATCGCATCCCAGCCCGCTGTGTGAGCTGTGTGAGCAACGCTCATCAGAATCGAATCGAGTCTGGTCTGGTGTCATGGGCTTGCCTGAAACAGATTTGGCTGGCGGCGAGGTCTCACGTTGCGGGTGGTGCATGAAAGAAACATTGCAACATGCCCTGTTTCTACGCTGGCGGGTTTAACAACGGGGATTGTACATAGAAATCGAATGCCTAGCACGGAGTACGAGTATCTTGTGCTACTGCGGATTACCGAGTGTATTTCGCGTCTTGTCGACGTCTGGTCCTCCCAGAAGTTCTAATAACGCTCTACCCCTGATCCATGCGGATATCGGCCGAAAGAACTGCTCCATCTCCTTGGTCCTCTTTTACCGTGCGGGGCCTATGTATACAATGCGGTACTAAGAAAGATTGCTAGTACAACTATCGTTGGCTAATTTACACACAAGCTCATGTACCTCTAATCCACTTTTATCTAATTGGATACAGACTCTTAATTCCAAACTCCAAACAGCTGGAGGGCAGTGCAAGCCAACTGTCATCTTTGTCAGGGAAGGCTGCGCTATCCCTGGATATCGCTGTGATTCGCCGACACTTGCCACAATAACAAACAACCAGGCACGAGCTCCACCCGCCTCGCCAGCTTGTCCAGTGACTTTTTAAAAAGGTCGGGCTGGAAGCTTGTTGGTCGAAATGCCCTGAGCCGCCCACACACTTTTTAATCATTACGTGAGCAAGTGTCTGTTCAATATCCGAGGTAGATGCCGCGTTTAGCTCCGCTTCAAAGACCAAGCAAGTATGAATAATTTGATTCCTCACCCTTTCCAAGCAGGGTGTCATACTCCATACTCCGTACGGAGGAACGCAATGCAGTTTATTATCCAGCCGACATGCCCGATCTCGACGACTGATATGGACTGAAATGCCGATGTGCCCCACCGCCCGCTCCCTTTGTGAAATCCTCCTGCACCTCTGTCTGTCTGTCTGTCTGTCTGTCTGTCTCCCTCGCCCTTCCTTCCACATCCACATCCGCCATCCGCCATCCGCCATCATGGGCTTCATCACTGCCCTCACGCTGCTCATCAGCCTCGCGGCCGCCCAGGAAACGGGCAACCATCCGGAATGGCCGCGATGGTGCGGCAAGGCGTACCAGCCGCAGTAAGACCTGCCTGCCACTCCTGACTCCAGAATCCTGAATCCTGACCAGCTCAAGCCCCCATCTTGAACCAAGCAAAAACAAAGTACTCATGCCCTCCAAACAGATATCCCAGTTTCGAGCCGGGCGGACAGACCGTCGAGCCAGCACCTCTCCCCGACGGTCCAGCCCTGAACATCCAGCTCAAGCCCAGATACAGCATCTACCTCGAGAGCGAAAAGCAAGCCGACTTCATTGTGAACGCCAACCTCTCCAGATGGCACGGCCAGAAATGGTCGCGGCTCACCGGGCCGTCCCCGCCTCCCGTCGTCTTCACCATCAAACTCGTCTCCAGCAACGACGTCCTCGTCTCCAGCCGCGTCAACGTCGGCACCGCCGGGACCCTGTTCGCCTTCAACCTGACGCGGCTCAGGCCCAGGTTCGAACCGTACCAGGTGGTTCTCTTCGGGGCCACCCCCGACGGGGCCAGCAACGTCACCGCCACCAGCGAGGTCGTCTTCCTGCCCGAGAAGAAGACGGGCAGCGTGACGAAGCTGGACAACCTGCACGGGGGGATCCTGTTCCGCAGCGCGGCGACAGGCGGCGTGTTTGAGCCGTTTCTGCCGATCGGCTACTATGCCTCCTGTGACGGGTTCCTCTGCGACAGGGACTATGCGAGCAAGGTGAGGGCGTACCAGGAGCTGGGAATGAACAGCATGGTGTCGTTGACGACGGTGCAGGACTCGAGGGGTGTGTATTCGTACATGGATGGCTTGGGACTGCGGTACATGTATGACTTGAGGGGGTCGTATAAGAACTTGTCGGCCGTGCGGGAGCAGGTCTCCGAGATTCGGGACTTTGATGGGTTGTATTCGTATTGGGGCGCCGATGAGTATTACGTCCCACGGTCCTCCGATTTTTCACGCAGAGGCAGAGGCAGAGACTAACAACAGCCCGGTCAGACCAGACGGCCACCAAGACCCCTTCGACCTTCTCCCGCAGGCCCGCGACGCGATCCGCCAACTCGACCCCTACCACCCCGTCTCCGTCACCCTCAACTGCCAGGACTTCCACTTCAAGGAGTACACGGCCGGCGCGGACTTCATCATGGAGGACGCGTACCCTGTCGCCATCAACGGCACTTTTAGCAAATGGGGCACCGCCTGTAACGCCACCTACGGCGACTGCGGCTGCGACAACTGCCGGGGCGGCGTGCAGGACGTGTCCGACCGGCTGGACGGCCTGGCGCGGCACGAGCAATGGCTGGGCCTGTGGCCCAAGACCAAGGCTCACAACCCGCAGGCGTTCCACGGGGAGGGCTACTGGCTCAGGGACCCCACGGACGAGGAGGAGGTGGCCATGGTTGCGCTGGCTCTTCACCACGGCGCCAAGGCGATTGCCGCGTGGCTTTGGCCGTTCAGTGACTCTCTCGGCAGGGTCATGGGCAGGTTCGGCGCGGCGGTGTCGAGGGATCCCGTCCGCGACCTCGTGGTCACGGCAAGGGCGGTGCGCGTGGGGGCAGCAGGGGCCCACGAGGCTGCCGTTGATGCGGCGTGCTGGGTGGGCGAGGGGAGGGTGCTCGTCTCGGTCGTGAACGCGGGGCAGGATGCCATTGATGGCGAGGTTTCTGTTTCGCTGCCCGAGGGCGTCGTGGTGAAGAGCAGAGAGGCCGTGGTTTGGGGCAGCGGGACGTGGACTTTGGACCATGGTCGCGTGAGGCTGTCTGGGCAGAGCGGCATGGCGACCAACATTGTTCTATTGGGTGTTTGAGAGAGAGAGGGGGGGGCGGGGATGACGATGCGAATGGCCGTGTTCGTCGCATAATGTAATGCATCTACGGATTATGTACTTGCTTACTGCTTACTGCTTACTGCTTACTGCTGGTCCTGCCCCCCCCGCCCCCTAAATCGCCACCCCGTTCACATCCCGGTTCATCCTCTGCCACTGAGTCTTCAGACTAACGTGGTCCGAACTGACCAAGACGTTCCGCCACGCCGTCTCGCCCCCGTCCTGTGTCTTGACCAAGCCCGCGCCGAGCAAGAAGGGCCTGCAGTTCAGGTAGATGGTCTCGTGGCCGTGGGCAGGAACCGCAAAGGTCTCGTGGAAGATGCCGATGTGGTGCGGCTTGACCGAGTTGTACCAGTCCCACGCGGCCCTGTGCATGTCCTCGTGCGCGAAGCGGTGAATGCTCTCGACGTCTCTGAAGTAGTAGCTCATCAGCATGGTGTTGCCGTCGGCGCCGCTCGCCTGCTGCGCCTCGGCGCCGGTCCAGTTGGTGATGCTCAGGAGGCCGAGCTCGTCCCGGCGCGCGAGCAGGTCGCGGTTCATGCGGGCGAACTTGTCGGCCAGGTCCCTCGCGTGTGGCGCCAGCCGGCCCCGCGGGTGGTTGAACTGCACGCCGAGGTTGAAGACGACGACGGGGCTGCCCCGCGATGCGCCGCCGCCGCCGCCGCCGTCCCGGCCGGGGAGGGGGAGCAGCGCGGTCGCCCGGCCCGGCACCACGGAGAGCATGTGCGCGGGTGGCGGTGGCGCGGACGGCGTGAGCTTGTCGACGACGTGGGCCGCGAGCGCGATGAGGGCCAGCGCCGCGGGCGGCACCACGGCGAGGCGGCCCGGGAAGAGGGTCGTGATGCCGAGCTGCACCGCCGCGAGGAGCAGGCACTTGCGGCGTTGGGCGAGGATAGATTTGAGGAAAAGCTGTTTATTTGTTTTTTTTTTGGGCGTCAGTTTGGGGGATTTTTCCCCCCCCAAAAACATGGGGGCTTTGGTTCATCTCAAAGTTTGCAGGTTGCAGTTTGCAGAGGGAATAGCATCATACCGTCTTTGTACTGATCATTCTGCCGGGCTTCGGCTCGTCAACCGGCGCGAGCATGGGCGTGAAGATGTCGCGGGCCATGGCGATGGTTTTACAAGCCCGGAGAGAAGAAAGAGAGAGACAGAGAAGAAGAGGGAAAAAAAAAAAAAAAGGTAAAATGGGGGTTGTTAGAATGGGGGAGACGGAAAGAAAAAGTGTGTGACTATATATATGTTGGTTTGACCTGCAACTCAGCGGCCCACGGGCGGGGGAGTCTGTGAATCAAAAGTTTTGCCTGAGAAGCTTGAGAAATGGTTGTCGGGTCTGTGAATCAAGTTTGCCTAAGAAGTTCGAGAAAGGGTGTGAATCAAGTTTGCCTCGACAAAGTTCAAGAAAGGGTTGTCAGGTCTGTGAATCGCAGTTGTGAAAGATGGGGGGGGCTGCTTCATTCACCTCGCGAGCCCTTTACATGACCCGAACCCAACGCCAACGACCACAAAGTTCCCAAATCGACCCCAATCAATCAACCCTGTGCCACCAGGACAGGACGACCCCTTGGCATTCGCTTCCGTGGCCCCCGGCGAGCCGGCCTGCGAATGCGAATGCGAGTGCGAGTGCGAATGACAGACACGTCGCACGTCAAGTCACCACAACACGTCACGAATCTCAGCTCCTTCTTCCCAAACAAGTTTGTCATCCAGCGCCGTCCCCTCCCGGCCTATCAAATCAAATGAACCCGGCCACCAAAAGACGTCTCCGGCCCCCAGCCACCAGCCACCAGCCCCCACAGCGTCGTAACATTGTACATATGACATGACAGGAACATGGACTGCTTATGTAGGTCGATTTTGACTATTCAATCATATCACATTACATCATATCGTCATCTACTTTTGGACAAAACAAAAGGGACCCGACCCCCCTGTGCCACAACCATGGCCTACTCAAACTTGAGCCTCTTCCCAAACGGCACAAAAGTCTAGATGCCTGCCGCCATCCCCTCCCCCGCAAATACCCCCGTACAGGACGAACCCTCCTACCTCGCTCATCGCCCTTGCCAACAATACACCTTCTAGCAAGCCCATGTTTTCCGCGGAAATTCGTCTGGCCGCCTCGGCCGACATGATGCCCATGGCCATCTTGAAGAAACAAAGTAAAAGATAGAGTCGCTGTCTATAGCTCACGTGCTTGCCGCTGCTCATGCGCTGTAAATATTTACATAGGCCAAGATTCGTCAGCTGCCGCATGTTTTGCAGAAGCTGTTGTTGTATTCGTAGTTGTACAAGGTCATTCATGTTGCAGTGTTTTCTTTGTTGGCCACCCTCACCTCGGAAGGGGCCACCAGGGATTTTTCCCACTCGTCGAGGAGGTTGTTGGCAGTGCGTTTGATATTGCTCGGCGATAGTCGATTTACCACGTTTGGGAGGAGATCTTCGAGCTTGTTTGGGGAAACTTTTGGTGTTTCAACAGTGGGTTTGGTTTTTCTAGGGGGGGGCCTTGTTAGCTCTTCTGATGGAAAGAATAGAAGAGGAAGAAAAAAAAGTCCGCCTTTCTTTTTTTCCGGGAAATAAGGCAGAAACATACGTGGGAGTTAAATTGGTCACTTCCTCGGCATTTTCGGGAATACAATGGATGTCGTCCATGACACCGCTATGGATTGTGGAACCGCTCCATCGGGTGCTCTTGACCGGCACTGGCGACTCCCAATTCGCCCAGTCTGTGTCGTCCATGGAGTCAAAGCCCAACGGAGTCCATGAAAAGTGTTTACTTTTGGCAGGCTTGGGCTTTTCGAGGGGTGCGTCCCTTCGTTTGCTAATTGGCGTTGGCGGCGCCGTCGAAGGGGTTTCGGATGACGAGCTCCCTCGTTGTTGGCCAGATCTGGATCGGCCCAGATCTGTGGAAACGCCTTGGCTGAGGGATCCGCTGCGGTAGTGGCCGGCATGGAGGCTGCGTTGCGAGGGTTGCCCACTGATGGGTTCGTCGCCAATGGTGATCTGTCGGATGTCTTCCACAAACGCTCTCAATCCGAGCTTGAAGTCTTCCACGATCTGAGGGATGCCGGGTGAGTCTTGCTGAGACCGAGGCTGCCAGGATGCCCTCTTTAGCAACGCTGGATTGGGAGCATTATGAGGTGTCCGGTTTGCCGCCAAAGGGAATCGAGCATCCTCGGTGGCAGTGGCAGTGGCGGTGGCAGTGGCGGTGTGCTCGTCCAGGATGGAGAAGTCAGAGGTCGCTTTCGCCGGCGAGAGCAAGGAGAGCGTGCGTGTATGTCCACCCCGCATGACACGCCTTCTACTCTGGGTAGGAGTGCCCTGGTTCTGGAGGAATTGGGCCCTGCGATCGAAATCAACGCTTCGTCTGGGCGAAAGGGCATCGGACTCGGTAGCAGTTGGTGTAGCAGTTCTGCTGCCGCCGAACTCCAGCTGGGTGGCGCCTGCTCTCTGGCGTAATGCGTCCGTGGAAGAGAATTGCTTCTTGAGGAATGCGAGTTCTGTCTCCTCTCGTGCCAACTCCTCCTTCAACTCCATCACCTTGCGCTCCTTTGCGGCGATTGCTATTATGAACTCATTCACATTGGAGGGCGATGGCATGGCAGAACCGTCTTGGGGCGTTGGAGGTACTGAGGATGGTGTCGACGCAGATGCAGATGGCATGGGTCTCGAAGGGTCGCTATTTGGCAGCGCAATTGGTAAAGTGAGTGAGAGTCTGTTAGGAATTCGCGCGGCAGAATCCGAGCGCGAATGGCGTGCCAACGACGACGACGGGGTAGTATTATTGTGATCTGCTGGAAGTGGTGGAGGAGGCATGGTTCTTGCATCGCTGCCGGAAAGCCGGTTCAGTTTCTGCCAGCTTCGCGTGGTGACATCGTGGTTGTAGTTTGTGCTGTCGGGAGCCGTTGTCGTGGGTGGTGATGGTTTGTCGGGGGGGATCAATGTGCTTGCAGCTGCAAAGACCGAGGACTCAACGGTGGTGCGATCGGCAGCTGAGGAACGGCGGCGGATTTCTTGATGTGAGGCCATAGCCGGCAGTTTTTTGGTGATTTTTGAAAACGAGTGACGGGGGCGGTGGTTTTGGTATTGGTAAAATTGGAGCCGGTGCTGGTGTCGGTGCTGGTGTTGGGATCTCCGGTGCTTGGTCGAGGAAGGCGCGGTGGAGGACGCAGCGCGGCAGTGGTGTTGGTGGTGGTGTTGATGGTGGCGTTGGTGGTGGTGGTGGTGTCTGCGTTGTCGGACAAGGGCACCAGCAGCAGCGACCCTTGGAGAAAGCACGTTGAACAGTTGACCCTGGGTTAGATGGCGATATTCGTCGAAAAGAGCGTAGCCGCGGTCGAGAGCGCAAAAGGGAAGATGAGGTATGATAGTCATGAGGGAATGTGTGTACGGAAAAGAAAAGAGCAACTGAGCCAATGTCGGTCGGCCTCGCTTCTCATTACGGGCTAGGGACTCCGGGAAGGGGGGGGCGGGGGCGGACCAAGCGAGAACAGGAGATGTACGGATCCGTATTACCCTGGATATCCAATTCGACCGGCAGACAAATCTAATCCTCGGCGGTCAAGTCGATAATAATAATAGCAGCCAACCTTATTGGGATGGTACCGGGGGGCTTGTTCCTTGACGGTGGGCGCCTTTCTCCTCACCAAAGGCCATTGGACAGATGGCAATCTGGCATCAAATTGCGCGGAGCCTGTCGGTGCTGGCAAGCGAAACGAGGTTTTCTCGCTCTGACGCTCTGGCGGGACGCTCTGGCGGGACAACAGCAAGAGCAAGATGACGGGTCGTCGTTTGGCTATGTAGATCGATCAACATGCGAACTCGAGATTTGTTTCTCGCCTTTTGCGCACCATGTCCAGGGCGTGTCTGAGAAAATGCAGCGGCCTCGTGTCTCGGTCGCGGACCTTGTTTGAAACGCACGAGAGAGGGCGGGTTTGTGGGTTTGTCTCGGTCAAACATGGGACGATGGGAGGGGGTAGAGAAGGGGGGGGGGAAGGATACTTAATAGCTGATGTACGGAGTACGGAGTAGTAGTTATGATGATGGATTTGAAATGGATTTGGTCCCCCGTTGATACCACAACGGAATGTGCCACGCACGACGCGCCGGGCGCTCGAGCTCAAAGTCGTTCTATTCATCGTCGCCCAGCCCTGTCATTCATGCGAGAATGCATCGTAGCGTGCATGTGGTTTTCGTCAATGCACGGCGGCATCAGCAGATGTAATCTTGTTCATGGACGCATTACTGTCAGCTTTGTGCTTTGTTTACCACCAGACAGACAAGACGCCTGAAACTACTTTGACCCGCCGTTCTCCGTTTCCCACGACAACCAGCGGATACAGTGGAGCGTCATGGCCAAGGCAGTCCCTTGCGGTCCCTGAAAGCGCGGCCAATGATTGGGCCTCTCGCCAACGTGTTCACCCAGAGCAAGGGAGGTACGGACGTACAGTGGGTGTGCATGTATGTACCTGGCCCCCACTTGCCAGCAGACCCAGAGGTCCAGAGCCGAACCTGTCAGGAGTCTGCAGGAACTCCAATTTCCCCTGAAATTAGGCGGCCAACCACTTTTCATGTGGGCCAGACTGACTTCCATCTGGATGAAGAACACGAGCAAGCCCGTCAACATCATGTGACATCATTTGACGTCCCGTCAAAGTCGCGTGTCACGGCTGACAGTGGGCCCCGCTTTTAACATGGATCGAGGGACACCGACGCGATTTCTCCCCATGGCCTCCCTCTCGTTTCGCTCGTTTCGCGACACCATGAATCGCGGCGCCTCGCCTTGCGCTGGCCGCACAATCGCTTGCTGCGAGCTTCTGTTGCCTGCGCATCACTACTAGGCCCTCGGTTGCGCATGGTTGATGCCGTCCCCGCCTTCAAAACTGGAAGACGTCGGGGAACATGCACATGCCTTGCGAAAGCTAAGCTCCTTCACTCTTTTTTTTCACTTTTTTTCACTTTTTTTTCACCATCATTCCTCAACTTCATTTTGGATACAGATAGTTTGGGTTTGTTGGATATTCCCAAGTCGTGGAGTCCGTCTCGTTCGGTCTCCCCTCACATTGCAATGCCTATTCCCTTTGCTTTAGTCTGCGACTTGCTAGACGACTGCGAACAGCTATACAAAGCAAAGAAACCGAACACAAAGGCTATTACCCAATGGTTTACTCAAAATCGAACCTGCATCGATTCATACGACACCGACCTTGCTGCTCTGCTTTCAACTTTGCTCCCCGAGAAGCGGACAGATCGCGTGTATTGCATCAAAACCCCAACACTCGAAAAAGTCATTGGCAAGGCCTTGATGCTGGGGGCCTCTCGGCTCGTTGAACTCGGCTTGTATAAACGACCTGACCAGCGCGTCGATCTTGCTGAATGTGTGGAGCGAATCCTCACTGCCACGGTTGGTCTCCTGTTTCAGTCCATTCTTGCTGTGCAGAAAAAAGAAGAAGAAGAAGAAGAACAAAAGCTCATTACTTTGCAGCCAAATCCTTCACATAGTGAACATCATCAGATTACCGTGGAAGAAATCGACCAGGTGCTACACGACATAGCCTCCAGGATAATTTGGAGCTCTCCGTCTATTCGCTCACACCAGGGTGTCTCGACCACTCCTCGAGGCAGAAATGACCTGCAAGATGTATATCGAAGGCTTTCGGCTCGTGAGGCCAAGTGGTTCACACGACTTGTTTTGAAGGACTACAAGCCACTCATCCTAGATTCTGGGCTGGTTTACAAATGTTGTGATCCAAATTTGCCGCTTGTTCTGAAAGTACGAGATGATTTCTCGACGGCGATCAAAACGCTACAGGCTCTCAGGAGTGGAATGGCGACCGACTCTGCAAGATCTGCTGCACCATGGGAGAAGATTCTTGCTTCGGTCGAGCCCAAGCTTGGTATCAAGGTAGGCAGACAAAACTGGTTCAAAGGGCGGAGCATCAAACACTGCCTTGATATGGGACATGGCCGAATGAGTGTCGAAGATAAAATAGATGGGGAGTACTGCCAAATCCACGTCAGCGTATTGGATGGAAAGCTCAAAATCCAGATATTTTCCAAAAGTGGAAAAGACAGCACTGAGGACCGACACAAACTAAATGGGTGAGGATATCACGTTGCGGTGCCATCTTCAGCTGCAGCTAACAAGGAGCAGGATCATTGCCGACTCGATCAGATATGGTCGTTCGGATTGCACCGTTCGCCAGGGGTGTATTCTCGAAGGAGAACTCGTCGTGCATGATGATGTGGTGGGTGTCGTACATTCTTCAGCTTACTGCCATTGCCGCTGACACCGTCCAGGAGAACAAGATCATGCCTTTTCACAAAATACGCAACCACGTGGCTAGACGAGGCCGGCTCATGAATGTGGATCTGGATTCACCGTATGTTCTTTATAAAAAAAAACCCCCCCTTCCTGATAGACGCACACTAACGAGAGAAGGCCACGGTCTTACGAGAATTTAATGATAGTGTACTATGACATATTATTCCTGGATCAACGATCTCTACTGGACGTTCGCCATTCTGAACGATTTCGAATCCTGGAAAAGACAACACGCTGCGAGAGGGGCCGAGCGGAGCTGGTAAAGCGAACATTGGTGGATTTCAATCGTCCAACGGGAGCTTCCGAACTCCGCAAGGCATTTGCTAGAGTCATCGCTGCCAAAGGGGAAGGTTTAGTGCTGAAACCTGACGAGCCTTATTTCGACTTTCACAAGCGCAAAGGGCAGAGTTCTGGCCACTGTATCAAGCTCAAGAAGGAGTACATTGGTACTTTTGGCGACGTTGGGGACTTTGCTGTAGTCGGGGCTGGGTTCAATCCTTCCAAAGCGAGATGTTGCAAGATTGCCAATCTGAGATGGACTGTTTTCTACTTGGGGTGCCTCAACAACAAGGAGGAAGTCAAGCGCTGGGGTGCCACACCAGAGTTCACAGTGGTCAGCGCTGTCGAAATCACGGAGCCGCTTCTCAAAATGTTCATAGTGCACGGCAACCCCATGTCCATTCCTTTGGCCTTGAATATCATGACCAAGTTGCACGTTCCGAAAGTCATCGAGGCCGATGCCCCCTTGACCGTAGCCTTCCCGAGCCCTCCAGTATTCGATCTGAGATGTTTCAGCTTCGACAAGCCGGGAAACACGGGCTTCTGGACACTGCGATTCCCCGTCGTGTCGAAAATTTACTTTGACAGGGACTTTTCCGATTCGGTCACGTTTGAGGAATTACAGGAGATGGCTAGAAAGGCAAGGGCAACCCCTGACTTGGGGGATAGTCAGGAAAATCTCCAGTGGATAGCGAAACTAGAGGGAGCTGACCCCAGGGGACTGGCAGTCGATGCCCTCAGTCAATCGACTACCACGACCATGCCTACTCCTTCGCCGCCAAGTCCAAGGACATCGCTCCCGCCTGTGTGGAGGGGTCGATTCAAAAGCCCGGGGATGAGCAGAACGAATTCGGGAGGCCAGCACTCGGCAAGTGCATCTACGAAATGGCTTCCCACGCCGCCGACCTCATCACCGCCGGGGCCGGACCAGGACCTGGATTCGAGCGGTGGTCAAGAGACGGCGCACAGTGACGGAAAGCGAAAATCCCCTGCAGACCCCTCCCAAGCTGCGTCTCCGAGTCCCAAACGCCGTGCCCATACCGTGGCTCGCTCGCCGACGGCCGCAGCGGCCAGGACGCCTCGGATGCCCTTGCAACATGTTGACGGGAACGCATCGCGAGATACGACCCCTACTCACTTGTCATTTGCCGGCACTGGCACTGTGGGTGGTGAGAACCAGCCCGCCACATCATGTGCTGTTCCAGAGACGCGGGGGGATCATGATTCACAGGGATCGCCCCCGGAGAAGCCCGTTGGACATCATGGCGCTGCTTTGCACTGCGCTCAGATACCACCCATCTTGGCTTGCTCGGAGGAGGAAGCATCTCAGCCGACGCAGAAGACAAATCCAACGAAGCAGGCAAGCAAGGGAGAGTGCATATTTGCCGGCGACAAATGCCACATGTTTGGTTCCACCGTGCTACTTGCTTCGTCGGCTCTCGCAGAATCCGCGGAAAGAGCAGCCCTTTTGGAAGCACACGGTGTGGCAAAGACTGCGGTTGATATGAGCGAGTGGCTTGAAGCAAACAATTTCGGGGCTAAATTGGGCAACAAGTCTCCAAGCATCATCATCCTCGTTGATACGGTCAAGAGGGGGCGCGAGACGGAGAGAGTCCTCGCATCTGTGGAGCTGGCTCGCAGAGAGATGCCCGGAAAGACGCGCGGCTGGATAGCCGTGTATGATTGGCGTGTGCTCGGGCATCTCAAGGTAATGGAGGATACCAATGCCAAGGAGAAGTACTATGATGGGTTTCAAGATCCCTGGCGGCGTTGGTACTGTGGGATTGTGTAATTGTGTAATTGGATACGCCACAGGAATAGAACGATGATTCTACACGGTATATCGCACATCCTTCAGCGCCACGGCTGTTGGTCCGAATCCCGTACCCGTACCTGCCTATGCCTTGTTCTCATCGTACAATGCCCCATAACTCTCCTTGAGCCTCATCAGCAAGTGCTCTCCCGCGGTCAATACCTTCTTCCTCTGCGCATACGGGTTCGCATCGTGCAGTCCCTCCTGTGGCACAAACGCCTTGATTCTATCACTCGGCACCGGCTCCAGCAAGGCAGTTTCCATGGGATGACAGAAATACGCAATCGAGTATCGAGGCTGATCACTCGTCTCCCCTGACACGCTATTGGAAGCCCCGTCCTCGCCCGCAGGAAACACCACCCTATGGACTGTACTTCGAAACAGCCCGTTCGTCCAATACGATAGCAAATCACCAATGTTGATTAAAACAGGGGGGCTGGGGTCGTTTTCCGTCCCTGGCGGCACAACGGGCACAGGAGCCCACGTGTTGTCCTTTTTGAGGATCTCAAGACCGGCTTGGCCCCTGAGGCGGAACAGCAGCGTGATGGAGCCGTAGTCGGAGTGGGCGCCCGCGCGGATTTCGCCGGGGGAGTGGGCGGTCGTCGAGGGAGGAGGATAGCGGAGGAATCGGAGGGTGCTGCCGGAGCCAGATTGGGACTGGAAGTGGGCGGAGGAGAAGAATGTGCCGACCTGTTTGCGAGATGAGATTGGGCGAAGGGAGAGGGAATGGGTCAAGTGATGTTGAGGGAGTGCGTCACAAACGTACCTGGAGGCCCTCGCCCAGAAGAGTCAGGATCTTGAGGCACAGCGCCCGGCAGAGGTTAGCGAAAGCGGATATACGCGCCTCGTCGGCGGCAATGGTGGGTGGCAAGGGCTGCTGGGCTTTGTGGTCGATGAATTCGCCGAAGTTGAAGGCCCTTGCTGGTGTTATTCACGGGCCTGTACGGAGTATACTCGAGTTTAGTTTCCACATATTCTTACTCTTTCAAGTCCCCGACCTAGTGGGAGCCGCATTAGGAGGCATACTCTCTCATGTTGTTGTAACTTTATAGGTGAGGTGGGGTAGAGAGAGAAGCAATCCGCACCTTCTGGTTCTTGGGATCCAGCGTCTCGGCATGCATGCTCGTCCAGCCGCGGTTGTTCGTTTGAATCGAGCACGCTTGCTTCTCTTCCAGCGGGGCGGCTAGTAGTTTCTTAGACTGTTGGTTTACGCACAAGCGGAATTAGTGTCGTGAGACTGGCTGCTGCTGTTCAGGGCTGGAGGAGGGGGTGTAGTATGTACCAGTGCAAAGGCCTCGTCTACGCTGGCGGAGGGGATGTCGTGCCCCTGGTTGCGGATGTAGATGAAGCCATGTTCTGCGGCGGCGTCGACGAGCTGTTTGGCGATGTCTGGTTGGGTGCCGGAGAGGTCGATGATGGGGATGTCTGCTGGTGGTGATGGCATTGCTGGGTTTAGGTTGTTGTGCTTGGGATGTGCGATGGGGGGTTCACGATGTTTTGTGGACTGTGTGAGCCCACTGAGCCCACTGAGCCGGACCCCTCCATGTGTGGCTGGAGACGTTGTGGCGGCTCGTGGCGGCTGACACTTGTGGCCCAGCTGGACAACTTGAGCAAGTACGGATTAGCTCCAGCAAGGCATCTTGCATCTTCCCCTGCCGTGTGCCGTGCGGTTCCTTCCTCCAAGACCTCCAAAACCTCCAAAAGTCGCTTCCGCCTGCGTCTCAACCTGCACAATCTTTGGCTTTCTTCCCGACCACATCCATGCACGGCTGAGACAAAGACAGAGACAGAGACAGAGGCAGAGTCAGAGTCAGAGTCAGAGTCAGAGTCAAAGTCAAAAGTCAAATTAGCTCCGGCAGAGCTCTGGCGCCACAAACGAAGCTGAGCCTATTCTGCTCGTCTTTTCTACTGGGGCAAGCGCCTTTGTCTCTCTCTGAAACCCACAACTCGATTCAACCCGACGACCACTTCTCGACTCGACGACGACGCCGGCGCAACCTCTTGTCTCTTGATCAGGAGCCCGGCGAGTCGGCGAGCGATTTTCCTTTCTTTGAACACGGGCGAAGCGCTTCGGTCGCCATCGGTCTTGCGCAGCATGCCGTGTGAGTAAAGCCTCTTGTTCCATTGCCCCGGCCCTTTCCCTGCCTGATGGGCACTCGCAAGTCTTGTGGGTGAAAACCAGCTGCATGTGCACTTTTTTTGGTGATTGATGGGGTCGTCATGCTGCTTGCGCTCTCTGCACAACGAGGTCGGCTGTCTGGGCTCCAGGAAGAATGGCACAAGCTGCGTCGCGACGTTTGAGCTCGTCAGGTCCCTCCCACCCACGTGTTTTCCTTGCGATGCTTGGCCAACAGCTTTTCAACGGCTACACCGACATTCCGATTACCCCGAAATACGCTGTGAATCTTGTTGCAGTTGTGCTCGAGAAGCTGACTTGATTCAAATTCAATAGTTATCATCGAGGATTCGTACATCTATGCCCAGGCAACGTATGTTTATGGCCTAGCCGACGACCCAAAAATTCAACCACCTCTCCTGCCCGCCCCTCCACGAACACGATTTGGCGAAGCCAGACGATAAAGTACTGACACCCATCGAATTTCTAGTTCCCACGATGTTTCTGAGCTCGAAGATTGTTCCATCGCCGTTGATGCGACGTACTACTTGAGCCAGCTGCTCGACACCCCTCCAGCCCACGAACCCCTTCTCTCGGCCCTCGGCGGTTTGACAGGCATCCAGACACATATCAACCAGAACCTGGATCAGTGGGAAAGGAGCCGCATCGTGCCATTTTTTGTTTTCGATGGACAGTCCATGACTGGACAGGATGAGGTCGGTCTTGAGCGCAGGCGTGCAGCAAACAAGAAGACGGACGAGGCATGGAATTTGTACTCGCGTTCGGAAGCTGAACAAGCCGTCACTACGTTCGGAGCCAATCCAGGTAGGTGCCAATTTTGGCAACTCCCTTCCCTGCCCCCGAGTCAAGTAGGAAAGCAGAAGAATTCAGCACTAAATCTTTGTTAAGCGCTTACAACGTCCAAAACCTGTACCCTCTACTGCAGGCAATCCTGAAAAGGCGAGGGCTGCATTTCCTGGTACCTCCCTATAACGCATGCGCTCAGGTATGACGGACCCAATTTCAATCGTAACACACAATATGAGAAAAGAGGGTTGAAAAGTTCTGACACATGCCGAAAAAGCTGGCCTACTTTGAGCTAATCGATTCCGACCAATGCTCCGCTGTCATGGGACCCCAAGAGCTCCTTCTCTACCCGATCAAGGATTCTATTATTCGAGGCTTCGATTGGGACGCAAAGCTGGTTTCGGCCATCTCAAAAAAGAAGATTATGCGAGCCCTCAGCGTGGCCGAGCCCATGTTCATTGACGCCTTGCTCATGACAGGGACCTCCTTTCTGCCCACATTCCCGCCTCTGCTGGACAACGCCATGTATCCGAGCCGTTTCACCATTGGCGATGCGGTCAATATCTTGAGGACTTCGGATAAAGGTGTCGCCAACGCTTGCAATTCGTTCAACGACATTCTGCAAGCCCAAGACGCCAACTGGCTGGACAAGTACCGCAAGGCTCGCATGGCCATCCACCACTTCATCTACATCTCGGAAACGGGCCAAGTAACCGTAAACGATTTCAATCAGCTCACCAAGGACAATCACGAATACCTCGGGCTTCAACTACCAGAAGAGCTCTTCCACTACCTCAACACCGGTCTGATTGCTGCACGAAATCTGAACAGTATAACACACGGTCAGATACTCGTGCAGCCAACTCTGGACGGTGTCGTGTCTGCTGAGTACAGGAACCTCGTCACCACAAAACTCGTTCCGGTCAAGGAGCAGGCCTTGGGCTTGATGATTCCCCGCGTTCATCGAGGCATCGGTCACAAGGATATCACCATGCGCGTCTGGTTTGACCCCAAGTTCTCGTACACGATTAACCATCGTGCTCTGCAGCCAGCCCCTTCCAAGCTGGTGGGTACTTGGGATGTCAAGGAGAGCGACTTGCGCAGCGTTTTCCCGGCAGATTTTGCTGGTCCCATCTACCTCGAAGTCTTGGCCCTTGCGAATCTGGATTTCGTGGCCAAGACCCTGGCCAAGGGGAACAAGATTAGAGGCATTGACAGCATGGAAATGGTGACATCTGTTGCCATCTGGCGATTCCTCCACCTGCGTGGTTACGTCAATGACTCGCATACCTTGACCAAATGGGGCAACGCACTGGCAACGACTCTGCTTGCGCTCAAGGATGCCAGCGAGAATCGTCCCGATGTTCCCGGGCTCGACGAGGCAGCCTTGCTCGCTTTTGAACTGATCAGACTAGGCGTACTGGGAGCGAAGCATCAGGAAGGCATCGCCGGTTTGCCTCGCCGCGGCACCGACGAAGACAAGTCGAGCTTGGTACTGATCAGCCAGTGCGCTACGTTGCTCAAGCTGCGACATCAAGCGTACGGGTACACTGGACCTCTTAACAAGAGTCTTTTGGCATTCCGCTCTCTGTCTACGGCTGTTCGTGAGGCTGACCGCGACTTGGTCGAGGCCATTGTGGCCTCCATGTTTATGTACGGGCAGTGCAAGAGAGAGCGAGATGATTACCTGGACATTAGCCAGAGGTAGGCGTTCCTTGAACTCATATTTTCTTTTCTCCTCGGCACGACTTGGAGCTAATTTTTTTTTTTATATATATATATATGAAGACTTCCCTTCTTGCAAGAGCCTGATATCGGGCTTGGCATTGCTGTTCGTACATTCTTCGACGAGGATGAAGTCTTGGACAGCAAGGAGAAGCGGGCTCAGCGCCTTGAAGCCTTCCCCGAGACCTTTGTACCGTTTGCCGAAGCATTGACCGAAGACTTTGGAATCTGTGTCGACTTTGTGAATGCCCTCAACCAAGGCGTGCAGACTCTGGCGACTGACGAGCTGCCCAAAGCAGACAAGACGGCGTGGCTCAAGGCTCAGGCATATTTGGACGCCCGGCCTTTCTGAAGCCCGCCGACAGCGAAAATGCGTAGTGTGATGCGCACGTCACGTTCAGCCAGTCACGCGGACAAGCAGCAGGTATCAGCAATGGCATCGATTTTATGAAGGCGACTCAAAAAGAATGCGGGCGGGCAAACAGGAATACACTCAAAGTAGGGACTTTTGTTTCCTATCGTTTCTCTTTCTCTTGTCGGATATCGAGTCCATTCCCTTGGACAGAAGCAGTTACTTGGCATGAGGGCACAGCAATTGTCGGGCACGGCCCGAGTGGACTTGGAGCAGCAGACATGGGGATGCGAGCGGGAACGTGCAGGGACGTTCAGGCTATAGATTTGTTGGGTCAAACTTGGTCGTGGTGATGAGAGCGTGTATTGTATATGGCTTGTGCACAAGAAAGGAGACGAGGAAGCGTGTACGTACGCCCACATGGGGGGCCAACATGACTGCAATGAAGAAGGCAAAAAAAAAAAAGGAGTCATGAAGGGGGGAAGGGATGGCCGTGTTGGACGCAAAGATGAATGCAGTCGATTATACCAGGTCAATCAATAGTTCAAGACGATGGATATATTTACGAAATGTTGCTTGAAGCGAGCTGTGAAGTGAATCACGGGTGTACATACAATACAGTACATGCATGAATGAATGATGGCGCCTCAAGTCCATGCCTCTCTCTCTCTTGCAACCGCCATGGCCATGACATGACTTGATTCGGGGCGCTTGTTTGAAAAAGAGTCCATGCCTCGACCTGACACGTGCGTTGCTCCACGCCTGTTTCAGGAGACTCCTCCTCCTCCCCCCCCCCCTCGTCTCTGTGCGACGAAACGCACCACGTCCGCAAGGTCAGACTTGTGGTGCAGCCGAGGCCGTTCCATGCACATGTGTCTGTCGGTTTCGCAGAATGCTAAGCTTGATATGCTGGAGAGTTTTGAATATTCACTGTTTAGGGGGGAGCACAATTGAAGCAGTGGAATGGTATATTAGGATATAGAAATAGAAATGGAAAAGAAAAAAAAAGGAAAAGAAAAGGGGACCCAGTTTTTAATTATAGCGCCAGGATCATGGTGCCGGCGACCGTGTCCTCGTCCCTGAGCACGCCGTCGACGGGGGCGGCCCTCGACAGCGAAAGGTAGGTTACGCCGGCGACGCCCTGGGGGATCTGGCAGCCTTCGGTCTCGGAGAATCGGGTGAAGGCCGTGCCGCCGGGGACGACGCCGCCCGAGGTGAAGGCGCAGTGGGTCGCGGCGCCGCCGGCGTCGGGGGGGGCGGCGGCCTTGAGCCTGAGCATGGAGCCGGCGGCCAGCGCGGCGGGCTGCTGCGGCTGCGGCTGGTCCATCATGGCCAGGGGCGGGAAGGGCTGGATGGCGAGGTTGGAGCCGGGCGGGCACGAGCGGATGAAGGGGGCGGCGATGGAGAAGACGGCCCTGGGGCCCAGGGGCGCGTCAAAGGCCTGGGGCACGGCGGTCTGGCCGAGCAGCACGCGCAGGGAGCTCTGGTGCCTCGACTCGGTGGTCAGGATGGACCCGGCGGCGGTGAGGATGGCCGGGTCCCGGATGAGCTTGGCGGCGCCGAGGTAGGCCGAGACGCCGACGTTCTCGAGCTGCGCGCCCGTCGTGGCCATGGCCTTGGCGTCGGTGAAGCGGAAGTCGTACTCGCACGGCTGCACCGGCTGCACGCCCGCCTGCGCGAGCGCCGACTGCAGGAACACGACGTGCTCCTGCTCCGTCCTGCCAATCTGCTTGAGGTCGCGCACCTGCTCCGCCTTCAGCCCCAGCGCCTCAAAGTCCGAGTCGGGGAACTTGGCGAAGCCCGTGCGGTAGAAGGCCTCTTCCAGGTGCTCGAGCGTGAGCGCGCTGTGTGATGAAACAACAGGTTGGTTAGCCCAAGAAAGACGGGGAACAAGACGAGGTGGACAGAGGTGGACGTCTTCTCACAATTGCAGAATGTCAGGATCAGTCAATCCGCCGCCCTCCGCCGGTGCCGCCGGTGCCGCCGCCGTCTCGTTGGATCGCGCGACGACAGGGAACGCGCCCGCCGTGCACGCCAGCAACGCCAGCGCAGCCGCTTCGAGCAAGCCAATTCTGATCATCGCCGTTCCTGTCGTGTTGTTCTCGTCAAGTGGAAAACCTGAACCAGCCCGCGGGATAGAAATATAGATGGAAAAAATAAAAAATAAAAGTAAATAGCACCGGCTTCGTTCTTGATAAAGAATTCGCAAAATGAAATTAGAATAGTGGTGTACTTGTTGTAATTTTGATCATGCAGGCCAGCTGTTATCGTGATGGGAAGAAGAGAAGAAGAGAAGAAGAGAACGAAGAAGAAGAAGAAGGAGAAAATTGCAAAACAGAGAGAGAAAGATGGATGAGCGTGTTAGCAAAGAGGAAAAGGAAAAAAGAGAGGCGGGAGAACAGGAAATGGGTGCCAGTGGGATGGCCGACTAAAGTAGTTATTTTATTCACAACCCCAAATCTCCCAAATCTCTCTTGCGGCGCATGCACCCCTTGTCATTTTGATTTTCTCCATCTTTCCATTATTTCTTCCCCGATTTCCATCAGAAAGAGTACCAAAACGACCCCCATTATGCTCTGCACGGCTGGCCGAGCAGCCGAGGCGGGCTCAACCCCCATCCTAATTCGCTGCGCCCCCCCCCCCTTCGTTGCGTGCTGGGAAAATGGGAGAAAAAAAAAAAGAACGGACGGGCCAGGGGATTTCCGGATCCGTCCTCTTCTCTCCGCCGGTTGGATTCGTTGCATTCAACGACGCGACAAGATGCAAACGAAGCCGCGACCCGGCAGACATTCATTGCATCATTGCATGTTACACCCACTTGCACACAAGCAAGCCACGACCTGTGTGGGGTCCCTCTTGGCCGATGGCCGCCGGTCCGTCCACCGCCCGAAACCGTCCTGACACACTTTTGACTTGGCAACTTCACACCTAGTCAGTCAGTGCCTCTTGCCGCGTTTCCTTTCCACCTTCGATTCCTCTCATGAATCGAACTCGCGACCAAACTAGGTAGTCCCCCCCCCCGAGCCGCCTGGCGATATGACCAACTTCCATGGCTTATATAATCTCCGATGCAACCATCATCTCAGCCTTTCTCCGTTTCTTCGTTTCTTCGTTTCTTCGGCGACCGGCCTTTCTAGACGTGACGTGACGCGAACAAGTTGGCCTACAGGCAGAGTCAGTCATGAGCTGCCACTTTCCCCGATTTTCATCTTCCAAGACCCATTGTAAAGAACCCTTTCACCGACATGGACTTTTTTTTATGGCACAGAATATATATGCAGATGATCAATCGTGGCTTGCTTCCATTTCCTTGTCTCTCAACTGTATCGCCACCGTGCTGTGCCACTACTTCTCATTTTTTTTTTCCCCCTTTCGTCTCTAGATGCCATCTGTCCGCTCCATGACTTGCATCTGCTACCTGTATGATATCTTGTACAACACACATCATTGCGCTGCTGAGGGAGCCTTCGCCAGGAGAAAAAGAAGCCAAGCTCCACGAGTTCTTTCAATTGCGTTGCGCCTCTCCATCTCTTTTCCGCCTTGCACCGACCGGTACGCATCACCGCTTTCTGGCTTCAGTCTGATTACAAGGTCGTATTTCGTACTGGGCCTTGTTCTGCAAATTACAAAGCATATGGGTTCAGCGATCGAATAGTCAGGCATCTGTTCATTGTACTATTAGCGTCAAGTTTTCTCCACCTCACGTTACACACACAAAACTCTTTCCAAAAAAAAAAAAAAAGAACCAACATGGTTACTTACGGTGGGCTCTTGCTCAGGTCCGTCTTCAGAATGATAGGTACCCGAGTCATTTCCGTCACATCCTGAATGTAGTCTCCGCCATCTTCCCTGAGCTTGAACATATTCAAATACTTCTCCCCGTTCGTCGAGCGCGTCTCGGCCGCATCGGTGACGGGTACCTTTGAGTCGGACCGGGTTCGGTGCAGGGTGCCAGCATTTGACGAAGAGCGAGCGGGCGATCCCGGTACGCTCTGAGTAGGACGTTCCGCGAGAGATGCTCCAGCCATGGCTTCTGTCATGTCAGACGTGTTGCCTTCGTCGTCGTCGTCAAACAAGGCATCGACATCATCTGTAGACATGGTCCCTGTCACCGTCTGTTTGCGAGCAGCCTCCTCTCGCTCCTTCTTGGCTCTCTCAGCCGCCTCAGCCTGGCGAGCAGCTGCCATGGCGTTGGTCATTCTCTGCGATGCAGCGGCCTTGGGCCGCTCATCCTCAGGAACAAAGGCAGAGCTGGGGACGCCCTTTTCCCAGTAGAGCTCCAGCACCCGCTTCTCCTTTCGGAATTCGGCCTTCTTTAGGGGCAGCTGGTCACAGTGCACCCGCTTTTCGAAGCCCCATTCAGGAATGAGCACGTCGAATGCCGATTCGTATACGCAGAGGACAATACCCTCGGCGATGAGATCGCCATTGGCCTCCTGTCGCTTCTTGTCCATGGCACGGCACGACTCGATGTGAATGCTTTGGTCCTGCGCATTCTGTGCCGATTCTTTCTTGGTGTTGCAGGCCTCTACCGTCTTGACGAGACCATCCAGGTCGTCGGCAAATTCAATCTTGCCGTCCGACAGAACGGCCTCCAGCTGACGGTGAACAATGATGTCGGCATATCGACGGGTGGGGCTGGTGAAGTGCGTGTACAGTGGGACATTGAGGAAGTAATGTGGCCACAGCTGCTTCGGTGTCTTGCCCGTGATGAAGTACTTGCCCCTGTGCATGGCCTTGAGTACAGCTGTCTCCATGCCCTTGCGAAGGTCAGCATCTTCAACCTTGAACAAGCTGTTCTGGAGAGCACCGCTTCCAGAGGCATCAATGTCAAAACCAAGAGCATTCATCCGCTCAACAAACGTCTGCAGTCGACGTGGGTTAGGCGAGGCCTGGCGGCGGAGCAGCGCCTTTTCGGGCAAGCCTTCGGCCAGGCGCTGGGCAACGTAGGCATTGGCCTTGTGCATCAACTCTTCAACCAGCTCCAGAGCTGGAGTAGAATTGAAAATATTGTCCTGCACAGGATTGTTCTCATCATCCAGTTGCTGGAATAGGCGCAGGGGAGCAATGGGCTCTCCTCCCGTACCCAAGCGCGCTTCGCGGAATTTCTGTGCTATCGCCTGGAGGATCTGGATCATTTTGACGGGAGCAGCCTCATTGCTGTAGTCTGCCGAGTTTTCAACGGCCTGATCAATTTCCTTCAGACTAATCTTGCCCGAGCTCTTGATGATACTCTTGCCAACCCAACTATCGCCCTCGGCGACAAATCCATTGTTGGGGTTGACGTTGAACACGACAGAGACGGTGAAACGTTCCTGGTCGGGTCCGAGAGAGCACACTTCACTGGAGAGCTTGGCCGGGAGCAGGGCGCAGAAGCGATTGATGAGTTGCACGGAAGTTCCGCGCTTCTTCGCCTCCCGGTCGACGAGCGAGTTGGGCTTGACAAAGTGGGCAACATCCGGCACGTGAATACCAACTTCAATCTTGCCATCGGGACGGGACTTGACATGGACAGCGTTTCCGAGCTCGGCGCTTCCATTGAAGTCGATGGTGAAGGTTTTCTCTTCACGGAAGTCACGGCGTGACGATACTTCGGTTTCCTCCTCCTTGGCAACAGACCAGTCTTGAAGTCCTACGCTGCGCAGAACAGCATCGGAGAATTCATCAGAGGAGAAGTTGTTGTCGCGTAGCAAGGCGTCCGTCTCCACCTTGAGATCGCCCATACGTCCAAGCTGTTCAACGAGGGTACCGAATGGGTGCAGGGAAGTGATGGGCCATCGCTTGATGCATGCGACAAAGATGCGATCGGCGTAATCTTGATGCTTCTCGACGAAGTCTCGAGGGGCCTGTTCCGTTGGAATGGCGATGAGTGGCACACGTTTGTCTGTGGGCTTGAACCACACGATTTTGGGCTTCTCTTGTTGACGGCCATCATGGTGGCGATTGTTGGAGCCATCACGGGCAGCACGCTCGGCCTCCTGCTTCTCCTTGGTAGCCTGGCTGCTGGGACGGAGCAGACCCAGAGTGCCAGAAAACATTTGCCCGAAAACATTTGCCCGGCAACACGCTCGACGACTGCCACAACGTGACCGGCATACAATGGTTTGGCGTCATCGCTGATTTCCTCCTCCTCGACGAGCAGGAGACTTTGGCCCTCAACTTCGACGTCGTCATTCTTTTTCTGCGTGGGTCGCTGGCGCAGACTTCCACGTCGTCGGAGGCCACCTTCGGGCGGATTGTTGTCATCATTGTTTCCGGAATTTTGACTTCCCTGGTTCGTCGAGCCAGAGCGAGTGTCTGTGATGTCCTTGCGTTTCTTCTTTTCTTCCTTCTCTCGCTTCTGGGACCATACTTCGTCAACGTCCAAAAGCTCAACGGCGACGAGGTCGCCCTCCAATGCACGGTTACGGTCTTTGCTACCGCAGATGAAAATGTCAGCATCGAGGAGACCATCTTGGGTGGTCACATAAGCATCACTTCGGTTTTTCTTGTTGACTCGGAGAATACCAGAGACCAACTGCCCGTCACCGAGAAGGGCTGGGAGAGACGCCTGTGGTAGGTATGGGGTGAACAGCGTCTTTCTCTGCTGTTGCTGTTGCTGCTGCTGCTGCTGCTGCTGCTGGCCGCCCATCTGGCCAGCAAGCTGCGAAGTCTGAAGCCCCTGGAACTGCTGACCATTCATCTGAGCGGCTTGAAGAGCTTGCAACTGGCTGAGCTGGATCGGGTTCAGCTGCTGGCCATACATTTGCGGCATCATCATCTGGCCTGGCAGCTGCATGAGCTGAGGTTGCTGGTTTGGGTTATACTGGAATGCGCCAATAGACGATACAGACTGGTTCATGGAGCCTCGGGATCTATGGCCAGGCTGGAATGAAGGTGCTTGGCCGGCGTTGCCGGGAGAGTCTTGACCTTGGGCCTGGTTGCGCCAGTTGCCCTCAAAGTTCCTGGATCCGGTCCGCGCGTGACCACCTCCACGGCGGGACTCATTGTCTCCCCCAGTGTTGAATGCACTGGAACGTAGACCAGAGCCCCCTCGGCTGTTAACAGCCATGCTTTGACTTCGTCCATGTCCGCCGCGGCCCCTGTTGGAGCCTTGGGCGATGGAAATGTCCAAATTAGAAGATGCAGAGACTGGCGTGTTTTCGTCATCTGGCTTGTCCAAGCCCGCCGCGGAAGGGCCAGGGAACTGGAATCCGCTGGTAGTGCGCTTTTGCTGTGCGATCTCGGCAGCCTTCTTAGCATCAGCCAAGGCAAGAGAATGACGTCGCTGATGGCCGCCACCAGAGCCTCCGCCGCGACCTCCACGGCCACCGGCGTTCTCTCGGTTTTGAGTCTGGGGGGCTTCGAAGTTGCCAAAGGTAGATCCAGAGGCGCCAGAGGATGGTGCAGGAGGAGGGCCCATGCCCATGTTAGGCATTGCCGACTGATTACGGCGATGTGTATGTGATTGACTTGGAGGAGCCATGCTCTGCTGTCCCATTTGGTTGGGGAATTGAAAAGCGTTGCCCATGGGCTGTAAAGGATTGAATGCGCCGTTAGGGCCAAGAGGTTGGCCTGGAGGCATCATGCCCATATTGACATACTGCTGATGGGTAGCCTGGATCTGCTGTTGCTGCTGCTGCAACAGCTCGATTTGCTGCTGGATAGCCAATTGTTCCACTAGTAATATAAGGAAAAGAATGAAAGGTCAGTCATCTGAAATGATCCAAGCGCGGGACAAACAACAACTGGTTGTGAAGATTGATAGTGGACATTTTCCGAGCACACATCGAACGCACGGGAGATGAGGGAGTTTGAGGCAAGCGATGGAGTGAGACACAGACGCCCTTTGTAACGAATGGCCAAGGCAAGCTTGGCTTTGACGTCGAACGAGATGAGTAACAACTTACTTCCAGGATTGGCAAACATGCTCATCAATGGGGTCAGCTCCGAAGGGCTTCGCCGATGAGCGATGTGCAGCCTTCTTCCAGTAGGTCCAGGGACACCGGCAGTCGGCTGCTGCGGCTGTTGGTGCTGTTGCTGTTGTTGCTCCATGATGGGTAGTCAGGGACGCACAGCACACAGTTGGATGAAAGTATTTGGGAAGCACGTCGAGTGCGGCCGGTCGATGCGATGCACGACGGCAAGCGTGTGACAATCAAGTTCCTGGAGAGAGGGGGGGTTTGGGAGTCGAGTGTGTGTATTGGCTTTGTTCCTGTCGAGGGGTTATAGAATCGATGCGTTGCGCAAGATAGATGGCTGGCGGCTGTTTTAAGATTGGCTGAAAGCTACATGTAGCTTTCGAGACAGTAGCAAGCGAGGCCCTCGGAGCTTAGGCTGGTACGGATGTAATGTGATGCACGGTGGTTGCCAAAAGGAGGGTGGGATTGCGGCTGGGTTGCAAAAGCGAGCTCGACCAGAGCCAAGGAGCGTGCAAAAGAACAAACAGTGCCGTGGTGATGATGAGGGAGAAAGGAAGGCGGTACGGGATGGACGGGATGAAGAAAGAGGGGGAAAGCCCAGCTCTGGATAATAGACGGAGGACAAGAGGATGGTGGTGCACGATGGGAAGAGACGGAGGGAGTCAAGTGCAGGTAGTAGTAATGGATGGGGTCGTGGCAGCTGTCTCAGACGCTCGGGTACGTACCTTTGGGAGGGGGGGGGCCTTCGACCGACGGCGGCGAGACCACGGTTCGCTGGGGGGGCGCTTGGCGGCGTGAAGAGCTGGCTGGGGGCAATGGGAAAGGGGCAACGGGGGCAACGGGGGCAGCAGCCATCAGCCACCAGACCAAATTGAGCACCAGAATTACTTATTCCATGGTCTGGTGGACTTGTGGAATATCCCGTGTACATGTACTTCTATGGTCCCCTGCTCACGCGTGAAGCCACTTCATCAGATACCGGACGCCTGAGCAGTGAAGCTTCGCCATGACTACGGTCGAGAACGAAGGTTGGAAAGCGATCGAATTGTCTGACGACCTTTTGTGACAGCGATCGGCGCAGACGAGACGAGACAACCGTCAACGTGGAAGAAGTGGATTGATTAGCGCTGTCACGCTATAGGTTTGGCCCCCTTCGGTGGGGTGGGGTCGACTAAACTTCTGTCGCTTTGTGCGAAACGGCAGATGCTTTCCGTTCGGGAGGCATGGTGAGGGGCGAAATATGCCTGCCTACCAGATCTCGGACAAGAAAGGTAAGAAGCGGTGTTGACGTTAGCAGCCCAAATCAGACTTCCGGAAGTGGCCTGTCCAGGTGTACGCCGTACTGCCCGCTGATATCATGTGTGATGCGAACAATCTATGTACGGACGTAATCACAAAGGAGACTCAAGCCAACGTGACAAGGGTGCCTGTGGTGCAGGGCCGGGCCTAGGGAAATGAGACCAAATCACACAAAGATGGACTGATTGACTGCTTTTAATGAATGACGTTTGATGACTTCAGACAATCCATTGGCAAGCTTTGCGACATGCAATCGCTATCCTACCCTACAAGATTTTCAAATTTCGCAATTCAACTTTTAGTTACCTGTCATCGATGGATTATGTAATATGTATGTATAGGGACATGTTTCTTTTTTCTTGCGTAGTCGGGGCTTATCTTTGTGGCGTACGGATCCGTACCAATTACCCGCTTGCAAGTGGCGTATCTGCGATTACTAATCACACGCGGTACGTACCCCATCCACGCCATATGTACATATGTATCACCCACTTACTTATCGAGTGCGCTGCTAGCTACCAGCCAGCCAGTCCCTGTCCCATAAAGAAGAAGGTTCCATTCGACGACGAAACCTACATACATGCAACGGAGTACATGTACATAGGAAACGGCAAGGAGTATCACCCTTGTCGAGTGCATGATTGCAAACGCCTCCCGATGACACGGTAACAACACGCGTCCTTCTCGGCCATCACCACAACCAACACAATGACAAATTCCTCGCCGCTGAGGAGAAGTCAGCTACTCTCGAGTCCCGACCGCGGCTACGTGTCCAGCTTCCTCCTGGATGATCGAAATACGGAATTGACCCACCGCGATGCCCTGGCCGCGGCGCAAGCTGAACACGATCGAGTGAGAGAGACGGCGCTCCGGGTGTTTGACTTGTATAATCTCAAGGAGGAGCGCAATCGAATATTGGAACAGGAGCGCAGGGAACAAGAGAGACTAAAGGCAGAGGCGGAAATTGCGGCCGAAGAGAAGAGACTGCAAGAGCTGAGGGCCAAATCGATACCTAGACCTCCGCCGCCCAAGCCAGAACCAGAACCCGTCAAGCCAGTCGAAAAGCAAGCCGACGAGAAGAAACCTGCGCCAGTGCTGCCGGAGACCAAGGACTCAGAGGCTCCCTCACGGACGCAGTTCAAGGCACAGCAGCCGAACGCATCACTCCAACAGCCAAATGGACCATTTGCGAATCTGGGCCAACAGGCGAAAAGCGGTCCATTTGGCACAATTGGCCAGAAACAAGATCAGCCTCAACAATCACCAGCCCCGGACCAGAACAAGCCCTCCCCAGCAATGCCGAGTGTGGCTCCAGCTCAACGACCCGTGTCTGCATCGTCAGTTCAGCCATCGCAGCAGAAGTCATCCCTAGACCCATTGTCGGATCGATATGGACAGATTCATCAGGCTCTTAAGCAACTACGAAAAGATCTTGCAACTGAATCAAAGGTCGCAGGGTCACCCCTCAAGGGCAGTGTTGGTTTCGTCCGAAGAGAGCTTCGCGTCAAGATTGGAAAATTGACCGGCGATAGGGGAGCCAACGTGCAAATAGTAAGTCAAATGCTGCATGCCCTACACGCACCGTGCCTTTTTCTAATGGGAACAACCTCCCGTAGACAAGCCAGATTATGGCCCTGCTGCGCCAGTCACTTGATGGACAGTTCCCCAGCCCCATGGTCGATGGAAGCCAATTTGTAGCGGCACCTCGCCAGCCCTCAACCGAAGACGTCCCAAACAACGGGCCTACCATACCAGCCCTGTTCGTCTATTCAATAAACATCATCGCCAAGGGCATAATGAGCCAGTTCATCGACGAGTGTAAGGGGAATCCGATGGCCGCGGATCCTATCGGCGTCTTCACGGCCCAAGTTTTCTCCCACAAGGATTTCTCTTGGCGAGGGCAGTCCCTGATCGACATTCTGCTCGCCAAGTTTAGAGTCGCATGTCCTGTACTTTTCGGATCAAGAGGCAGCGACAAGTCCGAAATGGGTAAACAAGCGCTTGGCTGGAAAAGGGACGGGCCCTCATCATGGGTCACGGAGCAAATACACAATGACAGAATGGCGGGTCTCGGAACAGGTTTTGCCTCCATCTCGCTACGGGACTTCAGCAAGGCCTCCAAGGCAAACCCATGTCCACCCACAAATTACTGGAAAGCGTTCGCGTGCATTGTGAACAGCCCGCCGAACGAGATTTCCGACACCCAACTGGTGGTTCTGCAATCCATGATCGACGGACACGAGCAGCGGTTCCTCAACTTTTATGGGAACGCTGCTGTGGCGGCACTGAGGCTCGCGCTGGTGGAGTTTCCGAAGAAGGCACCTGCGGACTCATCCTGCGCCGGGTTGCTGCGCGCACTGGGTGACGCGCTTCGTTCAAACGGAGGGCTGGCATTGTCATAGCGATGACGATGGATGAAGCCCCATTTCCTTCGGTCGCACGACGAGCAAGTGAGCGACGCTCAGGGCATGATGGAAAGCGGAAAAGACGGGGCGTCAATCGAGAGAACGGGCATTGAAAGTGGATTACTTCCATGTTACTGTGCCGGGAACGCGGTGACACATGATGCACCGATTGCGTAGACTCTTGTTTTCTATCTTGTACATAATCTTGGGGGGGGGGGGATTTGAACCCACGAAAACATCAAAAGGCAACAGGAATCTGGGAATTCTTTCTAGCTCACCGTGTACGTATACCATAGGCCAAGAGAAAATAAACAGCAACGCGTTATTTTCTCATCTCAAGCCAAGACCGACCGTTCCGTCCGTCACAAACCCCATCTGTCCTCACCTCGATCGAAAAACTGCGTCACAAGAACGTGACTACTGCCAAGAACAAAAACAAAGACAAACTATATTGGAAAAAAAAAAAGAAAAGAAAACTCGCTATGCTTTTAAAAAAAAAAATCACCACATGCGCGGGTTTCCCCGCCCCCATCCACGCTCCTACAAAATCAACAACAAGAACAACAACAGAATGAGGACAAAGATCAACACCCCAATGCAGCAACTACTCCAGCGATCCTCATTCTTCCTCATCGCGTACTGCAGTTTCTGCATCCCACTCTGCAGCCTGCCGCTGACCCTGTCCACCGTCTCGTCCACCCCGTCCAGCATCTCCCCCTGCTCCTCCAGCTCCCTGCCCATATCATCCGCCTGCCGTCTCAGACTGCCCACTGTCTGAAACACGCCGTCGAGGTGCTCGTCTTGCTCGCGCATCATCTCCACCTGCTGCTGCTGCTCGAACTCGGCGTAAGCGTCCGCGTCCGCGTCCCCGCCGACGGCAAAGGAGTCGGGATCGGGAAGACGGCCTGCGGGTGCGGTGCTGCCCCCCAGTTTCGTGGTGAGTTCCTCGCGCATGTCCTCGATCTCGCCGCCGACTTCCTGGACGAGGCGTCTTCGGCGGGCGACTTCGTCGGTGGAGATGCCATACTGGGAGGGGTTGGACTCGATGGCCTGCACGGAGGCGACTAGGTCGGAGAGGTCTTCGGCGAGAGAGGCCAGCGCGGACTCGAGGTCGGTTCGGGCGGAGGCGAGTTCTGGGGAGGACGGGGTCGTGGAGAGGGAGCGGATGCGGAGGTACGAGGCGAAGAGGGGGCGGGTGGACGATAGCTGGGCGAGGACGTCTCTTTGGGAGGCGTGTTAGTTTGGAATTTTTTTGGCGGCGAGGGGGGGCGGATTTTCGTACTGCTGGACTTGGAGGAAGGGGTCCTCCTCGTTGGTGGAGGACATCATCCTTTCGGGAATGGCAGGGCGGGTTATGAGGGTTGCTTCATGTGTTGGCGGGCAGGGAAGTGCGTGGCGATGCTGGCGTTGAGAGATGGGAAAATATTGATGTTGCGTGGTGGTGCCTGGGTTGGCTTGTTGTTGTCGCCAGCTTACGGACGTACATGCAGAGATGACGTTGCGGTTGTATTACCGGACGGACCCCCTTGGCACGTCAAATGTGGAGACGGATAGACCCGCTTATGCCACAATCAAAGTCAAAACTCTAAAGATTCAAACCTCCACGACTTGCGGCTCCCCAATAAACCCGTCCATCCGGGCAACTTAAAACGGATCAGTTACAGGAAAGATATGGGGCTACACACTACTTCTCGGTCCACGACATGTGCGAGTATGCTGACAACAGTACCCATCGCCCTTACTCCCACCCACCGACAGGGCAGGGCGTCATGAATGCCGGCCCCAAGGATAGAGCATCATATCTACCCCCTTTCCCCCCCTGTAACTGTAAGTGTGCGTGTATCAAATCACTCCATTTGGGTCTTCAAGTGTCTCATGTGTCAAGCCACCGATTCCGAATCGCAGGCTGACTGCACAAGCGCGTTCTGGAAGCCATGTGAGTATGTGTCCCTCCTGCTCGTGGCTCATCAGATTTTCAGACCGAAAGGGACCATGGTAATCACGGCGAACATCTTCAACCGCGACGCCGAGACTAGCCCTTCTGCCCTTTTGCCATCTCTCTCTCAGTCGACTCCCACGACGAAGACTAACAAACAAAAGGCAGGCGTCCGAGGACGAGCATGAAAGTGACGCTCACGTCCTCCTCGCCTGACCTGTTCTCATATGCGGCTTCATCTCGTCCAGTCTGTCCATGGGTTTTCAAGAGTACAAATGTGCTTTTAAAAGAATGTATTTCCTAGCTAAGCCAGTGGTCCAAATCCCATGTTCAGGAATCAGAACGCCACAACAAAGGCGTGAAAACAATGACCGACCGACCGACCGTTCTCAAGCGTAGCCATCTCCTTGCAGCCCAGCACGTTCCCGAATTTCCGAGCCCCAAAGCATGCGACCAGAAGTATTGGATTCACGGGCATTGGGTGCGTACTTAGAAACAGATCTTGTTGGGTTGGTCAGAGTCGCGCCTAACGCATTTTCCCGAGGCACCATTTGGGCCACAGCATTTGACACCGCCACAGCAACGAAAAGCGGCCCTGTCACAGTATTGGCCTAAGCGCCGGCATCGTCGCTCCTGATCGATCGATCGGTTGTTATTTATTATGTATGGTTGCATGACTCGGTGCTATGTATGGGTATGAGGGGGGGGGGAAGTCAGGGGCGGACTCACGAGGACATTGGACTCGGCGGGGATAGCAGCCGCAGCGGCGACAAGGAGAGCGAGGATGCTGAGAATCTTCATTTTGTTGGCAATGATGGGCTTGAAATGATTGAGAGCAGGCAGTGTTGATGAGATGAGATGTCTTGATGATTTGGCAATCGGACGGGCGCTCAACCATCCTTAAATACACAAGCCGCCAGCGAACAGCGACCAGCGAACAGCGACCAGCGACCAGCGACCAGCGAACAGCGAACAGCGACCAGCGACCCAGCCGAGTGCGTCATGAAGACAATATTGCTTCTGATCTCTCTCGTCATCGATCATCACATGTGGCCCGACTCGATAGCTAGTAGGTCGGTTAGTCGGAAAATATAGTCTGGTCGTCAGATTTTAGTTCGCATGATCCTAGAAAAAGAAACCTTGATTATACCACAAACTGTCGGTAGGTTCTGCCGTGGTGCGGTGTTATTCTGTCATCTACATTACATAGCATACTCTTGTCTCACCATGAGCCATTGAGTGAGCCAAGGGGGGGAACTATTGCAAAGAAATCCCCGGTGGTGTAGAACACGAGGAAAGCGGACATGCACAGGATTAGATAGGCGGCAACACGTCATCATGTTCTTGACCATGGACACACTCACCACCGGTGAGAATATTAAGTAAGACTCGGTACAGTCATCTTGACCAGTGTCCGAGCAGAGGTGCATATATGGGTGTGATACATCGTACAAGTCGGCGCAGTCGTTTAAAATGCTCGGCCGTCGTGCGTCGTGCGTCCTCCTTCTTGGCCCCCCCGCTGACATCCGGAGCGATGCATCACCAGCCTTCAATCTTGACAGATCTGCGAGAGCATACATACATCAGAGCGTGCAGCTCGCCGTAGGTCTGCAATGCCACTTGCATCAATGAGGAGTAGGACTGACTCAAAAAAACTTGCAGCTATTCCTCGAGGTCATCATCTTTGAAAAGTCAGGCAGGTTTTCAGCTGCTGGCAGCAGTAAGGTCCAGCTTGATGGACGACAAACAAATAAGCTTGCAAGCAAATAACAGTTGCACAGCGCCAGCTGTCAGCAACTTTTCAACGGCTGACGTGACGTGACCGCCAACAAAGGCCTGACTTCTGTTCAGCTTTTCTAGTGCCACTAGATCAGGACAGATGAATGTATCATCTCCCCAATCAATGCAGGCACGTGTCTTCTCATAGCCATCTCGAGATGCTCATCGTGGAGGTCGCAGAACGATCGATTCCCCCAATTGCCAGGATTGCTCAATCGCTCCTAGAAAGCTGCGTAATAGCCGACCCTCCATGTACATCCAGCAAGCTTCTCCAGCTGTCTCTTCTTTACTCCCTCTCGTCACTCCGAGCCTTGCTCTGTCCCCATCCTACCCTTTGTACAAGCTTCTTCACCGTAGGGTCACACGCCTGATTAGATTCCGGAAACTTCGATGCTGTTGCACGAGCCATGGATGAGGGGTGCCATCACACTGCCCTTGGCCATGTCCGCGGCTGACGAGATTGTCGTGTAAGATGAGAAGAAAACTGCTGCCGCCATCAAGCCTCCGTACTGGTTCGGCTCTGCCGCTGTACGATCATGTCTGGCCCTGGGAGCATTCGCAAGACTAGCTCTTATGTCAGAGTTACACACGGTGCACTCACTCGGTGGTGGCATCAAGGCTCATGTGCTAGGGCGTGAGTGTTGTAAAATCCCTGTTCTGCTTCATTGTTTGATATAGTAGGATGGCTTAGATTGGAAGGTTTTCATACGGCCAGGATCCTAGTTGACATCTGCCCCAGAGCAAGCCGGCAGTTGATAGGCATGAAATGGATTGGTCCCTTTATCGGTCCCTACGAGTGAACCTACGGGAATGACCTTGCAAAGATCCCCTCGTTGCGTCCCAATTGCTTGAGGACTAACATCTCTATCCACTGTACGACCACATGCTACTGGCTCCAATTGTGTGAAAATGTTGTCTTTCCCGTACAAGTCTCGCTCCATCCTGTGATATCAAATGCTAGACTCAAGCCGCGGAGAGCTATACTCTCTCGAGTGGGCGAGACATTTTGAAGTGAACGGACCGCGTTTCTGAGTATGAGGGCTTGGTTAGGCAAAAGAGTATAAACGGGCTGGACGGGCTGAACTCGCGGATATCAGTACGCATTGCACGCTAAGAATGTAGTAAGCTCATCGGTTGGCCATTGACTAATGAACGAGCCGCTTGCTGGGCCGTGTTTTTGATTCATGAAGTGTGTAAATTCATCACGTCATGTGAATACAACCTTGTGTTATAGACATGACTCCTTGTAGTTTTGACCCTGCCAGAATTTTGCGAATTCAGATTGAATCAAGAAAAGGGACACAAAGGGAAAAAAAAGGCTGCAAAAACTTTTTTTCATAATGCATGCATATTACAACGCCCATCTTGCAATTTATGCGGCCGCGACCAGCGATGGCTCTAAACTCTGCACTCCGTTTTGGAGCTCAAGGTGGTATGAGCGAATAATCGAGTCAGTGTCGTCGATGGCGAGGGGGCGGATGTCCGCCATGGCCTTGATCTTTTGGGTCCTACATATAGGCTGTCAGTGACAAAGGTGATGGGTATCGATGGTGAAAAAAAAAAAAAAAAAAAACCTACACTTCCTTGACCTGGTCGTCGGTCATTGACAGACCAAGCTGCTCAACACGACTCTTGATGGCGTTCCACCCAGTCAATCTGGAGGCGAAGTGGACGTATCGGCTCATGCCAAAGTCGGCGGGGTTGATGATCTCGTAAGTGCTGGGCATGTTCAGGATGGCCTTGGCGTGGATGCCCGCCTTGTGGGTGAAGGCGCAGAAGCCGGTGATGGGGTTGTTGAAGGGGACATTAATCTCAACGGCCTCGGCAACAAGGTCCTCGATCTCCTTGAGCTTGTGCAGCTTGTACCGCGAAGTGACATAGTCGTGGCTGCCGACAATCATGCGGGCAAGCAAGCCACCGAGGGGCTATAGACAATTAGTCTCATGGTCACGCGAGGTTCTTGCCAAGTCGTCAAACTCACAGTGATGCCGTTTCGCTCGCCGATACCCAGGACAGAAGTGTCAATGTCTACATGCCAGTCATTAGCCATTGCTGTTGAAAGTCCGAACGGATTTTGAAGACGGTCACGTACGGGTGGCGCCAGCCTCGAGAGCGGCGTATGCGTTGGCAATGGCACAGCCGGTATCGTTGTGCTAGGAGTGTTAGCAAATGTCGCCAGGCGAACGCGCCAGAAGATGAAGCCAACATCGCTTATGTGTAGCATGCTGTTGATTCAACAATTATGCAAAAAAAAAAAAAAACCCATTTCTTCCGGCCACATTTCGTGGAATCAACTTCATTCAGGCTTGCAAGGGGCCACTTACGAAGTGAGTCTCAATGTCACAAGAGACAACGCCTCTCAGCGTGCGGACCAGGTTGTAGACTTGCCTAGGAGTGGCACAGCCGACAGTGTCAGCGACACCGACACGATGGACGCCAACGGCATCGACAGCCTTGTATAGTGACAGCAAGTCGACAAGGTCAGATCGGAAAGAATCCTCGGATGAGAATCGGACTTCGCGTCCTTGACTGTGTCACATGTTAGTCCGCAATCCAAGCCCCCTAACTTCTAAGAGCCTTCGGACACATACCTCTTGACATATTCAATAACCTCAATAGCTGTCTTGGTGATGTAAGCCATGTCTTTGCCGTGTGAGTGCTCTCGCAGTTGCTTGGACGTGCCAATAACAACGTCGACGCCATCTACACCAGTCTCAACGGCCAACTTGGCATCTTCCATCTGTGAAAATGTGATTGATTAGACATGCTTGTTGAAGTCAGCGCTGGAGCATTTGCTGCTTACTGTACACCGAACATCTGCCAAACCATGTCAGTACGTGTCAGAACCGGGCGCACAAGGGAAGGTATGCTTCTGAAGCCAGAGCAGAACACACGTACGAGTCAAAATCTTAGACTTGAGGCCCAGCTTGCAGATAGCCTCGCAGTCCTTTCGCGACTGTTCACTCGCAGCTGGTGATGTAAGCTCAATATATTCCACTCCAAAGTCCGAAAGGGCAGTTGCGCTAAATGACTAAGAATCAGATCCAGTTTCACAGTATCACAGTATTACAGTATTACAGTCGTAGCTGACGAGTTTAGGTTTCGTACATCTTGATCTTGGTCTCTGTTGCAACACATAAAGTTGGTCAACGGTCTAGGAACAGACACTCGATAATAGATGGCTCAAAAATAAAATGAGTCATTACCTGTATCGAAAAAAGCATTGGCGAACTGCTCGCCCTCTCTTAACGTGCTCTCAATAATCTGGAAATTGTCGGTATTTGACAAGAAGTCGCCAACAGACTGGTAGGGAGAGCCGGCATGGTGAGGCTTGTTGGCTTTGCGAGGGGACGCAGGCGAGGCATTGCCATTGCTGCCGTTGGTGCCGTTGGTGTTGCCGTTGGTGGTTCCATGAGTGGCACCGTTTGATAAACTGTCGGCGGCCATTGTGATGATGATGTGCTGGTATGAGTGTGAAAATATTGTGTGTAAGTGCTTCAGTCGGCAAGGTTGGCAGCGAAGTTGGATGTATCGATGCTCAAGGCAAGCATAAGAATGGTTGCAGAGGAGGGAAGTGCCGAGTAATATGTCCAAGCTTCTGGCCAAGAAGAAGAAGAAAAGATCCGGCAAAGTGTCTTAAATGGTGGAGCGGCAGTAAGAATAGTGATGCATTTGGATCCTGACCATGCTCGTCAGCTTGACTCTTGTTACGATGCAGCTAATAAAAGCTCAGGACGCTGAAGAGCTAAGCTAGGCTGGATTGGATTGGACTGGGCTGGGCTGGGCTGGGCTGGGCTGGGCTAACGGGCGGGATCAAGAGATGCGAGGCATCCTCCGCGCTCCGAGCATGGGAGGGATTCCCATGTGGAGGAGATCCACGAGACGAATGTAGGTGATGCACGTAATATGTTACGGCAGGTCGAGAGTCGAGAATCGAGATCAACCGTCACTTCATTCGTAAGCGCGGCGGGGTGCAGGTGCGAGTTGCGAGGAAGGTGCAGACCGGACACCTGGAAGTCGAGGCCTGGCCGGAAGCGCGCGTCACCACTCAATATGAACTGACTTGCATTTGCAACCCGAATTGCCTCCAATCGACACACTTGTCTCACTTTGAAAAATGAAGAATGAAAATAAAAATAAAAATAAAAATAAAAATAAAAAAACACATTGCGCGGAGCCGTTTCATCCGTCTTGGTAGTGTCTGATTGCTCATGTTCGAAGACGTGATACTAGTCATCATAATCGTCATGGCAAACACACTTGACGCGGTACGTACCGAGCACAAAGTGGGGCCCATCAGCAACTTCTCAGCACTACGGACTAGTACGGAGTAGGTTTGCCGGCAAGGATCCCCCCCCTTTCGCTTTCTCGAACTGCCGGACGGGACGAGATGCCTTTTCTTTGCACGGACGGGAGCGAGCTGAAGAGTAGCAAAACCCACTCCAGCCAATATCACGCCATTAGACAGACGGAGCGAGGGTAAAAACGGGCCTCAGCCCCAAGCCAGCCTTGTTGGTTGGTGCCTGTCCCTGCGTTCCCCTCGCTGACATGCATTCCATCACCGGCCACCCTGCCGCCACTGGACAGTGGACAAGCACAGCAACATCTTGGTGAGATTTAGACCAAGTGTGTCGTGACGGCAAAGATCTGTTCCTCGGGCATTTCCATCCGGGATCCTCCATTCATCTGGTTGTCCGACGAGTCGTTCAGGAAGCTGTCCTCGAATGCCTCATTGAGAAACGTCAAACAGTAATCATTAATTTTCGGGCGCTGTGATGATTACCTCAGAACTTTGCTTCTAAGCAGCTTTGAGCCTAGCACCCGGAGCTCAATGCATTGTCATGGCGTTAGCGCATGAGACATGTCACACATCGACCCCTATTATGTACGTACATACGGAGTACTCCGTACCGAGCATCATCACATGCGGACATCGGCTTACTTCAAAACCTATGTTGTATGTAATCCGTACGGGGTAGTAATAAGCGGAATCAGATGGCGCTAATGATTCCTAGCGCTCTGGAATTCACCCCCCCCCTGTAAACCCACAAAGCTAAGATCTTACCCGCTAATGTATGTGTGAGGCTCTGGGAATTTGCTCGATAGGGCGGTGTAAGACAACACCTTGGAAAATTTCTCCATCAGGCTTGCTGTAATTCCAAAAAAAAAAAAACACTTCCCTCTTCCACCTTTTTCGTGCGCCAACTTTCACTTTACTGTTCAAGATGCGCAAGACAATTTGCATGTGGGAAGTCCTCGGGCAGTCAAAGTGAGGTCTTTTCTCGAAACCAGCAACGTGTCCACTCCAGGATACTGCGCTCATCGTGGAGTTTCCTGGACCATCATGTTTGACGGTCAATACATTGCAACGACCCGGAATGCCTCTGAACAACTTATTAGTCCACGATCTGTGTGTGACTCCTCGCAGGGCTGAAGCAGACCATGCGGCGATTCTTTCCATGGCCATCGGGTTCGACGACGACTACCCGAGAATCGAGCCAGTCGTTTGCCATTTACCATCTGGCAGTGTTCGTGACGATTCACCTTGGACAAGGAAAGAAGCATTGCAAGGGTCCAGGCACTCACCTCTATTCGCCGTGTGTAAAACCAAACGATTTAAACCGCAGCTGAAGTCGCGAGCTTACTCATCAGGATGTCTGGCCAGTATATCTCGTGCTGATATTCTTTTCATGCGGTGGAACAATCAATGCATCCCTATCGACTATGCTATCCGAGTCAGTTGGCGCAAGATTCATGTTGAGTTTCCGCGATATATCCGAGCCACAGGTTCACATGTTTTTTTGATCCCTATGGATGTCCGAAATTCGCCCTCGAGGATGGGATCGGATCTGGTCTGCTCTGTGGTGGTGTGCCAAATTCACCAGCGCGTACCCGGCGTAGCTATTCACGTCCTTGAAACAATGGAGCTATGAAGATGAGAACGTAAAGATCAAAAGGTTCATGTACTTCCGCACCGCCTGCAGACATGTTTCATTCGCGGGGGGGGCACAAGCATGAGGCTGAGAGGTTGTGACCAATTCGAGCGAGACTTCTTCCCCCCCCCCCCTTCTTCTTGCTGCGCCTTAATACGGTGGCACTACCTTAAAGGTCCAGCTTTCTGACTAATGGCGCCGCTTGCTGGTTTTCTTCTTGCGGGCGGGTGGCCTTTTTATAGCCTGGTCGCGAGTTGTAGTGGACCCCAAGTTGACACGATGAGCTTCCTTTTTTTCGTTGCCACCCGAACCAGTTCTATTAACGCGTCAGTGTTAATGCACAGCTGAAATATCCATCTCGTACCTTCGGGTGTTTGTTGTATGATCAAGGCGGAATCATCAGCAACTTGCTGAAGGTGAATGGCGGTTGAGGCCCAGAATTCGTTCGCACGGATGTATCGGGTACAAGGTGTCGGAGAGGAGAAGACCGCGCATGGAAGGCTGTGCAAAATGCAGAATCGGAGGCAGAGAGGGCCTAATACCAGAAGACACAGAAGGATCCCACGGGTCAAGAGACTGAAGGCAGATAAAGAGATGCCCGGGGTCGTGGCTCGGAAGCCAGCAACAATGGAAGTTGGCACGGCAGACAGGCGAGTCTTACTACTTGCGCGTACAGACGGAATCGCCCAGCACTCGGAGCGTGCCTATCTATCACTGGCCAACATGGCTTATCCCGTGGAACCATGTCACCAAGCAGTAAAAAGGACAAGTGATAGACTTGTTGACGCTAGAAACTTTTATTGAAAATCCATTCAGACCATTTGGCCTCTATCGCTAAGATACTATACGTACCTACAAGAACAGAAGGAAGGAAAAGACACTTTGGCGTGCCCGAATTTGTGAATGATGTGCCTGGTGCAGCTGTTTCTTGTTTTGAATTGCTACGCCGACTATTCAGTTCAATGTGGGGTGAAAGCAAGTTGCGTCTGCATATCTGGTTGGATCAAATGGTGACTCTGCAAGTCCTGCGATGATCCGGTTGACGGCAATGACGGGTCATTCCTCAGCCATGATGGGTGTTGACGCGCATGGAAGTATTGACATGTTCTAATGCAGGTTGCTTTTATATCAACGACTGACGAGGCAGAAGACTGTACAGTAAGGCGAGGGGGTTGTTCGTGTCGTGAGACGCATCCATGCGAGACAAAAACAATCAATACACGCCGACGCTGTCGAGGTGTTGTGCCCTGTTGACCGTGACAACGGGAGCGGGCGATTGAGCCCATGTTGATGCGTATTCGGTTCGAGGAGATGCAGCACAACGTCGAGGCAAGTTAAGTTTGAGCTGCATGAACGATATTTAAGCTCAAAGACCCTGTCAACGACGGCCAAGTCGCGCCTTCCCGGGATCGTATGATGGATGCGTCTCGTACATTATGTATTAGTTGATGTGACGTGACCAGATGTTGCATGCAGCATGGCAGCCGCCGGGGGGGCGGTCGGGATCAAGCCACTACGGACGTACACGGGTGACGCAAAATTCGATAAGTCCTTCATGATTGCTGCATGCCTCTCCATGGTGTGCATGTCTGTGAAGAACGTGTCTCAGGGCCATCGTATAACGGTCAGAACGGTCCGAAAGGCCCGCAGCATCTCGTCTTGCATGTTGGGTCGGTCTGCCAGCGGATATGGCTGTTGGAGTGAGCTTTGTTGATGTTGATGGTTGGTTCTTGTAGCAACACCAACAAACGACAACGATGATGCCTCGGTAACAAGTCAGTGCGACGCGACTTGAATTGAGTTTACGTGGTAGCACGACGCCACCAATTGGCAACGGGACACGACCTTGTTGGGCTGTATGCCGTATGCCTGTATTACCAGAACACGATTTGTCGGCGGGTGTGGCGCTTGCTGGGGCTTGCTGGGGCTTGCTGGGGCTTGCTGAGGGTGCTCCAAGCTCAATTTCAACAAACTCGTCCCTGCTCCGAGTGAACACGCCACGTGGAGATGGCCATGGTGACCCGGCGCCGCCACCAGCTTGTGGTTGGTCGCCCCGCAGCGTGTGCCTGACCTGAGACCCAGCGAGCGCCAGCTGGCAGACTTGGCGGACCACCCGAACCACCCGCTCAGCGCCGCTCAGCAGTCTTGCTTCGTTATCATGTACGCAGAACTGGACAGGAGAGCTGGACAAATAAACGCTAGAAGCCTCGCCCCCCCTCCTCCCGACCCTTTTCTTTCTCTTCTCAACGTGGCGCGGGTTTTTTTTCTGCGAGGATACATCATATCATGACTGCGTCTGCGAGGTTTCATCCCCGAGTCACCACGCGGTCCACACGTGTTACCGTCAGGCACGGCACCGAATTAAGAAGAAATCCCATCTAAATGGGCCCAGGATAAGGTAAGAATGGCATGAGTTGTATCCTCTGCACAACCGCGACGCACAACACCACCCTCCTTTGACGTCACATCGCAGCTGTCTGGACTCCGTCCCCCTGCCGCCTACCTCAACCCGTCCCAGCTGCTTGGGATCTGGATGGCTGCTGCCACGTACATGTAATATGTAGGGGACTGGACGAGTATAGTCCGTACCATACATTTGTTTGCTTCTCAATAGACCGGCGCTGCTGGTCGTTCAAAAAAAAAAAAAAAAACCCCTTAGTCCCGAGTAGGACGGCATGTACGGACGTAGCACTGCATGCAAATCCAGAAGCGCGGCATGGTCCAGACGCTCATGCTATCCATACACACACACTGTTCACACTGTTCAACCTGCGAGTTGTTTTTCCGCTGCGCGAGCTCAACAAGTCCGTCTGGTCCATCCATGCCCGTCCTCGTGCGCCAAGAGTCTAAAAAGTCCCTTGGTCGACTTTGCACTTTCGGCCCTCCCGCTCTTGCCCTTGGCATCACTCATTCGATCGATCCTCTTGTCTCCACCATTTATTTACATTTACCATGGCCTTCTAACCTTCGACTCAATCACTACAGGCAACTTCTGATACTTCGCAATGGCGATTCAATCAGCACTTCAGTTCGTCGACGCAATAGCTGACCATCGTTTGCACGACTTCCAAGCTGGCCGTCTGTTGCCCTTCGTCCTGCTGGCATTGCTGGCCCTGTACTATCGAACAACGCGCCAGGACTCCAGAGGCGACTTCCCGGTCCTCAACCCACCAAAGTGGTATGAGCTGAAAATTGTCAAACAAGCCCGATTCTTGTTCAACGGTATCGATGAGCTGGCCAAGGCTAGATGTTCGAGCAAAGGCAAACCCTTCCGTTTACTCACAAACTCTCGCGAAATCATCGTTCTTCCACCATCCTACGCACATTTCCTCGTCAGTGAGGACCGGCTGAGCTTCGCCAAGTATTTTGCCGATGTGTGTGGCTTTCATTTTTCAACGTCATCATACATTTGTTAACAGCCTCGGCAGGAATTTGACGGCGATGGCAAAACGCCTGGCCTCGAACCCTACACTCTAATCGCAGATCCGTGCAAGAGAGTGCCCAAGTTGGTAAAGAAGCGACTAACGAGACCTTTGAGTAAGGACACAAGACTACAAGCCCGCGTTCAATGTGCGGCAAGATTGCTGACTTTTTGCGCCCAAGACACCATACCTGCGACAATGTCATCCGAGGCAAGTTTTGCAATAGAGTATAATTTGGGAGGCCGTCTTGGTTAGTCCCATTCTACTTCATGCACATCTTTCAGAAGCACTCACCTCACTACCTCACCCCTTCACATTCCGTCAACTAACGTGTCGATAGACTGGCAAGAGATTACAATACACCAGAACCTCTTGGATGTCATTGCGCGAATGATATCTCGTCTGTTCTGGAACGGTGATGAAGTTTGTCGTAACGAGCGCTGGCTCAAGATCATGAAAGACTGGTCAGTCAACAGTGTTATGGCGGCTTTTATGATCAACATGGCGCCAGCCTTTGTGCGACCATTAATTCGTCGATTCTCCTCGCGTGTCCATCAAGCCCGAGATGATTATCAAGCCGCCCGCGACTTTATTGAGCCTTTGATCGAAGCTCGACGTGCCACTCGGGACCAGGCCTGTGCTGCTGGACAAGAGCCCCCTGCATTCAACGACGTGGTGGACTGGATTGACTCGGAAAACGAGGACCTAGCTTGCGACCCGGTTGCTTTGCAAATGGTTCTCAACGTGGCTGCTGTACACACAACAGCTGCGCTCGTTACCAATACGCTCGTTTTCTTGGCGAGTGATCCTTCGACCTTGGCACCGCTTCGGCAGGAGCTGGTGATGGAGCTGCAAAAAGGTGGCTGCCAGACCGGTGCTTTGAACAACCTGAAGCTGATGGACAGCGCCATGAAGGAGTGCTTGCGGCTGAAGCCACCCGGTGTGTGTACGTACGAAAATATCTGGCGGGTATTGTCATCACGAGTCAATGGCTAACATAGTCCATAGTCGGTATGCATCGAGCTGCCTTGCAGGACATGAAGCTCCCCAACGGCCTCAATGTTCACAAGGGCGACCGCGTTTTTGTTGATATTCCTCACATGCGCGACCCCGAAATCTATGAATCGCCGGATACCTACGATATGTACCGGTTCCTGCGCATGCGGTCGGATTCTGACCAAGCCGTTAAAGCCCCGCTCGTCCATACCAGTCCCGAACACTTGGCATTTGGACATGGTACGCAAGCTTGTCCTGGACGGTTCTTTGCTGCCATCCTGAGCAAGATCGTTTTGTCGCACCTCTTGCTCAAGTACGATTGGCAACTGGCTCCTGGAAGCGAGACTCAGTCACTAGTCATCGGACTAACGAAGCGCATTAATCCAAATCTCAAGCTATTATTCAGGCGCCGGACGGAGGAGTTCGAGTTGCATTGATTGGCCATGCTGCCCCTCCTTTTTTTTTTTCTAACGCCTTGCACGTCGCCAGCAGTCTGTCTCTCTTGGGGCTAAATAAACTCTTCCCTTACGTCTGACGAGGTTGCGTTTGGCATTTTTACCCGCCATTTTCATTTCAATAGACATATACCCGTGAATTATTTTGACGTACATAGAGATAGCGGAGACAAATCGCACTTGGACATTGCTGTGATTCTTGGAAGGAAAACGGGTTTTTTTTTTTTCTAGATTGCTCCACGGCACATCAATCAATACATGCAGTATCACTGGACATATCATGTGGATGTATTACAACAGCGGCATGCTCATGTCCATGTGGCCAATACTCGAAGCATGCATGGTTCAGGACAGGCGAGACACGATCGCTTACCCCTGCAAGTTCCGCACCCCTGCGCAATTTTGATCATCGCGACCATTCGCGGCGCGCCGTACGGATTACATTACATGTAACCGCTGATGCTACGTTGCTAGCTGCGGCTATTATACGGACTATGTCTGCGAGTTATGAGGCACACCGCACTGTACGGAGTACAACGGATTAACACTTAAAAATCGCCCTAAATTCATATCGTCACGTCGATCTTGGCTAATTCTTGTGCAGAGGCGGGGAATAACGCACAATATGTATACATTTCCGCATCGCAAACGGGACGCACGGCAAATGGACTCACGGCACGGCAAAGGACAATGTAGATCGATTCTATGCGCAGTCGCAGCCTTTCTGGTACGTTTTAATCCGTAGCTCGTTCTTGTTCAACCTGCGTGGAGGGGGGGGACTCTCAATCTGACGTGGCATTCATACTACTATATTAACCCGTGACGAATTTCATCGTTTCAAAATCTGTACGCTGGTCCCTAACAATCTAAGAACCGAGCACTCCGTACATGCATGCCAATATGGGATGGCCTAGTCCGTACTAGATGACAAATAAACAAGCCGACAATTCGTCACCGCTGCTCCAACTCCCCACCAAGTTGCTCCTCCTCATCTCCGACACCATCGCGAACCCCCCGTGGACAGGCTGTGCTTCGCCCTCTCGTGCCGACCTCACTCAAAGTAGGCTCGTGCTTCTGCATGCACGTTCCATCCCTGGAGTCCTGCCGCGTGTCTGGCAGGCGGCCCGAGGATCCCCTCGCGTACCACATGGTCAGGCGTGTTTGCGCTGCATGAGATGATAATTGCCTACCCTACATTCGACCAGACATGGAGAGAAGTCCCCCCAACCCCACCAACGGAACGACAAATGCAGTTGCAGATTGGCGGGGCCAAGGCGAATGATTTTTTTCAAAATAGAGATTTGTTTTTCATATTCCGAGGTCTGGACGCATGGCACACGCCGAATCTTATCGCCTTCTTCCTCCCCAGGGGCAAATCCCGACGAAAGCAATGCTGTAGTCAATGGTCATCCACGATTCAACCAAAAAAAAAAAAAATTGACACCCTCCAAGCCCCTCCCCTACAACGGCGACTTCGCCTCACCAGACGAATACATCTCGGCCCTCCTCCACTTCGTCTACAACACCGACCTCTTCCAGATCCTCTGCGGCGGCACCCACATCCTCGACTTCTTCACCTGCAAGCCGGGGCTCTTCCACACCGTCTTGCCCCCGGAATGGCACCCTTTCCTCCTCGAGAGCGACACGATGCGCCTCCTCGACATCTTCATGAGAGACGACCTCGACGACCTGCGCCTCGCGGGCCTCCCAGCCATGCCCGCCACCCTGTTGCAGTACATCAAGTCTGTACGAGACCTCTCCCTCAGCAGGGACTTCACCCCGTCCAAGAAAAAGCTGCCCGTCCTACCGCAGACGGTCCGCGTGGGGATGAAGCCCAAGAAGATGCACGAGGTGGCCAATTTCGCAGGCTATGTCGACAGACTGGCAAGGGATATCCGCGCGGAGAACAACGGGGAGGAAATCACGCACTATGTCGATTTCGGCAGCGGCCAGAACTACCTCGGCCGCGCGCTGGCCAGCGAGCCCTACAACAGACACGTTGTTGCGGTCGAGGGGCGCGAGAACAACGTCACCGCCGCGAGGGGGCTGGACATCGCCTCCGGGCTGGCCGTCAAGGAGAAGGTGATGCGGAACAAGAAGCTCTGGAACAAGATCCTCGGGGCCGGCGGGCCGAACCCCCACGAGGACCCTGCCGCACTGGCAGATACCGTGAGGAGGGTCGCGGGGGGGGCCGAAGGAGGGTTTGATTTTCGGCCCCGCGAGCAGATCACTTCGGGTATCGAGGCTGAGGAAGGGAGGGGGTACGTGCAGTACGTGTCGGGGAGACTGGACAGCGGCGACCTATCCGATGTGATTTCCAAGATTGACGCGGGCTGCTGCGACGAGTCTCGGCAGAAGGCCAAAACAACGGAAGGAACCAACACCAACACCAACACCACCACCACCACTAACAACACCATCACCACCACTCCCAACAACAACAACAACAACACAACAACAACAACAACACAACAACAACAACAACAACAACAACAACAACAACAACAACAACAACAACAACAACAACAACAACAACAACAACAACAACAACAACAAGAAGAAGCTCATGGCCATTTCCATCCACTCCTGCGGCAACCTAAGCCACCACGCCATCCGGTCCCTCATCCTCAACCCGGAGATCAGGGCTGTCGCCATCGTAGGATGCTGCTACAACCTCATGACGGAGAAACTCGGCCCACCGGGCTACAAGCACGCATATCTCCGGCCCACGCTCCAGGCCCTCAACGGCCGCGTAGGACGAGAATCCTCGAGACGTGACCCCCAGGGCTTCCCAATGAGCAACAGACTGAGCACGTACGCTGACGACGGGATCCGCCTCAATGTCACGGCCCGCATGATGGCATGCCAGGCACCACGGAACTGGGGCCGCGCCGACAGCGAAGCCTTCTTTTCCCGCCACTTCTACCGCGCCGTCCTGCAAAAGATGTACCTCGACCGCGGGGTGGTCCGGCAGATATCGCACCACGCCTCGGGCGCGGACGCGGGCGCAGCAGCAGCTCCTCCCGGCCCCTTGGACACGAGCACCCAGCCCGTCGCGATAGGCGGACTCGGCAAGCATTGCTACGGCTCGCTGAGGGCCTACGTGCGGGGGTCCATCGAGAAGCTCACCACGAGCACCGAGTACAGACAGTACGCCGACGTGATGAAGGAGAAGATGGCGGGCATCACGGACGAGGAGATTGATGCGTACGAGGCCGAGTTCCTGCCACGGAAGAAGGAGCTGTGCGTGGTTTGGAGCCTGATGGCCTTCAGCGCCATGCTGGTCGAGTCGTTGATCGTGACGGATCGGTGGATGTATCTACGGGAGAGGGGGGAGGTGAAGAGTGCCTGGGTGGAGAGTGTGTTTGATTACGGGGAGAGTCCGAGAAACCTCGTGGTTGTGGGCGTGAAGAAGGAGGACGCGGCTTTGTAGCAGGAATGAACAACGTGTACATGGAATAACGTGTACATGTGATGTGGATGATGGGGGCAAGGACTGGTTTCTACGTACAAAGATCCGCGCTCGTACTCTCATCGGGCAGATGTGATAGAACTTCACGACGCCATTGAAGACCCAGTACTCCGTAATCCGTGCCCCCTTGGACTTCCAGGTCGGGCATGCCGAATCCGTTTACTCCTTCAGTCCTTCTTACTCAACCAACCCCAACCCACATCTGCCCCCGCATTTTTCCATCCATGCCACGGATCCCTTTTTTTTTTTTTTTTTCTTATCAAGGAAGCACGCAAGCCATTCCGTGGTCGCCATTGGTCCACACTGCCCCGATAGCGCAAATCCTGCAGGGGCTCTCTCGGCTTGACGTGGCGCCACGTTTCTGTACATGTAACATGACATGACTTTGGCCCAAACACCTTTTTTTTTTTTTCTCTTTGGTCGTTTGTTCTTAGCTCAACTCTATGGCGTCTGGCGTCTGTCTGTCTAGTCAAAAGTGGGTTTCCATCCCATCCACAGCTTGCTTGCTGTCTGTTGTTGCGAAAATAAAAGGGTCCGGCGACAAGCCCTTTTTTTTTTTTTTTTTAAATCACTGACAATGGTTGTCGGTCCCCTTGTTCTCCCATCCATCGTTGCTTTGCCCGCTGGTTTTCGAAAATCGACCCCAGTTGACGCGGGCAAGGGTCGGTCTACCTACCTACTCCTTTGCGTTTCTCCTCGTCTGCTGAAGTGTAGGCTCGCTTTTCAGCAGCGGCTGGCTGGCTGGCCTTGGTCATGAGTGCCCAAATATCTTTCCTGGTAAGGCCCCTCGATGCCCCCCCCCCCGCCATGCGATGCCATGCATGCGCCGACAACGGCCCGAGGCAAGCAGACATCAGACATCAGACATCAGACATCACAGAGCCTGACCAACAGCAACACACAGGATGGCACGTACACGCTGATACACATCCCCCTCGACCTTTACAACACCTTCCTCCAACCCATTCTGCGCGTGCTCATCCCCCAGACGCAGAGTCTCCGCGTCGACGGCTCGTCCATGCACCATGGGGACCTCGACGGCTTGTCGGCCGAGAACCAGCACGGGTTCCTGAACATCAGCGTCACACCCCTCGAGTGTTCGATTGTGTGTCACACGTCGTGGGCAAGAAACGTCTTCGATGCCATGGTCAGCTCGTTGCCCGCCCACAAGTCCAGGGCCATCTCGGGCCTCGCCGAGTCATACATGATCCTGTCCGTCATCAGTGCCGGTCTCGACGCCGCAAGCCGAGTGCTGGACCTGAGCTCACCCCTCGCGCTGGCCGGCATCCCCATCTTCTTCATCACGACATACTACTCCGACTTCATCCTGGTGCCGTCGCGGGAACGACACAATGTCATGGACGCGTTGCACGACAAGGGATTCGAGCTGTCCGACACCAACAACGCCAGCTTCGTCATCTCCCGCAAGAACTCGGCAAGTCACCACTCTGCCTCGCCGCCGGGCACGCCACCTCCCTCCAACAACGACGAGCTGCAGTCACGGACATTTCGCCTCCTGCGAAAGCGCAGCGTCTCCCCGCGCGTGGAACCGGGCCTGGAACTGGTCCAGTGCTCTGGCCGGGACATGTCCTCCTAGCTGGCAGACGCGTACGGCCCCCGCTCGTCCGTCAGCCGCCACGCGCCCACCGACAACCGCGATGCCTGGATCGAAAACGTCGACACAAAGTTCTACACGGCCGTCGTGTCGGTCCTCGTCTCGCAGCCGCGCTTCGTGTCGGTGACGCTCGCCCAAGATGATCCGCCGTCACTCCTCGTAGACAAGAGCCTGCTCCCCATGTTCGGCGACTCCATCGTCGGCGACAAGGACGCCATCCTCGTTCCCATCTTCCTCGATCTGGTCAACCTGCCGTCCGAGGTGACGGGCATCGTGTGCGGCGTGTCGGGTCGCCTGGTGCACGACATGAGAATGACGGCAACCTCGGAGCTCTCGTACCTCTCGACCGCCCGGGCCGGTGTGGTGATTCTGCCAGAGTAGCAGTCCATGCGGGCGTTGGGCATCTTGAAACCACTATTGGAACAAGAATTGGAAATGACCATGACGAGAAGATGATACGATACGGCACCCATGGCTTTTTTTTTTTTTCACACATCCAATATAGCAAGCCAAAATTTTTTTAAAAAAAATTAAGAAAATAAAATAAATGCCACGTAATTTATAATCACCTCCTCCTCCTCCTCCCCCTCTCCTCCACGACGCCCGCCCTCACCAGCCCATCCCTCGCAACCCCGTTAATCACGGCGAACCTCCTCGGCCCCAGCCTCACGCCCCCATACCACCTGCTCACCACCACCACCACCCCCCACACGTCCATGACCTGCATCAAACGCAGCAGCCTTCCCCCTGCCGCCGTCTCCCCGTCATCGTCAAAGTCCTGGAACTGCGCGCCGTTCGTCGTCGTCGTCGTCCCGCCGTCGCCCCGCGTCCTCCACGCCGTAACGTTGTGCGTCGCCCCCCGAACCTTCCTGTCCGTCGCAAGCAGGTGCCCTACATGGCGCCTCGCCTCCTCCGGACTACGAACCCTCGCCACCCTCGCCACAAAAGTAGACTTGTTCTCGACCACGACCTCTGAGACGGTCCACGCCGGCGGCGTCACGACCTCTTCCTCCTCCTCCTTTCCCTCCTCCTTTCCCTCCTTTCCCTCACCATCACCACCACCACCACTGCCTCCTCCTCCGCGCTCCTCCTCAACGCTCCCCCGCCGCCGCCGCCGTGAGAATTCCTCCACCCCATCGAAAAGACATACCTCCCCCCGCCGAAACACCTCCCCCACTACGCTCCTGAACAGCGCCGCGCCCCTCACGCCCCCCGACGAGTGGTGCGTGCCCAGCACGACGGGTGCCGCCGTCTGGGGATACCCTGCCGGGAACTGGATCCGCAGAGAGGACGCGCCGCCCGGTAGTTTGAGGATGTACGTTGGCGAGGAGGCCGAGGAGGCCGAGGGGGGGGAGGAGGGGGAGTCGTCTTCGGCTTCGTCTTGGTCTTCTGCGAGGCTGAGCGAGCCGTCGCCGTAGATGGAGTTGATGGCTTCGATCTCGTCTCGCAGCTCGTCCGACATGGCTGTCTGCATCTGTGCAACTTTGAGTTGGGACTTGTTGACTTGCAAGTTGGTCTTGCATTATTATGAATAAGCTTCTCGCTTGCACCTCTCACACGTCACACACATACATACATACATACATACATATGTGGCCGCAGCTCAGGGTTTGACGAGTCCCGCACAGTGTCAGCCGGGGTGGTGGGTCCATGTCTCTCTACGTAGCAACTTAAAACACCAACCACCTTGTCATCAGTGACTCATCACATTGATACAAAAAAAACCGACCTGTCGTGTACGAAATAAAACGTTTGATTGATTACAGCCGGGCAAATTCTTTACACTACCCACAAATATTCGGCATCTCAGCTGTGCTGTTCTATAGTGCCAAACCCTCCCCCACACCGCGCACAGTGCACTAGGTACAACTGCTGCCATCAAGACAATTCTTACTCATCAATTACGGATGCAAATCTATCCATCATCTCCTGTTGAATAGCCTCGTACTATCAAACATGTTAACAAAGGTTTCGCGTCCTAGATTTGAACAAGGGGAGAGAAGAAAAAAAGGGGGGGGGAGGGGGGCCTACCTTATTGCTTATCACATCCTGGCCGTCCGAGGGAATCTCGAATTTGAGCTGTCGTAGCTTAGTTTGCAAGTCACTGGTAGCCTCGCGGACCTTGGACCAGCTTTGTCCCTGCGCAATCGCCTTCTGTGCCTCGTCGTGGAAGCCGACCATCAGCTTCATCATCCACTCCGTCTTCCAGATGGGGCAGAATTGATCGTAATCAGAGTAGCCGTTTTGCTGAAGGAAATCTTCCTTGATCAGCGCAGCCAGATCCAGGGTAATCTTGTTAGGGTCAGACAAGGCACTCTTGCCCACAAGCTGCACGACCTGGTCGAGTTCTTCAGAATCAGAAATAAGTTGCTTGATGCGGCCACGAAGCCTTGGGAATTCGGGGAAGTCCTTTTCGTAGAACTTGTCGAGCACCGTGGTATACTTGCTGTATGACAGGGATGTGTTGATGGAAGGGAAATGCTTTCGCTGGGCGAGTTTCTTGTCCAACCCCCAGAACACTTGGACAATACCAAGGGTAGATGTCGTGACAGGATCCGAGAAGTCACCACCAGGGGGACTGACGGCACCGACAATGCTCACACTCCCTTTGCGCTCAGGCGAGCCCAGAGATTGCACCTTTCCTGCACGTTCGTAGAAGGAAGCAAGCTTTGCACCGAGGTAGGCGGGGAAACCCTGATCAGCAGGCATCTCTCCCAGACGACCGGAAAGTTCTCTCAGAGCCTCGGCCCATCGTGATGAGGAGTCAGCCATCATGGCCACGTCCAGACCCTGGTCGCGGAAATATTCGGCAACGGTAATACCAGTGTAGATCGAGGCCTCACGAGCAGCCACAGGCATGTTTGAGGTGTTGGCAATCAAGGTTGTTCGTTTCATGATGGGTTCCTTGCGACCATCGACATCAATGGAGAGCTCGGGGAAATCTTTCAAAACTTCGGCCATTTCGTTTCCTCGCTCACCGCATCCGACGTACACAATGACATCACTGTTGGAGAACTTGGACACGGACTGGCTGATGACAGTCTTGCCGCAACCGAAAGCGCCTGGTATGGCGACCGTACCACCCTGCACACTGGGGAAAAGGGCGTCCAAAACACGCTGACCGACCAAGAAAGGTTGATCGGCCGCCAGCTTTTCAGTCGAGGGGCGGGGAACTCGCACGGGCCATGACTGCATCATGGGATAATCGGTCTTCTCGCCGTCGAATTCGACTGTGAGGATCTTGTCGACAACGGTGTATTCGCCCTTGGGGGTGCAATCTTTGTGATGACTCCGCGGGCACGAGGAGGAAAGAGGATTCTGTGAGTAGAAATGAAGGAGTTCTCGAAAACTGTTCCCCATACATCACCACCGGCAATGCGATCGCCAACCTTCATGGTAGGGGTGAACTCCCACTTCTTGTTTCGGTCGAGCGCCGGCACCGAGATTCCTCGCGGGATGTAAATGCTTTTGGAAACTTTTGAAATCTCCGCCAGGGGTCTTTGAATACCATCGTAAATGCCATTTAGTAGACCAGGGCCAAGTTCGACGGATAAGGGCTTTCCGGTTCGGGTAACAGGGTCGCCAACCATGACGCCAGCTAATGGAGTCATGTCAGTTGAGGCTGTCATGATGAACCCTTATCTACTCAATAACGAGGGACCATACCAGTTTCTTCGTAGACCTGAATCGAAGCCTGGTCGCCGTTGATTCGGATAACTTCACCGACGAGGTTATCATGACCGACTTTGACCTACGTACACCCCGACAGATCTAGCGTCAGCCAAGATATTACAATACACGTACATCATGTGCCACTGACGAAGCCGACTTACAAGCTCGTACATGGCGACACCAATCATGTCCTCGGCGACAATAACGGGGCTGCGTAATGTCAGTGCATTTGATACATTGAACGGGTGTTGCAGAGTGGCGGTGGCGGTTCGAACCCAGAGATGGAGAAGATCTTGCCTACGCCGAGTGTCAGTGTCAGCTTCACTACTCATGACCCTTCAAGAATGACGGTGGTCACTTACCACGGTGAGTGGCCTCTTCGCCAGCATTATCGGTTTTCTGTCAGAAGCGAACAATCAGTACGTTGAACCATGACCAGCAGTAAGGGCAACAACGGCCGAGACCCGTCACCGAGCCACGAGCATGCGGCAACAAGTCGAGCGTTTTGGACTTGGAGGACTCGAATGAGGGGAGCGCATACAGACGGCATCTTGGGCGGACAAGACGAGGTGTTCGGCTCTAGGTCTTGATGGGAGGAAGCGGAGCGCTCGGTTGAGGACGACGAATGCTGTGGGGATGACAGCGACGACGTTGAGGGAGAAGAAGGTGGTGAGGTAATAACGGAGAGTGGAGAGTCGAGCAGAGGCAGCTCTGATGAAAGTGGTGGTACAGCTGCTGCGGATGGCGAGCGGATTGGGCTAGGCGCGGAGAGTGGAGGCGATGATGCAGTGGAGGCAGGAGCTGTGGCCGTGGCCGTGGCAGGCGCAACAACAGATGGCTCGATGGACAGCGACGAGGGTGACGAGGCCGGGCCGAAATCAACCTCCGCTCCAGGAACTCCAGGAACTCCAGGAACAGCACGCGCAGCACGCGCGGCACCGGCCCTCGGCGACGACGGCAAAGAGAGAGCGACGGCAGACGGCAACGAATCGCCTGTTGCTGCAACAGACGAGAACGACTTGCTTCTGTGGCGGATCAGGTCCAGAAACGAAGGCCGAGCCTTGAGTCGCGGTCGCAGTCCGGGCTGCATGCACAGCGCTTGAGAAGATCAATGGCCAGACAGAGTATGCCAGCAGCTGTTCACAGGAGGCAGAACGAGCTTCGTACGGAGTAGAGTAGTCCGTGTGGCAGGCAGCATATGAGATGTTTGTTGCGGCACAGGTTGGGCGTTGTCGTGTTGCAACGTCAGCGCGCATTGCCCGGCATCCAAGAAGGGGTCCCAAGAAGGGTCCAAGGACCAAAGCCTATATAATAAGAGCCTCGAGGCGGTGACAGCAAATTCGCTGCTGGGCGAGGGCAGACCTAGACCTAGACCTAGCGCGTTGGATGAGGGATGACCTACGGGTTACGTACGCGCTCATCATGGAATTAGGGGCCTGGCGCATGCCCTAATACTCCGTAGTATGCGCCTTCATCATGTTCATACATGAAAGATGGCCTGTACCATCATGGGCAGGAAAAAATGTGGAATCTGGAAGTGATTGGAGATGTTTAGTGGCTCTCTGTCCGCATCGGCGCATCTCCATGTTTTCAGATGCTTCCCACCTAGGTCTTCTCACCTCGATGCCCCATCTCTTACACGCATTCTTGTCAACGGTATCCATCAATCGCCTTTTGAAGAGCCCTACGGACTACAGATAGATGACATTTTTCCCTTTGTTTAAGAACCGGGGCCGCTATCCCATATAGTTCCCAATTTGCCCCCCGCCCCATCCACACAACACGACTTCGTTAGTCTAGGGGTGGGGTCAGGACGCTGGATTTTGACCACTCGTTGCACTTGCGGAAATATCAGTTCGAATCTGCCATCGATTCCTGGATGAAAATATGCTAATTTAGGGGTGAATGATGAAGCAAGTAAACAAGGTAGATTACTGTAGAATACAAGTACGCAGCGATGGGAATAGATCTATACTGTTGTCTTGTTGTCAATTGGTAAGAACCGCTCGTTTCTTGCCGGGACGTCAATTTGACTTTTTTTTGCTCTCAACACCCAAATTCACACACCCTGGCCATTGTGTCATGTCATAGACTTGTATCATCGCCTGTCCGGAGAACCAATGCCAACAAGCTATGTTTATATACATTATTAAAGCCATTCATCACGTTTTACCGCTCTCATTTTACCCTCCCATCATGTACACCCACCACCCACTTACCCTGCCCTGCTCCACGACTTCTATGCACACAACCGTTCCACCAACCAACACGCTCACTCGCTCAAAATGGCTTCAATTACACAGAAACTACGTCTGTACTCCCGACACCCCATTCGCCTTAGCCTCGGCAATCACCTCATCCATCACCTCCCTCAACTTATCTAGCATTTCCTTGTCTGCCACGACAGCATTCAGCGTCTTGAGCGAAATGGGCATTCCGCACTCATCGTGCTCCCCCTTTTCATCATGCACGCCCGACCTCTTGGTCAAGTGAATACCCGGTTTGGGTTTCCAGCAATTATCCTGGGCGCGGCCCGCCCGCAACTGGCACATCTCGCTGGTTTTGCAGTCCCCCGTGCAGGAAGCCGGTTGCCAGCCGCGCGATTTGCGAGCCATGTAGGCGTTGAAGAGGGTGTCGTCGCGCTCAAATGCCTCGGTGACGGAGTGCCAGAATGATGGGGTGAGTTCGGCATTGGGGTCGGTTAGAGGTGGCGAGACAATGGGACCGTAAGTTTCTTTGGCGGAGTAGAATTTTGTCCATACGGGACCGGTAGTCTGGAAGGCAGGGTTGGTCATGTCGGCTATATAGGTTGTATGGTCGAGGACGGCAAAGGTATCTGGGTCAACAGAGTAGACGCGAAAGGAGGGCATGCCAGACGTAGGTGTCAGGGAGGGCGCGATGTAAGAAGTCATGAAGGCGTTGGGGGCAGAGCGGGCAGAGTAGTTGGCATAGCTGACTTCAAAGTGGTCGACGTGCGTGTGGCCGAAAAAACCAGCGGCTATGGTGTCTTGATACCGTGTGAAGACTTGGTCGAGGTAGTTGGAGCCGTCATGGAGGGCATCTGCTTCGCCGAGAGGCATGTGGCCCATGACATAGACGCGCTCGCCGGCCTTTTCAGCGGTGTCAAGCTCGTTGATAAGCCAGGCGATTTGGCCGTTGGGTCCTTGGTGTCGTAGTCTTGATACAGCCAGAAATTATGGCGGTAGTAGAGATTAGTGTTGAGGGAAATGATACGTAGCTTGCCATGGGGAAACTTGGTCGAGTACGCGCCGAATTCTTCGACAGATGTGGTTGAAGATTCGCCAATCCAATGCGCCCAGTCTGATGACAGGAGGTCGTAGATCCATTGGCTGTCATGACCGATGGCGTTGGGGACAAAGCCGTTGACTGGATGGGCTTCATGATTGCCCGCGGTGCCGTACACGAGTTTGAGAGTCGAGTTCATCGTGCCGTAGGCATGGTTGACTAGAGTGATCGGTTAAGGAGATGAGGTTGAGCCTGAATGGGAATGAACCTACTGAGGTCGGTATTGTGCTGCTGGCTCGTGTTCCAGATGGCATGATCAACAATGTCTCCAGTGAAGATGGTAAAGGCCGCATCTGGCACAAACTTGTGGATCGCATCATACATGCTGCGTTCGAGGCTGAAAGGTGCATCACACATGTGGTCTCCGTTGGGGCCGGCCGGAAACTTTGTGTTGCCTGGTTCGTCGTCCTTGGTGTAAGGTCTGTTTCTAGTCAGTCCTCGTAATCTTGGAAGCCCCATCACCATCACCAAGACCAGAATGTCGACTTGTCGACGCTGTACACATACCTGCAGCAAATCGGTCTTCCGTTGCACTGAGTACTCGACCCAGCCACATACAAGGGATCAATGTGAATATCAGAATAGTGCACAACCTTGAGGGGCTCCTTGCCACTGGGCTTGGGACGACCACCGGCTGGCTTGGGCGAAGGGAACTCGATGTCCCACGGCTGCACATCTGGATAGCCACAAACCCCCAGGAAGGTGGTGCAGAAGGCCTTGGATGTTCGGGACCCAATCGAAGTTTTACGGACATCTGCGGCAATGATGGGGCCCTCGAGGGCAACCGCACCGTTGCAAACATCATCAGGTTGCACCTAGCAGATTTTCATCTTGTGTAAGGGACCACGTTGTCTCGGTGGCTCAAGGCGGAAGTGGTTGTCACAAACCTTGGCAAGCTTGCAGATGGCCTGAATCACCTTGACAAAAGCATTGTCGCCAAAAGAGGCCAACACCTTGAGAGCCCCCAAAAGTGCCTGTTTGGGCGATTGGGAAAGGGGAAAAGAGTTGTCAGCAAGAGGCCTTCTTGCTTTTCAAGACTAGGAGGCGGGTTTTGTTCAAACTTACCTCGCCGCCAGAACATGTAGTGGCACCCTTCACCTTCTGCCAGATGTCGTCCAACAAACCCCTCTCAACGAGAGCCCTCGTCAGCAACTCGGCCTCGCGAGGGGACAGTGAATCCAGATCCCGACTGGCGAGGAGGTCAAAGTCTCGTGCAAGCAGGTCTCTCGATTCTTGGGACGTAACGGCAGCGGCCCGGACTGCAGGGCTCAACGCCAACAACGGCAAAAGAAAAGCTAAACGCATTGCTGTTTGCCCGGACAAGTAATCTGTTCGATTTCAAACCGAGTAGCTAACTTGTTCTTGTTTTCTGAAGAGCAGGTTCGAGGAGTTCAACAAGGCAGTGTCAGTGTCACTCGCGGCCGGAAAATTGCTGGCGTGACCTGTCAAGCACATCACTTCTTCACTGCCCCCTCCTTCAAGACTTGCACCGAGGGGGAAGATACGAACATTTATAACGACAATAGGATTGGACAAGGATGCAGAAGGGCCTACCGTATTGCCTACCGTATTACCTACCGTATTACGAGCTTTTTCGCCCACGCCCACGCCCCTCTCCAAATCCTCAATTTCATCGTTGCAGCGATACACCAACGCCATCCATCATGCATGTCACGAGCCGGGCGGCACTCTTGTGATCTGAGTAGCTTTCTCATCCCCTTCCCCTTGGCTAGTGTCCGCTGGGATAGCTCGCTTGGGAAGGAAGCTTGCAAGTGGCTCCGCGGATGTTCAAGAACCGGCATTAGCTCGATGCAAAGACGCACAAGATGAGCAAGCAGCATGCTTTCTTGCTTTTTGGGACATTCGATGGCTCTTAAATTTTGAGGGTCTGTCTGTATCAGCATTTGACCTCGGAGATGGGTGAGTCGGATGCGCGTGGCCATTGGGCAGTTTGTCGAGATGGGCTTCTTCGGGTCAGTTCGGGTCAGCCAAGAGGGTTGGGAATGGCAGATGCAAGCTGCAAGCTGGAGTGCAGGGCGTCTGTGAAATGGGAAAAGGGACATGGGGAGTTGACGGTGTGGGAAGGTAACGAGTCATGATTGGGTCCGCCGTTTGCTGGTTGCTGTAATCCCCTGTTCCCTTGCCATTTATCTGGTCAACAGAGTAGACGCGAAAGGAGGGCATGCCAGACGTAGGTGTCAGGGTGCCATTGATGTTGCCCCAACATGCAACATGGCACATGACAAAGGACCCGGTTGCATCGGGGCCCCAGGAGTAGAAGGTGGGCGATCGTCAATGTTGCTGACTGTGCGACTGTAACTGTACGGGGAGTATGTAATCCGTAACATAACATGGGCTTCGCTTAGAGATGGCCCAGTGACTGATTGCCGCCGTCATCATCGCCCTCCCTCTCCTCCCTCTCCTCCCTCTCCTCCCTCTCCTCCCTCTCTGCTTCTGCTGCTGCTTCTGCTGCTGCTTCTGCATCCATGCCAGGCAGGCCCGTCAAACTCCACAACGCCAAGTTGCCTCATGTTCATCACCTTCACCGTAGGCTAGGTACAACATATATATGTACGGGACGTGCGAGCCAGACCAATAAACACCCTGGCTTCAGATAAAACAACGTTGGCCTGATAGGATTTATAGTCGTGTGTCGAAATGGCAGATCGATGCTTGTGCCAACATGGAAAGTTCTGACTTCTCTGCCCCGTAAGCTTTCTCTCTGCAACGTACGCCGGTGGTTGTGCAATGAATCCAGAAAAAGACAGCAACGGACGGGATTTTATCTGCATATGCTACCTGCTCAGTCAAAGGATAGAACGATGGCACATACAACCGACGGTTCGTTTCGTGATAGACGTAGTCTGATGTGCCAACGAGGTTCGCTGGTGCAAGGACTCGATCGTATACAGCATCAAGACTGACCAACAACCTGAACATGGGATGCGAATGCGGCAAATGATTTTACATCGCTAGAGTTGGCATGAGTCGCGATCGACCAATCATAATGTACACTACTATACAGTCTATTCCGAGAATGCTCCTGATGGCTATGCATGACAGGACATATATTGCCGCTTCCCCTGACACAGACCAACATCACGGCCGGGTACTCCTGAACAAGGACTCATGAATCGTGTTTGGAAGTTTTGTTTGGCGGCAGCGGTTCGGTATCCCACGCCACGTACACCGGGCTTCCAGCCTCTTGTTGCTCCCTCACTTCTCGATATTTCTGCCCTTGCTTTGTGAAAATGGGCAATTGGCCCTTGAACATGCGATACCATTCTGCGGATCTAGTGCCGGGGTCCATAGCAAGAACATCCTTTCTGCGCTTCTTGATCTGTGCGTAAATGCTCTTGGCTTTCTTGTCCGAGAGCTCGGTAATGGTGTATTGCACAGACCAGTCGAAGGGTTTCCCAGAGCCTACAGGCCTGGGCACGAACTCGCCGTTGACTCTGTTGCGAATACTGACATACATGCCTAGCAGCTCCCCCTCTGGCTGTTCCGTGGCACTGCTATCCTTATGTGCTTCGTTGGCTTCAGACTCCAATGCCTCGACTTCGTCAGCGCTATTGTCCGAGTCGGTCTTTGCTGTCGTGTCATCGTTGTTTGAAGGGTCCGGCTTCTTGGCTTGCGAGGCCAGATCAGCCACCTTGCGCTCAAAAGTTCGCAAATTCGGCTTCTTGTCATTTATGCCTTCCGTGACCTTGAAAATCAGATTGGCCAAAGTGGCGCTGTCCGTATCATCGGGCTGTGATTCCATGCTATTCTGGCCCGCACCTGCGTCATCGTTGGCTGTCCGAGATTCTCTGACCTCCTTGGCCTCTGACGAGTGTGCTGTCAACGCTGAGACGAGGTCATCCAGGTACTTCTCACTTTCCAATTCAGTCTTGTCTTGGAGCAGTCCGCTCTGCTCGAGGGCTTCCTGCACTGCTTCTCGTATCGACCTGACACCCAGCGACTCATTCTCCACCGCTTCGTCAACCTTTGACATCATTTCCTTCCAAGTATCGTCGTTCTGGGGATCGTTTACAGACAATTCATCAGTGGCTTTGTCTGCCTCCTCGGCGTTCGAATTTTCCATTCGGGTAGCTTCAACTTCTTGGGCAGTTTCCGCTTCGCGTTCTTCGAGGCTGAGACCTTGGATATCGCGCTCCAATTGCTCGACAGATGGCTTTCCGGCCTCCTGTATTTTCCGCATTTCGTCCTCAGTCACCGGCTCGACAAAGAAATATGTAAGAGGAACTTTGGTAGGTCGCGTCTCAACATGTAGGCGAAGTGTTCGTTCCGGGAATCGTTGAGTTGCTCGGTTCATGAGATCGTTGAGCAGTGCCACACTGCACTTGAACTCCTCATCACCTAGCCGCGTGTCATTTGTCCCGTGGATGGCATGATCCATTTCAGCTAGGCTGATGTACTGAAATCCAAAAATCCGCTGAGTATTATGGAAAGCCACAAAAATGCCGTCCATGCGACCCATCCGCACCTGTAACGAGTACTTCAAGAATGCTGCTCGTATCATGTCGTAGTATTCTCGCTCAAACGATTCCCACTGGCCAAACCGTTTTCGAATTTCGTACCCAACACCCTTTTCATAGCCCTTGACGTCCATGCGAATAGAGATGACAGCCCTCGTCTTCAGATCAAAAACGCCAGAGCCAGGTAATCGAGGATCGTGCGCATCTAGCTGCGAACGCATCATGAAATCACCCAAAGTAGTAAAGTGATATGCCTCCTCAACATTCTTCTTGTCGTCTGATAGCTGATGAGATCGTGATCGCCTATGCTTCTCGAACTCCTCTTTAGGCAGAGTGAGTAACTTCTCCATCGACTTGCCCAGCATGCTGAGAATGTTCTCCGTGTCGTACTCTTTATCGGCATCGATAGCGTAAACGCCATCCTTGAAGTGGGCAAATGCAGCCGCTGGCCCACGGCTCAGCGCTGCAAAAGTGAGCGACCCTGGGTTCAGAGATTGTGACAGATTTTCGAAATTGGGACTTCTCCAAGCCGAGAGAAGAAAGTGGAAATGCGACAAGATAGATGTCATACTCGATGTTGAACCGCAATACTTTAGTCCATGCTCCGCGCAAAGCTCCCTCAATTTTGCGTCCTTGGATGATGTAATATATTCCCTCAAAACGTCGAAGTCAAATTCCTCGACTGGCATAATAGAAGCCAAATAAGGATCGAAGTTGAAGACGCCTGACCGGTGATCCTGCATGTGGTATACTCCCGGGTTGAACAAAACTCTATCTAGATTGTAGGACAACTCTGGAACCTTTTGGGTCGTCTTATTATCGATGGGTCGTACCTTTAACATCGCTGGACGAATTGTCTTTACGTCCAGTTGAGCTTTGGATTTGCGTTTGGATTTTGACCCAGCCCCTTTCCTTGACGTCGTCGGCTCGGTGGGGGTATTTTCCTCGGCTTCTGTGGCGGTTGCGTCCTTCTCATATTTTTTTTTGGGTCGAGACTTTTTCTCCGAGACTTCGCTTTCTGTGGATTGCATCCTTTCCGACCTTCGCGACTTGCGACTATTGGTCGTACGCTTGGATCGATCCACGAGGCATTGTTGGCTGATGCTTAGTGGTCTTCTTGCGCAAATGGGCCCATTGCAACCTCGGAATCTGACTGATTGCAGAGCCAGGGTCAAATGACCCTTTCGACAGGGAATACGCAGCATCTCGTATGCCGAGTGTAGTGCGAAAACCTCGTCCGCTGACGACTTACAGGCAGTGAAGATGAGGTCAAATTGGAGATCAAGAAATCGACGACGCGACTTTCGCCCATCGGTTTTATCGATAATAAACCACCGCCATGATTTTTGACAGCCAGAGCGACGTCTCCACATGCCTCAACTTGATTGGTCGTGGGCAGAGCTCCTTGCTCCCGACCCATAACTCTCAGTTAGACTCCATCGTTCCTCTCCGCAACGTCATCCTTTACCACCTTGCTCCAAGGCTGACTGCCTTGCGCTGCAGAGATGGGCGCAAGCGATTCCAAGATTGTCTTCAAGCAGGGCATTTTCAAGCTCTCCGAAGAGCGCCATATCCGGGCGGACGATCCTTACTGGACCTCAGTTGGTTCACTCCCCACCCAGCCGATGTTGTCAACCAGCAGAACAAGAAGAGCCCATACTTACAGTCACTCAGTTTTGGCAGCTTCCAGAGTCCTCCGAAGATGTTTTCAGCCTTTTCTCGCCGACTGATATTCGACGTACTCGAGACCAAGCGCTGGAGAATATAGAAACGCTGATACTAGCACTGACTTCTCGGCTCTTCATACTTCGACACCATCCATCTTTCCCCGACCCTGAGCTCGCACCCGAAAGAGATGCTCTGAACTGCATCAGGGTACTAACGCGGCTTCTGCCGTATTTGTACGAAAAGGAAAATCTAGCCACATGGGAACAGCGATTCTTCTGGGGCACTCGCCGAAAACGAACCCGCCGGGCCGTCATTGCCAATGAAGTGCTTTTCGATGAAGCTGAGGCTGATAGACAGGAGATCAAGGTCGATGCCGACGAGTTCGAAGAAGCAAAGCCTCTCGCCGAAGAGCTGATAGATACTCTAATCGACCTCTTGTTTTTCTCGGATCTTACCATTACGCGTCAGCCTCAAGGCCATGACAAGGTTACCTTCGCAATATGGCAAAGCGGAGTTGGATGCAATACGACGGTTGCTACCACAAAGGAGTTTGAGAGCAATCGCGCTGAAATACTACGGCTTTTGCTGGCATTGGCTGGAAAAAGCATGTATTTCACGCCTGCTGTGTTGACTCAGACTGGTGTTCGAACCCTGACCTATATATGTGCTTCTTCGGACAAGCAGATTGTTCTCTCGGTTCTATGCTCTCTTTTAAATACCGTGAGTCTTGTGGAACATGTGGTGTAGTATTTGAAGATTGACTTGTGATGCAGACACTGAAATATAACCCGGCGACTTGGCGTGTACCGTATAACAACCTGGTATTCCGCGACTCCAAGCAGATACTTGTCACGTATTCATTACAATTTATGCTCACCTTACTGGTGTACCCAATACCGGAATCACCATCGCAAGCCCCATCGTCTTCAAAGAATTACTATCGTCACTTCCTGGGCCGTCTCCATCGTCCGCAGGATTTCCAGTTCATCGTCGATGGAATGTCTCGAATTCTCAGCCAACCGCTGAGTGAAAAGACCTCGTATCTTCCTGGGACTCATGCCGCTACCAATCTTGCACCCGAGATATTGATGCTGTTTTGGGAAATGACGCAATGTAATAAGAGATTCCGGTCCTTCATCATCGATACCGACAGAGTGCATGACTTCGTGGTGCTCACGATTTTCTATGCCTTGGAATACAAGAATGACGCCGCCAAGCAAGGCGTTGTCCGCATGTGTGCATTCTTGCTACAAACTTTGAGCGTGGATGCCAAATTTGGTCCTAGCTTGAACAAATATTTTGAAGGTCAAGACAGCCTCCCCGCTGGCATTCGCATCGCTGGATTCAAAGGCACATATGGCGACTTCCTGATCCACTCTATCTATAACCTCATCACATCGAGCCAGGGCAGCTTCACAGCCATCTATCCAGCCCTACTGGCGGTGATCAACAATATAGCTCCCCACATAGAGAACCTCGGCGCTTCCGGTAGCTCACAGCTGATGCACCTGTTCTCATCCATGTCATCGCCGTCCTTCTTGCTTGCCAATGAGACCAACCACCAGCTGCTACACTCGCTAATGGAATCCATCAGCGCCATTATCGACAACAATTATCGAAAGAACCCGGAACTCTTGGTTGCCATTGTGAAGAACAGGAAGCGAATTGAAGCTTTGCGGTCTTTTACTCTTAAGAGCGGACAAGACGAGATAGAAAGGAGAAACCGGCTGAAGAAGGATCACGACGATTCAAATGAGGCCGGATCTGATCGAAGCTCGGCCGACAGCACGAGAAGCTCGCATACCGCACCGGCCAAAACGGCATCCCTGGATGAGGTTCCCGAGGATGGGACATTTGCCATTGGCGACTCGGACGATGATAGTGACGAAGATCCGCAGCCTACGCCGGCACAATCGACAACAAGTGATAGCCAGTCGCAGACCTCCTCGGCTGCCAATTCCGGCAATGCTCTTCCCACTCAATTAAGGGGTATGTCTGAAAAAGCTCGTGGCAAAATGCCGGTCGGGGCACGAACATTTTCCAGACAGAACAGCACCACCAGCCTGGGTGGTCAGTCGTCATCATCCAGAGCACAAAGCGGCTCTTTCGAACCTTCTTCTGAATGGATTGATAGTTGGCTTCCAGAACTCCCTCTTCATAGCATTTTGACAGTTATTCGGCAGACAGCCAGCGTCCTGCCTCGGCAAACAAGTCGCGAGACACTCACCCCTGAGATGATCCGCCGCATCCAAGAAATCGACTTGGTCGGCATCGAGCCATCGCCAGCACGAGTTCATTTTTTCGAATGGTCTCCTCTTGCCCTGGGCTGGTATGAATCGCTGCTCTGGGGTGTCATATTCTCCAATGAAATGCAAATGGCCAGGGGTACGATGGGTATATGGAATGGCACGGCAATCAAATTGTTCAGAGTACAGGAGACTGCGCCGTCGGGACCTACCTTGACATCTCCCCGGGGCGCATTAGATGCTGTTGGAAGCAATATCGTGTCCCGCATTGGACAAATCAATCTACGAGGTGGACAAGCGCCAGCGACGAATAACAACTCCAGTACATCGACACGACTTGGCAACTAATAAGCGAAAAGAGATAAAATCAGTGACATATATCAAAAGGGAAAAAAAAAAATCGAAATTGCACAGCTCAAGTACTACAGCCAACATGACAGATATTGACGCGAATATGCTAATTACTCTCCCAAGCGTCAAGGACCACCAGAGCAGCCTAGTCGGTTTGCCGCAGACTCATGCCAAGGCATTTGGCATTGACCCAAACGGCGAGGCTGCCGCTGGCAGTAAGCAGATGATTTTCGCATGGGATGGACTGGCGTTCGGTGTCGATCCTTCGGTAGACCAGCGTGTGGCAAAGCTGACCTCGTTCTGCCTCGAGATCACAAGTTGCACCACGCATATCTGTCGCCCGGATAGCATATGCAACCACATTAGTAATCGTAGGAATGCGAGGGGGCATGCCCATATGACACATATGACGCGCACGACTTGGGATGGTCAGGCTCTCCTTATGAATAATATCTTCATTCTGCATGGACCTGTTGGGGGCTGCTTTTCACTGCATCACGTGCAAGCGTTTTTTATTCCATCCCCGTTCAAAGACGACTAGATCAAAGCGATGAACAAGGAAATCAATAAACTAAAGGAATTAGGGAGATAGAAGCAGGTCAAACGACCTGCAGCTTAGGAGCAGACGCTGGACTAGCTACCCGCGCGGAGAGCTCAAAGGAAGCAAGCACTCACTGACTGAACCACGGAAATTGCGCAAGAGAGCCTTGGCAGTCTGTGATCTGCTTCTACGTCTCGCTCCTTTAGTTTATTGATTTCCTTATTCATTGCTTTGATCCAGTCGTCCTTGAGTGGGCCGTTGCCGCTGAAATGGGTATATTCGTGCAAATTCAATGAGAATGGAGTTGTCGCAGTGCGCGCTTTGCATCGCTGGCAGCTGCTGGAGCTTATCTGTTTCATTGATAACGTCCGTAATCCGTAGTGTGGCTGCATACCATTACAGCCAATGATATGAGTTTAAATGCAGTCGAGATTAACCCGCTCAGCATGGTGCTTTTTAGGGGGCAAGTGGCAAGTTGGGGGCACTTTACCGCCACATGACCGGCGATCCCGCCTGTCAGGTGGCAATTTATTAGGTTCCTTCACTGCGGAGTACTACCAGTGAATCGTTTGCTTGTCCAACATTACGGAGTAAAGGGTTCGTTCGAACCAGAGTTGGCAGCCACCTCACGAGCCACAGGCGCTCTCTCTACTACGTGCGGACGTATTAACATACGGATAATCTCTTCCGTCATTACTCCGTAGATGAAGGGATTCATTCGTACGCACCGCCACTCGTTTCAGATGCGCCATGGTTGCATGACCACTCTGCTCCGCACTTAGCCACGTACATGGTCCATCATGGCTATCGTGGCTATCGTGGCTGTCGTGGCCATCGTGGCAACGAGCTCTGCCACGGCCCACGGCCCACAGCCAGACAGAAAAAGGAATTCCGCGCCAAGAGCTTGCCGTGCAACATCTAGACCCTTACTTTGTGGCATGCAAGAGAGTGAAGTGCTCCGTATGTAGTCCGTACGTACGGAGTAGATAGACATGGGTTGGGTCTGATTGAGCTTTATCTCCCCCCTCAGGACTCGGGAGTACGACCTTTTTTTAATCGTGCAGGCACCATACTTTTCATACCTTCTTATTGATTATCGCCGCAGATGCTTCTGTCCAAAAACGTTTCTTTGCACACTGTGAATCCGCTTGAAGGTCGGGTCTCACAAGCCACGACGTTAGTAAGCGAGGGCATCCATCAATATGGCTGTCGCTGGAGAGGCGGCATCTCCGCCGCCTGAGGAGGAGGTCAAGCTGTATACCATCCATGTGAGTTGAAACAAGGCGCGCTGTTTATTTTCTTTTTCTTTTCTTTTTTTTTTTTGATACGGAAATTTTAAAACCACGTCGCTTATGACTCTTGTCAAAGATTTCGAGCAAGTACCTGAACTTGACGAGGCAAAAACTCCAACTTACACGCCTTCCACACGATGTTCCCCAGCCGCAGCGAAATGAGTGGTGGGAACCGAAACCGACTGTTGAACCACTGGTTGACTACTGGTATGTTTCTGGCTTTGAAAGACGGTGAACATGCCTTTCAACATGTAAATTTTGCCCGGTCACTCATGGAATCCCTTGACGATTGCAGGCTGGAACAGTACTCCTGGCGCGACCAGGAAGCCGACTTCAACGCCAACGTGCCCCAGTTCCGAACCGCCATTCGGACTGCATCTTCCGAATTTCCAGTCCGTCTGCACTTTATTCATTCGCGGTCGACACACGCCAACGCCGTTCCATTACTTTTGATACCTCCTTTCCCTTTCACAAATCTCTCCTTGACACACCTCATCAGCATCTTCACCACGCCTGATGACCCTTCCAAGGATCTTCCTTTCCATCTCGTCATCCCTTCGTTGCCGGGCCTGGGGTTCAGCGACGCCATCAACAGCAACAACCATATGCTGCCGCTCGTAGCCGAAATGTTGGACGCGCTCATGAAACGCCTCGGCTATCAACACTATGTCGCGAGCAGTACCACTCCGTCGCCAAATGTCATCACAGATATCGACTTCAGGCTCGTCAACCACATTGCCCTCTCGTTTCGGGACTCATGTCTCGGCGTCCATTTGGTGTCGCCGCCTTTCCGGGCCCCGACGTGGCAAAGCGCCCCGTTGGAATGGCTCAAGTGGAAGACGGCGACGACTTTGCAAACCCCTTGCTTGGGATATACGCAGGACGACATCACCGCTTTTCGGAAGCAAGCTCGGACACTGACGACGAAGCAGAAGCAGCCACCGTTAGTGCCCGGCATGGGCATTGGGATGAACAAGATTTTCGAACCAAACACACTTGCGTATGCGCTGTGCGACTCACCTGCGGGATTGTTGCTGTTTATCCTCACGGTCCTGCGGATTCTGGGACCCAAACACGAGTTCTCGGACAAGGAAATCATCAACATGGCTGAACTAACATGGCTTCCTGGTCCAGAAGGAACCATGAGGCTCTGGGCACATTGCTCTTCTCGCTTGGACGACTTGCCGAGCAGCTCCTCGAGAAGACCGAGAGTGGGCATCACGACGTTTTCAAGGGAAAATCCCGACGACACATGTATTGATTCACAGCAGCAAAGCGGCTTGCCTCTGCCAGTCTCTAGTCCGGACGTACATACCTGTTTCGCCTGGGGCAAATCTAGATACGACATTGTCTCTTCCCAGACCCTCGCCGGGAGTCCAGGCCTGTTGGCGTGGGACAGACCAGGAATTATCGCCTCGGGCGTGAGGGGACTGGCGAGAGCGGTCATCGCCCGTGATGACAGGCTACAAGCCGCGAAGGCGCCTGGCGTGGCGGCCTTGTTGGAGCACGTCGTCGTCGTGGGGGTCGATGAGCTAGTTCCAGCAGAGACATCTGGAACCACGATCCAGATGGAGAGATCGCCACTTCCTGCGCCAATCGATGTGTTCAAGGACTATGAAGACAAGAAGCTGGGCGGTGGGAAGCCCGCTGTACAGAGACGGCCAGCTACGCCGTTGTTTCCTCTGGTCGGGGGGTTGGATCGGGAGCTGGCTATGGATGACAACGGAGATGTCAGTCAGGGCTCGAACGGAGGAAGCCCAAGTACGATAAGGCCGTTTGTGGCTGTAAAGTAATGAATGACGTGATTCTGAGACTCGTGATGGCGGCTGTCATGTAGAAACGTCGCATGATGCACGAAATGATCGGACGAGCCAAACTCAAGTTAACATTAAAGTCGAATGACATGCTGTAAGAAGCGACCAGACTACGATCTGCACTGTATTGTATGTAAATGGAATGCGACGTGTTAGTTGGTGTTCAGTGAGAAGGGGGGGGGGGGCCGTGTTGCACGAAATAAAAAACGGCGCAGGCAAGTGGACACTATATTGGGTGCGTATATTATCCCTCATATTTGGCTACTATGGCTTTCTGTGTGGTGGTAATTTCAAGAGCTTGCTTGGGATAAAAGTGATTTGTGTGGAAATTCCTGCGCGTGCTCGGATGGTGGTATATATGCGATCATACATGACATCATCATGTCTACAACCATCCGTCGGGGCAGCTTTAATTTTAAGCGTTGATCATTCAGTGGGTTAGAGTGTAGGGTTTTCGCGAGATTCGAACTTGGAAGTTACGGCTCATAACTGTTGCATCAAAGAAGTGGCGCAGCCGACTGCCTGGGCATTAATGCATTCGTGCGTAGTCCGTAGTCCGTACTCCGTATATTATCCCTTCCTTATATGCCTTGCGACAGGCGGGCCAGGCGGCTGGCAAACATCTGTTGATTTACACCCCACTGTTTTCTCATGGTCCGTGTGTGAGAGCTTCCAGCCAGTCAATAACTGCATCATTCATTCACACCAGCTCCTGTCGAGCCTCCCAGGATACTACTACACCTTGCTTGGGGAGTGCAAGCTCAGGAGCTGCTTGCTTCTCTTCAACGCCAGACAGTCTTGGATCCCTTGCGCCATACAATGCTCCTTCGGTGAACCCCCCTCACCTGACCCAACCGACACCGTGCATTTCGTCGCCATGTCGACTCGTCATGGGGGCGCCCCCCCGATGCGCAACGGCAACGGCAACGGCTACGCAAACCTCGGCAGAGCTCCTGACGACTACGATCCTTACAACGATAGCCGCCCGAGAGACAGAATCGATCGATATGGTTCCCCTTTGCAGACCTCACGAGGCCCGCCTCCCGTGGTCCGAAACGTGCCCTCGCGAACGCGCATCCAGGACACGAGTGCTGAGCGTCAAATCACCCAAGTCCTGGAGCATATCCGAGCCGATTGGCCATCAATGTGCGAAGATGAGTCATTGCCCGTACAGCTCGCGCTTCAACTACTGGACACGAGCTCTGTCGGCCGAGCACATGAGTATCGCAAGTTTCAGGACACGCACCGGTATCTGCAAGACTCGCTGAAGAACATTGTTCACGAACACCATCAAGGCTTCAACAGTTCTATCGGCACCTTCCACAAAATCCAGGGCAGCATCCAGGCATCGCAAAAGCGAGTCCGAGAGCTCAAAGAATCGCTGGCAGGATCAAAAGCTAGCTTGTGTTCCACCGATCCCGGGCTCAAGAAGCTGTCCCAGACTTCGCAGGAGTATGACGAGCTTCTGCAGACGTTGAACGAATTGGATGACCTGCGCGCCGTGCCTGATCAGCTGGAAGCTCGGATATCGGAAAAGCGCTTCCTGGCCGCGGTTGAAGTTTTGCAAAATGCATTGAGAAAGCTGAGGCGGCCGGAGCTGGATGGCATCGGAGCCTTGAACGACCTGAGATCATATTTGGCCAACCAGGAAACCGCGCTCATGGACATTCTCGTAGAAGAGCTGCATGAGCACTTGTATCTCAAGTCTCCGTACTGTCAGGAGCGATGGCAGAGTCTTGCCAAGACGCAGGGGGCCTTTGCTGATGGATATGGAGACATCAACAACAACAACAACAACAACAACAACATCCTGCCATTTTATGCCGTGTTGGACACCATCGAGCTGGACAAGGCTGCCACGGAGGATCCCATGAAGAACCCGGAGGCAGATACCTTCAACTACATTGGGCTGCTTGTTGAAGCCTTGAACAAGCTGGGTCGACTGCAGAATGCCGTCGAAAACTTGAAGCAGCGATTGCCTGTGGAACTATTCGGTGTGGTCACCGAGACCATCAATGAAGTCGATCAGAGACATCCAAGTTCTCTCCGTGGTGCAGCGGGCAAGGCGGATGGGATATTCGTCTACAACAACAGAGAAACGCAAATGCGGGCAGACGTCATCTATGATTTGCTGTGGACACTATATGGAAAGTTTGAGGCCATCGCTGAAGGCCAGCGTGTCTTTCACGAGTTCATCAAGGCTCTCATCCGCCGCGAGGGAGCTGGGAACAACAGTGCATTGTTGGGCAGTTTCAAAGAGCTCTGGAATTTGTACCAGAACGAAATCCGCTCGCTGCTACATAATTATGTCACAACAGACGCAGATGTCTACCAGTTCGACTCGCCGAGTCTTGGCACCAACTTCATCGGAAAGAAGGACGTCATGCGGGAGCACCTGTTCAAATTCGCGGAAGCGGATGCCAAGTCGGTGGACATGGTCACAGAGTATGATGCTCTAGAGGGCATCATTCAAGCCACTGTCCCCGGGCTGACTGGTGCCTCCCGGAAGGGAGGTCAAGACTCGAAGAAAGGCCGAGTCGCTGTGGATGGCGGCCTCACAAGGCGAGATACGGGACAAGGACTCACGGGAGGATCTGGGAAGCAGACTGGTGGCACTTACAAGTCACTTGTTGAGCCCAGTGTGTTCAACATGAGTCTCCTGCTTCCGCCCACGCTGACCTTTCTTCAAAGACTCAAGACAATCGTGCCACCCGGGTCGGATCTGGCCACCAGCACGTTGACGACCTTCCTCGACAACTTCCTCGTCAATGTATTCCAGCCCCAGCTGGACGAAACCCTGATGAAACTGAGCGATTCCGTGTTTGTGGAAGCCGATTCATTCGCTCAAGACCAGGCATGGAATCAGATTGCACCCAGACCCGTCTTCAAGGGGACCACGCTTTTCTTCCAGATTGTCACTGCTTTCTGTAAGATGCTGGGAACCATTCCGCCGGATCAAGCATTGAGTTCACTCATCGTGACACAGATGGCGCGATACTACGATCGATGCCTCGATTGGTACAGGTCACTGGTGACGAAGACGCAAGAACAAGGAAAAGACGCAAACAACCTACGCGCGGCGGCGCGCTTCTCCATCCAGCCTGGTCCGCTGGAGGAGGTGATGAAGAAGCTGTGGAACGCCAAAGAAGTTGATGTCGAGCTCCTCGACAAGGAGATTCAGGAGCTGATTGAGCATACCAACGAGTCTCGTTTGGAAATGAACGATATAATCCAAGACCGAGACACCATCTTGTCACTGTGTCTGCTGTATACGAGTATGAAGTGGCTTGCAGCCAAGACATCCGGTCTGAGGCACATAACAATGCACGAGACAGATTCTTCAAGACAAGCGGCCTCGCGGCAGGCCAACCGGCGGTGGACTCTGATGGGCGATCATAGTAAGGCTGCGTCTGACCAAGGACCTGTCCACCTGCCGTTGACTCAAGAAACGGTGCAGTATGTTTTTGTCCTCTTCCACGACCAGTCTCTCTCTCTCTCTCTCTCTCTCTCTCTCTCTCTCTTCTTGTCCTCCGCGCACCATAATTTATGCCCAAGTAATTTATCTCTGACTCATGGATAGGAAATTCGACAACATTGTCACGTCGTACGAAGACCTCGCCACCACGGCCCTCCTAACACTACACATGGAAGTTCGCTGCCGAATCGTCTTCTCCCTCCGCAACGCCCTCTCTCCCGACATAGCCCCGTATCTACTCGACCAAGAAGTCCGTGAGCCGGACCCTCCCATCCTCAGTCTCAATCTCGAGCTCGTCCTCTTCGACGAGACAATTGTCCGATCCCTGCGCGACAAGGAGGTCTCCTTCATCCGCACCGGCCTCGGCCGTCTCATCAACAGCTACCTCGTCGTCAATGCCAAGCTCGCTTCCCCCATGAACGAAAAGGGCTGCGGACGCATGCAGCTCAACATCCTCGTCTTGCAGCAGAACTTGAAAAATGTAGAAGAAGGCGTCGACTTGGCCAGGGCGGCGAACTACTACGCCCTGTTCGACAAGGGGCCCGACGCGATTGTCGAAAAGGCCAAGGGGGACAGGGACAGGAAGCATGAGGATGGGTCGGCCGTCGATGTGTTCACATATGAGGAGCTCAAGGCGTTGATGGAGCTATGCTTCAGTGAGCCCATGGCCGATAGGGAGCGCGGCATAGCCAGTTCGGCGAGGAGGAGGATGGAGGATCAGTTGCTGGGGTTGAGTGAGCACATGTGGCAGTCTTGATGGTTCAAAGGGATGTATTGTGTTTGATTCTGCATCTGCGCATCTGGTGGTTCTGTACGATGGCGTAGACAAATGATTACAAGTGAGGGGACATGTTTACGTTTCACCGAGTGTGAGATGGAAAATTTTTTTTTTTTTTTTTTGCCCTCGTTAACGATGTATCGACGGCATGCCAGCAACTTCAATTGAACTCGTGTGAGCGCTTGACGTCTACGAAAACACCATGTGGAGGCTTTGGGCAATGCGAGCACAGTGGTGACGTTGATGGGCTGCATGGACTTTACAATGTCGGAGCCCATGTCATGTCTTACCGAACGGGGGGGGGGGAGTCGATGATCGAATCAGGGCTGTGACTACATGTAGATTTGTGGCTTGACACGATTTGACTGGGAATCCGGAAAATATAGAACTCTCATTCAGGAGACTGAGACCAGGGCCCTGCGTGGGAAGTTGCCGATGGTGCACCTGCGTGTTGGGTGCGACGAAGATGACGTCAAACGGTGTCTTGGGGTGTCTTGGCGACGATGATTACGGACCCAGCCGGTGTGGGATAGGACAACACTTGGCATCAACGGAGGGTGATGGATGGCAGGATGGCAGGATGGCATTTCTGTCACCTTTACATGCGGAGTGAAGAGCATGTCGGGCACGCTCTGAAGCCATCAATGGCGTGCAGGTGCGCTGGTGGTCTGCCGATTAAGGCGAAACAGAATGCGGTGGGTGTCGTCACGGCAGAGGAAAAAGGAACGTTTGGGATGTTGTTGGTGGCGGATTGATGGAATTTGTTGGTAATACATACATACATACGGATTACATACATATTACGGGTTATTCCGCAGAGCGGCCAGGATACAGTTAGGGATGGGATGGGTCGGTTTGAAAGTGGGGACGGCGGGCCTGGTTTATGCCATTTCATCCGTATGTACGTCCGTACTCCGTATGTAAAACAAAAGCGAGATGAGGACACAGCAACTCTACATACTCCAGCAGGGAAGAGAACCGGTCAATGACGATGGCGGCAAAAGGGTCGTCGTCCAAACCCGACTTATAATACCGTATGTACATAGTCCGTACATGTACTGTAATACATGTACGGAGTACGGAGTACGGGGTACGGACGTATTAGGAGCTGGGTACGCGGTACGTACCTGAGCGGGTCTCGTAAAGCTTCTGATCTCGACCCTGGATCGCCATGTGATTGGCCAGGGTGGGCCCATCCTTTCCACTCACTGGATTTGTCGACGTGCGACTTCACATTCCGAGCAGCAGAATGCCAGCGCGTCGCGCGTTTTGCAAGAACTTTCTCAAGGCCGCATTCCCGCATTCCGTGAAGCCGTGGATCAAGGGGTCCTCCCCCTCCCCCTCTCTCTCTGCCTCTGTCTGGGGTGACAATGCCGGGCTGGTTCTGTTGTCAGTCTTGTTGTGGCCAGTTATCGCACAGGCTCGCACAGGCCCCTCGCTGATCTCTCGTTGATGTTGATCCCTCCCTGCCGAATTTTGCTTGTGCTTTTGGCAACGTCAGGGGAGTCAGGGCCCTTGCCCCTTGCTCGAGATGCTTGCCTACCGGGCTGTCCTACCGGGCTGTGTTCCACACCCTTATTAGCCTCCCCTTATTGTACGGACGTACATACAATTATACAGATGAAGGAGGTTCTTTCTGCTCGTGATCGTGGTCGTACTGCAGCCCCGTCCGTGTTGAGCCAACACTTCCCCTCTCGTGCTTGTCCTCTCAACCTATTCGACGTCTCTTGTCATTGTTTACTGCCCCTTTTATCTGTGTTCTGTGTTCTGTGTTCTGTGTTCTGTGTGTAGCGCCGCCTTGCACGCCTTAGCCGAGATCGATCCAACTTGTTGGTCACTACTCCCGTACATAAGTCACTACATAAGTCACTACATAGAGAGCATCACGCTGCCGCGCCCCGCAGTGACTGACGCTGGGGAACGAACGCTGGACGCTGGACGCTGGACGGGCCTGGGTTCTGGGTCAACAAACATACAACCCACTGTAATCCGTACGTATGCGCCACAACCTCCAATCCTGTGCGCGGTTTTCCCCCTTGATCAGCGAGAGCCAACTTCTCCTCCTGCCACGCCGCCAATTCATTCACTGCAACCTGGGCTGCCCGTCCTGTCCTTTTCTTTTCTTTTCTTCGGCATTGCTCTCCTATAACCGCCCAACGCGTTTCTTTTACATTTTTCCCCCCCGTCATCGTGTCGCCTTCGTCCGCGCGCCACGGTCCTCGTTCCGCTGCTCGTTCCGCTGCTCCTCCCCGTCGCCAACAGCCACGGCTAGACGCCCCAAAAACCTCGCAACCAAGTGGCAAGTGGCAAGTGGCAAGTGGCCGCGGGACAACTGCAATCAGGGGGACCATCCGACATCATCCCGATACCACAAACGAAACGAGATACACCAGACGAGGCGCTCATCTCTCGACACCGAGGTGCTTCGTTTTCGACATTGCTGACGAGAACCTGGCCGCTGGCCTGTCAATTTGTCCACCATGGCGAACCCGTAAGTCTTTGGATCATCATCATCCCCGTCTCTTCCCCCATACCTTCTCCCCATCATGCCCAGCTCCGAGCCCGCAACCCAGTCAGTTCGACTTGCTCCATCTTCATCATACTGACTCTCGAGAGCAGTTTTAGTGCTGCCCTCCGCTCTTTCTGGCATACCATGACAAGTAACGATCGACGTAAGTCCTCGCTCGCTCGCTCGTTCGCTCTGAACGTCGTTCCATTCACCACAAAAATTTCCACACCTGTCCGAGATGTAGACTCTAAATCCACCCGACTCTGGCAGACTCATCATTCGATTCACCGCAACGCACCGGCCGTCATGTGCCCTTGCATAATAATCGCGACGGCATTTTAACAGGCGTCGCCACTGCATCTGACTCTCGCGCCGACATCAGCTCTCCCTATTCAGACGACGGCGGTCGTGGCTCGCCTACTCGAAACGGCCATCAAAGCCCCATTGCCAGAGGGTACTCGCCCGGCATGCGCTCTCAGTCGGCTCAGGGAGGCGATGGGTTCGAGGTTCAGAGCCCCGGTGACGTCCCCATGCAGCCTTTTCATAACGGTCTCCCGCCCGCACCTCCTGTTCGATACTCGTGGCAACGCATTGATTCATGGGCCGAGGAAAACTATCCCGAATTGTGGGATCAATTGGGCGAAGGCGCCACCGTCAACGACCTGAACGATCTCGAGCACCAACTCGATTGCTCCCTGCCCCAGGATGTCCGCGAGTCACTCATGGTACATGATGGTCAAGAGCGCGGAGGACGACCTACGGGCATTATTTTCGGTTCAATGTTGATGGATTGCGAAGAAATCGCCCAGGAATGGGAAACGTGGCGAAGGGTAAATGAGCAATATCTCTTGGAAACCACCACTGCCAAGCCAACCACACCTTCGAAAGCCTTTGGGGGCAGCAGCGAAGCATCTTCGTCCAAGCAGCCGCCACCTCCTCGACCCTCGTCTTCGTCCTCTGCCGGCGACGGCGAATGGCGCCAAACTCTTCTAGCCCGCCAGGGCTCAGTACCGCCCAACAGTGTGCAGAAAGCATATGCTCACGCGGGATGGATCCCCTTGGTCCGCGACTGGGGTGGCAACAACCTGGCCGTCGACTTGGCTCCTGGGCCCAATGGTCGCTGGGGTCAAATCATTCTCTTCGGCCGAGACTACGACACAAAATACGTCGTGGCCCGCTCCTGGGGTGCCTTCCTCGCTCTGGTGGCCGATGATCTCAACAGCGGGAAATGGTTTGTGGAAGAGGATAGCGGCGAACTAAAGCTGCGAGAGTTCAGGGATGCGCGAGTGGAACCGGCTTATTTCAATATTCTGCGGTGGAGGATGGATCAGAAACACGGGCGCCGGCCACCCAACAAGCGACAGTCCATGGCTGCCGGCGGCAAGGCCCCTTCCCCTCGTGGCTCCCGCTCCGCCTCTCCCTACGGCGGCAGCCCTGTGGAACCCAGTGGTGATGTCAGGGGTCGATCGTTGCATCGGTTGAATGGGTCGTCACCACTGGCGAGCCCGATGCGAGCCGCGGGATACGGCAAAGTCCCTCTGGGTAGGGTTACGGAGGAAACCGCCATTCCCGGCATTCCAGGCGCCACCATTGAGCCCAGCAGGCTGGTCGAGGTCGAGACGCCACGACAGAGTGAGGAGGCAAGAAACGGGCTTCGAATCTCAACCTTGGCCCGATCAGAGTCTGACTTGCTCAAAGACAAGGAGGATGACTTGATTGACGGGTGGTGACGAGCTGGTTTGGTGTCCCTCGTGCCTAATTGGCTGTAATGCAACACGATGGTTCTTGGCAGCCAAAAGCATGGACTGAAATGTATTTTAACAACTTATTTTCTCTTAGTCTGGTGGTGCCTGGGTGTACAGAATACATTGATTGGGGAATCAACACTAGGGTCTTGATCCATTGCTTGCAACGCTGCGTCTGGCGTGAGCTAGAACATGTTGGCATCACTCAGCTGAAGTGACCGGGCTGTGTCATGACGTATCAGCCGCTACCTTTTGCCCCGTTGTATTTCGTCATTCTTTATTAGTCCGTAAGGTAATACTGACTGATTTTCACCCCCTGCTCCCTTGGGAGTAACTCACATTCTGACCAAAAGAGGCTCACGTCGAAACAAGACAGAACGCGGCAAAGCAAGCCGTCTTGGAATCTTCAGAACGGACACGTCGCGCGCCAGATTAACTTGGGAGGGAGGGGGCACCTGCTGCTCAAGTCCACGGGTTACTGACTGACTCAACTTTCCTTTGTTCAAAGGACTGGCGAGTCAACCTGGTGAGCTCGACTTTTGACTTTTCGGGCCCGGAATGTGTTGGTGTTGTTGTGCCCCCGCCATTCTTTTGCGGCAGAAGGGCGGGGCCCCGCTGCGTCGTGAACTCGTTTATGTACAGGGTAGCCCCTGTGTGGTTAAAAAAAAAACACGAGGTGCATAACTGGGGGGGGGCAGCAGGCTAATATTAAATCACTAAGTAAGGTAAAGGGTACTTTGGATTATATGTTTTCTACTAGGACTACTTAGTATCTTCTACTAGTGTGAATACCCCTATAACTTACTATAGCCACTTAGAGCTGATAGTGGCTGCCCTGCGTGGGGCTTGTAGTTGTTGTCAAATCATGCAGGGGTTAAACTGTAATGTACACCCGTCACTTGTACGGAACCGTAGTTGGCCTCAGACGCCGCCACAGTGGCGCCGTTATGCCATGGATGGATCTTCGCTCGGCGGGACGGGCCGCAAAGTCCCATCTCGGATAATAACGGAAGTAATCCGTACGGACTACAACGACGATGATTAGTACCGGGGCCGAAATGCAAGACAAAATTACGCAGAGATAGGGGTGTACGGAGATATATCAGTCACCAAAGCATTCAATATGATTAAACGTCGATGAGATAGAGCGCAAAATTAAGTCTCTCTGTTGTCTCCAAGGTGGTACCCTAGTGTTTGACCTGCGTCAATGCAAAACATGTCCACCCATAGCTTCATGAATAAAAAAAAAAAGAAAGAAGAATGTACAAATTAAAGTTGCTCCCCTTGAGCGCCAGCAGAGCCTCGTCATTCGCCAAGCTTTCACATGCCCGAATACAAGAGATGGCGCGAGCTCTCGCCCTAACTTTTGGGCATGTTTTTTTTAGGCGGCAAACCGTATGGCGCGGCGATGAGTTCGCTTTTGCTTGGCGGCCACCTTGAGTTGACTGGCCTGACCAGGAGTGCAGGAAGTGCCAGCAGCAACAGGCTGGGCCGCAGACCACATGCCGCTTGCACAACGCTGGAAGGAGGTTCCGCCAATGCAATTCCACGCACCCTCTGATGAGCAAGCCATGCCAGCAGAGAAGCCTCCAGACCCAGACGGGCTGCTTCCGCTGTTACCGGGACCATCGGAAGGGGCGGGGCTGCTTCCGTTAATGGGGGTTGGCTTGGCAATGCTGGCAGATGTAACAACAGGCCCAGTCTGCTGAGGTTGGGTCTGCGCTGGCCCAGTCTGCTGAGGTTGAGTCTGCGCTGGCTTACTTGGCTGGCTTTGAATGAAGACTCCACCGGGGACCGAACTTGCGCAAGAGTCTTTTGGAGCATCAGGAAGAGGAGCAGTTGTTGGCTGGGAAGCTGGGGCATGGGTTGTTGGCTCAGAGGGGGGTGGCGAGACGGGGCCAGAGGTGGAGGAGGCAGGATTGCCACTGCCACTGCCACTGCCACTGCCACTGCCACCGCCACCGTTGCCAGCCTGGCAACCTCCAGTCGGGGCAGCAGCATTACCGGCAGCCCCGAAGTTATCAACATCCTTGCCTGGATTGGGGAATTTCACGTCTTTGCTGTCGACGGTCCCGCAACCGTTACCGACGTTGGCGACGAACATGTCAGGCAGGCCTTCCACAAAGCTCTGAGAACCGCCAGAGCCAGTGACAGTGAGCGGGGCGCAGTTCATGTACATTTCTCGGTTTCCGATCCTGTTGAACCAAGTCCAGGCGAGGGTGTAGTTTCCGGATGCGAGCTCTTTGGGTATTGTGAAGTCATAGGTAAAAGGGTTCTTGGCATCTGCATTATTTCCCGCGTTGCCGTCCATATTCTTCGCGGGGCAGCCACCCTCGATGGACTTTATCACCTTCCATACCGACTTCTTGGTGGGTTGTACATCGGTCGTCACAGAGACCTGGCAGGAACCTCCTCCATGGACAGCTTGACCGATGAATTCGAGCTTCTGGGTGCTCCCTTGAGCGTAAACGTTGCTGGCATCGGGAGCATAAGCATATGCGTCACCGAATTTGCAGGGAAAGTTGGATCCGCTTGCTTCAAGGGGACCGTTGTTGAGTTTGGCCTGGTTGAAAGGAACAGGGTTGGCCATCTTCATGTGGGCACTGGCAAGAGTGGCCAGGCCGGTGAGTGCAAAAGTCTTGGTATACATTTTCCTTGTTGGGAAAAAGATGGGGGGAAAAACACAGAGAAGAAAATTGTCAATCTACACGTGCCAGACGTAAGATTCGAAGGTTGGCTATTGCGAGAATGAGGGCAGTGCCGTCGAGAATAGATCTGATCGAGTAAGCTGTATTGAGACAGCGTCTTTGAAAGAAGGAGTGAGCTACTCAATCTAGCATGGTTAGTCTACAGTACTGGGAAGGTTGATAAAAGCCAAATCAGTCTTATCAAGATGGAAGCAAAACGACAGAAGTCGGGCTGCAGCATGTTTTTTTTTATGTGGTGGTGGGGGTACAGCATCGCGAACGTAGGCATATTTGCCACGACCAACAAAGCCCGGGAGGAATGTTTGCTCGACCGGGAAAATGACTTGTCCTGGGAGAGGTACTTACAAGAATCAAAGTGCGAGCTCGTGACACGAGATGGTGGCGAGCAAGGAGACCGACCTACTTCAAACTTCTAAACCAGAGAAGTTGAAGAGAAGCAAATGGAAGCAAACAAGGTCTAGCCTTGGCAAAAATAGAAGAAAAAAAGGGGTGGTGAAAAGAGAGTGTAAATTGTCTCGACGACAAAAACCACCGTTGAAGAAAAGGACTAGAAAGACTGATGCTTTCTGAAGCTGAAGATGGAGAGACGGACATGGGAAATAGTCGCGGATCGGGATACAGACCCGTCTTATATGAAAGCGGCTGTGCGTTCAGAGAGGGCTTCGAAAAAGTTCCATGGATGAGACGAGGGGGGGTGTGCAGTCCAGGTGTGAACAGGATACGACGGCGCATTCTTGGCCAGTCAATCATGACCAAGACGTTGGGCGGGTCGAGCTGTGAGCCTGTGAGTTGTGAAGCACGGTGGTCGATCTGTCAGGGGTCACGTCAAGCCGGCCGGGTTGAAGGGATGAAATTGACGACGGGATCATTGATAGGAGGACGAAGGGGACCCTGCGAGATGGGATCGCCCCATCCGATCCACCCCCCCAGAAGTGAGAGGCGTGCGGCTCCCATCGCGGGGAAAAAAAAAAAAGAAAAAAAAGAAACCAATGTCGGCCGATGGGCTCTGCGCCAGGAACAGGCACGGAGCAAACACACACACACCGTAGCACGCGTGCGCGTGAATTGGGTGATGAAGTTGAACGAGTCCCTGTTGCTGTTCCTGCTCCTGCTGTAGACAGCAGCGGGTGACCGTCTGTCTGTCAGATGGCAGAGTCTCGCACGGCCACCAGTCGGGCGAGGCAAAAAATCGTCGCATCGCGTTCCTGCATCAAACAATTGTCACCTCCCAGAGAGGAAAAAGACACCGGACGTTTAATTCCCCCAACCCCCAACAAGCGAAGCGAACAAAGCCCAGGGCGGAGCTTTGTTTGGCCGCCTCCAACAAGTCAGCGTTACATCGTCGGCCTAATCAGGCGGCTCCCCAGCCAGCCAGCCAGTCTACTAGCTGTCTGCCAGCTGTCTGCCAGCTGCCTGTCAGCTGTCAGCTGCGTGGTGTGGTTAAGACAGAGACAAGAGGCAGTGGCAGCCAGCCACACGATCGCCAGTCGGGCGGCCAATTCCAGGGGCAATGCGGGGGGGCCTTCGACTTCAACACGGAGCCCCTGTTCGACATTCCCACACCTTCGGGTTGTAGTGGTTGGACACCAGTGAGCGAGCCATCATTTGTTTCTGTGGCTGCATCTTTCACAACATCCAGTTTGCGTCGCTTCACTGCGTCATGCAAACAGAAACAGAAGCAAGGAAACAGCCGTGTGTCCACTTGTCGTCAATCAGAAAGGATTGTGGGCTCAAAGAATCATGCTCTACATACGCTATCGTGGCGCACGAGCCGTCTACGACTGAGATCCAAAGAGGGGCTCGCAGATACCAGATGCAGCCTCGAGGAACGCATCATCATCAGGTCACACCCACGGCGACACGGCACTACTACGGAGTGCTTTTTTTCAGATTGTTGTGAGCAAGTCGTCACCGACGTTGACTATTGATTTGACACCGAACTGACACAGGAGGCAGCCCAGAACTCTCCCTGCCGTCGAGCAAACGGACTTTGGCATACTCTGGCGTCACCCAGCAGTCACCATAGGATTGTCTTTCCCCAACATGAATGAATCCTGCTTTCGCGCACATCGAATATCGAATACATTGTATACTAGTTTATGCAGGGGTCACGAGAGCCTTTGCCATTCAAACCAGTCAATTTGTTCAAACCCCTGCTCAAGTTAGTCTGTGCATTCACAGTCAAAGGGACCGGGGGACACACGAGTGGGGGGCGCTCGCGACCAGGCGCTTTCGTGAAACCAGGCCAAAGTTTCAAGTCGAGTCTTTCCCCGATCAAGTTTCCTTTTTCGTACCATGTCCCTTCGCATTAATGCAATGCATCTCCTGGAGCCGCATTCTCAGCAGGGATTCATTGATGGGGTTTCCGCATATCGATCATGTGCGAGCCCTTGTCTCCCTGTCTCCTTCCAGAGAAACGGAACATTTGTAATTCCACACTGCAACATGACACCTTTGCATTTGGACAATTCCGTGACCACGTCTTGTTTTATGTGGTTGCGCACGTGTCGTGAGATCAGTGCTTGTGCGCGCGTAGCTTGTTGGGCAGCCAAAAGCATGTAACCGCTGGTCGGATCGAAGCGGTGAGTGAGCAGGCGAGGACGGGTCGGACACATCAGACGGCCAACGTGTTGAAGAGAGGTACTAAAATGAAATAGGAAGAGTCGAAAACTAAAAACCGAATCTATCGTGGCCAGAAAAGTGTGTACGACTGGACCGCTTGGGCTCTCAAACATGACACTGGATGAAAAATGACCCTGTCTCTGATCTTCTTCTTCCACGTTCACGTCCCCCGAGACCGCGTAGGTCAGTGTCTTGAACAAACTGATTTGTGTCTACATCCCACATGCACGGAGCGGAGCACATGGACACTTTTTGGAAATTCGTACCATTTATTTAAAACCCAAACAGGGTGCAGGTGGGATTTTTGAAGCTCTCTCTTTTGCCATGGGCATCGATTATTTCGCTTGCTGGGATATTGTACTGACCGACCGACCGACCGACCGACCGACCGACTGACCGACTGACTGACTGATCGAACGACCAAATAAAAGATCCCTAGCCAGGTCCGTCGCATGACTAATCCTCCCGGCAAAACACCAAATTTCCGGTGCATCACGAATATATCTTGATCAATCAAGATTCTCCGTCTAGGCGAGGCATTCCACCTTGCTGTCCTTTCATGTGGGAAGAGCGGACAAGTTCATGAGCAAGCAGCTGAATTGGCCAATCGTGGAATACTCCTCTTGTATCTTTTTCTGGTGGCCTTCTGGCCATCCCCTTCATCATGGTGCATGCTAAAATTAGCCATCTATTCTGCCGCACCCCGATCCTTTGCACCTAAAGAAGCAGTTCTGAGTGCTTGCGACACGATAAGACAACTCCAAAGCCAGCATTGCATTTCTCACCCCCAGCTCCGATACGATCTCTATCAAACTTCAGCGTTTATTGCTGCTCCGTCATTTTCATCTAGGCACAATTTGTTAGAAATGGTAGCAAACGAGATGGCGACGCAAGAACAAACCATAGACCCCCAAACCTCTTCTTGTCCAAATTGACATCTTGTCGCGTCGGAATTCCTCAAAGTCCCATTCTCGCTTCTCCAGGTCGTCTGCTTTGAGGAAAACGTAGACGAACGTGCTGGCCTCCTTTCCTGGAACCTCGTCGTTTCCCACTTTCTCAAGCACCTGCACTTGGACTTTACGCCGTTCATACTCGGAGCCCTCGAAATAGTCCAGCTTTTCTATATTGGCGTCGGTCAAACCCGTCACAAGGACGCCCTTGATTTGGTGCCCAGCTTCAGGAACAGCACCCGGGTAATCGGCGAACTTTACACGATGACGGCAGAAGTCTGGAAGAACTGCAGGCGTGAAAGTGTGCAAATCACGGATGACCTTCGGGGGAGACTCGTCATTGTAGCAGACGCTGAAGAAGATTTCTGGGGCCATCTGCATGTCTCGTTAGCTCTGTGGTCAATTGGCACATGCCAAGTGTTGCCTCGTATCCTTCTTACCAGCGTGCCTGCTGGAATGTTAGTCATGCCCGTAGAACGTGCGGCTGATTGGAATTATTATTCTTCACCATATACGAACGCGCTGCCTTCTCCACTCATCCTGACTGAGCGAGGTCCTGCCTTTCTGCTTTTCTGCGACAAGCGTGTTCCGAGAGAGATTGAGCGGTTGAGGCCTTCGTCGGTGACCGGCCTCCGCCTTGGTGTGGTTTCTTTTCTCAAAATTCTTGTAGTTGGCCCGGGTGTGTAGGCAAGAAACGTGGTGCGTACGCGGGAACTGCCCCTTTATGTAATAATGATGAACCAACCTTGCGGGGACTGAGCTCTGAACCGAAGAGATAAGGCTTTTCAATTCCCATATCCATAACCCTGACCTCCATATTGTAGCCAGCCAGTGGGGCATAGGCGGGGCAGCCGCACGAATAGCAGCAGCAATACATATGTACTCCCTCTTCGGCGCGAGGCCAAGTCGCGGCTGGCTCCTCCTTTGCTTTGAAAGGTTGAATCGCCACATGCTCGCCGTGGTAGGCGAACGTGTTATCTACACTGCAAATGTCGCCTATGAGATTTCCATGAAACGGAGCTGCACGACAAGACGCGACCATGGCGTGAATCGTGTGAATTCTCCAAGCCGTCCAGCATCTCCTCTTGTAAATACTCGCCCGCTCACATCACGCAGCAGGGGGCGCCCGTAGGAGAACCTGTGCAAGAACTAGTCTAGGCCGTCCAGATACGGCGTTTGGGTGCCCCATCGTTCCAGCGTGGGACTAGGCGTCTCAATCAGAATCAGGTGAACAAGTCGAGAATCCATTCCAGGGTACAGTGTGGGCAGGTCCTGTCATTAGATGGGAGATTCCGGAGCAAACTCCAGTGCAGTGCCTGTTCTGCCGGCCACGAGCGTGGCATGTCGTTTCTGACGGCTCTTTCATCCTCAGTGATTATCATGATGTTCTCTTCTCAGCTTCCGGCCACAGTGAACCTCCGTGCTACACCTTCTTAGCCGTACCTGCTTGTATCATCAGTTCTTTGGGGGAAAACCTGATTCCTCTCCGTCTCCGCTCCGTCTCCGTCTCATTTCTATTCTTCTTCCCAATCGGCTCTTCTAGGGCTCTTCAGGTTCCGCACTATTATACGTCCGTACATGCATGCGCAAAAGGGGGTTGTGAATGTTCTCCGACTTCCAAAATATCTTGAGACTGATCCATCCATGTTTGACCGGAACTCATCTAGTTCTTGAAGGCCAGGCTTTTTCAGCTGCTTGCCCTGCTGCTTCTCTCCGTCTATTGCGTCTGCCTGCTGACAGACTTGCGCTCCCCAAACGCCGAAAGTCTCGCGCGCGAGGTAGGCTTGCAGTGAATTTCACATAGCAAGAGATAAAACATCCACCTTGCCTGCCGCTCCCTGCTGCACAAACATGTGCGATCCGTCCGGGGACAGTCCACACACATCAGCGTGCTTGCAGCTCAGAACAACGGCGCGAATCTGGAACGGTTTCCGTACAACTGACTTTTCTCTGCCTCCGTTGGCTGAAAGCGCAAACTTGGTGATAGTCACGGTCTGCCCACGCGGAAAGATGGTGTTGCTGAGCTCCATCCTCGTGAAGATGCCGGATTCCGCGTCGTGGGCTACCTGAGCCTTTCCTGGCGATTGCACACCAACCTGCCATTTCTGCGACAATGTTAGTTCCGATGAGAAGACGGCAACGGTCTGTCCCAAGCGCGCATTCACAATGCAGGTCTTGCCGGGGCTGCTATAGTCGGGAAACGACACCAGCCATTCGTCGAGGCTGGGGAAGTGAAAATCAGCTGCGAATTTGACATTCTGCGATGTGCTATTGAACTTTGGCGAACAGGCAAGACTAGTAGATCGAACCATTTTGCCAGACTCTCCAATGTCATACACGCAGACAGAGACGCTCGGCGCAGTAGCGTCCTTGACTTTTCGGATCGGCCCCGCGCAGGCAATGATGTGCTTGCTGTCAGGTGCGAACCGTATGCTCATGCCCTGCCACGACGCCGGCTTATCGAACCGCAGCCGGCGCACATTAGCCTGTTCTTCAATAAGGGAGAAGATCTTGAAGTGACCAGTGCTGTCCGTGGCGCTGCCAGAATGACAAAGGGCAGCCGTGGTGTTGTCGGGAGAAATGTGAGGCTTGTTGCCGTCCGTCGCAGATAAAGAGCACTCCAGTTTGACCCATCCCGTTTCTGAATCCACGATGAGTAGTCTTCGCTGGTCCCTCCCCGAAGCAATCACACACAGCAGGCTCCCATCGGGAGATGGCCTGAAGCCTTCGCCAAAAGTGAGGGGCTCCTCGTTGCCCTGAACCAGCTGCGAGGAGTTGCTGTGCAGTTCCCACAGGAGCGAGTCTCGCATGGCATCATATACCTGGACCGTTGTGCTTGTGGCCAGCGCCAGTCTGAGATGTTGGGATTTGGAGTGGAAACATCGCGTCCGCAGAATTGCATGGCCGGGGGCAATGCTGGGCGCAATGCAGGAGACGCGCTTCGGGGTTGAACTCCATTTCTTGCCCGCATGCTTTGGGCTGTTGGTCATGGTCAGCGGTTTGAGACATGGGCTTGTCCCGGGACACCTCGACTCTCTTGGAACGTACATACGCGTGTGAGGGCTGTGAGGGCTGTGAGGGCCCTCCACCTTGGGTTTTGGGGGAATTGGTAGGAATTTTGTTGGTTATTGCGTCTTGTGCCGTGTCCGATGGGTGCGTCTTCTCGTCACTATAAGATACCAACGGCGTCTGCTCGCTGTTGCTGCTCGTGGCATTTTCATACGGAGGCGGCAGGTCGGACGGTGCCGCTGTCGATTCATCAGCCGATGCCGATTGTGTCATGCTTTCTGTCGCTGACGGGGCTCGAGGCGTACGTGTACGTGTACGTGTACGTGTTATATATAGTCTAGATGGGCGAGACGGAACAGAACACTCAAGTCCTGCTGAGCGATGTGCGCATAGCTAGCTCCCAGGGAGCTCCTATAATAATAAGGTCGTTGGTGGAACGAGGTCGATGTCAGGATGAGGAGGACAACAGGGTTGGGTGATTGCTGACGGAGAGGGTCCCGCAGACACAGCCCCATTTTCAAGATTCGTCCAACCAATGTGTGACCCCGAGTGTCAACGTTGGATCATGAGTATGAGTCAGATTAATTAGCCGTAGGCAGGCGTTGTAGCAGCATTCTTTCTGTCGGCATAAGGCCATTTCTAGTTTCGACGTCTAGGGTGTCTCACATCAGCCAAGATTTTTGTCTTTGTTTAAGAATACGTAAAGATATATTGCCAGGTCCTCCATGGGAACTTTTCAATCGCCGTTGCATCGACGCTTTGAGAAAATTAGCCACTGAAAGCATCACGGCAGATGCTCCACCCTGACATTATCAAAAACAGCATCCGTCTGAAACACCCTCACGCCATTCATGCCGCTCCCGAAGCTCCAATCCGACATATGGATCTGGGCGTTTGTCGAATCGCCCGCGTACACACTGATAGCATTCCTCTTGGCCTGCACTCTCACGGTATACTTGTTTCCGGGCCGAACATCGGCCTTCACCACCGCCAGCTGCGTCCACGAACCACCCGATGCCCTGCCGAGCACGAGTTTCCCGCCGGTCCCTACGCCGGCGTAGTACCCGTCGTAGGCGTCCGCGCCGATGCCCGGATTCGACGCTCGGAAGACGAGTCCTGCGTCGCCGCCGTTGGATGCCGGGATGGTAATGTCCGCGGAGAGATCGACGTCGCCAAAGTTGGTGTGGAGGAGGGCTTTCCCGCCCGCGGAGCTTCCCGCCTTGAGGGCGTTCGATCTCGGATCCCAGGTGCCGCCGTAGGATGTCCACCCAATCATGTTGCCGTCGTTGAAGTTGTCGTGGACGAGCATCCGGACGGGCTGGATGGTCCCGTCGCCGTTGAAGTGGAGGCGGTCGTACGCGAGGCGGCGGTCGTTGGCGTCGATTTTGTCGCCCAGCGGGTGGCGGTGATAGACAATGTAGTAGATGTCCGTGTTGGGCACGTGAATGACGCCGTTGTGTCCCGAGCCCGTGGCCACGGCCGCGTCCTGCTGCAGGATTTTGGCGATGCGCTTGAAGGGTCCGGTCGGGGAGGAAGACATGGCGTAGGAGACGGCGTAGTCGGGGCCGCCCCAGCCGCCTTCGCTCCAGAAGAGATAGTACGTGCCGTTGCGCTTGACCATCTGGATGCCCTCGACGTAGTTCTCCGGCGTAATTTCCTTGAAGACGGAGCCGCCGTCGCCGAAGGAGCCGAGGCTCATCATGTCCTCGTTCAGCCTGGCGACGTTGGCGTGCCCGTGGCCCCCGTAGTAGATGTACGCCTGGCCGTCGTCGTCGAGAAAGACATCCTGGTCGATGGGCTGCGCGCCGTTGTGGTATTTGCCAATCAGGGGCTTCCCAATGGCGTCTCTGTACGGGCCCTCGGGACGGTCTGCGATGCCGACGCCAATGCCACCGAGCTCAGAGTCGGACTGGATGTCGTTGGCGCCAAAGTAGAGGTAGTATTTGCCGTTGCGGGAGATGGGGGCGGGTGCCCAGATGGCGCGGTTCGCCCAGCTGAAGTCGGAGGCGACGAGGATGTTGGGATGCTTGGTCCAGTGGATGAGATCGGGCGAGGAGAAGGCGTCCAGGTAGGTCTGCTTTTTGTAGGCGTAAGACGAGGTCGGGTAGACCCAGTATTCGTTGTTGTAGAACTCGTTGTCCGGGTCGGCGTAGAAGCCGTCGACAAAGGGGTTGCCGGCCTCGGACGTGGCAAAGTTGGGTGTGGACAGTGTGGACAGTGTGGAGGCGATGGAGGCGACGGAGGCGGCGGAGGCGGTGGTGAGGATGAGGATGGGCGAGAGCGAGAGCCCTGCTGTCAGGAGGAAATACGGGGCGGCTGCCTTCTTCATGGAGACTGCGGGGTTGTTGTTTTCAAATCAAGTCAGAGAGCATGGGTGCTTGGACTTGGTGAGGGAAAGTGAGTGCGTTGGCGGATGGCAGACGGCATCCCTGGCGCAAGTCGGTCATTTATTGATGAAGCTAGGGAAAGAAGCATAATCATCTTCGAGTCCAGCATCAACGAGGTGAGTGTTGGCCATGATGGACACGGATGCGCACTCACTCACCCCGCTCATCCGTCATCATGTGGGCACCTGACGACCGAATGGATGGGGGCCAAAGTCGCGCCGGTGACGAGTGCAAAAACGTCAGCTTTAGTGGAAGTCCTCGCGCGCCAGTTACCATGACACCCAATGAGGAAACGTGTGCTCTGATCTTCCCATACTCCGATCGCTCGAGTAGATTCAGAGATGTAATGTAGTCCGTGCTGGTGAACGCTTCTTGATTTTCAGTCGCTAGCTGCAACCAGCCTCGGTCCTGCTGCCTCTCTCAGAGCTCGCCGTCATTCTCGTCCTCGTCCTCGTCCTCAAACACAAACTGCACAGGCAGTCCCAGCTTTTCCCCTAGATCCTCCCTGAGGATGATGCTGCCCGTACCAGCCACCAAGACCTCATGCAGCGCTTTGGCAGCCTCCTGCAGCGGCCGAAGATCCACCGTGCCATCGTCCAGCCCACTCGCCGCCATCAGAACCCAGCCCACAACAAACGGCAGTTCGCTCTCACGCTCCATGTACGCCGGGGTGAAGAGCTCGCGCAGAACGGCATCGCATGACTTGCGCACAGCGCGGAGAACTTGCCAGCATTCACGATGCATGTGCATGTATGGAAACGAAAACTCGAGCGTCTCGGCGTTGAGGACGAAGACGAGCTGCTTGATCAAATGCTCGACGGTCATGCGGCAGCCTTCGTTTGTGGTGTTGCGCGAGCCTTGTCGCTTCTGTTGCCGTTGCTGCTGCTGCTGCTGCCACTTCTTCTTCTTTTCTCTGAGCTTTTCCGGGTCTTCGATCTGGCCCAGAATCAATGTGCCATCCTCATCAGAACCTTCCTGCTCGAATAAGCTCAGCTCAATGATGCGATTGACGTGTTCGGGAGTCAGGCCGAACTGGCCGTTTTGTTTAACATAACGCGGCTTGAACATAGACTGGACAGGCGAGGCATCCTCCTTGAGGCCCCGGGGACCGGCCTTGGAGAAGAGCGAAGTGCTCTTGCGCCGTCGCGCGGACATGGCCGCCGCGGATGTGCCCATCTGGAGACAGAACTTGAGGAAACAGTCGGTGGGCGTTTTGGGATTTTCGTTCCCGACGAAAAAGCTCTCGACGCCCAGGTTGGTGTAGACGACGTCCATGTCGAGCCATCTTGACCTCAGAAGCTCCTGGCGCTGAAGTGCATTGTACAAGTGCTCGCAGTACTGGATGGAACCCCAGGCATTGGCGAGGGCGGTCCCGGCACTGTGGTAACGCCCGCGGAAGTGATAGAGCATCAGGCCGCTGATGACTGGCGACATGCGGAACAGACGATGAGACTTGATTCCAGGGATGTTGGCGTTCCAGCGTCGAAGCAAGCGAGTCTGTACAGCTCGTACCGGGTCGGTCTCGATCAAACGAATGTGATGCTGCAGCTCTCGCAACGCTGCATCGTTTAAAGCCGGCCAATTCATAATTTTGAGCTTGGCGTGGAACTCGAAGTGCGAATCGATATCCTTGTCCATAAAATTCATACTATTCCTCATGGTATTGAAGGGGCGCTCGATGTTTGGACCCAGTCCATAAGTAATGTCGAGGAAGATTTGCGCAGCAAAGACGGCATAAAATGGCACTTGTTTAGTCTTGTCCAATTCTTCCATTCCACGGATGAATTCGTCCGTCGCGAGCCAGTTGTCGAAGCTCCTGACCACGGTCATCAGCTCGGTAAAAAAGGGCATGAGAAGTGCACGATCATCCAAAAACTTTTGGCGCCCGGTTTTCCGGCTCCGGTCACTGTTGGGGTCAAATTGTCCAAATAAGCCTTCCTTGTACAAGGGGAGCTCGTTGGGCTGCAAGACGGCAGCGAAGCTCTCCAGCATTCGATAGGCCCCCAGATAGGTGTCGCTTGCGACCTCGTACGTTTTATAGTTGAAGTTGTCGTTCCAGCTGTCTGTCCCCGCGACTGTCATGTCATCTATATTATAGCCTTTCAGAAGACACTGCATGACATGAAACTTCTCGAGCATTGATCCAAGCCCACCGTGAAGCTGCAATAAGGGAAGTACGTCCTCCATCATGTTTCTGACAAGGTCTATGGCAGTGTTTGTCGCAATTGCCGCGGCAGCCAGGTCAAAAATGCCAATGTTGTAGTTGGACCAGATCCACTGTATGCGGGATCTGACCCGGTTCATATCGTTGACGAGAGCCGTCAAGGCGAAGAATGCGTCTTCTATCGAAGTCATCGGCTCCGACTCGTACCTGTTCTCATCATCTTGCGTCTTGGTCGGTCGTTCAAAGTCGGGCGCATTCAGAAATTCGGCCGATGGTTCAAAAACGACAAGACCAGCGAAGCGGTTACTCAGTTCGCTGGTCTCGGATGAGGTCTGATCCGCATCATTGATGGGCATCAACGGCTTCAGTACTTTACGAACTGTCTCTAGTACTACAGGCCAGATTCTAATCAGTGTCCAGGCGCCCTCATCTGCATGCAAACGCCGGACAGGCGGCAATCGAGAGGTATTTCGTGGGTACATGGAGGTTCTTACCTCCCACGAAATGAGTATGCTTGGCAGCTGACAGGTCTGGAAGCTCTTGTCCATGTTCTTGGAGCTTGGAGCCAAAGCCAGAGCGAGCATTGATTACACGGTCGATGGTCTCGCCGAATTCGCGTGGAACGGTGGCTGCTTTAGCGGCAATGTGCTCAGCCAATGTCACGAAATCCTTGATATTGATGATGTATGTAGACTGCGTCGATGTCACTGGTGAGGCTGCCGAAGAGACTGCGGTGTTCTTCTTGGCCTTCTGCCTCGCCTTGCCTTTGAGTCGTCCGCCAGATGAAGGTTTGCCGGCTTTGGAGGAGACGGGAGAGAGGAGGTCGGCGGGGAAGCCAACAGCCTTTGCAGTTGAGGCGAGCCAAGCTGCGATGGAGTTGGTATCCTCCTTGTATTGCTGGTAGGTGCTTACTAGCACGGAGGGCAACATGTTGAGATTGGAATCGAGCCGACAGAAGAAGTGGGAGAGACGACTTGATCCTTTGGAAGTTTGGAAACTTGAGCTTCAACTTTAATTCAGCCCTCCAACGGAGTGAAATTGCCTCGTGGGGCACGGCGGGGCCGTGTCAACCACTAATAGCTGTGCCCTTTTCGGATGGCGTTCGGATGGCATTCCGGTATCGGCAGCAGGTTTTTAGTATAAATTCTACAAAACTCTGCTGATCAGCCGAAAGGAGTCGAGATGGGGTTGAAGGGCTACTCGGCGGAGGAAACAGAGAAGTCAGGAGGAGGGCTGACACAAGAGGACTCTGGTATGGGATGGGAAGAAGACGAGTTTGAGAGTGTTGACCTCCTGTCCAATTGGTGCTACTTGAATCCTCCCGTCTGCTCGAGTTGCAGTAGTTGCAACCAAAAACAGGCTGGGCTCTGTGGTGTGGTACAGCAGACGCCACAGCAACTTCCAGAGGGAGACAAAGGATATGAGCTATCAAGTCTTATTATTTTCTCTTTCTGGTTCTCTGAAGCTGACAGTGCCGTTAAGCCCCCGACAACCGATGCCACTGTCGATAATGAAGCCATCTTAACGACAGGCTGACGGCGCTCGCGGGAAGCCTCAAACTACTGGCTCTCAAGATATCAACTAAGATGACAAGATTCTCCATTTAGTTTCACGATTCACTGACTTGTCCGCAAGGGTAGATGGCACCGCAGATTATCGACGTGTGCTTTGGATGGGATATAAAGACCGTACCCATCTAATAGATGCGGTGTTGTCATTATCCATGCCTTGAAGAACGTCAAACGTGACAAGTCGTTTACGCGAGCAGAAAGATCTTAAATTGTGCCTGAGGCAAAAGACCAGGACCATGAGCCATGCATGAGCCATGACCGGCTGTGGTGCGAGGTAAATCTGTGTCGTCCTCCCGCGCACATAGGTTTTTTTTTTTTTTTTTCACAAATCAACGCACGTCGCCAGAGCTTTCAAGCGCCAACTTACCGAATCGGAATCTTTTTCTACCCATCATGGTCAAGGTGACGCAACAGTGGCACCGATTGCTCGGCCTTAAAGTGCAGTCTTCTTCGTGGTACAAGGCGCGATTGAGGGAGGAGTTGGCCGAACGACGCGTGGCTCGCACCTTCCTCCACCGCTTGAGCGAAACGGCGGACGTTTTCTATACTCTCGGCAGGGCACAATGCGATGGCCATCCGTTGCGACAGTTCCCAACTTTTCACCTTTTCAAGCATCCGCCAATTTACGGCTACATGCTACTCAAGTTCACGTCGAGATGGGCCTTCTTCCGAACTGCCGCTTTCCTGTCTGGCTCAACCGCGTATCGACACATCAATGAGGTGGTGAACCCTGCACGGGACCTTAAGATTCGCGAGGTCGCCTCACGAAATCCTGTTGAACTCAACAAGTTCGAGTTTGCGTGTCACAGATTGCGACACTTCTGGCCGCTTCTCCCGTGAAAGGGCCTGCCGGCAAAACACTCATCTTTGCAGCAGGGAATGCACGTGCAGTGGCTGTCTCGGTCAAAGCACACCGGTGTGCTAAAACGACAGAAATAGATGCAAAGAGCCGAGCAGAGGCACCGTGACCAGATCTTTGAAGTGAAAGGAGAACCTAGATGCTTCATTACGGCAGGGAAGGTACAAGAAAAAAGCTCTCGGTCATAATGTTCGACATGCTGTAGAACCAGCACAAATATGCCAGGAGCCGAGAAAAGGGAACGTGACCAGAGAATAGAACCCGGAAGGCGACTTGATACTGCATCCGGTAGAACTGTTGAGAATCATGGCTGAAGAGGAAGATTCATTGTTTGCGGCTACTATCAACAAGTATTTAATACGCAGTCTATTTTCACTTTGGAACTCCCCTAATGACTTCACTGCACTGACATACTTTCCTCTTCGACATCCATACCTTCGTCGTCCGTGAATGGATGTTCTCCGATTTTGAAGCGGTCAAAGACAGCGTTCCCCGATCTAGAAAGAATTTCGCTATACAAACAGACATGGGGGACTTCGAACTTTGTCCTGATTCCATTCTATCGACAGAGATGATCGCGCAGGCAAGCAAGAGGCCTTCTGTGATCGGGCTTTATGAATTGCCGGGCTCAGGAAAATCGTTCCTACTGAGCGAGTTGAAGAAGCAGTTGAGTCACAGTCAATTTGATTTTTACGAGGGTTCAGACATGATTTCCACAATTGTTCCTGGAGGTCTGGGTGCTTTTCAAAGACTTGAAAAGGAGCAGAAGCAGCACTGGCGAGAGCAGGCGATCGATCGAATCGCTGAAACTTGTCGTCAATCCAAAAAATCCGCTATTGTCACTGGTCATTTCATGTTTTGGTCTCACGAGGAGCAAATCCGTGTGTACACGCCCAACGATATGAGTACTTATACCCATATACTATACCTGGATACCTCGGTTGCACGGATAGCTGAGCAGAGGCAAAAGGACGCAAAAAGGCGCCGTCCGGACCTTTCCGCCGCCCACTTGGAGACGTGGCAGCAGGCGGAGATCTCAGAGCTAATGAGTCTCTGTCAAGAACACGGTATCCTGTTCTCGCGGCTGCCCGAGCCGCCGACAAACCACCTTCTCGCTGCCATGAATTATATTCGGTTTTCATGCCGAGCTGCCACGATACCGAACGCGTCCAGAGTAGATGCTAAAATCAGTGGTTTTCTCACAAAAAGCGATCTCAGAACCGCTGTTGTAGTGGATGCAGACAAGACTCTATCAACAGATGACACGAGTGTCACTTTCTGGGAGGCTATAGGCACGGGTTGTCCTCTAAACGGCTTATTCGGCAGTCCGCTTCGTTACTCGGAAACTGCCTTACTTCAAGCTACTCTCTTGTACGAGGAAGTAGCAAATGAAGAAGATTTCGAACGTATCTGTACAATCGCGGCATCAAAGACAAAGATTCACCCCGAATTCGTATCCCTCTTCCGCTTTATCCAAGCTCATGAGCATTTATCTGCTTTAGTTGTGACTTGCGGAATTCGCCGTGTCTGGGAGAAGATTCTAGAAACAGAGGGCTTCTCTCAAAAGATCCAAGTTATCGGCGGAGCAAGAATCTCGGATGATATTGTTGTCACGCCCGACGTAAAGGCTCGGATCGTGACAAAGCTGCGGCAAGAGGATCAGCTGCATATCGTGGCAATTGGCGATAGCCCTCTCGACTTGCCAATGTTGGAGGCAGCGGACCAAGCAATCGTGGTCACAGGCCCAGAACGAAATCGCAGTCGCAGTATGGACCGTTTTCTCATGGAAGCCATCACGACTCGGGGCCTCAAGCCGCGACAATGCTTGCTGCCCGGAACCGTTTCTCCACGACTAAGCGATAACGTACTTCCTCGAATGTCCCTTATCGGTGAAAGCTTTCTCAAGTCGTTGCATTGTGGTCGAAATGCTAGTTCGTACCCAAGGATATGGCAGGCTACAGACAAGAGTGCCGCGAAGCTGCTCATGTCCCCGATGCGCGATGCGGCGAATGCAGGGCCAACTTTGAGGAAAGCTCACGGCAATGTCGGGCTCTACCTGGCCTGGGAGTTCCTGCCAGAGATAGTTGGAGTTGAAGAATATCCTACACAGCATGTGCAGGGGCATCAAGTCAACGGATACCGTCTTCAGCACGAGACTCAAACCACAATTGTTGCGCTGATGCGAGGCGGCGAGCCCATGGCTTTGGGATTGAGCGAGGCATTGCCACTTGCCATGTTCGTCCACGCCAGTTGCCCGGATGATATCAAGAGAGAACATGTTGACAATCAGAGGACCGTGATTCTCGTCGATTCCGTGATAAGCAGTGGCAAGACGCTGATACCTTTCATCAATCAAGTACGAAGCATGGACAAAGACATCTGCATTGTTGTTACCGCCGGAGTGGTTCAGGATGACGCATTGTCCGAAGGGCGCGAGCTTTCCAAGGTGGCAGAACAACACCGCGTCAGCATCGGAGCGCTTCGCCTCTCGAAAAACAAATTTGCTGGATCCAAGGGTACTGATACTGGTCATCGGCTTTTCAACACGACACACATGGCATAGGCTTGGTGTTTAGGAGAAATTGTCTTGTTATGTTTTTAAGAAAAAGGCTGCAATAGAGTGTGTTTTATTGAACAGGGGAGTGTTATTATATTCATGTCGTTCACACTCCAGGGTTCCTCATCGTAGTCCAAGTCTTGCAGTGCCTTTCAGAACGAATTGAATCCAACTTTGTGCAAGACTATGTAGTCGTGTGCGATCGCCTCGAGCTGGTCTAGACTCTAGAGAGGTTGTGTGAATGCCGTTTACTCTGCCAGATTCTCTCTGCTGGCTCATGGGCTATGCATGGCCTGTAAGGTAAGAAAAGAATGCACATCCCATCAAAATATAATCAAATAACCTAAAATCCCCCCCCCCCCCAACGGTCTGCGCCAATAAAGACGATCCGGGCCACGACCGGAAACAAGCGCAAGCGCTGCCCTTGCCGTCGTACCCTTGCCTGCCCCGTGTGGCCCCCACACTTGACACCCTTTTCCTTCCAAAAAACACTCCAAACCCACCAACATTCCGTAAACACCATCTTCTCCCTCCAACTCCCCCCCGATTCAAAGCAGACCCGCCTCTCATTTTGCCATCCGCCACCGTCACAACCATGTCCCTCGGCAACTTATCCGACCTCCTCCCGCCAACGTACAAGTCCCAAATCACAGCCTGGCTCGCCGAAGACACGCCCTCCTTTGACTACGCCGGCTTCGTGGTAGGCGGGACGCCGCGCACCGCCACCCTCTGGGCCAAGTCCCCCGGCCTTCTCGCCGGCAGGCCCTTCTTCGACGAGGTCTTCCGCCAGACGGGCTGCACCGTAGAGTGGCACGTGGCCGAGGGCTCGGCGCTCGCGCTCGCGGACCCGGACTCCATCAAGATCAGATGCGCCACCGTCAAGGGCCCCGTCCGAGGAATCCTGCTCGGCGAGAGGGTGGCCCTCAACGTGCTCGCGCGGTGCTCGGGCGTTGCCACCAAGTCCGGGGAGCTGGTGCGGCTCGTCCGGCGGGCGGGCTACGCGGGGGTCCTGGCGGGCACGCGCAAGACGACGCCCGGGTTCAGGCTCGTGGAGAAGTACGGCATGCTGGTCGGCGGCGCCGACGCCCACAGGATGGACCTGAGCTCCATGGTCATGCTCAAGGACAACCACGTCTGGAGCAGGGGGGGCATCGCGGATGCCGTGGGGGCGGCCAAGGCGGTGGCCGGCTTCAGCATCAAGGTCGAGGTCGAGGTTCAGAGCGAGGCCGAGGCCGACGAGGCGATTGCCGCGGGGGCAGATGTAGTCATGCTGGATAACTTCACCGGCGAGGGCGTCAGGGTTGCCGCGAGGGCGCTGAAGGAGAGGTGGAGGGGGAAGAGGGAGTTTCTCTTGGAGGTCTCGGGGGGGTTGAGGGCCGATAACGTGGAGTTGTATGTTTGCAACGGTGAGTGATTGCTCTGCGACGGCGGGCTCTGATCCATCACTGGTGGTGATTTGATCATGGTGATTTGATCATGGTGGTGTTTCTTTTTTTCTTGGCTAACCATGGTATGGCATCAACAGATGTGGACATCATTTCGACGAGCTCTATTCATCAGGGTGTTCCGCACGTCGACTTCTCGCTCAAGATCGAACATTGATCTCTTCACTCCCAACATTGTAGACTGCGAGAATGGGACGATTGGAGACAAGGGGGTATATTTATCTACACACGCAACGTATGGATGCTCGTTCGTACACATGGATGACTGTTGGAACCCCGAGGCAGCACGCACCCAAATGCGCTCATGCAAATTCTTGTCATCCATCACGTTTCAACCACTTCCATGCCAGGACCTTGATCCGTAACATGTCTCTCCCAACATTCTTTCATGCAACTTGAGCGCCGGCGGTCTGGGCAGCAACGCCATTGTTCGTCCCTTGGCCATGAACGGCGGCGTCCTTTTGCACAGAGCTGCCCGAGTCGTCGTTGCCAGAGCCGTTGGAACCGCAACAACGTACCAGAACACTGGTCTCGTTCTTCTTGGACGGGACATCGAGCGATGGGTTGGCCTCGAAAAAGTCGGCCGGACGGAGGTGAATTTGATACATTTCCATTGGCCTTTTTTTATTAGAGCATTAGTACACACGTCATGTTTGAGGTGGAATCTATGATTGCCTGGACTTGGAACTCACATGACCGGCCAGTCCTCCACACGGGGGTTATGCGTGAAGCTATACACAGGCCACAGAACGGGAGAGCTCTTGGTGCCGTGGCTTGCATGACCATTGACTCCGATTGAGCCATCGGTATCTTTGATCGGCTTGCCGTCCTCCGTGAACCAGTCGCCTCGTCGCACCATATCACCAACACCCCCAGCCTCCACTCGGCTCTGGTTGGTGAATTCGCCCGCTACCCAGAACTCACCATCTCTGTACCCCGTCACCCAGGCATTGTGCTGAGCAAACAGGGCACGCTGCGACTGCATGCTCTCCTCGTCGGCCAGAATCATCTGCGTGGGAGGAGCCACCACCTTGTAGGCAAGATTCTTGCCCGAGATGGGGTTCTTCTTGTTGGGATTCTCCAGCTTGATGGTTCGGTTCAGCCGAGGCTCAGCATCGATATAGCTCGCCTTGTCGACGACTCGGCGCCTCACCTCGTACAAGTTGCCGTACGGGTTGGTCTCGGGGTTCATCTTGACGCCGTGGCTCTCCTCGACAACGACCCTGTTGTCGCGATACGAGTCAATGGCGGGATCGATTCTGGCGGCGAAGATGTGCTGATGGTTCTGTGCAAGAATGCCCGGCGACACCAGGTTGCCATACTTGCTTGTCTTGCCCTCGTCAATGGCAACAACACTGACCATGCCAGTAGCGCGAGTCTCAAGTGTAACTCCTCCAGCCAAATCGAGCTTAAAGGCCAATATGTATTCATAATTTGCCAAGGTGCAGATGAACTGCACAACAAACTCTCGTGATCGGACGACAACGGCGTTCTTGGTTCTGAAGTTTGTGTGCTTCCACAGGATGCCACCGTCCTGTTCGTGCAGACAAACGACCGACTTGGCGGGGGTTGGAGACCCGTCCGGTCCTGCGAGAAGAGCATCGAAGTAGTGGATGGCTCCGAGGCAGTCGCACCCCAGCGTCAGATTGTTGGCCGCGCGACCGACGCCGACATCGCCAAAATCGAATGCCTGCTTGCGATGGAAAGGTGGTCGTGGATCACCGTAAGGCACTGTCAGCTCCGAGAAGCTGAGACGGTAGAAGATAGGCCGGTTCTGGTAGCAAACATCATGGAGAACTGCCCCTTCACGAGGAGTGAATCCAAGCCGGAATCTCCATTTCTGCCACTCAATGAGTCCATCTGGCTGGACCGTGAATGAAGGACCCTCGGGCTGAACGACGTTCAAGGGCTTTAAATCAGCTCTCACAGGCTGCTCGAGAAGCTCAGGAACCCATTCGGCTGGCTTTGAATTCTGGAACAGCTTCTTCGGCTCGTCGCCTCGAGGAGCAGGCTCGAGACCATCATCCGATCCTCCAGTGGCCAGCCGATCAACGCGGACAACCTTCTTGGTCTCCCAGTCGATGACGGCGATGATGGGAATCGGATAGCCGTAGTGGTTGGTATCAGGGTGGTTCTTCCTGGCGTCACGGGCAAACACCAAACCTTGCATGTATCTCGGGTCGTCCTCATTGTCTGATCCGCCATACGGCCAAGGGTCGATGGTGAGTTCGAATCCCTCTGGCAGTGCGAACTCCGACATGGCCTCTTTGAAAAGGTCTGATGAGACGCAGGAGTCCAAGCACTGGGAGAAGTCGTCCCTGCGAGTGACATCAGTACTGATATTCCAATTTCTACGTCTTGGAAAAAGCCACGAAACAGAATAATATAATGGGTTTTGCAAGTTAGACTCACTCTGTATAGTATGGGAAAGAATGGGCAGAGGCAGTGTCACTACTGACAACCTTGCTGGCATCCAGATCAACGACGCATCTGACAGCCTCGTGCCTCTCTGCCTTGATAATGCCATATTCAACGCGAGCATGACGGCCAGGGCGCGGCGTCTCTGCCGTCAAGGTGCCAGCATGTTCAGCTTCAAGATACGGAATGAGTGACTCTTTGCTGGGCTCTTGAAGGGAAATCTGCTGGAAATAGACGGGCTGTGAGCTTCCGTACAGCTTTACGATGATGTCCCGAGCCTTGGTGAACTCTTGGACGGATAGCTGTGTAAGAGGATGAGGTCGACCAGCAGTCATTGTGGAGGTTGAGTCCGGGCGGGGGGGGAGAAAGGTATTTGCGCTGACAGCTCGCCAGAGGGGATTATCGACATCCAGGAGCTTCAGTTTTCAGTTTGGAGTATGGAGGATCCAGCTTACCCAGTTCTATCTGTCATAGGCATCCGAGAAGAAAGAAAAGCAGAAGCGATTGTGGTGTGGTCGGCATCTTAAGTACACATGGTGGGGTTGGTTGTACAAGGCTCGAGGCGCGGGGGCGGAACGGAACGGAGCACCAGACAGAATGCTTCAAGGTGGGGTCTTTGACTTGCACCGTACATGTACGTCCGTAATAACCACCCGTACTTTATTTTATGTATTATCGACATTGTCAAAGGAAGGCGCGCTCGTCGTGGAGCCTTCCGTGTCTCCATGTCTGCAAAGAACGACGGCTTTGGTTGACCAGGTCGACGTTCCGATACAACTCTGGCTTCTAACACCTTTTAGACAGAGATTGTCTAGGTCAAGAACTGGGTTTCTAGTGTTGTCTCCCGTCGCCCGGCGTCTCGGGAACTTAGCGGGAGGGCCGGCGGGTGCCCCATTTGCCCCCGCCGTTACGGAGTTATGACTTATCAGCTTATCAGTGATGATTGATTGCCCCAGGGGCCCAGAACAAGGCTGGACGCCGCGCTCGCCGCCGGTACGTACCGACTCCAGCTGACACTTGTCAACGACATCAAGTCGATGGACGGACGCGTTATTATCAGGGCAAGAAGTGCTGCGCTTCCAACAAGTCCAACCTCGTCTTGTAATAATACTGGCCTCGTGGTCGGGGAGAATGTGAGGTCAGACACGCCACGCCACGCCACACGCTAGTATGAACAGCCACTGTAATTCAGAATCAATTCTGGCTCTTCAGCCTTTGTGCGCGCGCGTGTACGAGTCCTTTTTTTTTTTTTTTTTCCCCTTTGGAGATTGCGGGACGAGTCCATTGGTAGGACAGCGTTCCTGGCTGTTTCATTCATGGAAATGTTTCAAAGTTGTACATTCTTGCTCATGCACTAACTGGCTGCGTCGGCCGGTATCCCGTCCTGACTATTGATGGGGCTATTTACGGATTACTCCGTAATATGTATTCATTGTGCAGATGTCAACGTTGCAGCCAGCCATGCGCATGAATGCAGGAAGGCACGACTGACCCCCGGTCAAGCTTGCCCGAGTACATACATACGGACGGAGTACATGATCCGTGCTCTGTAGCTCTTTAGCTCTGTACTCTGTACTCTATACTCTGTACTCCGTAAGCCGGCCATCCGTCATGGAATTTGTCCTGCTACATCCATCCTCAAGCCCTCATCATGACTCCATCACTCCATCACTCTCCGGCCGCTCGCTCGTCCTAGAATTCTTGTGTTCCCCTTTGTCGCAGATGACGGTTCTCGTCTGACCTATACCTTGGCCGCTGTTGCTGTTGTCTTTCCTTTATCTACTGTGTCTCCCCAGATGCCACCAATACCTTTTCCTATATTATCACCATCGTATCCATCGCATCCATCACCCATCGCTGTCGTTGTCAGTCCCACGTCAATCACTCACCACCATCCTAATATCGGTACACCGGCATCAAGACTGTTCTTCTTGGCTGGGGCAAGCCATCTCCACCTGCGGGTCTGCCTCGCTGCTTGGGAAGTTGACCAAAGTTTTGCGCGCTACGATTCGACGCGACAAATAGTTGGCCAGCTTGTTCCTCTTCGACCCGTCAGGAATTCGACATTCATTCGAGTGCAACCCAGGTGGTAGGACACCTAATCAGGTCAGCGAGGTTTTTTTTTTTTTTTTCCATTTTCCAGGAGTCTTGTTCTGACTCGAATTTGTTGTCTCTACTACCTAGTAGCCACGAAGCTCCTACTGAGGTCAAGGGCCAAGAGGCCAAGAAAAAAAGTGACGTCCCCTTTTCGCTTACTTTCAAATTCCGAAACGACCTCCTATCTTGACCTGCATTGAGTCAACAATCGACAACGCCGAATCGCCGACAAGCTGCATCGCACTGCTGTGCTTGCCAAGATGCTCAATTCGCGCCGCGCTCTGGCTGCGGCTGCCTTCACAATCACAGTCTTCTTCATTGTCATCCATTCACATGGATCATCGAGCAAGCATGTGGCCCGCGCGCAAGATGCCAACAAGAAGATGTCGAACACAGAATCCACCGACAGCAAACGAGCTGTCCCCCAAAAACCCATGATGGACATGTCGCACATGTCAACATATGACAAGCTCGCCTACGCCTATCCATACGATATCGAATCAAAATTCCCTGCCTACATCTGGCAAACCTGGAAGAGGACGCCAGCAGAAGGCGACTTTGAGTTCCGCGATCAAGAGGCATCTTGGTCTCTTCAGCATCCTGGTTTCGTCCACGAAGTCATCACGGACGATGTTGCCGTCAGCATGCTCAATCTTTTCTATGCCTCCGTACCCGAGGTAATGGAGGCATACCACGCATTGCCCCTTCCCGTCCTGAAAGCCGACTTATTTCGCTACCTGATACTTTATGCCCGGGGGGGTATCTACTCCGATATTGATACATATGTGATCAAGAGTGCCTTGGAATGGGTGCCCTCCCACATTCCCCGGCAGACAATCGGCCTCGTGATTGGCATCGAGGCCGACCCCGATCGCCCCGACTGGGCGGACTGGTATAGTCGTCGAATCCAGTTTTGCCAATGGACCATCCAGAGCAAGCCCGGCCATCCCGTTCTGCGCGAAATCATTGCGAGGGTCACCAATGCGACTCTGGCGATGAAGAAGCAAGGCAAGCTATCGTCGTTTGACGGGAAAGACGTGGTCGATCTGACGGGCCCTGCGGCGTGGACAGATGTCGTCATGGATTATTTCAACGACGCACGATTTTTTGATATGAAGACGAGTCAGGGCAAGATAGACTGGCATAACTTTACGGGCACCGAAACGAGTAAGCGGGTAGGCGATGTGATTGTGCTGCCCATCACGAGCTTTTCTCCTGGCGTTGAGCAGATGGGATCCAAGGACTACGACGACCCCATGGCATTTGTTAAGCATGATTTTGAGGGTATGGAGCCTCTTTGTTTTTGTTGCCCTGGATCATTTCGGTTTTTTTTTTTTTTTTTGTAGACAAGATCAAATCCGCTAACATGATGTAAGGCACGTGGAAACCAGAAAGCGAACGACATATTGGCGAGAACAAAGAGGAACAACAAGCTCAACCTCAAGAAGGACTGGTCAACTGACGAGGCCTCTATGTGTGATGAGCGGGGCGACAGCTTTGAGCTTTTGCACTGAGCAGCCCTTTCCGTTCCGGTACGACCTCGTGTGTTTGTACCATCATCTCTCTGTCGAAGCGGCACGATGTTGATCGGTAGGGACACTGCTGCATCTCGCCGCGCGGGAGTTTGTCACACGTTCTCATGCAAGGTCAACCCGCTGTTTTCTGCACTACACTGTTCATCAGCATCTTTTCTTTCTTGTTTTCGTCTTTTTTTTTTCCCAATGCATCACACTGGGATGTTGCATTCCATGCGTTGGGTCTCATCAAGAATTTTAGAAAAGGCGCTCGAGGTTTTTCTCATGACGAGTGCCTGGAACTGGTTTCTGAGCGTCAGGTGCTCTGTGCATAGACTATATGTTGGACGGGGAATTTTCCGGTTTTAGTTCTCCAGACCTTGGAGGCTGACGAGGGTCAAGCTTGTAGATGGATGATGGGGTACAGGTACGTGCCTGGGTATCTAAGGACCTAGATGGAATCGCAATGGCATGCCCGGCCGGAGAAAAGCCCTGGGCTGGGTGAATATATTTTTTTGGGGATTGACGCTCAACTTTTTGTTTGCTCATTGCATGCATTGCATGAAGCAGGTCACAGTGGATGGATGTATCCGTGCATGTGTGGAGGGCCTGGAGGGAGACTCGACTCGACAGGACCAGGGTGCCAGGACCCCCCCCCCCCCCGGCCAGCACAGCTCAGCTCGACCGACCAGCTTCTTCTGGTGGTGGGGGAAGGTCGACGACTATGGACGGACGCCAGAGCGTCAGTCATTCTTTGTACTCGGGCTGTTCGTTTGCTCGTCCCCGGTGCTGGTTTTCTTTTTTCTTTCTTTTTTTCAGCGCAAGCGCTTGTTATCCTACCTTTACTTTCAATTCTTCACGGCTGGTGAAATGAGGGGTCTCGTGCACCTCTCAAGAAGATCATGCGCCGCTGCCGTGACGTCTGCCGTGACGTCTGCCGTGACGACGTCTGCCTCCTCGAGGAGGAGGATGCTCTCCACAGAAGGATTGAGCGGATTGAGCGGATTGAGCTTTCGAACGGGACCGACTGAGGTACGATGCTTTGCCATTCTGAACATGACTTTGTGCCACGAGAAAATGCTCGCTAACAAAAATCTGTTTCCCCCTGGCAGCCCCCATTGTACAGCGGTGCCATTCCCCAACATTTCGCCCAGGTCGTTTCCCAGCACGGCGACCGCCCAGCCGTCATCGCGCGCTCCCCCAACCCCGGCTCGTTCGAAACGATCCTCACGTACTACATGCTCGACATCCTCTCGAACCGACTCGCCTCGTCCCTCGCCAGCCTGGGCGTCAAAAAGGGCGACCGCATCGCCATCTCCCAGGGCAACACGCCCGAGTTCGCGGCCCTCACGTACGCCTGCTTCAAGCTCGGCGCCATCCTCGTGCCCCTCAACCCGAGCTTCAGCGCACAGCAGGTCGAGGCCGCGCTGCGACATCTCGCCGTGGAGGTTCTCATCATCGGAGCCGTCACCGACCTCGCGTACAAGCCGGGCCAAGGCCGCAGCAACGAGAAGCTGCTGACGAGAGTGGCGGGCGATCTGAGAGGGGCCAACATGCAGATGCAGAGCGAGGCGGTCCCGACGCTGAGGAGAGTCATCGTGGTAGACAACCGCGTGGGCCACAAGCATGTGCGCTTCAACCTGGGAGACTGCCGAGCCATTACTCCTTACAGAACACTGCTGGACGGCTCGGAGCGCACCATCACGCCAAGCCAGCCGCTCGACGCCCACGACACCATCAACATACAGTTCACGTCGGGCACGACATCAGCACCCAAGGCGGCCATGCTCTCGCACCACTCCATCCTCAACAACGGCATCCTCATCGCCAACAGGATGGGGCTCGACCCCTCGGACAAGATTGTCGTGCCGCCCCCTCTGTTCCACTGCTTCGGCTGCATCCTGGGCTACATGGCCACCGCGACGACCAGCTCCGCCATCCTCTTCCCGAGCCCGGCCTTTGACCCCGTCGCGACGCTCGAAATGTGCGTCGACCACGACGCGACCGGCCTGTACGGCGTGTGCACCATGCTCCTCGCCGTCCTCGAGGCCCTCGACAAGCGGGACTCGGTCGCCCGCCCGCCTACCCACCTGCGCAAGGGCATCGTCGCAGGCTCCTCGGTCCCCGAAGCCCTCATGAAGACCATCTACAAGCGCCTCAGCCTCCAAGACATCGTCATCTGCTACGGCATGACGGAGACGAGCCCTGTCACCTGCATGACGTTCCCCTCGGACCCATTCGACAAGCGCTGCGCCTCGGTCGGCACCCCCATGCCCCATACCAGCATCAAGATCGTCGACCCGTCCGACCGCTCCGTCGTCCGACCGCTCAACACCCGCGGCGAGCTGGCCGCAGCAGGATACGCCGTCATGAAGGGCTATTTTGACGACGCCGCCAAGACGGCAGAGGTGCGCGTCTCGGAACCAAACACGGACGGGACCCCCGGCCACACCACGTGGATGTACTCTGGCGACGAGGCCGAGATGGACAAGGACGGCTTCGTCACCATAACCGGCCGCATAAAGGACCTGATCATCCGGGGGGGCGAGAACATCCATCCTCTCGAAGTAGAAAACTGCCTGTTCCAGCTCCGTGGCGTAAAGGAGGTGAGCGTGGTGGGCGTTCCCGACGAGAGACTGGGGGAGAGCGTGGCCGCGTTTGTGATTCCCCATCGGGACTGGACCACAAGCCCAGATGGCGAGCATGGAGGAGACGACAAGATCTTGACTGCGCACAAGGTCCGAGAATGGGTCAGGACGAATCTATCGCCTCATTTGGTTCCAAAGCACGTCTTTTGGGTGACCGAGTATCCCAAGACGGCGAGTGGCAAGATTCTGAAATTCAAGTTGCGGGATATGGCGCTGGATTTGTTGAACAAGAAGATGGATGATGGATGAATGAATTAGTTCATTATCTTCCTCTCTCTCTCTCTCTCTTTTTTTATTAAGGGGGGATCTGCATACCTTGGCATCAGCATTTTCTGGACCATAGTTCGACCCCCCCTGAGGTTTTTTTCCAGTCATTACTGCGCATCATGGTACGTTACCAAAGCGGTAGGTACAATAAGCACAACCCGACAGTTCGTTAGTCATCCGGACGGCACGGCACGGCACGGCACAGCACACATTTGACTCGGTCACCCCATCCACGTCAGTCAGTGTCTTCATATGAGCTGTTCTCAGCTAATGCAATCGGTATTCTAGGAGTTCCCGCCTCTCATGCTCTGAAAAAAAAAAAAAAAAAGAAAAACCCTCAAAAACTTTTGCATTCCCCTTTTTGTTTTCTTCTGCACATGTGCGTTCGCCAAACTTTCTTTCCGGAGAATTTCAATGACCCTTGCTCGTACCGTGGGACAAATAGCATTTTAGCAAAATCAAATCGTGGCTGTGCCTGTTCCCAGTTTCCGTGAAATCGGTAGGTCCGCCGTAACAATGAATGATGATAAAACGTCCTAGCGAGCACCAATGAGATGACAGAATAGCAAAATACAAAGTACCAAAGCAACCTTCAATAACAAACAGCCTTGTGGGGTGTGGTCTGATAGATTAAAGAAGGGGGAGGGGAGGGGGGGCTCAACCAAAGCATGGTTAGGAAAGGTTTAGGAGCCGTCGAGACACTGCATGTCAGCGAGTATCAAGAGATAGACCGCTTCAACGCCTTCAAACTTCCCTAATTCGCGTTCCTTTCCTTTTCTCTGTTCCTCAATCAACCTGCTTCTCGCATCCAATGCGTCCAAGGAGCTCTTTTCGATCGCTGTGCCCCGACAAACTAACGCCAGAGCTGCTGGCCTGTCGCTTGACGCCAGTCCTGCGCTCCCAGCTTCGAAGATCAATCTCATCGGCCTCCACCTCCTCCTCCAGGGGCTCAGCCTCCTCGTACACATACTCGTCTTCTTCCTCAACACATTCGTCGTCACTGCGAGAATCCTCGGCTCCATCGCCGCGAATGACCTTCATGGCCACACGCACAATCATTGTGAACCAATAGATGGTGATGCCTTGCAGAGCAATGAGGGGTACCAGGAAAGCCCATCTGACCGTGTTGTTGAAGCAAACTCGGCCAGCAGAGCTGAGAAACGGCTCAACTAGCCACGTAAGCCCCGGCGGAGGGACTTCAGGCCCTATCAGGTGGTCATTGGTGCCGCTGAAGCAGCCCCAGACCATAACCTCGGCCGTGTGTGCGTATACTGACCAGCAGACCATCAAATAAATTATGTGGCGGGCTAAAAGCCATGAAAGCATGAAAATTCCAAACATGACGTCGCAGATGGCGCTGTAACCAGCATACTTGAGACACTTGGCAGCCTGTAACAAGTTAGTATTTCATAAGTGACTGTGCAGACCTCTTTTTGAATGGCTTCGCCATTACGCACCGGCAGGAAAAGGTCGACCACATCCATGACGACCAGAATCACGTTGCCGACACGGGTGAAGTGATAGTAGTAGCAAGACGAGATGAGGGCGGTCGTGATGATGTGGTGGCTAAACATTTGCCAGTGGTCCTTGCGGCGCTCTTCAATGTTGATAACGATAATCTGCTGCAACCAGAATGCCCATTGGGCAAGAACGTAACCCTTCATCAACCCATCCAGTTCACGATTCGGCCAGTCGGTCCACATTTCCCTCATGTTGAAATAGTACGGCGATTTGCAGTAAATATACTGTCCCCAAGGCTGGTCAGTCGTGCAATGCTTTCACCATGTGTTTTCCTGGTGGGCAAAGGGGGACAGGTGCGCAGGACCCGTGTTGGAGATCAATCTTACCATGCCCATTGTCCAGAATACGCTGTAGTACACAAGCAGCCAGGCTTGTTCCGTAAATCGAACCTGGTCCTTCTTCTTTGTCACACCTTGCATTTTGGCAAAAGGGGCCAGGATGTACCCCATGAAGCCAGCTCTCAGGAGTGTGAATAGTACGATGCAGAAACTAATAAAGTAGGCATCTTCAGAGCCAATGCCGTACCGACCGGATTTCCCATTGTAGTAGGCAAGCTGGAAGTATTTTTGAGAGTGTGATCGAGCTTTCGGGATGAAGTTGTGGCAGAGGAAGAGCAGTGCGAGAAGATTGAATGAGAGACCTAGCAATTACAAGTCGATTAGAAAAAAGGGAAATGCCTAGCGGAAATGACATGGTTTTCTCAAATTCACACAATTGGGGCCAATTGATAGGCTTCCCGTGGTTTGAAGTACTCTTGTGTATCATTTGCACCTGCCATTGAACAGGAAAGGTGTGAACGTACTGATTTGGTTCTCAACAAACCAGCGGGTAAAATGCTTCCACGTTCCGTCCTCCTTGCGCTTGAGTCTTCGTACAAGGACATGTTTGCCATCAGAGCTCTGCATGTATAAGGGACCTTTGACACCAGAAGCGGCTGGTCTAAGCTTGTATTGGGATGGTGCAGGTCCGTCAGTGACGCCGTGATCTGGCGATTCGGTATGCTCGTAGCCGCCCATTGTGGGATTGGAGGTTCCAGCGACAGCGGATCGAATTTGGTGGGGTGATAGGGCATCAACAAAGAAAATCGCCCAGGACGAATTTCTCTTTTTTTTTCGTCGTTTCCTCAAACGCCAACGCTGCTGGAATTTCTTCCAGTGCCTTTCTTTCTCCAAGACCTCGTCAATCCCTCGAGAACATCGGTTTGGGGGCAGGGGAAGGGAGCGAAGAACGAGTGACAGGATTGCGGTGAGATAGCCCTTAGCTGGGGGTACAGACCTGTTGAGATGGATGCTGGTGGATCGCTCAGCCGTGCGCGAAGTGGGCGGTGGATAAGGTCAAGATCCAGTAACACGCACAAGAATGTGACTTTGGTCACCTTGGGACCTGGTATAACAGAGGACCAGGGGGCAGTGATTGGAGCGGCCAGCGCTGGGTCGTGGTGTTGGTGGTGGTGGGATCAACTTGTTCAAGGAGGTTTGGCGGATGATCTAAGGTTAATCAAAGCACTAAACCCGAGTGACCAAAAGACGAAGAGACACGCCGTAGAAAAGAAGGCGTCTGGTAATCCGTAGATTTTAGAGTAGATCGGGCGGCCGAGTTTCAGCGACGGGTCGGGTGTGACCAACCACAAAACATCCTGGATGTGGAGGTGGAGGACGAGGCGTGCAAACCCTGGATCGTGCTGAGGAAGTTTCGAGGTCGGCACCCGTTGAGTCGATCGACGATTTGAACTTCTCCAAGGGTCAGGGCGGTACCAGAGATAAAGGAAGTCGAACGGTTCTATACGGGACTGCGCTGTGGAAGGAGGATCGAATTGTTTCTCAGGTCATAGAGGTGTTGTATCAGGTACGGAGTACATGTAGAGCAAACCGCCGATGAGATGAGGCAGAGAGAGAGAAGAGAGGCTGTACATGCGAAAATAAAAAAGGTGGGGAGGTGAAGGACGTAAAGTGAGGGGAGCAGGGGGCACGGCACGATACGAAGCACTTTAATTAAAGATGGGAAGGAACTTGCTTTTCTCCTGCTGCAACAGTCCGTCAGCCACATCCCAATCACTTGGATTGTGCAGCTAGCTAGAAGCTGCGTCTCATTTCTTTGGCAGTATTTTTTTACCGGATGCACCAAGTGCAGAATAAATTCACGTTCCCTTTTCCATTTTCCATTTTCCAGTTGTTGAGCAGACTCACAGTCCACGAAAATATCCTATTGGCCAGGTTTGAAAACGTACCAAAAGTTGGTTGGCTAATAAAAAATGATGCTTGTATTCTCAAGTACACTCTACCCCCTGAATTATTTTACAAATCTACATGCCCTAGTTTTTTGTCCTAACGACGTCTCTCTCTAATAGTTGTAAGGGTGTGATACACGAGCCGGTGCAGACTTTGCACTGACATTGCATAATACAAATTATATGTGAAGTTATATAGGGTAGCTATTTTATACTATCTTTTTTACACTAGTGTAAATGTGGCTTCCTCCGGACCCTCGGATGATAGTTAGTCCGGCCGTGGCTAAAGGTGGGTCCACAAAAGGGATACACGCGATGCGATTGGTTATATCGCGGGCATCCCCACACCGCTTGCAGTGGCTCTGCACTACAAGACTTACTTTTTCCCCTTTTTGCTTACCTTCTCTTCTAGCTAGATTCCTCTCCTTCTCTCTTTTCTCTTCTCTCTTAAATAACATTAACTATTATTAACTTTATTAAATTAAACCCTCTTTACACTAGTATAATATTCCTTAGTATAACTAACACTAATTAGTAGTTAACTATAACTATAAATAAGTTAGGTATTATAAGAAAAGATATTTCTATAAACGCTATAGCCCCTTATCTCTTAAGCTAATATATAGGCTATTTAGGCAGAGAGGTATAACTATAGAGTATGCTAAAGGAAGATAGACTAGAATCCTAGCAATAGGCTTGTTAGACTTCTAAGGGATTAATCTATTAACTCTTAGGCCTTTAGGATATTTAGTTAATTATTATTCTTATTATCTATTATAAGAAAACTAACTAAATAACTAAATCTATTGCTATAAGGTATTTTATTTAAACCTAATATTAAACATAACCCTTAGCTAAGCTAGCTAATCTATATAACCTTACCTTTCTACCTCTTTTCTCCCTTCTTTATAATTATTTACTATAACTATCTTTACTTCTCTATATTCTATATATAGTTAAGTTATTTCTAAGTCTATGCTATTTTAAGTTATTTTTAAGTTTATATTATCTTTATTACCTATATTTTTTTCTTCTTCCCTCTTTTTATTATTTTTATTATTTCTTCTAATTATCCTGTTTATTCTATTTACCCTATTTATCCTATTTTACTTATCCTGTTTATTTTGCCTTATTTATCCTGTTTTCCCTGTTTTTTTTTTCCTATTTACCCTATTTACTATATTATACCTAACAGAAAAACGCTATCCTATTATTATACTCCTATTTAGTTTATTCTATTTAATTATAACTCTAGGCTTTATTATATTAATTATATTATTTTATTAAAAATAGTGGAATTTAAATCTAGACCTTTAATAAGAGAAAGAGCTAGTAATAGTAAGGCTTTAATAATTACTATTAAAAAACCCTCTAAGAGTAAACTACTACTATATCTATAACTACTTACTAGTAAGCTTATAAGAGATTAGAAAGAGTTTACTAAGCTAGACCCTAAAACTACTATATAGTCTAAGCTTAATAATTATATTATAGGATTTATTAACCTTAGTAAGTATTAAGGTTAGAGAGATAATAACCTCTAGGAATTATTCTAGGAAGACTTTAAAGGCTAGTCTAAGGATACCTTTAAAAGGGTAAATAAGGATATTATTAAAGAGCTATATAACTCTCTCTAAGATTATAGTATTCCTATTAAATAAGGCCTAGGATATCTAATTCTAGTATTACTTAAGGAAGTACTTTATTAAACCTTAATATCTCTTTAGCTAGAAGAGAGATTAAAATCCTCTAAACTACCTTAAATATAACCCCTATAAGTTACTACCCTAAAGACCTTCCCTAGTATTTCTTACCCTTAAAGGGAATAATTACTATATCCTTTATAAGAATCCCTATAATAATCTTAGTTATACTAAGAGTTTAAACCCTAATAGCTTACTTTCCTTCCTTAATACCTTTCTTCTAGTAAATAGACTATAAAGAAGATTTCTAAGCTTATAAAGATATATAAGGATAGTAATTACTATAGTAAAAAGCTATATAACTTTCTTATACTAAAGCTTACACTCTTTAAGAGTAAATATAACTAGATTAATCTCTTTAGATTACACTTTAGTAAAGCATTCCTTATTATACTAATAGGAGATACTAAATAATACTTCCTTAACTACCTTTCTAGTAAGAACCTCTCTTATAAAGAGATAATTATAAATATTTATTAATGCTTTAAAATAGAAAGTAATTAATAGTTTTACTATTATAAGTAAAGCAGTATAACCCTTAAGAATATTATTATTTAAAACCCTAAAAAAAGCAAGCTTAAATATCTTAAGATCCTATTAACTATATTAAAGAGAGTCTATAGAGAGCTATATCTCTCTAATATAGTGAATATAGAGCTCTATAAGTAAACCTTAAATATAGTCTTTAGCATTCCTAAATATTAGGTAGTAGAGTATATATATACGCTAGGCTTTAAGAACCTTACTAGTAATCTTTATAAATTAATTGTAATTATAGAGAGTAGTATAAGGAGTACCTAATTGTCACGGCTTAAGCGTAGGGTTAAATGAACGAAGTAATAGCTAAGATTCTCATAGTCACTACTAGGAAGATACTAGCTAGGGGTAGGTGTATAAAGGTTTTAATCTCTAACTTAGCACTAATAATATATATAGTCTTTAAGGAATACCCTGCTTTATAAGCATATAGCTATCTTATAGCTAGCTAGCCTTTTTATTATTTATATAGCCTAAAGGTTCTTTAAAGATTTACTCTAATAAATATCCTATCTTTAATCTCTATGCTCCTAATATAATACTCCCCTAATATATAATTAACCTTAATTATAAAATAAGCTACTTACTTAGGGTATAGTTACTATAATAAAGCTTATAAAGAAAAATAAGATAAGGTACCTTATAACTAGATATATAGGTAAATAAAACCATAATAATAATACTACTAATTATAAATAACCTCTCTTATTATAAGTAGTAGTATTTAAATAGTAGCCTATATATAGCTTTAATATAGTAAAATAAATATTATTACCTATTATATAGCTAGACTAAAAAAAATAAATAACTTATATTAATTTTTATAATTAGTTTAAATAAATAGGGTACTTAATGCTATAGTTCTAGATAGTCTAACTAGAGAGCTTATATTATAGTTACTATAAGTTTATAGCTATTAGGTATATATATAAGTAGTAGAGCTAATAGTTATTATTATAATTTATAAATTACTTATATATAGTGTATTAGATTACTTAAGGGGTCTATAGTTAATATAAAAGAGACTAATTTTTCCCCCTTTTTATATACTTCCTTTCTTCTATAATAATCCTTAACCTTATAAGTTACCCTTACTTACTAAGTAGTAGCTTTCTTACTACTATTATACTATAGTTACTAACCTTTTTTAGTCTTTAAATATTATTATTATTTATTACTATTTATCTTAGTCTTTTATCTTATTCTTAGTTATTAGTTTATTTACTTCTAGTTATAATTTATATCTAGTCTATTATAGCTAACTTATAGCTAGTTTACTATATCTAATACTTATATAGGAACTCTCTCTTTATTAATAGCTTCTAAAGGTTAAGCTATTAAGAAATCTCCTTTAAAGTCTTCTAAGAAGTTATTTTCTTAAAAGTAAACTACTTCTAAAATTTTAATATAAGTTTACTATATCTTTATAGTATCTTTATTACTAACTTACTACTAGTAATATAATAAGTAAGAAAATCCTATATATATAGTACTCTTAGTAAGTAGTAATATAGAATATCCTACTAAAAAATAGCACTTATAATATTCTAGGATATCTTATTAATAATAAGACCTTCCTTATAAAATATAAAGAATCTATAAGTATAACTTCTTTACTTACTTACTACTTCTTTATTACTAATATTCTAATAAGCTACTTAATAAAATATACTTATTACTTTTAAAATAATAAAAACTACCTTATAGTATATCTTTCTTATCTAGAATTTACTTACTTATTACTAATATACTACTAGTATTTAGCTTAAATTATATAGCTTTATAATAAGCTATTTAAACTTATTAAAGCTACTCTAGAAAGTAGCTATTACTATTAGAATAAAGTAAGTATAATTCTACTACCTAGACACTAGATTACTACTAACTTACTAGTAGTTTATTATAAAAGTAAAGAAAAAGCTATAGAATACTATCCTATCCTATAAAAATTCTAATAAGTATAAATATATTTACTATACTTAAATAACTACTAATATTACTTATAAAGTAAAGAGTAATAAGTATATTATAATAGTGCTACTAAGTAATACTATAAACCTTAAGATATAGATTAATATTTTAAATAGTCTTTACTTTATAGCTTAGAATATCCTAATAGTAAGCTTTCTTAATATATATAGCTAATGCCTAACTAACTTACTAGTAGTTTATACCCTATACTACTAACCTACCTAATTATATTAGTTCTATTAAGCTCCCTAGTAAACTTTAGGTCTATATATATAAAGAGAGGGATTCTAATAATAAAGATACTCCTAAGGCCTTTATCTCTATAGTTACTATAGCTACTATTATTACTAAGGAACTAGTAGTTCTAGTAACTAACTCTATTATAAAGGGGTAAGTACTTAGTAGCTATATAATAGATTATTTAAGTTATTTAAGTAAATTAACTTTATTTTCTAATATCTTACTATATTAACTTATAAATTATAACTATCTTATATTAACTTTACTACTTAACTATAATTAACTTTATTTTCTAATATCTTACTATATTAACTTATAAATTATAACTATCTTATATTAACTTTACTACTTAACTATTACTTATAGTTATTAATAATTTCTTTAGTATTAAAATCCCTTTTTAATACCTAAGAATTCTTAAAAGTATTATAGCCTTTTTATTTAACTAGATATTTATAATACCTTCTATTATAGTAATATAAAATAATTCTCTTAACTTTAAACTCTTATTTATTATCTTTAATATTATCCTATAGTAAGAATATATTTTCTATATTAGTTAGGTCCCCTTTAAAAGGCTTAAGACTAGTAATATTAAATATATTATATAATTAAGTCCTAGGTAGTAACTTTAATTAATATACTAATCTATAACTCCTAATTACCTTTTTAATCTTATAAGGGCCTAGATACTTTATAGCTAGCTTCTTACTAGGTTATCTTAAATTAATATTCTTTATTAATAGTAAAATATAATTACTAACTTTAAACCTTATTAGAGTTCTTTTCTAGTTATAATATTTCTTATACTAAGTCTATAAGTTACTTAAAAGCTATTTAATTATAGTGTGTTTCTCTCTTAATACTAAGACTTTACTTTTAGCTTAATTATTTACTAAAGGGATATCTATAATTACTTATTATAGATCTCTAGGATTATAACCTTATAACGCCTTTGCTAGTGTGTAGCTATGTATTATATAATTGCTTATATTATATATAAACTATACTAATAATAGGTTATTTACCTAATTAGTTTATTTAGTATAAGTAAAAGCCCTTAAATAATATTCTAGGACCTAGTTTAAACATTCTATCTAGCTATCTATCTAGGGGTAAAAAGCAGTGCTAAGTAGCCGCTTAGTTATAAAAAGATAACAAAAAGTTATCTAGAAATCACTAGTAAATATAAAACCTTAGTCTATTATAATACCTTTTAGAGCTCTATAATCTTTAAAAATATATTCTAAGAATATAGTTACTAGCCTATTGCTAGTTAGTTATATTAATATAGGAATATAAATACTATATTTTATAAATTAGTTAATAATAACTAGAATTATATTATAAGTCTAGTTTAAATCTTTTATTAGTGGAAGTTTAGTAATAAAATCTATTAATAATTCTTAAAAAGGGTAATTAGGCACTAGTAGTATAGCTAGCTTACTATATAGTTTATAATACCTTAGTTTTAAAGTTTAATAACTTATATAAATACTAATATATACCTTTATATCTTTCTTTATTATTAGCTAATAATATTAGTTTATAATCTAATAAAGAGTTTTACTTACTTCCTAATACCTAGTAGTAAGGTTATTATAAGTTAGTAATAAAATTTCTTTTCTTATTTTTAAAGGAATAAAAATATAATTCTTAAATATTAATAGCTTAGAGAGTCTAATAGACTATATTTAGGACACTACTAAATCGCTACTTTTAAGTAACTTTAATTAACCTATAGTAAAGTTATTCCCTTACTATACTTTATATAATAAGACTTAAATTAAGGGTTTTAATTCTAAGCTCTTTTCTAGAAAGTTAGAGATAAACTTAAAAGAGGTTTTCTAAATAGATTAGATTCTAGCTATAATATCTTTATAAGTAATTAGTTTAATAGATACTTTTAGTCTTATAAGTATATAGATAAGTAATGTTTTTAAGGGGCGCCCTTGCTACTTACTAGTAATAACCTATACTAGTTTACCCCTAATAGTAATGGCTAGTCTAATAGGAAAATTAAAATAACTAAGCAATAAACTAAATATATACTAGGTGCTAGTAGTACTACTATAGCTAGCTTATTACTTATTAATAAAAGAATTAAAAGTATTAAATAACCTTACTAATATAACTCTTCTAAGATTATTTAGATTATTAGGTTCTTTAGGAATATAGTTAAGTTATAATTTTTTAAAACCCTAGATATTAGTAGTATTATTACAGTGTTATTATAAGTAACTATTAGTTATACTAAGTAATGTTTTTATAGAACCTATAGTACTAATAGTATTACTAGGGTATTCCTATTACTTAGTATTTATAAATTTAGATAAAAAGGTAGGAAGTTATATAGTTACTACTTTTGCTTTCCTTGCCTTACTTATAAAATCTAGTCTTCTTAAAAGTAGGTTAGTAGGATTTAATTTCCCTATATAATATATAATCTTAAAGTTAAAAGGATAAAGCTTATTAAGCATAGTTACTTACTTACTAGTAAGCTTAGGCTTTATAGCTAGGTACTTATAGTTTAAATAATCTATAATAACCTTAATTATATAAGCTAAATAAGCAAGGTAGTGTCTCTATATATAAAAAGCCTCTTAGATAGCTAATAATTCGCTATTAAGTATTAAATAGTATAATTTAGCATTAGTTATCTTCCTTAATATAAATATAACTAAGTGCTAGTAACCTAGCATATATATTATAAGTATAGCCTTAATTATATATCTAGATATATCTATCTCTACTCTAAGATATATAAGTGGGTTAAAATGCACTAAAATTAGTGCTTCTTAAAATTTCTATTAAAGTTCTCTAAACACTACTAACTTATAGGGTTCTAGATTAAATATTACTAGTTACTATTCTCTAAGGTAATCTATTAATAAAATAATAACTTTACTATACTATTTAATAAAATAGCGGTAAAATCTAGTAAAACTAAGGAATAACTAAATATTAAAGACACTATATAGTATTAGCTAGGTTATAATTACCTTAACTCTTACTAGGTTTATTATAATACCTTTTACTAATATCTTAAAGCCTAAGAATTTAACTTCCTTAACTAAAAATTAATACTTTTTAAGGTTAATAAAAAAACTTATATTCCTAAGCCTATATAAAATTTATTTAATATATTCTATATGCTTCTTAACTATACTACTATATATTAGCGTATTATCTAGGTAAATAATACAGGTCTTATTAATAAGTCCTTTAAGAGTATTATTAATATACTTCTAAAAGGTTACTAGTGTATTAACTAGTCTAAATAGTATTATAAGGTATTTAAAGTAGCTATAGTAATAATAAAAAGCTATTTTTTACTTATTACCTAAGCGAATATATAGCTAGTAGTATATATCTTTTAGATTAAAAACTATAAAAATAACTATGCTTACTAATTAATTAAGGATTTTAGTAATAAGGGGCAAAGGGGCCTTATCCTTAATTATAATCTTATTTAAGCCCTTATAATCCATATAAAGCCTTAATTTCCCTCCTTTCTTTAGAATAAATAAAATTAGGGCTTTAGCTAGGCTAACTAATCTTCTAATCTACCCTTTAAACTATATACTTATAAGGTACTCTCTAAGAACTAATAGCTCCTTTTTAGCTAAATTATATATAAGCCCCTAAGGTAGTGTTTTCCCTTTTTCTAATTTAATTATATAAGTACAGCCCCCTAGTTTAGGAAGCTTACTTGCTAACTTTTTTAGAAAAAATATCTATAAACTCTATGTATTTCTTTAGAATTATTAGTATAGGGTATTAGGTACTTACACCTTAATTTAATATAGCTTATTTACTACTTACGCTTTCTAAAATTAGTATAACTATAATACCTTTACTTTTTTACTACTAGTAAGTATATTCTAGTAACTATATAGTTACTTTACTATTTAATTATGCTTTTATTACTACTAGGTTCTTTAATTAGTTCTTACCCTTTTCTTTCTAATTTTTATTTTTTAAAATACTTAGCCTAATCTTTATTACTCTAAATAGTAATAAAACCACTACTTATTTTTTCTCTTTATATATTTACTACTTACTATAAATAAAGGAGAGGTATTCTATAGTTACTAGATATCTCTAAAATCCCTAATTCTAATATATAATTATAGGTAAATATTCTTCAGTCTAATCTATACCTAGTATTATCCCTTTACCTATATTAGTAATATAGTAACTAACTTAATAGACTTTTAGAAATCCTATACTATTTTTTACTTTTATTAATATTTTTAAGATCCCTTAATATAGAATCTCTTTTTAGCTTATACTCTTTAGTACTTAGTTTAATTAGATTATATTTTTCTAATCCTTTTTTAATAATAATTAGGATAAATTATTAAGAACTATATACCTATATTAAATAGCATTTTTATAGCTAACTACTAGTTATCTTATTATAAAGATACCTATATTCTTATTCTATTATCTATAAGGTATTCCATAGTAAGATTATATTCCTAGGTTTATACTATTTAAACTAGTATTATATTAAGTAATATAGCTTTATTGCTACTTTTACTATACCTCTTAGTTATATACCTATTGCTTTTATAAGTAGTATAGTCTAGTGCCTAATAAGCTAGTATAGTATATCTAGGCTTTCTATATTTATAGCACACTAGAAATAGCTTTTTTACTTAATCTTTGCTTTATTACTATACCTTATCTATAGGTAATATAGAGTATTACCTCTTTCTTTTAAGGTTTTAACTTTTTTTATTACTTTAGCCTAAACTTATTATAATCTTTGCTTTCTTACCCTAGCCTTATAACTAGCTTTAAGTTATTAGAATCTCTTAGCTAATTATTTACTTTCTTATAGTATTATTTAAGCTATTTAGAAAAATAGTAATTTATAGATATATTAGGATTGCTTTAAGTAACTTAGCTTTTACCTTAGTCTAAGCTTTTATAAAGGCTTAAAATAATTAGTTACTTTTCTACCTAAGATTTAGTAGTGTTCTTATTGCTTCTAAGTATCTTATACCCTTATCTATTATTCTAGTTTTTAGCTATTCTAGAAAACCTACCTATATAAATAATAAGTAATTTATATACCTATTTATAGCTATATAATATATCTATTATTGCTTTATATTATTAGCTAGGTAGCTACCTATATATACTACCTTAGTAGTATTATCCTTAAAGGTATAGTAGTCTAATTTAAATAATATATCTAAATCTACTAGGAAATTCTATAGATTCTTATATATATTCCCTTTATATATAGGTATTTTTATTTATATCTTAATAAGACTATTTTACTATATAATTACTACTAAGTTACTATAGACTACTAGTAAAACTATAGCTAAAGTTTAAGAGGTAATTATAGGTCCTAAAGGAGGTCTAGCTAATCCTAGATTTACCTTAAGCTCTCTAATTTATACCTCTATTTATAAAATCTCCTATATTTTCTAAAGGTAATATAGCTTAGCTTATATAACCTTATAGTGTCTTTATAATGCTTTATCTAAGTTATTTACATTATCTATACCTTTACCTAGATTAGGATTAGGTAGCGTTTACTATACCCTATTATTATCTATAGTTCTAGATTATAGGGGTTCTTTGCCTTCCTAATTATCTATAGCTTTATTATTATAAAGTACTAGTATATTTTATATAAATCTTTAGAGCATTAGCTATATAATAATCTAGCTAATAGTTTATATCCCTAAAAGGGTTTTAAAGAGATTAATTTATTATAGCTTAAGCATAGGGTTAAATAAATAAAGTAATAGCTAAGATTCTTATAGTTATTACTAGGAAGATACTAGCTAGGGGCAGGTATATAAAGGTTTTAATCTCTAACCTAGCACTAATAATATATATAGTCTTTAAGGAATACCTCACTTTATTAGTATATAGCTATCTTATAGCTAGCTAGCTTTTTTATTATTTACATAGCCTAAAGGTTCTTTAAAGATTCGCTCTAATGAATGTCCTATCTCTAACCTCTGCGCTTCTAATATAATACTCCCCTAACATACGATTAACCTTAATCGTAAAATAAGCTGCTTGCTTAGGGCATAGTCACTGCAATAGAGCTTGCAAAGAAAAATAAGACAAGGCACCTTGCAACTAGACGCGTGGGTGAACAAAACAATAATAACAATGCCACCAATTATAAACAACCCCTCCCGTCATGGGTGGGTTATGACATTAATGCTAGCTCTCACGGGTCTTCTAGTGTGTGCTAGTCCTAGGTTCGAATCCTCGTGAGTGGGGCATGCGCTAGGTCCTAGGTTTAATTCCCGCAGTTAGATTGACCTAACAGGTCTAGGTTCGAATTGCTAGGCTAGGCATCTTACGTTAGGCTCACAGGGCAGGTACGGTTACGCCTATACAGTTACAATGCAACTGTAGGGTCATGTGCACTAGGTGATGTATAGGCCTAGCTGTTATGCGTACTAGGCCTTAGGGGTTCACAATTAGTTAATTATCTTAGAGGCCACGGATAACTAGGCCTAATCCAAGCTAAGGTTGCATTTCTAGCCGCTAGCCTATGTAGGGCCCTTGGCTTAGGGCAAGCCTTACAAGGGAAGGGATAATTGTTAGGTGCGCGCGTTCGTGGGCGGGCCTAATAATTAATTATAAGGTGCAATGCAGCGAGAGCTAGCATTAATGGATCTTTTGGTCTAGTGGCTTACCTTGCACACCTTCAGGGTTATAACACTAATACTACTAGTAATAAGGTAAAGACCCTTTAGAGGCTATATTTATAGACTAATAATATAGTTAATAAAATTAGAGAGAAAGAGAAGACTATTATAGTAGCTCTAAGCGCCCTAAGTAATGCTTTATTTATAGTAAAAGTAGCTACTAGTTAATAAACCACTTTAATACTAAGTAAAAGAAAGAGAGAGAGAGAGATAGTAAGCTAGTAAGAGTTATTACTTACCCCCTTTAGAGAAGAAGTTCTAATTATTCCTTACTTTAATTAAAGGCAGTGCTAACGCTAAAATAAAGAAACTAGAAAACTAGGAATCCTAGCTTAAGGCCTATACTTAGGCCTAAGATAATAATAATAATAATAATACTAAAGAGAAGCTATTATTAAAGCTATACCTAAGTATTATATAATTCTTTTGCTCTAGGCTATAGATAATTAATAATATTAATATTCTTATAATGCTTAAAAATCAGGCCTTTTAACATGCCTTGCTTAAGTAAGAGCTATACCTTAAAGAGGCTTCTAATAAGGACTATTTAATCTATTATGCCTCTAAGGAACGCTATTCTAAAGAAGTCTTTAAAGGAATTATACTAGATATAGGAGCTTTAGGTTAATTAACTACTAGCCTAGCATAAGTTAAAGCCCTATTAAGATTAATACTATTATTAAAGATTAAACCCTATAGCCTAGAAGTTATTAACTTAAGCGCTAGATTAGTAACTATATATAGTATAATACGCGTGCTAATAAAGCTTAGTTAAATTAACTTCTATATCCTTAATACTGCTATACCTTTTCTTTTATCCCTTACTAATATAGATCTTATAAAGGTTAAGATAAATAACCTTACTAATATGCTAATCTAAGATAACAATACTATACCTATTATACATAGATAAGGCTATCCTTAGTAGCTATTAGAGGCAAAGGAGACCATAGTGTTTTATCTATTAGAAGGAGAGATTTATTAACTTTACTAAAGATTTGGTTATCCTTTAATTTAATGCCTTATAAAGATCCTTTAATAAGCTAGTTATAATGTTAAACGCTATATAATTAAAAAGCTAATAAAAGTCTGTTATTATTATTAGATAAATAGAAAAGCCCCTAGCTAATTTAAATTCTTAATTAGAGATAACTATAACTATAAGATTATTATTAATATTGTATAAATTAATAGTTAACTAGTCCTTTATATTATTAATTTAGTAACCTTATTCTAAGCGGCCTATTTCCTTAACCCTAAGAAGCAGAAAGCTTGTGATATTTAGGATATAATTAGAGAGTGCTAGATAGATATGTATCTAGGCCCCCTAGATTAGTTATTTATAATACTAGTAATAACTTTGCTTTAGCTAAATTTAAGCACTATACTTACTTAATATTAATTAAGATTAATAAAATACTTATTAAAGCTTATAATAGTATTAGAAAGGTTAAAAGATACTATAGATCTCTTTGCTAGGCTTATAATATTATTATAGACTTAATTAGTAAAGAGATTACTCCTAAATAATAACTCTAAATAGCTATTAAAGCTATTAATAACTTAGTAGGTTTAGATAGCCTTATGCTTACACTACTAGTCTTTAAAGCCTACCTATAGATAATAGATAAGTTATTACTAAGCGTCTTTATTATTTAATAAGCTAAGGTAATTTAGAAGGTAACTAATAAAGTTTACTATTACCTAGCTAAGAGGTAAGTTTATAATACCCTTAGCGCCTAGAATAGCCCTAATATATTACTAATACATTAGCTATTACTATAGGCTAATATATATATATAAAGAGAAAAAGATAGATAGTATAGCCCTTATAAGCTATTAGCTACTAATAGGGAGACTTATATAGTTAAGATACCTTATAGCCTAGTTAGGTTTTGCTTTATAGTAGTAAAGCTATACTATAAGAACCTATAGTATATAGAAGCTAATAAGTAAAGCCTTTAGTGTATTAGGGAATATAACATAAGCCTAGAGGCCCCTTATACCTCCTATAAGGAGACTAGAGGAGATAAGCTACTAGTAAAGGGCAGTAAGGTAAGGGAAGAAAAGGAAGAGATACTAGTAAAGAGAAAGTAAGGAAGACTAAGGAAGGCTCTTATAGTCTAATTCTATATTAATAAGGTTATAAAGAAGCTTAAAAAGGCTTATAATACTAAAGCTACCCTTATAGGAAGCTATAAAGCTAATAGCCTTAAGGTAATAAAAGCAAAGGCTATTAGGGCCTAGGCTTATAATCCTAATAAAGCTATTAGACCTATAGAGCCCTTTATATTTATTAATAAAGACTAAGAGAAGGCATTATATAAAGAGATTATAGCTAGAAAAGTGCTAAACATAGGATTCCTTATAGCAAAAGAAGAGGCTAACTAGAAACTAGCCCTTTAACTTTACTAAGAAGGAAAGATTATAACTCTAGGAAGCCCCTTTAAATAATCTAACTAAGCTAAGATTAATGCCCTATAAGCTTATAATATATTTAAGTTTATAATGTTTAATCCTACTAAGCATAGAGGCTAGAGGATCTTTAATTCTTATATAGTTTAAGAGATTAAAGGCAAAGGGACTAAATCACTATATAAGAAGTTATGCCTTATTATATAAGGGTATAATAACAGAGGAAAAGAGGCTATCTTAACCTAGTTACTAATAATACAGCGATTAAGCTAATAGATTATTATAGCCCTTGCTTTATTATTAAAGAGAAAGGGAATCTACCTTGAGTTATAAGATATTACATAAGCCTATATTTAATCCCACATATCCCTGAATAGGCTGATTATTATGAGATTACCTAAATAGATTACATACCTCTTTCTAGAAGGTATAGTAATAAAGGTAATTAAGCCTCTTTATAGAATTACAGAGGCTAGAACCTATTAGTAAGTAATGTATTTCTATTACTATAGAGATAACCTTAATATAATAACCTTAATGTATAATCCTTGCTTATTAATTATAGCCTTAAATAATAAGAACCTCTTTAGTATTATAGGAATGCAAATAGATAATACCCTAGGCTTTAGTAATAATAACTTCTTTAAGAAAGAAGAAAGAGAGCTCTAGAAGGTAAAGTTTATAGCTAAAGAAAAACAATACCTAATAACTATAAATCCCCTTATTTTTAATAGCTATATCCTAACCTAGAATATGGATACCTTGCTAACCCTAACCTAAAAGGGCTAAGGTTAGAAGATTAAGGAAATTAATCCGTAATTACTAATAGCAAAGCAAGATTATATTAAGTAGAGAGCCTAGGGGAGTTATATCGCGATAGTCTGTTAACCTAAAGTATCTTATAACCTATTAATTACTATATAACACTAAGAACCCTTTACTAATAATATCTTATAACTTAATAAACGCCTTAAGTGGTAAATTAAGTATTAGTAATAGGGATTGTATGTCAGGTGCGCGCATTCGTAGGTGGGCCTAATAATCAATTGTAAGGTGCAATGCGAGCGAGAGCTAGCATTAATAGATCTTTTAGTCTAGTAGCTTACCTTACATACCTTTAAGGTTATAATATTAATACTAGCTCTTATAGGTCTTCTAGTGTGTGCTAGTCCTAGGTTCGAATCCTTGTGAGTAGGGCGTGTGCTAGTCCTAGGTTTAATTCCCGTAGTTAGATTAAGACCTAACAGGTCTAGGTTTAAATTGCTAGGCTAGGTAGCTTACGTTAGGCTTACAGAGTAGGTATAGTTACGCCTGTATGGTTGCGACCGTGGGGTTATGTGCACTAGGTAATATATAGGCCTAGCTGTTATGCGTACTAGGCCTTAGGGGTTCATAATTGGTTAATTATCTTAGAGGCTGTGGATAACCAGGCCTAATCTAAGCTAAGGTTACGTTGCTAAGCCGTTGCCGCTAGCCTGTGTGGGCCCTTAGCTTAGGACAAGCCTTACAAGGGAAGGGATAATTATTAGGTGCAATGCGAGCGAGAGCTAGCATTAATGGATCTTTTGGTCTAGTGACTTACCTTGCACACCTTCGAGGTTATGACATTGTAGTATATCCTATTAACTCTTAAAGAAGCAAAGCTCTTTGTATTTATAGATAGGTCCCTTACTAATAATAAAGACCTTAGCTTATAAATTAGGTATATAATTATAATTAGCAACAAAGCATTAAAGGATAATAATACCTTTACCTTAAAAGGTAATATTATAATATATAGCTTTATAAAAAGCAAGTATGTGACTTATAGCGCACTTGTATCTAAGCTATATAGCATGGTTTAAGGCGCTAATATTACGTACGTAATATCTATAACTCTTTATATAATTATAGACTAATTAAAGATACCCTAGATTCTAATAATTCTCTATACTAACTCTTTCTTATTATATAAATGCCTTATAAAGCTAAGTATAATAAAGGAGAAGTAGCTAATAATTAATATTATAGCCCTTTAATAGTTATATAAGAGGAGAGAGATCTATAAGGTTAGGTGGATTAATAGTGGTAATAATCTAGCTAATGTAATAATAAAGGCATTGCTAAATTTAGCCCTTAGGAATTTAATTAATTTAAATGAATTAATAATTTATATAGAAGGCTAGGTTAAAAGACCTATAAGGTTAGGCAAATAGGAGAATTAAGATAATAGGTTAGTAAGTATAGATTAAGGTAACTAGGTTAATTAGATTAACTATGGCTATAATAGCTAATTAGAGCTATAGATTCCTATAAAGGGATTTACTTATATATACTTTTCTTTAATTTAATTTTTATTACGTTTTTAGGCTCCTTTAGCTATAAAGAAAAAGAGAGACTACTAGTGTGGCTTTCTCTAGACCCTTAGATAATAGTTAGTCTAGCTATAGCTAAAGGTAAGTCTATAAAAGGGATGCATATAATGTAATTAGTTATATCGCGGGCATCCCTACACCGCTCGCAGTGGCTTTGTACTATAAGACTTACTTTTTCCCCTTTTTGCCTACCTTCTCTCCTTCTCTCTCTTCTCTTCTCTCTTAAATAATATTAACTATTATTAACTTTATTAAATTAAACCCCCTCTACACTAGTGCAACGTTCCTTAGTGTAACTAACAGTAAACTTTACATAAGAATAACATAAAGTATAAAGTTTATACCTAAAATAAGGGTAAAGTTAGTAAAATTAAGGAATCTAAGCCTATTATAGGCATTTACGTAGCCCTAGCTAGGCCCTAGTTAAAAAGATATATTATAAATAAGGGGTAATATAGTATTTATATAATTTAGATAAAATTCTATAAAATTCTATAGATCTTAGCTAATAAAAATAGCTAGCGCGTCCGGTTAGATGCATTTTGCACTTGTGTAAAGTTTGCACTAGCTCGTGGATCACACGCTAAACAGCTGTAGACTGTAAGCTAGGATTATTTTAGAGAGCTGTAAGGGAAAATATAGGGTATATAACGCCACAAAAGAGTATATTTATTTTTATGTGGGTGCCTTACACGAAAATGTACCCCCCATTACCTTTATTTCCTGTCTGGCATCTAATTGGCTCAATCATTTTTAAGCTAATATCTGATTGGCTTAATTGCCCCCATTGCCCCCTGTCATGTAGATTTGTAAAATAATTCAGGGGGTGTACTGTACATGTACATGTAGGCCTGCGTCTCCATAATAAAACTACGTCCAATTACGTTCATTCTTTCACGCAACAGGTCGGAAGAACGACTCGTGCTACCCTGCACTAATTTGTCCGCGGATCAAACGCACCGCCGCACCAGGCTTCCAGCTCCACATTCTCCCCGCATGACACGTTGCTCCCATCACTGTCACCGCCTGACTTACGACGCTCCTCCAAACGATCCTCATAAACTGTCTCATCCCTGCTCATCCGCTGTCCCATCTCATCTCTTCAACAGCACAAAGCTACCATCAAGCGCAGTCAATTTCCCTATCCTTAGAGAGAGAGAAAGAAAGTACTATCCTCAAGCACCATCCCCGGCAGAACATCATGGCCACCTCGAGCACCAACCCAAAGTACCAGCCTGCTCCGCAGCATGATCCAGACGACGACTTCACCCAAGCGCCACCCGCCTACGCCGAGGGCTCGTCTAGACGCGATGAAGAGCAGCGTCTCTTCGGACCTCCTCGCAGCAGTGAAGACAACCTGCCCGACGATTTCAAGGCACGTGGCCCTTCGTCGACTGCTCTTCCACATATGCGTCAAATTATGGCCATGCCAATCTGGTCATTCAATACTCCGTATCAGATAAAACTAACATGCAAAAACTCACAGTTTGGTGGCTACGTAGCCGAAGCAACAGTCGATATTCGCAACCAATTCGTCCGCAAAGTCTATACCATCCTCACTCTGCAGCTCCTTGCCACCGCGGGCGTCAGCTCCCTCACCTTCTTCAGCGACTCGTACCGAAGCTGGATCCAAGCTCGTCCCAGCCTCGTCTGGGTTTCCGTGCGTTGCCTCCATCCCCCCCAACTTTTCAATCCTAGGAAAACAAGTGCCTCCAAACTAACCTCGAAACCTTATAGCTCATCGGAGCCATGGTCTTCATGGGCCTAACCTACTGGAAACGCAAATCGTACCCAACCAACCTGCTCTTCCTCTCGCTCTTCACCTTCGCCGAAGCCTACTCTGTTTCCGTCATCGTCTCCTTCTACAAGACCTCGATTGTTCTCAACGCCGTCATTCTCACGGCCGGCATCTTCATCTTCTTGACTCTGTTCGCATGCCAGACCAAGTATGATTTCACCTCATGGATGCCCTACCTCTTTGGCGCGCTCTGGGCCCTCGTCCTGTTCGGTTTCATAGCCATGTTCTTTCCCTACAATTCGACGGCTGAGCTGATTTACGGCGGAGTTGCGGCCCTCGTTTTCAGTGCCTATATTCTTGTTGATACCCAGCTTGTCATGCGTCATCATCACGTGGAGGAGGAGATTGCTGCCTCCATCAGCTTGTACCTCGACATTATCAACTTGTTCCTCGCTATTTTGCGCATTCTCAATAGCCAGTCTGACAATTGAACGAGGGGAGACGAATATCTCGATGCGGATCCAGGCATTCGTGGGAGGCCAAGACATTCCGAGGCTGGACATTGAGAGAGATGTGATCCAGTCAATCTGCCTTTTGTGGATGGATATTGCGCGTTAGAGGGCGTGCGGTATAGGCACTCTGGGATTTTTTCGTTCTTTTTTGGTTTGGGATAGGATCGGCGTTGTTACCTCTGGGTGGATGTTTGTTCTTTTTTTCCTAGCTTTTCTATTGGAATCCATCGTCAGTCACCAAGTAGTAGCACAAACGACAGACATGATACGCTTGTATGACTTGGTACTTCAATACCATGTAATAAACTTCTTCAAACACGCACTTGGAATAAAAGAAAGGATAAAAGACCAAACATGCTGTCGTTGCAAACTGCAATATATATTCGATATTTGATTTATAAGCTCACTAAGACAGGACTAAGAGAACAAAACAAATGGGAAGATCAACCGGGCGACGCGGTACCAAGGCTAGGCTACAAACAAATGGGTTGCCAATACAGCTAAAAGAGGATATCGCGCCGGTGCTGACCAGCCCGCATACCAGAGAATGTCGACCACACGTCGTGTCCCTTTCTTGACCATTCCGCCTCAGCCACAGTATTGATTGCATCACTTGCTAGCCATCGCCGGTTCCCGCTAACAAGCCTGATTATGAGGAACCATTACTATATCAAGAGCACAGGGGGGTAACGTTGTGTAAACATGTACTCAGAATACATACACCACCAATTCTCGTCCATTTGTCTCTTTCAAAATTGGTTCGGTTCCTCCCGTCATCTCCATCATAGCCAGCTTTTAATATTGAAATGCGAAAAAGCACAGCGGCGTGGTGTAGAACAAGTGTTAAATCGAGATTTCTTTTCTTGGTTGCAGTCCAGGTGGGTGGATGGGGGGGATACGCCGATTCTTCTGGTCTTCAGTCATTATAGGGAGGAGTAAAAGCCAACGCCGACAAGAGATTTCTAAATAGACCAACGTCGCATATCTTCCTTTTGTTTTCAGCATATCACTGAAAGACCTGTCGTCTCGCTGGACTCGAATTAAGCTTCGTGATCGCCATTGGCCTCGGCAGGCACGCTCATAGAAGCAGCCGAAGTCTCTCGCTGCATACGGGCCTCGATCTCTCGGAGCTGTGACTCGCGAGCCAAAAGCTCCTGCCGCTTCTCGTTGATCTCGCGCTGGACCTTGATTTCGATCTCGCGCAATTTCTCTTCTTCTCGTCGGAGCTGTTCCTCCTTGAGGCGAACGGACTGCGACGCAAGGTCCTCGGGGTTCATGGAGCTGTCGATGCTTAAAAAAAAAAAAAAAGACATCAGGTCAGCAAAGGAGTCAAATCCTTTGGGCTAATTTAAATCACGACTTACTTTCCAGCAGAACCATCCACGCTCTTGGAGAGCTTCTCGGTACGGTAGTTCTCATACAAGAAGTCGTGGGTAATTTCCTTGAGATCAGCCAGGTGGCTATGGAGGAGAGCAGACCGAATGGCGAGGAAGTCGGAGTGGCGAGGGTTGTCAACCTCGACATCACCCCATGGATACTGGCGAGCGCGGACCTTGCGGCCGCCAATCTCAACAACGTCCTCAGAGCCAACAATGGCAAATGGCATGAGGCCTCGGAGCTCAGCATTCTCCTCGACAGTGTCCTCATCATCTTCCTCGATGTCGTAAGGGAAGTTGTAAACAGGAATACGGTAGTGTTCAATATCCTCCATAACAAGCTTCTTCGACTCGGCCAACTCGGCGGGGGTCAGGGAATCGGCACGTCCAATGACAGGGATGACGTTGCATCGGGGAGCGAGGCGCTTCATGAGTTCGATATCAAGTTCTCGAAGACTGCCGATCACGCGTTAGGAGGGCTGGATCATGGACTGGTTTGCATATTCAGCAACAGATGCACTCACCCATGGCCAGTGGGGGTGATAAGGTATAGCATGGCGTGGACACGGTTGTCCCTGAAGCGGGGGTTACGCTTGATGCGAGATTCCTCGGCCAAGATGTCATCGTATTGTCTCTCGAGGTATCCGACAATCTCTGAAAAGCTGTTTCAAATTTAGTATAGCCGTCACTACAGTGATATGCGCGGCGGTACCAGGGAATGACGACGGCCTACCTAGCTTCGTTGTCAATCTGATCACCGAACCCAGGGGTATCGACGATGGTCAGCGAGATACGAGTACCCTCCTCATCGAGTTCAAGCTCTGCAAAATCCCGTCATCGTCAGTCATGTATTTCCTGTCGGATCGTTTCTCGTCTTCGTCGGACAGCTGCAAACCACGTACCGACAGTGACAGGCTTGATCTTGACACCATCCTCAACGTGGGCATCGGTGGGATCATCGTCATTCTTATGCGTAAGGACATCCTTGTTGCAGAGCGTGTTGACGAAGGTGGTGCGACCTTTAGACACATAGACGGTTAGCGATACGTGCACAGACAAGTGCAAATTCCGGACGGCAAGTTATTGAATCTGGGAGACGAGGCATGTTGATCAAGATTGGTATGGCCAGGACGTACCAGTTCCAGAGGCACCGCACACCATCAAACAGAACTGAATGCCCTTCTTGACATTCTTCTTTTTTCGAAGCATCTTCTGTTATAGGATAGACGTGTCAGCAAATCATCATGTCCCTCGTTTGATTTGTGTCAAGCTTTTATCAGCCACGCAGAGCACAATTGTTGAGCAGGTTGACATCGTTGCGGGCTGGGCAGGTATGCGTCCAGGGGGTGGGCGGGAGCTTGTGAGAAGACACGTACAGTAGCGGCGGACGACATCTTGACTGAAACTGCGGGTTGGAGATACTGGCCGAAGGAGAAGAACAGCGACGACGAGAGAGCGTCAGATGATCAAAGTTGAGAGGATGGGGGGAAGACAAGGCTGCGTGGATATTGCAGAATGGCAGAGCAACTCGCTGGATGAGGAAAAAGAAGGACGGAGAGAGGTACGCTTGGAAATGGGATGGCGGACAGGACGTTGCTGGAGTGGTGGACTCGGAAAAGGTGAGGCAAGGGGGTGGAGGAGCAGGTACGAGCACGGGTTGGTGCTCCAGTCAAGTGGCAGTTACTTTAATAAGGGAACTAGCTGTATAGTAGACCACGCAATACGGAGTGCTAATTTCACGCCTGGAGCAGCCAATCAACTGCCCCCGGTAGCTGGCAGGAATAACTGTCATAGTGCCGACTTGTACCGTTGTACGGCTTGTGACGAGGAGCTTTCTTCCTCTTCTTCCTCTTCCCCAACTTTATTTTCTTGGTTGTCCTGTGGTTTAGCATTTTTCTCAGGGGTTCACTAAACTAAAAACAAGGGATCACGCCCTAAAAAATTGTCAGTTTCAGTCCAGAGCAGAGTAGAGAAATACTAGGCACCTGGGTTCATCTCGCAATGTGCCACCACATCACGATGAGCTACTACTACCACTACCACTACGGAGTACGACGCACTTTTACAGGCACTCAAAAGTGATGGCGACTCCGTCCAGCACGAATGGTGCTGCAGGGTTCATCTCGTCCATCCCGTCCCGTCCAATTGGCGGTAGAATGAGCCGTTAATAGGGCCAGACCGACCGCCTTTGTGCAGGTAGCCTGAGGTAGGTCCTGTTTGACGTGGTTGTGGGAAAGTGTTGAAGAGGCCAATAAAGCGCATGTTGTCGCCTTTTCGACCAGCGGCTTCTACTCCGCACAGGCAATCACACTATCGATCGTATGTACACCATGATTTTCTCAACGTTCAATCACGCATACTTTGCTGTTATTTTGTGAGTTCCTTTTCGTCAACCCCTTGTTGATCTCATCGTGGTCGTTCAGGCCAAGGCCTCTGATTGCTGGATGTCCCCGCCCGTGCGCGACGCTAACCTGATTGGATGAACCCTGGAGTCCGGCAGTTCTTCGGCAGGGCACTATTATGGACCATGGTGTTGCATTATCATCACGTGTTGTCGCTTTTTTTTGGTACCCTGTCACTTGGCGACGAAGAGATGACAGACAACTTTTCAACACATGGACGAGAGAGTTAAGTTCTTAGTATTCTTTTTTCATGTAGGTCACTCATACTCAATCTCTCTTCTTTTTTATCTCATCAATACCATAAAAGGTTTGTCTCGTCTTGCTCGTCTTGCTCGAGGTATTGAGGCTGTTTCAGGTAGACAGACTAAGCTGTATGTTATGCGAGGCTGAGGCTGTCTCTGTCATGCGTGGTGGCGTCTCTGACCATTCGACGTGTTTGGCCTTGCCTTTCCTTGCATCTGCTCCTTTGTCTAATAATCAATATCGTCAACCCTTTTTTTTCTTCTCTCGATTCAAATGGGGATTTCTGGAGAAGCCTTTTCTCGCTTCTGCTCTTGAATACTTCATCCAAGCATTAATCTCGTGTGCCTTCTGGTCACCGAGCATCGCTTCGTTAGGATTGGTCGCGGAAGCTCGAACTCGATGAGCTAGGCAGAAACAGAACATAGACAACAACAACAACAACAACAACATCATCATCATCATCATCATCATCATCGTGCAAGCGTCTCTGCAACGTTTGGGCTCACCTAAGTTCGGACTGCCGACGCAAACCCCGCTCGAAATGCCTCGATATCTTGACAAATAGTGCTGCTGGATTTTTGTCGCGCGCAACAAGGCATCTATCTATCTCACTTCGCACACTCACCAACACACAAAGTGTCATCCGCCCACGACCCGTTTCTCATTCCTTGCGACCACGCCTCATCTCATCATGAATGTCCGCCCACCCATAGAGTCGTCGAGCCCGACTGCCGTGCTTTCCGTCGCATTCAACAGCGATAGTAGCTGCTTTGCGGTTGGCCTGGAGTCAGGAATATGCAGTATGTTGCGCTGTCGCCCGCCCAAGCCAACCATGTAATTCCACTTAACAAGATGGCGTAGTTTTTCATACAAAGTCATGCTTGATGAAGGCATCAAGAGGTATAACTTGCAAGAATGACAGCTATGATGCGGCATATTCTCATTTTACTAATACTTGGTCCAGACTTTAATGCTGGCATAGGCCTCGTTCAGATGATGGGCATGACCAACTACCTCGCTCTTGTCGGTGGTGGCAAATCACCAAAATTTGCCATGAACAAGGTATTTCAAGCTGCCATATAGATTCTCCTAGAAGGCTTCGCCTCCAGATCTGACTCGTTACGTCCAGGCTATCATCTGGGATGACATGAAAGGTAAGATTGCGCTTGAGATATCAGCGCTCAGCTCCGTTCGCGGCGTCCAACTCGGCCGTGAACGCGTCGTTGTCACTCTCCAAAGCAGTGTTCGCGTGTACTCCTTCTCCAAACCACCAAACCTGCTCCACGTTTACGAAACTGCAGATAACTTTCTCGGCCTGTGTTCACTGGCAAACAAGCAGCTCGCGTTTCCCGGCAGAACTGTCGGTCAGATCCAGCTCGTCGAGCTTGCGACGGGCAACGTCAGTATCATTCCTGCGCATTCGTTGGCCCTGAAAGCTATTCAGCTGAGCACTGATGGAGAGCTACTCGCGACGGCTAGCGAGGCAGGGACTCTCATTCGTGTCTATTCGACCAGCAACTGTGCCAAGATTGCAGAGCTTCGGAGAGGAATCGATCCGGCGACGATATTCTCCCTCGCCTTCTCTCCCTCAGGCGCCATGTTGGCGTGCACATCAGACAAATCAACTCTTCACATATTCGATATCCCCAATTCAAAGCGGCAATCAATACGGCGTAGTCAACATTTCGGGGCAAACGAGGCCGACTCCGGAAAATGGGGCATCCTCGGCAAGATCCCCCTCATGCCTCGCATGTTCTCAGATGTCTACTCATTCACGTCTGCGCCCTTTGAGGCCGGTGACGAAACTATGATTGGGGGAATACCCTTTTCAGAGGGCACCGTGCTTGGAACCATGCGCCCTGCAAAAGGGATAATAGGCTGGACTGGCGAGGACAGTCTTGCCGTCGTGGGGGCTGGTCGAGACGCCAGGTGGGAGAAGTTTGTCCTTGTAGATGGAGAAAATGGAAAGCGCATCTGTGTGAGGGAGGGATGGAAACGATACCTGGGCAATACGTAACATTTAACGACTAGGGGTGGAAGTTCCGATTTTTTAGGTCATGTTGCATACCATTTTGGGACGTTGGGGGTTGTTCATCCTGATCTTTTTCTCACAATTTTACACATGCTTTTTGGTCGAAATTTAGGCGAGGCGCTACTTGTTCACGATACCAATACTACCAACATCACAACTTTGAAACTCCTTTGATGATGCGTGCGTCATGATACCTGTATTAGTCTCTGTGATGTCGCGGGGAACGACTCCGACTTCTTCGTTTTCTGCCATCTTCGCCTCTCCAACGTTTCGACCCCGACCCAATAGATCTATCTCGTCCGTGTCTCCTTCTGTCATGGTCATGGTCACGGTCACGGTCTCGATCCCGACCATCATCTCTATCGCGTCCTGTATCCTTGCGCCTATCTCTATCTTCGTCGTCACCGCAATGTCGTCGTTCTTTTCGTCTTTCGTCTCGAGAATCATCACCCCTATGACTGCGCGGGTCGCGGTCCCTATGTCTGTCCTTGCTCCGATCTCTGTCCCGATGCCTATGCCGTCTGTCCTTGGCCTGTGGTGATTCGTTCCTCCTCCGATGCGACCTGTGTCCATGACCATGTCTGCGAATATTCTCCCTCTTCTCCGCTTTTCTTCTCGCCTCCTCGACCTCCTTCTTCTTCTCTTCCACCAGAAATGCCTTCATCGGATCGTCCTCGTCATGATCTCGTATCAAGATGGCGAGCTCTCTCTCTTCTGGCAAAACTGGCCGCTGCGACGCTTTCCCCTGCTCACTTTGCTCATCATCAGGCTTCAGTTTTCCCTCCTTGCGCATCATAGCCTCCCAACTGACGTCAAACTCGGCAGGGTCCTCATCGTCCCTCGCCTTGTATCTCGCATGGTCGACACTGATGATCCGTCCTCCAACGTCAGCTCCGCCGAGATTATCGACGGCGAGGTCTGTGCTGCGCTGGTCTTCGTACTGGAGCCACCCGAAGCCTTTTGATTTTCCCGTCTCTTTGTCGCGAGCGAGTTTGAGAAAGGTCGGCTCGCCGAACTGAGAGAAAATGGTTATGACGTCGCCTTCGGTCATTTCATAGGGAAGGCCCCCGAAGTAGATGTATGCTGTGTCGCGGTAGTCAACGTGCCATGATCCTTCTGGAGTTCTGAGCAAAAAATGGTCAGTGGTGGGATTTTCCATCTCCTGATGGGTCAGACGGAGAACAAGGTACTTACATTCCATTTTCTATTTCTTTCTTGTTGAGATCTTGGATCGCTTTGATTTTGTTCATTGCGAAGACGTAGCGGGCGCCATTTCCGACAGCGACAGACGTGGATGTTGGGACCAGACTTCATCATCATCGGCAAGCTCTGCCCCAGTGGTGGGGCGCTGTTGGATCCTGCGTGTCACAGTGAGTGACACCCCCCTGGGGGCACAGGGCATGAACCAACCTAATTCGCTGCCTCGGTAGATTTGGTGCGGGTCAATTTCCGGACCGTCGAGCTCCATGTCCAAGGTTCGTACACAGGAATCGCAATGTGGTAAGGAGGGAAGGAACGTTTTGTCGCTCGGTCATTGGTTGTCACCAAGAACAAAGGACGATTCGGACGAAATCGAAACTGCTTGTCGACACGATATCTGCAGCCTGTCGAACCGCAGGCGAAGATGCCTCCACTGTAACGCCTGAATCTCCCGGAAAAGAATCCCCTTCCCCTGACATCACTACGCGGTTCTTTCGCCCACCGACACGCTAGGACGAGCTTATCGAGCGAGCCACACGCGTTTCAAGCCACCACATCAGCTTCTTATGATCTGGGCTCGAGAGTTTTCTCGGAGCTTGTTTGGGAGAATCGCACGAAACAGAATACCGTGAACCCGTGCCGCTGCCATGGCGAGCAGAAACGAAAGGGTGTCGACGTACACCTCTGGCTCAGGTGAAACCGAAGGTCGAAACGGCGAACAGAAGAGAAATCTGTGGACGTCCATGCTGGAGTCGGTCGCCAGTGGCAAACGTCTTCCACAAAAGAACCTGCTCGTGCTAGGTAAATGGGCCCTTGCCCTCATTTTTTCAAAGCAATCGTAATCTCGAAATGCTAACGTTGGAAAACCAAAAGGCGGTACCCCTGAGACGCAACGAGAATTTATCGAATCACTATCCAGCTCAGAAGGAAGACGCACCTTTGACCGACAGAAAACCCCACCCGTCGCCAACAACTTTGCTCTAGGTTATACATACTACGATGTGTTGGACGCCGACCAAGATGGTGCGTATTGAGCCGCTGCGAGAGTGTCGTGCACCAGGTTCAGGCGGATCTAACAATGCGCCTAGATACACTGGCACGAGTATCGCTTTACTCACTATCACAGCCGTCAAACGAATTTGCTTCACTCGTGTCGCCGCTGCTCAACGCCGAGACCGTTCCCCACTCAGCCATTGTGATCCTGCTGGACTGGTCGCAGCCGCATCAGTGGCTTCGCCAGGTCTGGAAATGGATCCAGGTCTTGGAGGAGGTCATGGGCAGAGTGGACGCCGAGTCACGAAACGAGATGGAAGAGGTCATGGCATCATGGAAAGAGCGCGGTCGTGGAGGCGCCGCCATCAACTTGGATGGCACGCCGACGGCCTCTTGCCCTTGGGACCAGGAGAATGGTCTGAACCCTTGGGACTACCGCTTTGTGTGGTCTGTCAGAATGTAAGTTCTGTTCACCTCCAACAGACAGATTTCATCTCCGAACCACCAAGGTGACAATGTTTTCAGGCACAAAAAATGGAATTTCTCGAAAAGAACAAAGGCTGGAGAGAACCTGATTTTGATACCGTTTTACAATATCTACGAACAATTCTCCTTCGACGTATGTCGCTCAAACTTTGCAAAGCCCCCAACACCGACATGTTGAAACTCAAAGACGGCTAACTTGTCACCCACAGACGGCGCCTCTCTCATCTACACCTCCCAAAACACACCCTCTCAGCTACCCCTCCTCATACACTCTACTCTCGGAATCACCTCACTGCTCAAACGCCAACCTCTCAAGCACAATGTCATTGACCGCGACAAGATCGTTGTCGCGCCCAACTGGGACTCTTGGGGCAAGATCCGCATCCTCGGCGGCACCTTTGACGCCGAGCTCGTCTCCAAAGGCTGGGAGAAAGACATCAAGCTTCCGCCAGGATCCAACCCAGGCGTAGCCGAGGACGTCGCGCCTACCGACGAAGACGCGGATGCGCCTCCAACAACGCCCGTGCATCACGGTCCTAGCGCCATCACTCAGTACGAAGAATGGTGTCGTGACCCCAACAGCGGTGGCTTGGCCGTCGTGGAAAGCGCCATGAACGACGGCAAGACCGTGGGCGTGAACAGTGAACACCCCCAGGATTTCTTCGAGAGACAGCTCAAGATCCTCGAGGCGTTCAAGGCCAAAGCCCCCGAGAAGGGTGCCGCCAACGGCGACCATCTTTCTTCCTCACGGCGGGTCGATTTCCCCGAAGAGAAGAGCGTGAATGATCACATTGGACCCGTTCAGTTCAACATGGGTGGTATACAAGTCGATGCCGATGACATGCTGCAGCGTCTAAAGGTATAATCCGCCCTTCTTTTCAAACCTCCCATCACAGCAAGCGTACCTACCTCACAGCCCACCGGAAAAAAAAAAGAAGCATCGAATTTCACCACTTTTTCACTAACAATGTCGCAGGACCGAAATGCACACGTCTCCTCCCCAGATGAAGACTACCAACTTGATGATGAGGATGCAGGCCCACCGAGCAACATGTCCACCACAAATTTCGACAACGAGCAGCTGCAGAGCTTCTTTAGTAACTTGATGAATAGGACGGCCGGAGCGGCGGATAGCCCGAGGTCATAGTGAAGCACGTCTTGACAAGAAGACTTTTTTTTTGACGAGGAAACAGGGGAGATTCCATTGATAGGCAACCGTTATTGTAAAATAGATACCCATGATTGAGGAAGTGGTGAGATAGAAACAGGGACAGAATTCAATGGACCTGGATGTCAGTGTTGTGCTCTTTTGCTTGCTTTTTGCATCGCAGCACGGCACGGCACGACATGGCACACACAACACGGGGTGAATTGAGGAACATAATGAATGATGGTGCCGACAACGCGAATGACCAGGATATCTGCAAGCTGTCAAGCACCAGAACAACAGAACTGGCAAAGACTACGCCTTTTCCCGCCTCCCCTTGTACTGCACGTCCGCCACAGGCCCGCTGAAGCCCAACCGTGCCGTGACCACGGCCCCCAACAGGCCGGGGAACAGCCACGGATGCTGCAGCATTTCTGCCTCGAAAGCGTTAACCGTCCCCCTAGCCAGGGCAGAGTAGGTCTCGTCATCGAGCAAAGCGCCGAGACGGAAGAGATTCGACGCGGCGACGGCGTTGACGGACGGGAGCGACGTGTCCATGCCGTCCTTGAGGCGGAGAATGGTGTGCGGTGATGTAGATGATGTGGAGAAGAAAGCGCCGGCTTGGGGGTCGTGGAAGAGTGAATTTTGAGTTTCTGGTGCGCCGGGGTGGTTAGTCGTGTGCGGGTTGTGTAAGAAGAGGAAGAAGAAGAAGAAGAACAAAAGAACAAAAGCGAGGCTTGGAAAAAACTTACTTTGGAGGACATCTGCGAACTCAAGGAGAGATTCGTCTCCAGTCGCGGTGAAGAGGTCCAAGAGACCGTTGATGAGGTATGCGTAATCGTCGGCGAAGCCTTCAGTGCCGCGACCGTCTTGCCATATTCTGTACAGGACTTTGGATGATGCGTCCCAGAGGTTCGTCTGGATAAAGTTGGCGGCGGACTGGGCGGCAGCGAGGTACTTGTGGCTGTGGGTAGTGGCGACGCTCTTGAGGGCAATGGACGCCCGAGCGAGGGATGAGATGACGACACCGTTCCAGGCTGTAATGACCTTATCGTCGAGCTCGGGACGCGTTCGCTCCTTGTCTCGTCGGGCTTTGAGCTCCTGTCTGGCTGTCTGGATGTACCGCTGCACTGTCGCCATGGGCAAGTTGAACTGTTTGCTCAGCTCGTCGGGGGTCTTCACAATGCGCAATATGTTCTGGTTGAAGAAGTCGTCATTTGTGTCGTGGTCTTCATCGACGTTGCCGTCTTCTTGGACGTCCCAGTGAGCAGCGGCAACTTGGCTGATTTGCTTGTCTTGGCCCGACGCATCTACTACCGAGTCGAACTCGCGCTTCGTCCATAGGTAGTATGCGCCCTCTTTCATTTCCTTGTCTCCTCGTCTCATGAAGGAGTCCGCAGCCTCGCTAGACGCCAGTCCGCCGCTGGGCAAAGCGATGGGTGCAGAGCTCAGATATTCGGCCAGCTCGATCAGCGTATCGAAAAACTCACTTTCGACTTTCCCGCCAGCGAGGCGCCAAGCGTCGAGATAGAGGGTCAACAATAGAGCATTGTCGACAACGAGCGTTTCGAAGTTGGGGATACTCCAGTCTGGCGTTACGGAGCAGCGAGAAAAGCCAGTAGCTCCAATGTGGTCATGCAACGCACCATCTCGAATTCTGCGCAGTGTGTCTACAGCCATGTCGCTAGCATGCCTACACTCGGCCTCTCCGACTACGTCCTGCACGGCTGACGGGGCAGCGTTGAGCTGGAGCAGAAAGGCCAGTTTGGGAGGAGTCAGAAACTTGGGCGCGAGACCGAAACCACCATAGACAGGGTCAAAGGTCCCCGCGATATGGGTGTAGGCTTCTTCCAGTTGGTCCAGGTCAAGTTCACTTGACACCTGCGTGTCCTTCTCGTGAGCCGCCTGCGCCGCCTGCGCCGGAAGCTCAGGAACGGTGGGAATCGCCCAGCTGGGTGTTGCAATTGGGATTGGGAGCGGGCCGCAGATTCCTCGAGTTCCCAATGTGCCCTCAGCAGCGAATTCTCGCAACTGGCCTAAAACTTCCGATGCCTCTTTGCGACACCTTGCTTCTTGGTCTCGCCAGATATCTCGAACCTTTTTGAAGACTGTCAAAAAGTCCGGCGTTTCGTCCTCGTGCTCGGCAACGGCTCGACGAGAGGTGCCCGGTCCAGGCCAGTAAGTGCCTCCGAATACCGGCTCCAAGTCGGGAGTGACAAAAACATTTAGCGGCCAGCCTCCCACATTGCTCACTGCTTGTACGTAGTTCATGTAAATAGTGTCGATGTCGGGTCGTTCTTCTCGATCCACAATTATGGGAACAAAGGATTCGTTCAAGACGCTCGCGCATTCCGCATTAGAGAATGACTCTTGAGCCATGAGCCGACAGACTATGGCCAATTAGCTGGTATCATCTTGGCGATTTTGTCAGGCCGAAACGTACAATGGCACGCCTTGTACCCGACATGCAGGAAAATGAGCTTATTTTCCCGCTTCGCCCGTTCGATGGAATCCGAGTCTAGAGTTTGCCATCTTACCAAACTGTGCAAGCCGCTTCGCACAAAATGACTCTTGCTCGAGGCAGTTCTGTTCTCTAACGGCGCTGGTTGAGCAGTCGCTCCCGGGTCGGTGACTGATAAAACAGCTCCCATTGCTCCTCTTGCCGCAGCCGATGCGGTAAGTTCTGATACAAGCATCGTAGGAAGAAGAGGCGATGAAAAGCTAGGAAGCAAGAAAAGGGCAACGGGTTGTTACGTTACTATCGAACGGCCCGCGACTAGCCAAATCCGACGAAGACGGCGGGCGGGGCTGGTCCAAGATGGGACGATAAGACGTTGGAAACTAAGTTTGGGGCGGGGTCGAGCGAGAAGTCGTTTGGTCGACACAGGGACTGGACCTTTTCTGGCGTCGTGTCGTGTTGAGAGTCTGTCGCCCTGCCCCCCAAGTGGCCCAAGGTAGACGGATATGTGTTGCGACAGCAAGGATTGAGCCTCATCTAGTGGCGCACATGACGAGGCGGTGGTCGCAAATGGAGTTCTTGGGAAGAGAGCAAGCAGGAAGGTGGGGGGGGCATCTCGAGTTTTCGTGGGGGTTTCTAGCACGTACATACAAAGGGGGGATACATGTAGGTAATGCATGTAATGATATTAGTCGAGTTATGATTAATTGAAGGAGAGAAAATCCTATGCGTCTTCTAAAATTAGGGGTATAGCATGTTTCCTAATTAATAGTACGGAGTATTATGTGCTAATGGGTTATACATACCCCTTTAGCTTGCTTGCTTATGTAAGCTTCCAAGCTGAGCCCCCTAGTCACATGACTTATCATCCATGTACTCCGTAGTCGTCCATTCCGTTGCCCAAGCAAGTTCTCCTCATAGCCTCGAAGGACGCTGGCCGTCATAGCTGTGATGGGTGTTGTAGGCCGCTTTTCCTGATTTTTATAGTTACCCCGAAGCCGTTCATGAGACCATGACAGACAGGCATGCTCACATGATGTCACACCCATTATTACCAAGTCATACTTTGTCCGGTGAGCTGTTGAGCATCGAACACTGTCTGCGCCTCATCCGGAGCCAAGTCCACTGGAGATGACTTGTCGCGAACTACCGGCCAGGTGAGCCCCTTAGTGCCCACCGCTTTGCATCATGCCCTGACATACAATTGCTTGCTACAAGGATCCTCCGAGGGCCGATTACACGCCGTGGCTCGCCGCATTGACTCACGCCGCATCAGAACCTTCTGCGAGACATACGGATCGACGCTTTTCAACGTGATACAGGTAGCCTTGGCTCTGGTCTTACGTTGCTACACTGGCACAGATGATGTTTTCTGTGGCTACCTAACATCTGGACGAGACATTCCGCTCTCGGGCATTGAGAATGCAGTTGGTCTGTTCATCAATCTGTTGGTGTGTCGCCTACAGTCGGATAGCAACCTTCCAATTCTGTCAATTTTGCAAAGAAACGAAAGCGACTTTATTCGCAGTCTCGACCACCAACATTGCTCGCTAGCGGAAATACAGCATGATTTGGGCTTCAGCAGGGAGCCGCTTTTCAATTCAATCATCTCATATCAGGCTGCTTCCCCGATCCAAGCACAAAACTGGGGCAGGCACATGGCGAACACGCGCTGGCCTTAGTAGAGATAGTCGGAGGAGAAGACCCAATAAGGAATCAAGGTCTTGGTCTTAAGCGGCGAAGCTGTCGAGGTGGAGAACATCAAAACCTGGGCACAGTCGGTTCATCTCATCAATGCATACGGGCCAGCCGAGTACTCCGTAGACTGCGTCGTCAACGATCAGGTGGTTTCCAGTCCTTCGAGCATCGGATACGCGAGTGGCGTAACCTGCTGGATCACTGATAGAAACAATCCCGCTCGACTACTCCTCATCAGCGCTATTGGGGAGTTGCTTGTCAAGGGTCCCGCCGTCAGGCGCGGGTATCTACATGATGGCGAACAATCTCTTAGACCTTCATCGAACGACCCCTATGGCTCGGGGATTTCAGAGGCCATGGTTGCTCTCCGCGACACGTATACAGGACCGGAGATCTCGTTCAGTATCTACCTAATGGCTCCCTGAAATATGTTGGACGCCGTGACAGCCAAGTCAAGATCCACCGTCAGCGTATCGAACTAGCGGAAGTCGAATCTCATCTGCGCCGTCTCTTTCCAGGATCATAAGACGTAGCTGTGGAGGTGCTTCAACGACCAGACGCCACATTCCAGGAGGTATTGATGGCGTTTATAGGACGACGGGCACTTGAATCTACGGGAGAAGAATTTCAGATTCTTGAATCCAGCCAAGAGTTTGTCACTGATGTCCACACGCAGAATCGCGTCTCCTTCAGAATGTGCCTCAGCACACGGTTCCGGCCATGCTCCTTGCCATCAATCATACTCCGTTGACTAGATCGGGCAAGATTGATCGATCCAAGCTGCGTAGCCAAGCAGCGAAGATCGCATGGACCGACGGGGCCTCCGGAACACATAACACATCCCAACGATCATTGACCTAGACCGAGCGCAAAATAAAGTTGATGGTTACCCGGGTGCTAGAGGTTAATCCAGATGTCATCAGCATGGACTGTGGCTTTTTCCAGATGGGCGGTGACTCCATCACGGCCATGCAGCTAGTATCCCTCGCTCTTCATGAGGGTCTCTTGGTAACCGTAAGACAGTTATTCAACTTGCCAGTGCTAGCAGACCTTGCGAGAGAAGCCCAACGGTCCACGGCCGTATTGCATTCGACAGTATCTGTCGCCAAACCTTCCAAAAGACACAGATCACGAATTGTGGAGCGGTTTGCATTGGGCAGGCCTGCCCTTCCAAGAGGATGACGTGGCTGATATCGTTTCTGCGACACATGTTCAAGCCTTCTCCGCAACCCGGCCGCAGATCTACTGGCTCCTGGAGCTCCCCGGGCCACTGGACTATACTTGGCTGAAGCAGGCCTGCCAAGAACAAGGGAAGCTCGGGAGCTTAAGAAAGGGTCAGTGATGATCAAGCTTGCCGTGGGTCCCAGCCTGACAGCAGGACGAAAGAGAAGAGCGCGCCTGGTTTAGTGGTAATTTTAATATATTTTTACGCTCATTTCATTCGTTGTGGCTAATGCATCGGATCTGTGAAGAAATCCGTGTTGCTAGTAATACCTAACTAGTAAGATAAGTAACACATAAATACATGCAGAGAGTTTGCCTTGCGCCACCCACGACACAATCATGCTTATTCTGTACTCAACTACAGAATGTCTTGACGTCGCAGGGGATTCGCAAGCAAAGCATGAACTCAGTCTACAACACCAGGCAAATGGCACAGCCAAGTATCACGATATTCTTGTCGGAACACACACGAGTCTCCGACAAGGTCAGCCTTTAACCACAGAAAACTGCGTCAGCAACTGCTGCAGCGGGTTACCTATGCAAGACGAGGCTACAGGCACGCAGTGGTATTTATATGCTTACTCCCTCCGAACAGCAATGATATATCCAATACACCCATTCGCAATCAGATGATAAGTGCAGTGCGAGCCAGTGCGTTTACACAATACGAGAGCAGCGCAAACCCAAAGTACTGAATGATGGGATAGGCCCGGCCGGGTTCCCGCGCACCAGGTCTCTTTGACACTCACAGGCAATCCAAGAGTCATCTGTGTGTCTGTTTCACCACGGGTTCTTGACAGTTGGCGTGACGGGAAGCAACCCGTGGTGTTGCTGTTGAACAAGGCCAGCGGCTAGACGAGGGCACGCGACGCTTCGCGATTGGATTATCAAAAAGGCATGTCGTTTTCGTTGCGACTAGTGAGACTTTGATTTCATTTCAGATTCTGATGCTCCTACGTGCGTGATGAAAACATATTTGATTCGCGTGGCGGCGGCCACGGTGTCGGGTTGGGGGTGGTGATGACATAGCCGCGAACTTCATCGTGTACAAAAGGGATGTGACGAGAAAGAAGTGGATGAACTGTGCAACGCTGCACGGAATATGAGGGGTATATAGGTTCAAATAAGTCCGAGCCTTTTGGAGTTGGACCTTCCAAACGAACTAATTTCTTGCCTTTTACCAGAGATTACCGTGGAATGGCCAAACATACTCCGCTGAAAGAATCTTTGGAAAATTCAGAGTTCGACTCCCGTCGGTATTCTTTTTGTCTTTTTTTTTTTTTTTTTTTTTTGGTGTGGGGGTGTGGGGGTGTGGGGGTGTGGAAGGGCCTCGGCTCAACTCCGCGCTTTTATTACGGAGTACACGCGCAACGTATCGTACGTAGCCAATGCAGTAATTATGGTACCAACTGCATGTTTTACTCCGTAAAACGACGACATTTTTGTAAATTAGCGCCGACGTCGTCACATCATCTGTTTTGCTTTGCGCTCAACTCTGGTAATTCGCTCACCCGCCGTGCGTTTTGGATGCCGCGTCAAAAATCATACATTGCTAGAAAAGAACCTAGTTAACAACAACTGCCTCCCTCCCTTCCAGAGGGGAACCACTCGAGGCGACACCCGGATCGGGACGGACGGACATCGCTTCTGCGGGCAAGACGTTTGATCAGCTCATCCCGCGTCATCTCCATGTTTATTCTTTCTTGCTTCACCAGGCCTTGTTAGTACTACTCTCGTGGTAGGTCGTGTTACTCTTTCGAAGGATTGAAGAAAAAAACAGGGAGCGGAGGATGAGTCGAAACTACGGACACGGCATCGTCCATGTTGATGTGGCCGGGTCGAAGGATTTTCCGCCGGATGACTCACAAGTGTGCATAGCAGAACGCACCTATAAATGATGCCGTGTGAAGTCCACTCAGTCAGTCAGTCAGTCAGTCAGTCACTCGACCACATCGAACCCTCACAAAAATCGTCGTCACCCTGATGGAACCCATCGTACTGGACGGGCGAACGGGCGAAGGCGGCGGCCAGCTCGTCCGGTTGGCGTGCGGCCTCGCAGCACTCACTTGCCAGCCCGTCACGATCCAGCACGTCCGAGGCAATCGTAGGGGCGGAAGAGGAGGCGGTACGTCGAGTCCATCAGATTGCACCATCCCCTCCTGATTGCACAGGATGGTCTCTGGCCGTCCATCTTCTGACACAAGATACACAGGTCTCAAAGTACAGCACGTCACCTCCCTTTCATGGCTCGCCAAAGTCACAGACGCAGAGGTCCATGGCCTCGCCGTCGGGTCCGAGAACCTCACGTTCAAGCCCAGGCGCTCTCCTGCGGAGCTTGTTCAAAGAAACTTCGAGATTGAAGCCGACACAGATGCCGCGAGCGCATTACTCATTCTACAAGCCATCTTCCCTTACGTTCTGTTCGCCGGCAACGACACCAATGAGCCCGTGGTGCTGCATATATACGGCGGCACCAACGTCCACTGGTCGCTGAGCTACGAATACTTCGATCAGGTCCTCATGCCGGTTCTCGAAGAGAGATTCGGAGTTCGTGTCCAACGGGAGCTGAAGATACGGGGCTGGAACCTAGGACCCCGTTCACGGGGTCATATTGCCCTTGCAGTTCATCCTGTTCGCAGGGGTGAATCGCTCAAGTTTATGCCCCCGCCGCCGCGATTTGCATATCCTTCTTCCTATAAAGTTCTCAGAGTCGATGCAAGCATAATCGCTCCCCGCGCTTCTCACGAAACCGTCCAAGAAGAGCTTGGTAGATCTCTAGGACAAGTATACCCCGATGCAGAGATCCACTTCGAGATAGTAGAGGACTCAGGTCACGACACCAGATGGTACATCCTTCTCGTTGCTCACTCACCGGGCAGCATCCGATGGGGCCGAGACTCGCTCTTCTCCATGCCAAAGAAACTCAAGTCTACTCGGGAGAAGTTCATACAGAGTGCTTGTGCGAGGCTCTGCGAGGCGCTGTACGAGGAGACTTCTCTGGGCGGAACGGTCGATGAGTTCCTTCAAGATCAGCTGGTTGCCGTGCAGGCCCTCGCAGAAGGATTCTCGACGTTTCCGAGGGGCGGGATCTCGTCGCAGTCAACGGACGGCCTGGTAGAGAAGCTGGGGACAATTGAAGTGCGGGATGATACGGGGACGAGAAAGGAGAAGACACATGAGCCGTTTGGAAATGGATCTACGCATACGACAACGGCGAGGTGGGTGGCGAGTAAGCTTTTGCCTGGGGCAGAATTCCACCAGGAGGGGGATACGGTCAAGGGAGTGGGTTTCTGTGTATGATGGGTTTTGTGTTGTTGATGAGAACGATGTCATGGTTATGAAGGGATACGTGCGCAACTCTGGTCACGTGCATGTACCATCATTCATTCAGCAAATTGTCCCGATGCATACTACTTGGTTGAACAGCACACACAAATCTAAATAGGAACATTTCCAACCCGGAATTGCGCCCACGCCAAAGGCCGGCCCCTCGTGGCACGGATTTTGACGGAGGTTGTTGAGATGACATGGGGGGTCCCCACACGTGCACCAGTTGCCAGCTGCCAGTTGCCAGTTGCCAGTTGCCCCAGCAGTTATGTACAGTGGGGTGGGTTGCAGTTGCCCTGCCAGACGCGGCGAGACGCCAACCAAATTTCCAGCGTCAAGAATCTTCAACAAGGTCCCTGACAACAGACAACACCAAGAACAACACAAGACGCCAGCCAATCCCACTTCACCCGTCACCACATCTGAATCTGCATCTTCGTTGCAATCCTCAGCAATTGGCCCTACTCACAGAGGTGCAGAGCCTCAGCTTCCTTTACCATGGCTCCGCTCATCCTTCATAACGTTCCCGATGAGGAGTGCTACGTCGGCGACGATGGCATCAAGCGTCCCTACGCCATGTATTTCAGCCAGTTCGTCATCACACCGTCTCCTTTCCCTCTATCAAGCTCTATCTATCAAGGGCACAAAAGTCTTTTCACTCCCCCGTCCTGCTAACCCAACGAAACGATTTTCAGACACGAAGCGCACACAGGAAGCACTAGGTCAAGGCGCAATGTCGCGGAAACTGGTTCCTTTGGCAAATCTACCAGGCGATCTCGATCGAGAACCGGCACACCTGCCCGAAGTCGCGAGAATCCGACCCTCGCTGCCGCAGACAAGCTCTTTGGCGACTGGGTGTCAAATCAAGCGGCTGCCGCTGCTCCGGCCGCAACGAATCAGCGCAAAAGCAGTGGCTTGATGCAAGACGATCCTCCTCCTCCGCGGGTCAATCCGTCCACCCCCGTCGAGCTCATTCTTCGCGGCTACCGCTCTCCATCGCAGCAATATGCTGCCATTTCCCACTACGAAGACCTTGCGGGGGCCATACTGGAAGATTACCCACGCGACCCTCCCGCCTCACAGCGACGATACAAGTCGGAGCTACGCGATCCTGCCTTTACACGCCGTCGAAACCTCAGCGCAGATGAACGGGCTCTGGTCAACCGCGCAGATGGCGGCGAGCATTGGGTCAAGGTGACGTTTGAGAGCACCGAGGCCGCCAACGCAGCCATGTATGCAAGCCCCCAACGGATCCTGGGCTATCTGGTCTACGCCGAGCCGTACAGGGGCATCCCACCCGCCAAGGACGAAGCTTGCCCCGACGTGGACAGCATCATGGGCGGCGGACACGAGCGCTCTCAGAGCATGCCGGCGGCCGTGGGCACTCCCCATCGCAAAAGCATCAGTGGCATGCCCACCATGCTCCGCAGCCGGCTGCTGGATCTGTCACCTTCGGATTCGAGAACATCCAGCCAGACCCTCGACACGGCTACTCTGACACAATCACACTCGTCGGCCACCATGACGGACGCGCCAGGATTCAGCTCAGGCGGCGTCGAGACGCCGGTGGAGATGAAGGACGAGGACAGCATATTTTGCCGGCGGATTCCCACCGCCCGTCGAGCCCGTCTGCTTCCCGCCGAACAAGCCCTGCTTCCGCAGCAGTCCGTCATGCAGCGGCTCGTCAATGCCGTTCCGTTTGTGAAATGGTTCAGCGGGAGCATGATCGGAAATGAGGTGCCCCGAACCGAGACGGGCGACTTTGACTGGGGCCGTGCCAGCTTGTACTGGAAAATCATATGGTGGCTCGACGCAACCTTTGGTCTGTTCAAGGGCGACGTGTACAACATTGACAAGGATGACTAGAGGGCGTCCAGTGTTGAAGTTGTCGTGAAGCGAAGAAGGCAGAGGCGGCGTAGCAGGCAGTCGGGCTGCGGCGGCGGCATGTGATTGTCCAACTGCATCGTTTTCCCTTTCTTTCTTTCTTTCTTTTTTTTTTTCTTGTTAACTCATGATTTGACGAACGAGGAAAAATACTTGTCATGTCATTTCGATGACGAGGATATTTACTTATTGCCTCTATTTCGTCTTGTCCTCGTCAAAAGGGGGCAGAAGCTAGGACTGGGGCCACATCATCTGCATAATCTCAAAAGGCGTTAACTTGGCGTCGGGTACTTATCAAGGAAGGGACAACAAGCAACATGGTTGTCCGAAACAGAAAACGTGGTGGATTCGACAGGCAATTATTTTTTTCTCTTCTATAGATTAAATCCAGCTTGTACGGCTTACAAAGAGGGATGGATATATTAATACATCATGGTCTGTTTAACGATACAGGGACGTCCCATTACCCAAAGCTGCAAGCTGCGTGCTGCGAGCTGCGTGCTTGCGATGGTCCATGCAATGTAACTATAGAGGCAAGTCATGAGAATCTGACATGACTGACTACCGCCGGCCAATGAATGAAGGAAGAAGAAAAAAGTCAAGGCGTGTAGTGTAAGCATGGCCAAATGCAAACAAAGAATAACAGTTAATGTGTACACGGAACGCCTCATGGCTCAGTCACGCGAACTTTAGTCCCCCCATGCATCCGCCGAGCTCACCCCATCATGACGTCTTGGTTCCCCCTCACCAGGCGACTGCGACCTCTTCCTGCCCCTGTTTTCGTCGTCGTTGTCGTCATGACGGTTCGCGCCCTCCTCCTCCTCCTCCTCCTCCTCCTCCTCCTCCTCCTCCTTCTTGACGCGTTGGCTCGAATGTCCACCCATTGCCCCCAACGACTCAAACGTCACGTCGGCGGGTATCCTCCGAATGGGCTGGGGAGAAAAGGGCCTGGCACCACGGGGCTTGTTGAAGTCTGCTGAGAATGAGAATACGCTATCGGCATCGCCTGCGCCGCCTCCGTTCTGCTTCGGCTCCGTCGCCAGCGCCGCAAGAGACTGGTAGCGCTCCGAGTCCATCAGCAGACTGTCCGCGCGGGTGTGTTGTGCTGGCCGCGCGGAGCCGCCTTCCGATGCGGAATCAGCAAGGATGCTCTTGGGCGGCAGTATGGAAAACAGCTTGGTTGAGGACTCGCCCACACCATTTACGCCGCCGGCTGTGCCTGCGCCGCCACCGCCGCCGACGCCGACGCTGTCCTCTGTGGCGAACAGGTCTGTTCCCTTCTCCAACAGGTCGTCTAGGCCGCCGCCCGTCCAGCCCTTGCGCGCAAGGCTCTCGAAGATGTCCACCTCTGCTCGCACCAAGCTACAGCTTGCGTCGACGATGCGGCCGCTCGTGTCCTGCGATTCGCGCAGCAGTGTCCTAGAGTGGTCGGCGTGGAGGGTCGTCAGGCCGTCGAGCTTGGACGTCAGCTCGACGAGATGTGCTCTGAAGCGGGCGACGTCTCTGCGGCGCTGCTTGTGGAGTTTGAGCCCTTCCTTTTCCAGGCGCTTGACTTCTCTGCTCTGCGCCTTGATCTTGGCCTGGTAGGTCTCTTCCTCGTCGTCAATGACGGTCTGCCACTTGTCCAGGTCGTGGAGGAGGGGCACCTCGAAGGAGCGGTAGACGGTCTCGGACAGGATCTGCTGGTGGTTGGCGACGAGGTGGTGGACGCCCGAGGCTGAGAGGAGCGTGTCGGCGGTGCAGGCGCCGCGAGGGTTGGTGAAGGAGGTCGTCATGCTGGTCGCGCCGGGGGCGTGAGGGCCAGAGATGGGCTCCGCGCATGCTTCCTTGAGGCGGGCGCATGCCTCGAGGGCCGAGCCGAACTGCGAGGCGGCGTTGGAGAGGGTGGCCAGCGCGAGGCGGTACGTCTTGGCCGTGGCGAGCAGGTCGGAGTAGGCCTGTTGCGAGGCCTCGAGGTCGGACTTTGTGAGGACGGCGTGCGAGGGCCGGGGCGCGGGCGGCAGGGGGAGGATGAAGCGCGACATCGGGTTCGCCGTCGACGCCATGGAGTAGACGGGCGAGGAGGGGATGGGCGGCAGCTGCGAGGGCGAGGGCGAGGGCGAGGGCGAAGGTGACGGGGCCATGGCCGGAGGAGGGGCACAGGTGCCTCTTTGAACCTCGGTTGAGCCTTTGTTGAAGGGGCCTGCGTATGGGATGGAGGAGGGATTATCGTCGTCCGGGTAGGTTTGATGCGTAGGTTCTGGTTTGGTGGTTTGGTGGTTTGGTGGAGTTGAGGTGATTTCCGGGGAAGGGCAAGTCGGCTGGTCTGGTTTGTTTATTTGCCAACAAGCGGGTCGGTCAGGTCAGATGTGCCGACGTCGGGACGTTGGTGGGCAACGGCTGGCATGCGGACTCGACAACGAAGAGAAGAGTAATCCGTATGTCACTGTCGAGAAAAACTTGAAAAAACTTTGGGGGAGAGGAAAGAGCATCTCGAGTCACTTTACGAAATGCATGTCTTCTCGCCCGGGATCCCTCTTGCAAGCCTGCATGGCCAAGTCTTGAACGTGTTGTCGACCTGCCGACGCACGCGCTGAAAGACCAAGCCCTCTTGGGCTCATTTTGGCAACTGGCCATGTGAAACTTGAGCTAAAAGGGCTTGTAGACATCTTGGGCATCGTACAGGACCATAAGACGAGGAATTGAGCAGCCCGTTACTTTTTTCGGGGCCTTCATAGTACATACTTGCCATGTTCTGGTGAGACGGAGTCACTCGTTGATGCACTTTGTGTGACTGGGACATATGTCTGGTGAACCGAGTGCTTGTTCTTGAGAATTTGAAATGGAGAAAAATCATCGGTACTATCAGAAAAGTCTCCAGACGATGAAAGATATACGTAGCAGTATACGTGGTTCTGTTCTGGATTGCATATATGCCTGGCTAAATTAGAGAATGCTTCGCCAACGCCGAGAGATTCATGACTAGCCGACCGCATTCATTCCATCAAACTTTTCCCAACTGGCCCGCACTTCCAGGAACAACCCCGGTGAAGAAAAGGAACAGCCCTCTCATCATCTGCGAGGCTCAAGGATCGTACAATCTTGCCGCTGCTGACTTTCTCGACAGTGCTTATCTCCCGCCAATCCACCCATTCGATTGTGGGCACAATAACCGACTTTTTGCAATTCGTACAAGCAATCCCTCCCATCTCCTTTTGCCGCACGGCTCGTTCCAACAGATGACGAAGATGTGACAGGCCCTCGGGTATATAATGCGGCAGTTCTGAAAGCTGGTTGGTAGAGTAGCAGGTACGGAGAGCCATTTCAACTAGTGACGGAACGCGACTGGGTTTGGCCTGGAGACGTGCATCATCCGCGTTTTCGCCCCTGTCACCATCCACCACAGCTGCTTTGTTTGGCGCGCCGTAGGCTGGGAATCTAAACGTAGACAGCACCTGTCCTATAGAGTCGGATATCTGGAGAGGGGTTCGACCCAAGGGATGCGATACCAACCGTTCTTCCGTTGACTCATAGCGGTTGTTCTCGTCGGACTCATAGTCAAACGGCGACTCTGGTTCAAGGAAAGCATTTGGATATAAGACAAGATCCTTCAAATTAAGATCAAATAGTTGGACAAGTTCGGCAGGAAGTGAGCGGAGCCGATTTTGCGACAAATTTAGCTGCTTGAGGTTGGACAGTTTCGCTATTGCAGGTGGAATCTCTGACAGCTTGTTCCCTCTCAGACTAAGAATCGTCAAGTGCTGCAAGTCGAATAGAGCTCCGGGTACGAGTCTCAGACGATTCATTGCCAGATATATCTTGAGTTGCGGTTCCTTCTGCTCGAACGCGACGTCCTTTGCCACCATGGGTATGCATGAAAAATTTGACAACGGGCTGAGTGTCTCGTTGCTTATTTCTTCCAATCCCATTGACCAAAAGTCAACGGTCTCGTCACCTTGCTCTAAACAAGCTTGAACCTTCTCCCGCGCGAGAAGCTCTGCCTTCGTCAAGGTCGGCACTGGTGGTCGCTGGTCCAATTGCGGCAGCTTCGACGGCAGTGGCATCTCCAAAACTTCTGAAGCTAGGTCGTCGGACCCGTCAGACCCAAGATACACACCGCTATCGAATTTGCGGGCTAGCTTTCGCTCTCTCTTGGGCTTCGGCAATGTCAGACAGTCGCTGAATGTTGAATCTGATGACGTGGGCTGCTGCTGAAACCAGGTCCCGACATATCGCTTCTTCTTCCGCCCTTCCACGTAGTTATCCAGACCAGGATCATCATCGCTAGAGAATACAGCTGGATCGCTCGAGTCATAAAGACCGCCTGAATGCGGATGACGAACACGCTTGCGGGGATTCTTGCTGAAGCTCTGAGAGCACTCATTCCACGACACGGCCGGGAGGCGCGGGAGAGACGGTTCTTCAGCCATTGCGACCAGACTTTGCCACAGATTGCAGGGAAAATTGCATGAAAAGTTTCCTAGTCCACACACGATGTATGGGCCGAGTTTGCAACGGACGGGGACGACACCAGCCGCCATCAAGGAGGAAGAAATGTAGTGTGTTGAGAGAGAGCTCCGCCGGGACGCGCCAGGAACGCGGATGATGTCGGGGGTCCAGTCCAATCTGCGTTATGTGCGTTACCTGCCTATTATGTCCCCGTATCTTCAGCGCCCCACCCCTCTTGTCGCGTGCCCGAATGGTGGGGCTGGCAAAATACACGTTCATTCGCCAGAGCCAAAAAAAAATTGATGAGACTTTGTCGTCGAAGATGAGAGCATTTGCTTGCTGCGTAAGGGGCGACTACTCGTTTCACAAGATTGTGTCGATTAGTGTTCTTGCAAGCGTCGTAAATCAAGCAGAGCTCTCCGACTCCAATATTGTCGAATGCGCAGCCAATCGCGAGTTGCTGGTACAAATCATGTATGGCTTTGGGGTTTCGTTTTACGCTGCGTCTCTCGCTGAGGTATGACAATTTCTCAATTCTTTTTTTGTCATGACGTGTCTTATTCCCAATCATCGTCTTCGCCATCATTTCTTGATCTTCCAATTGCGCCAGTCTTAATACTCTTGCCCAGCCCAGCCAAGCGTTCGTCTTCAGCTTCCTCGGCGGCTTGTCTCCTCTTGATTACACGCATATCCGATTCGGGAACGGCTCCAACCTCGACAAGCAAATTGTCAATATGTCGCATGTTCGTTCGAACACCACCGAGTGTCATCAGGGTGACCTCTTGCTTGACAATGTCCCCTTTGTTGTACACCAGTATAGTCGGGCAGTTCCTGTCCGGGTATTTCTCAATGGCCTGGTTCGCGCGGATTTCGCAAAACTTGACGTCACCGTATTCCCTGGCAGCTTGCCGCCAAAGTTCCGAAAGGACTCTTGATTCCACATTCGTTCCGGTGCCAGCTGTCAAGTTGACGAACACATGTCCCTTTTGAGAAGCGTCTGTGACTTCGCGCTGGTAGTCTGGTTTCGATATCGGGTAGACACTACCATGATTTGACTTTTTCTGAAGACTGCTAAGCTCAGCCATGCGCTTTTGCCGATACTGGTCCAGGAACTCCTCGTCCTCCAAATCCTCTAATTCATCAAGCTCGTCCAGATCCTTTCCTTCGAGTCGATTTTCGTGCGCTAATCTTCGACCTTCAATAATCGCCTCCTCAATCATAGGAGTAGGGCTCGGCGGCTTTTCTGGAATGACTCCATGTTTTCGCAAAATATCGTTCCTGTACGAGTCAGCACTTTCTACACCGAGGTGCCATCGCGGGGTACTTACCACTCTGTATCTGCATTTGGGTCATCAATAGGAACAGCAATTCGCTGATCGCCAGGAGCCGCCATAATGAAATAGACTATGGCAAACGAGCTTCTCTAAAACGTCCAGCCCAAACTTTTTCGAAGGCAAAACGACCGAAGAGCCACAGAGATTCACAAATGGTAGCCTGATGGAATAACGACGAGCATCTTAGAGGCACCAGGCTGATGGGTCCAATCGCCCCATTGCCAAGGATGGCATAAGTTGCACAAGGCTCTCCACCGTCTGCACAAAATACAAGAACTTGTGGGCCCCTTCGTGCAATATCTCGTTGTACCCAGCTTACACCAATCAGACAACTCTGAAATCCCGCATCACGTGGTGCTGGGCCAGAAAACCCTATCCCGCTAGTCCGCTTCAGACCAAATTGCTGGCCAGAGGCAAACAAGTTTTTCCCCCTCAAGCGCACTGAACTTTTCTCGCTTAACACCTCTCACGCATCTTGCGAGCCTCAAATCTGCCGCCAGATTTCGTCAAGTTTCTCCATCCTCGCAAGACATCGACGGCAAAGTTACCCTCGAATAATCAGTCAAAATGGTGAGCGACAAAAATTCCCCCACAGGCCTCGGCCAACGATGGAATAACCCCCCTGGAACGACGTGCGAATGAGGAGAGAAATGGATACCGCCGACGACACACACCCTCTGAGTCGCTGGCGTGAAGTTCTCTCGGTCGGAAGTTCCAGGAATCGATTTCGCACAACGAAATATTCATGGAAACTCAAATCATGCTAACAATGACTGGTGCAGGTTCTCGCTGTTGATCTTTTGAACCCCTCGCCGGCCGCCGAGGCCAAGAAGCACAAGCTCAAGGTACGATCATAACAAGTCATTGAAGCATCTTCCAAACCCCATTTCACGACGCCTCTACATGCGCGACCTTCACATCAACTACCATTAGACATCGACTCTAACAACACGAAACCCCATCTATAGACCTTGGTGCCCGCCCCTCGATCTTTCTTCATGGATGTCAAGTGCCCCGGCTGCTTCACCATCACCACCGTCTTCTCGCACGCCCAGACCGTGGTCATCTGCCAGGGCTGCACCACTGTGCTGTGTCAGCCTACCGGTGGCAAGGCCAGATTAACCGAGGGCTGCTCTTTCCGAAGAAAGTAGACTGCTACCGCTCGGTTTTCTCTCCTCGGGTACTCATGACTCTTACGGTTGATTCATGGTGATCGCATCTCGGATCTGCAGAACGAAAGCATCCAAATCCTTCGACAAATAGGCGTGGGGACGAACTTACTCACACCTTTGCGAACAAAATAATCTCAAACTCTTTTTTTGCAGATAGAAGATGGAATCGCCCACGAACAGGGGCGTTTGGGGTCTCCGGATATCACGCATGGCACATCATTCATCTCGTTTTTTTTTTTTCATTACGCGCGCTTGTACCAAAGAGTCGTCTTTGAACCAGGAACAAAAGCACTGCATTAGGGGTGGATAGCTGGAGAAGGGCTTTTCACGAGTGTCTAGGGAGGTCTGGATGACCAACTGGATATGAGGACGTGGAACCGCTGGTTTGAGGATCGCTTCATACCCAAGTGCTCTCAGTAGCGGAGGTTAGGCACAATGCTTGCGAAATTTCAAATAGTTTCCACGAATATTGTCACTCGCTGTCGCCTGTATCGTGACTGTCCTGACAGAACTTTGTAGCCAGGCTATGTGTGATGAGATTGACTCACTGCGCATATGGACCACGAGTGTCAACGGCACCAAAATTGGGAATAATACATGACTTCATCCCATGTGTCATACATAGAACTAGAGTCAGTAAACTGAGTGACCAGCCAATGTGCTCCGAATCCAATGTGATACGTACCAGCTAAAGCCCGATCAGCCAAACTGGGTGGCGATTTTCCCATCCACGACATGACATCGAGACCCATTTCAGGCAAATTAGACCAAGTTTCTCCACCGCCAAAGCACAAGTTGTCGCTATCACTATCGAACCTTGCACAAAGTATGTGTGTATTATTAGCACGCGTTTCAACGCCGGTGCCAGGGGTATGGGTCCACGTCCTCAACTTGACATCTCATATGTAGATGGAGTTTTGTCCCCTTTATGGCGTAAGTCGTCGTCTGACTTGTCCTTGTTTTTTCAAGGGTTGTTAATGGCTACTTCTGTCGAGATAAGGGTCTGGTTTGGAATGGTGCCGTGAACTATGTGAGCTTTCGGTTTTCTTTTTCCTTTATTGTTCTTTCAAATCCACAGTCCATCGCGTAGGATGAATTGATGGCGCTGTGATGGGAAATCTGCATAATTCACCCAGCGCCTATGTCTCCAGAAAGGGTTGATGTTTTCACCTTCTCCGACCATGACGCTCTTGAGACTATGAATCAAATACGACAACATGAGAAAATAGCTTCACTTCCGGATTTGTGTTTTTTTCTCGTCTTTCCCTTTTCGACAAGGAAGGCAACTCAAGATTATCCGGAGTAGAGACGTCGTTGCAAAAGCAGCTACCCTAAACGCCGAAAATCAATGAGCCAATCGGCGTCGACTTGCTTCCCGGTTCGCTGGCCTTCGTATTACTGGACGGGTCCGGGGCTGAGCACTATACACGAAAACGCCACGTCCAGACGCGCTTCGGCACGCGCGTTTGGTTTCGAGGCGTAACTCTCTGCTTGAGCAGCGCCGCTTTTATCTCGAGTAGCTGTGATTTCTGAGTAAAAAAAAAAAAAGAAATCAATTTCCGGATTTTTTACGTATACTCTTATGCTCGCTCACTATATGTCAAGTCCCATAGAGACTTTGTGTAGTGAGAGCGGAAGTGGCCTGCTTAATTAGTCGCTCTACGGACTACTCTTGTCCCGGATGGATAATAGCAGTCATTCAGCGACTACGGGGCAAACATCTAAATACCATGAAGTAGTCCACAATAGGTATATTAATACACTGTGCTCGCACCCCCCCCGAGTACGTAGTATTATTTCACTTGCGGCACTTGCGGAAGCGTGCAATGCAAGGAGACCTCTAGCGCTATCCGCGTGTGGCAGAGGAGGATGAAGACAGGCGAAAACGAAACACGAAAGAAATGTCGACGCCAACGGAGTGGACTGAGGATCGAGCAGAGTCAACAGTTGATTAACTTGATAATCTCCTAGGCAGGAAAAAAAAAAAGCACTCGGAAGAAAAGTCTGTCACCTCCCTAATTATTAAACGACTTGGGGTGATACTTACGGCTTCGTTGAGATGTTAGTGTATAACACAAAATGTCTCCTCTATCTGGCAGCCCCACCAGAAATGGCGGAAGACCTAGCCCCCGTAGCACAGTGGTAGTGGTAAGTCCTTGGCCGCTACCCGACTCTCTGCGTCTCTAGTCTCTAACAGATCACAGCGTGTCACTCGTAATGACAAGGTCGTCTGTTCGATCCAGGCCGTGGGCACATGTGTCTATCTTTGACCATCATATTTTTGCCAAACCTACGCACGAGCGCACTTCCCGAAGTTGCAGTCATGAATTCTTTTTCCAATTTCTTCCCGAGAGCCCGACCCCCTGGTCCAAAACTATTCTTCATTGCGTTCTCATATCGTCAATTTCGCAATACTTATTACGGACTACGGAGTTCGTGCCTACTCCCTACCCAGGTACCAAGCGGGTCCCAAGCAAGAGCGGCATGCGCACTAACCCGAAGCCGACGTCAGGCCCACTCAGGAACCAGGAACAAAAACTCCTGCGATAGAGACACGGACCTGTAGGAAGCGTCTCGCACATCCATCCCGACGTCAGCGGGTGAAACATACAGCTGTCCCCTCGAAACAAGGCAACTTTCCTCGCTTTCTCATCTTTGCATACGGATCACAGCCCATGGCATCTTCCTACTTGACAGCATAGAAGTGACAGAGTCCAGATCCTTCGTTTCGTAAACACCCGCAATCACTGGCATCCGGGCAGCAAACCCTCATCTCGCCTGGAAGAAGAAGAAGAAGAAGAAAAGAACCCCTCCCCCGGGCATCCTCATCCATCATCACCATGTCGACTCCACGAACCAAGCGCCAATTCGCAGGCTCCTCCGCCGACCCTGCCCAGCGCCAAATCACATCCTTCTTCCCCTCCCGCGCAGCCGGCGACGAAGCGGCTCCGCCCGAGGCGCAGACCTCCCGCCAGCCATTGCTGCCGTCCAGCGTCCAGGCCAACCTCCTGACCGTCGGCATGCGGATTCGGAAGTCCGTCCCGGAAGGCTACAAGACCTGCGGGCCAAGCGCGTTCAAGCTCTGGACCGACAACACGCCCCCGCCGCCGCAGCGGGCATCCGCATTGCGCGCCTCGTCAAGGGAACTCGTCCCGTTCTGCGGCATCAACAAAGTCGGGGGTCTCGACTCCCAGCCCGCGCTTGCGAGTGACGACGACGACGACGACGACGAGGTCCCAGACCTGGATGCCGTTCCGGAGCTGACCTTGTCTCAGGAGAGCGTGGAGAGCAACGTGTCTGAATCGTCGTCGCGTAAGCGAGTCTATGATGACGACAACGACCGTGACGACGAGCCTACCATGCTGACGCAGCCATCCAAGGGGTGGGATGAGGAAGTCAGTCCACGAAGCTTTGCCCCGTCTGAATGGCGGACTTCTCGCGTCATGGCCGTGCCTAGGTCCCGCGCGAGGAAGAGCGCCGTCCCTTCCAAGGGCATCGATCAGGAGAACATGGCTGTGGATGGGGACTTGAGGATGCTGACTTTCTTGTTCTCGGGGAGGCTCGCGAGATGGATATGTCATGAGTGTTCTTTTGATTGTGGGGCTTTCCTTTTCCGTTCAAGGTTCATTGTATTACTGTGCCGGCACATGTCAGGATCTTGCTCGGCTTCTTGGATGTATTCTTAATGTAAGAAGAGCTTGGTGGTGGGCCACGGATGGCTGGTTGGGTGGATAGTCTGCTTTTTTTTTTTTTTTTTTTTTTCTCTCGCTGTCCCCCACGTGTTTGGAGTTGGGCAGAGATCAACCTCAGAATGAGCCAAGGTCAGTCAACCAGGGATGCCAAGTATGGTTTGTTCTTGAAAGCTTCATTTTTTTTTACGTGAGCTCAGCTGCAAAATTCAGTAAGAGCTCCGTCGAACTACAACGTGGTCGCCAATATACATAAAAATCTATCAAGATACGCTGTCAGAATGCAAATTATTGTTCCTAATTGCCACAGATGCCATGTCGCGTTTCCATTTCACAAGCCCAGAAAAGGGTTCCGAAACTCCAACAAGTCCCGTTGTCCGTAGAAATCTCCCGCGACCGTCAAAATCATGCTGAGCGTAGCACGCAAATTCATACGAAGCCGTGTTCTAGCCTCTTCATGCGCCTTGTTTTCTTCCCGTTGCTCCTCTGTATCCGACTCATCGTTTAGCCTTGCTAAAAGACCTCTTTTGGCGGCTTCGAGATCACCATGCTCGTCTCGAGCTTCGCCATCTTCTGAGCCGGAGTCGATTTCCATGGCTGCATCGTCTCCATTCACGGACTGTTCTTGGACCTCGCCCTCTTCCCCGTTTTCATCTCCATTCGCGTTATTCGTGGCATCAACGTGTGGATTCTCATCATCACCCGCGGTGCACTGACCATCTTCAGGGGCGTCGCCATGTGCGACGTTTTCTTCTTCTGCATCTTCCCCATTCATCTCCTCCAGGCTTATGCCAAGCAGCACTGCACGACGACCAAGATCTCGTACCCATCCTATCTCAGTGTGGTTGAGCTCACCGCGCTCCGGTAGTCTTGCCAGCAATCCCCAGATCCACCGGGTCGTTCGCTCAGAAAGTGTATGGCCGCGTTGTAGGAAGTTGCCGCCTATAAGGACGCGCAGGATCAGAATTACTGTTTCTTTGGACATGAGTGCCAGTTGAAGTGGGTGGGGGTCGGTATTGCGTATAAGGTTTGCCCATACTTTGTTGGTGTTGGAGTTGCGTCCGAAGGGGGCTGCGTGCGTGACTTGAGTAGACGACGATAAACGCTTTACCGCATCTGTGGGGGGCTTGGAATGCAACAATTTACGTAAACGGGCATACTTCTTCATCAATGATGCAAAATAGGACTCATGAAGAAGTTGTACCCGAGCATCACCTTCGACATCACTGTCAAGTTCTCCGTCTTCGCCATGGATTTTCCAGTCTTCGTCGGGCATGGCGATGTAGGCCCCATCGTCGTAATATCCTTGCTTGACTTCTTTGGTATATGCGATCGGAGCAGCAGCTTCAAGACCATCATAAATCTCGTCGTTGTCGTTGTCTCGGTCATTATTTTGTAGATCTGAGGGGAGTTGTGGACCGATTTGGACCTTGGGAGCGACGAGCAGGTGTGGGATGTTGTATGCTTCTTTTCTACATACTCACCATATCAGCATCATCTAAAATACAGAATAAAAAATTTTTACACGTTCAGTAAAGAGAAAAAAGAACGCCGTTCGGGGAGTTGCGAGCTTGGGGTTGCATATGCAGCTTACCTTACTGAGTGCAGATAGGCCATGGCGTCGGCATCATCCTCAAAGTCCGACTCGTCGCCGTAAGGTATGGTTGTAGCATCTCCCAGGCTTGAGAAGACATATTTCTGGCCCCAAGTAGGATCTATTGACGAATTTTGGTGTTGATGGCGTGGCGTGGCGCCAGTCTGTCTCTTTGCTCGCTTGTTGGAGCCAGGTTCTGAAATTTCCCCCTCGTCGAGGTCCTGGAGCTCTCGTTTGGAAGGCATGGTTGTTTTTCGAGGTTGAAGCCTGCCGAAACCAAGGCTGTTATGGAAAGCTTGCGGATGAGATCATTGAAATAAAAGTGCAGTGCACAGGTCGAGGTTGTGGTGATGTTGGCGCAGACATGGGGAATCTTGTCAAGTGAATGCTGGTTGTGGTTGACGTAGAAACAAAAACAGACCGGAGAGCTGCCCGACAAGACCAGTTGACAGCTGCCTGGCCCATGCATGGATGGGGCTATCCAGGCTGGTGGTGATAAGGTGATATGATAGTCCGTATTAATGAAGAAACAGGGAAACAGGCACACGCAGCGCTCCTTCCCGCAAAAATGGGCCTGGCCTTTGGAAATGCGCAACATTGAACATTGAACATTGATTGATCCATCCGGTCACCTTCAGCTCTCATCGTAGCCACAACGACCAATTACCAGCCCTGCGATAACTCGAGCAGTACGCAGTAGCTGACGCAGTAGCTGATCTCGCCGGCTCTGCGATGAGGGCAGTTTGCATACGCTGTGCGGGCCTCCATCCGCATGTGCGAGCACCTGAGGCACTTCTCGGGCTATGTGCAACAAGCTCGCTGAGCTCCCGGCGACGATACCGGTCATACGGAACGTCACAACGTCGCTTGAAAAGCGCAAGCTGTAACCATTTCGTCAATTGTGGTGCGTACCTTGTTTCCCTTGCTGCCGGACGATATAGCACGGACGTAGTAGCTGACAAGATATAGACCGGATCGAACCCTCGTCGCCTGCTCCTCCAAGCCACCCCCTTGCGAAGCCTTTCCGGCTGGCAGTGAAGGACAACATCGCAACCGCCGAATTCCCTACGCAATGTGCGTCGCCGATGCTCCGCTCGCACCAATCCCCGTATGAAGCTACCATAGTATCACAGCTCCGAGCGCGGGGCGCCACCGTGGTCGGAAAGACCAATATGGACGAGTTCGGCATGGGATCACATTCGACAAACTCCATGCACGGTCCAGTCATCAGCCAGCTATCTACGGATGAACCACTCTCAGCCGGCGGAAGCTCTGGAGGTAGCGCAGTTGCTGTCATGCTAGGAGACGCGGACATTGCACTGGGAACAGACACGGGTGGTTCGATTCGCCTGCCAGCATCGTACACAGGAGCCGTGGGTTACCGACCGAGCTACGGAATGATTTCGCGATACGGCGTCTTTGCGTATGCCAACTCCTTGGATACAGTGGGGGTGCTGGCAAAAGAGGCGAAACCTATTCTTGACCTACTAGTAGATACCAACTTGGACGAGGAACACGATGCGCGTGATCCAACATCATTATCAGCGGCATCTCGGCGGAGATGCGCCGCAGCCTGCCCCCCTGCATTGGGAGCCATGTCGAGTTTGACCATCGGAATCCCAGTCGAGTATAACATCGCAGAGCTCGACCCATTCATTCGCAAAGGCTGGGCTGCCGCGGCGACAGCTCTTGAGAAACTAGGCGCCAGCATCGTGCCCGTGTCCTTGCCCTCCACCAAGGAGGCACTCTGCGCATACTATGTCCTCGCCGCCGCCGAGGCTTCTTCTAATCTTGCAAAATACGATGGCGTCCGATACGGCGTCCGAGGAGAGCATGGCGATGCCCAAGGGCACACATTGTACTCGGAAGCCCGCGGAGCAGGGTTTGGTCCTGAGGTCAAGCGTCGCATCTTGCTGGGAACCTACAGTCTCAGCTCCGAGGCCATGGACAACTACTTCATCCAGGCCCAAAAGGTCCGCCGCCTCATCCGACAGGATTTCGACAAAGTCTTCCGGTTGGAGAACCCGCTCTACGAACCCACGCAGTTTGACCTGAGCGACATGGACGCCGAGACAGACCTGCAGGATAAGAAGGGACCGCCGCAAGTGGATTTTCTTTTATCACCCACAACGCCCTTTTTTGCGCCAAAGCTAAGCAACGTTTTGTCAAAAAGTAGCTTGGAAGCTTACATGGGCGATGTATTCACCGTTCCATCCAGTTTGGCCGGTTTGCCATCCGTGAGTGTGCCATCAAGAGTGGCAGAGAGCGCCTTACCGCTAGGGTTACAGTTGATTGGACAATATTGGGATGACAAGCGGCTGTTGGGCATGGCGGAAAGATTAAAAACTGTCGTAGCGGCAGAGACGCCACATTAGAGGATTCGTTACGTATCATTACACAGCAGGATTACAATGTGTACATGCGCGAATAGAATAGCTCGTTCTATCTCTCGAATTCTGTTGTCGTGACTGGGCCTAGCCTTTTCAAGTTTATATCGCAAAATCGATAAGAGTCCGCGATGAACAGCAGCATCTTGGTATGGAGTGGCGGCGACGAACAGAACCCACTTGTTGTGTCCCTTCTCGCACGTCTCGGCGTGCCTTCGCTTTCGCGGCATATTCTCCTTCGTTACCGATACATGTCCGTCAATGCCAGCGCATTACGTGGCAGCAACCTGCCCAAGTCCCGTGAAAAGTAGCTCCGTGACAAGCCATGGATGCATCGTTGTCTTTTTATTTTTATTTTATTTTATTTTATTTTGTAAATGTCGTCCTGCAGCGTTCAAGGCGACCGTGACCGCGAGGCGCTCCGACCACTGCCTCTCCCGCGATCGACATGCATAGAATCAACCTCTGCCTCTCCCTGGTCGTCATGGCCATCGCCATTGCCGTTCCTATGCTCGTCAGCGCCGCCCCGCGCACCACCCACCCCTTCCTCCTCATCTTCACCCAGTATATCCTCCAGGTCCCCAAGCGGACTCACTCTCGGCTCCAGCAGTTCCAAATCTTCCAGGATTTCTCTCTTGGGCATCTTCCACAGACTCGTGGCGCAAATCCTTTCCTTGACGAGCAAGTCGTCCACAAAGTCGTCCACATACGTCAGCGACGTCCCGTTTCTCCCCTTCCGTCTCAGTTTTCTGCGATCCTCGAGAAACGGCTCCAGCGTCTCGTATACATCCTTGGCCTGCCTGGTCATGCGAAAGTAGAAGCTGGCCAGGGCCCGCAGGTACTTGAACTGCTCGCCGCCAAAGGACAAGTACTCTGCCAGGATCTCGTCGCTGGGCCCCAGCTCGAGGAGCTTGAACGCGAGGCACAGGAAGGGACTGGGCTTTTGGGAGTCGCCGTAGGTGCCTCCTACGAAGGAGACGTGCTCGACGACGCGATCGACGATGTCGGCTTCGTTGAGGGCGAAGCACTGCTCCTTGTAGAAGTGGGACTCGATGATGCGGTCCCTGACGGCCTTTTCCATTATGGTGGCGGGGTTGAGACCGTTGGGGGCGAGTGCGGCGCTGGAGCCGCGCTCGTCGAGGAAGCGACTCGCGTCGGCGTGGATGGTGTCACGTTTGGACATGGGCGGTTGGGTTGGGGTTGGGTGATGGATTGCGGCGGGATGTTGCCGGCTGAGCTGGGGGGAGGGAGAAGATGGGGCGGAGACGATGCGCTCGATAAGATTGTTGTTGCTGTGCCAACGGCTGGTGGGGCTGCAAATGGCGGGCAACGGACGGCATTGAAGTGACATCCTGGATCGAACAAGATGAGAAGTTGTCAAACTCTGGAAAAAAAAAAAAAAACCATTGTGCTGTAATTTTTTATTTTTATTTTTATCTTTATTTTCATCTTTATTTTTATTCAAGAAGCTTGGCCGGCTCGAAGAAGACCGATTTCATTGGTTGATTCTCCAGAACTGAAATGCGAAAAGCGCTCCTCACCTCATCCGAGGTGTCGGCCCTCGTGTCCATCTGCGTCGGTAAGAACATGACATGCCACGGCCCGTACGCCATGGTCCGTCCGGCATTTCCAAAAGACGTGAGACCCGACCAAAGTTCTAATACTTTTTTTCCGACTCTGTTCCTCTTTTTCTTTTTTTCTTTCTAGTGATCCTGTTTACACTGGCGCTCTTCCTCAGCGGCTATGCTCTCCAGCAACGTACCCTCCGAGACCTCCGTGTCGCTATACGCCCGGGCCACACTCGACCATCGCCCAAGGCATACCTCCCGAGCTACTTCAAGCGGGAGACAACCAAGCTCCAGGACGGGACTATCATAGTAGGGCAGAGTCAAGCGGACGTTGACGAGAAGGAGCAGCTAGCTAAGAAATATGAGCTTCGCCAAGCCGAGCCCAAGACCAAGTCCAACGTCCGGGGAAAAGACACAAACTCGGCGAAATTGACGGACGAGGAACCGGAAACCCAACAGGAAGAGGCAGCACCAGTTGGAGACCCCGAGGGCAGGGGGCCAGCAACAGAGGAACAACTGCGTATCCTAAGCACGCTCAAGACACAGGCTGCCCGGCAGGCTTGGGGCGTCGACCACCCTGATCCGCTGGCGAAGAATCCCCTCCCCATTACCAGGGCAGAGCGTAGGAAGCTCATCAAGGAGGAGATTCAGAGGTTGGCGCAGGTGGACAGACCGGTTTACTACCAGAGGAGGTTGTGGTGATTTGAGTAAATGTATTTTCCTTTTTTTTTCACCAACGGTTCAATATGACGAATGAGATGATGCTCGGGTTTGTATGATGGAGCTTTTTTCTCTCACGGGACGCAGTATTTATTCAGTGTAATCGGAAGCTGGGAGAAGTTTTCATCGATAGATGGTTTGCTCCTGTGAGGGAAGGGAAGGGGGGGGGGGGTATCGAAAAGATTGGCATACCCATACCCTATAGTTTGATACTGCCGAAGGATTGCATTTGACTCTCATCTGTGTGATGACTCGATTCGTGTCCGAACAAGACAATACTGATTTCACCCTCTCCAGTAAGTCAGTGATATACTTGCGCGATACTTGGAGTTGCGTAGTCAATGGCCGAATGATGTGTACATGGTTGCTCTGGGAATTTCAATGCCGTTTTACATAATCTGTACATTACGTCAACAAAGATGATGCAATTTGTGGGACACCTTGGAGAAAACCCGCAAGCTCCGAGACGCACGGACCATATGGCTCCAGGACAGGACAAAGTTCGACATTGCAACATTTGTTGATCAAAATCGAAACAACCAACGACCACATGACGCACGCGATGCCGACCTTCCAGAGCAACAGATTCCGCGCGTCGGGCGACGCCAGCAGAATCGGGTCCCAGTACCGACGCCTCATGGCCAAGCACCTCTTCGTCATGTTCGGGCTCCCGTTCATTGCCGTCGTCGTCGCCGGATCATTCGTGCTCACTCCCGCGACGGCGATCCGATACGAGCGGCACGACCGCAAAGTGCGACAGATGACCAAGGAGGAGGAGCTGGGCGTCAGACGGGCAGCGCGCAAGGTGGACATGAAGGAGGAGTACTACGTAAGTCGTTTTTGTTACCGAAAGCCGATCATCAAACTCCCTTCCCTTTTTTTTTTTTCCCACCTCGGCATGGCAGACGACAAATGCGCCGAGTCGCGACGAATCATCATGCGCAAAGCCGTCGTCTTCTACGAATGATTTTTCCCCTTCCCCCGTCCATTTTTTTTTTTTTTCATATCGAGACCAGAGATGCAAGGGGGAGAGAAGGTCGGGCGAGTGGGCCAACCAAAAAGAGAAAGTAACTTTGCTTGCTGATGCGGAATTTCATGACAATCGCGCAGCGACTAGCAGGACGAGATCTCGATGATTGGGAGCAGAAGCGCGTTGAGCGATTACCGGGAGAAAGCGACGGCATACTATGATGCAAGAGGTGTTTTTTTCTCTGTCAAACCCGCTCGGGGGGTGAGCTATTCCGGGCGAAGGATTTGATCGCGCTTGGGAGTTGGGTGGTATTCTTCTCGCCCTTGACTGAAGAACTGCCTTACGGATCTCACACCGATATCAGGTATATTCCAGAGATGCCGGACATCTGACAAGCACGTCATTTTGTTGCAGCGCGCAACGGTTGTTGAATGGACTGTTGATTTCACAAAGAGTCTCCCTTGCTTCCATTTTCTCTGGATATAACCGGAAGTGTGGCCAAGGACCAGAGAGAGAGAGAAAAAAAAAAAAAAGCAAATTCAACCTGGGTGTGTATTCAGAATTCATAGGGCTCGATGACATGGGGTAAAGAGACTGTTTTACGCGTCAAAATAAACATGTCGCGCTGGAATGGCGGCCAGGCACACGCATCGATGAGGTGAGACAGATGGACAATAAAACGGCCAATTTTGACGAGGCCATGCTAGTGGGACAAACAATGCTTCGGGTGTGTCAACGGGCTTTGTGTGAAAATACGGAAGTCTCGGAAGATTTTTGTGAACTTGGCGCAAAGGCGTCGACATGAAGTGCTACTCTCTCCCTCGTTTGAAAGTCAAACAGACGACTTGACGTTGAGAGTGGATTCGGGGCTCGGGAGACGGGGGAAAAGATTGTCGTCGATGGGTGGAAACCTCCGATGGGCCCGTGGAAAGTTCGATCCAAGCGAATATCAAGACACCGGGTGAGAAAAGAGAGTCATCGAAAGGATGTTATGTGATGGGTTGTGAAAGAAAAGGTCTCACAGCCTCTTCCGCTCTCCCTTGCATTGTTAGTATGACGAGTTTGTTTGGGGGCGGCGATGGAAAAAAATTTCATCATCGACGGGGTGCCGAGGAGGCGTCGGCATTGTGAGGGACGAAACTCGGCGGATTACTGCAAGCACACACTCTCTCTCGCCAACGACGGCTTGTTCTGTTTTCAAACGATCCGAGTCCAAAACAGCGCCGGAGGACATTCAGACGGCCGCGTATGCAGCGCCATGCCATCACGATGAGAGCAATAGCCATGAAACCGCACATGCAGTTCTGCGCAAAACAAAGAGGAGCATTGTGCTAGATTGTTGTTTCCCAACGTGCATCACGGATCGAGATTCGCAGTATGGCATCAGACATCAAAAAGATGGTGTTGTCTATCCCAGAGCGTGGCCTCGGACTTCTCGGAAGCTAGGGGTGGGGGGGGGAGGAAGACGGCGCCGCTTCAATGACGACGTGCGCGGACTATGCCCGGCGCCGATGCCTCCATCAAGACAGACAATGACGTTGCCGTGCGACTTGGGGAGGGGCGGGATGGAAATAAAAGTAGAACAAGATCAGATCGATCGAGCTTCACACCACGCAATCCAGAGCTAAGGCAGCGAGCTAAGTATATTTTTCGTTCTCGGGGGGGGGGCCTTTCTTCTCCATAAGCGTTTGTTTCAATCTTCTTTTCCCATCGAGATTAGCGAGGCAGCCTTTTGCCGCGCACGCGCATCGTTAATAATAAGGGTAGTGCAAGTGCAGGACGATTTTTCTCCCGTATCAGGTTCTCTCCAACTATGATGGCATTTTACCTTGGCTCGAGCGCCATCGCAGGCAGGGCCCTCCCAGCCATAGAACGACGCTACCCGGAGACGCGAGACTGGCTGAACCTGGCCAATAAGATTGCGCGCGAACGGGGGTGTGCGCTTACAGGGGTGTGCGCTTACGGGACTGAAAGAATAGGGCTTCTCTCCTCGGGTTCCCGGGCGCTGGGGGCTTCTATCTAGTCCGGTTTAACATGTGCACTTACATATTTTGCGCGGTATTTGGGGGTAAAATTTTCTTTCTAAAGAAAGGTGAAACCTCACCGATATACTTTCCTAGAAGAGTTCGAGAATTATAGGTTCGTGACATGCGATTCCGCCTAGAAGCGACCGAGAGCAAGGCTCCAAAGGTTGTCTGGATAACCGTAGACTGCCGCTTTAGGAAATGCACTCTACCTGTTTTTTTTTTTCTGCCAATGCAAGGGGCGGGGGGGTACATACAACGCGCAGCACGTCCGCCACCGACGTTTTGGGAAACGGCAGCATAGAGTTTTCGGGCATACTTTTTTTTCTTCCTAGTTCTGTCTTCTGTACAGGATAAAAAAAAAGGTTGTTTTGTGCGGCTTGCTACGTGGTGTGCATGAAATGGTTCGTTCACCATGTTTGAACTTTGCTAGCTGCTTTCCTCTCCGTGGAGGGCGTGGATCGAGGACAGTCTGGTCGATCTGCTCTTTTTGGTTTCGAGGTGGGGGGAGGGGGGGGGCATGGTGGAGCCGGCAGGACGAATGGACGCGTCATGGCGCAAACTATTACCGTTCTGTAATGTTCTGTAATATATGGGGGATACCAAACGGGCAGAGTGTCAAGACTCAAGAAAGAAACGGGCACTGGGGGCTCTCTCTGAGTTGAAAGTCAAAACGGAGTACGGATTACGGACTAGTATTATCGAGCAGACTTCGCGTTCCGCCCCAGAAATTTTCGTTTCCGATATCCGTGAATTCGTTGATCCGTTAGGCCTGATTAGGCTTACCCGTCGCTATTGTTCAGTGTCGCTCACATGTTAATCAATACGGCTGGGCGCCGGCCCCGCCAGCGAAGCGGGGAAGAGTATGCGTTGTGGCGTTGCCTTGTGGCGCGTTGAGAAGGAACCAGACAGAGACAGACAGACCCCTTTTGCCAGTACTCAACCTAATACAAGACGCAGATATGGTACACATACTGAAAGCAAGAATGCGGTGATACACATCACAGACCGCCACCATTGCTCACGAAAACGGGGTATATACGTGAAGCAGAAGCCGAGTTGCAGCGTGAATGAAGATAGTTTCCATTCGACGCCCGTCGGAAAGCCAGGGCCGGCCTCTCATTGGCGCCTATTCGAAGAAGTTCGCGAATGGACGAATCGATCAGAACAGCCGCCTATTTAGAGTTTGGCGAGTGCCAGTCAGTGCGGCAGTTGCCGTATTACTTCGAGGTGATGTAATGGTGGGTGGACGGGGACCTCATGTCGCTGGGGGATGAAACGAGGCCCATCTGATGTCAAACTTTGATATTGACGATGGGAACTTTCATCGGTGCCATGTTTCAGCACAAATGATGCATTATTCTCCGAGGACTAGTGCGCATCGGGCAGAGCGCTCATCATCACCACCAGACCAGCATCATCTTTCACATGCATGGGGAAGGAGAGGAAGAAGAGCGTTTCTCGTCAGCTACAAACCATAAGTTTGAGTTGTTATCCGCGGCAGAAAAAAAGTCAAATTTTGCACAGACAAACCGTAGATCAACACTGCACTGCACTGCACTGCGCCATGGTCGACCCGCCAACGACGCTCTGCTGGCGCGTCGTGAATGGGGATGCAGCCCTAAAAGAACCGCAGAATAATCCGTAACTCCTCCGTAAACAATAGATGATGTGTTGGTGACACCACCACCACCGCCACCACCACCACGAGGACGACCACGACGCAGCCACTCTGTGCCTGGTGCCTGGTGCCTGGTGCCTGCGTACCTGCGTGCCTGCGTGCCTGCGTGCGAGGTGCCCAATGGATAAAAGCAAAGAAAAGGCAGAGAAAAGAAAAATCAACTTCACTACTGTATGCAATGCGACCCAGTGCCAGCTGGACCTGCAGCAGCGCAGGTAGTGTCACGATGCAATGCAATGAAACTTAAAAATCTTGCGGGGAAACCAGGCCTGTTCTCTCATTGGCTGGCACTACGCGACGGCGGTGAAGGCAATGAATGGCATGGAAGCGTCTGTCAGGTGGTCGATCTACGGATACGGAGTATTACTCCGTTGTTCCTCGGCGAGAATTGGGCTGTGGACGCAGTGAGTTGTATGTAGGGGATCTTGGTAATCCGTATGTATTTCAAATCAATTTGATTCCATCGCACCGCCCGCATCGCAGCACGGCATAGCCCAGAGCCGGTTGATGATAATGGCGATTGCCGAGAGATGAGCAACGGGGTGATGATTCGTAATCATTGTACGAGCCAAAAAGCACTAATCGTGTCCCCGTCCCGTCAGCCTTGTAATGCTGTAATCCGTGTACTTACAGTTCGAATCATCCGCAGTCTGGCCCATTTGTTGATGACCCGCCCCCAACAGCCGAGTTGTCAGGGGGTCAGCAGAGCGGGCTCCTCGTGCGACCCGCCGCGCATCATCTTTTTGTTTTCTGTCTGTCCGTCTGTCCGGTGCGAGTGCAAAAAAAAAAAAAAAAAAAGATCAGAAGATAACCCCGGCCGGGCTGATCAGTGAGGTCAGCAGTCACTGGGAAATTGCCTTGTCTTTCTCTTTCGGTGACGGCTTGGCTAGCTGGGGTCTCATCTCTCTCTCTCTCTCTACTCTAGGCCAGAAGAAGGTCACGTCAATCACGTCAACAATGGAGAAGGAGAACAAGACAGCTTAGCTCGCTCGCTAGATGGGTGGAGAAAAAAGGCGGAGAGCGCGGTCATTCAACATTCACCACGCGCTATTGGCGGTGGTCCGGCCGCACGATGCTGCCCAAATATTGTCTGTGACGGGAAACTCTCTGTTGTCAAAAGCGAGAAGCGAGATATCACGGGTCGCCCGGCGGGGTTTCAATCACCGTCGCCCTCCCGTCACCAGAGTCCATCGGCAATCGCGCGCGATGTGGGTTTTTTGTGTCGTTGAAACAAGATTGCCGTGGGATTGATTTCCTCGACTCATGCGCTGTGCCATCAAAGACTTATCTCGCCTGGGAACGAATCCTGATGAACAAGAGACTCTTACCGAGTGCTTGACCACCGTGATTTAGATCTTATCTGGAACCGTCTAACTGACTCCCAAGAGGGGAAAAAAAAAAAAAAGAAAAAAAAAAAAGGGGGGCCATGCACCGTTTGCATTCCAACTCGTTGCCCCTGCTGGTAACAACGTACAAAACTGTCCACCGCCAGTTTGTCGTACCTGTTAGAACCGGGCCCTTTTTGGGGGGGAAAAAGTAAGAAGGAAATTTGTGTGTGTGTGTGTGTGTGTGTTTTTTTTTTTCTTTTTTTGGCAGCGGGTGGGCCCTGGATTGGCTCGGGAAAAAAACGACTGCTGAGACATGCAGGCTAACTTGCATCGTGAAAAGCAACACTCACTTCATCACATTCCAGTCGTTGGTGAGCTTGTTGTCCGCTCTAGGTCAAGTCCGTGGCCGATCTGCTTGATCCGGTTCAGGCACAGAAACAAAGTCGCGGGGGGGGGGGGGCCATCCACTAGGCCTGATTAGTGGGTTTGTCGGTTCGTCAGCCAGTGAGAGAGGCTGCTATGGTTCTGGTTTCAACTTGACAACTAATGGTTTCGCTTCTTTTTTTTTTTTTACTACTTTCCCTTTTACTTTGCACCAGCAGCATGCCAGCCAGCCAGCTGTCCCGCCTTTTTGGCCCCCCGTCGAGCATCGCGGGTGTAAAGCCAAAGAGTGCACGGCCCCCACCCGACCCGAGAAGAACAAAGTCCTCCTCCTCCTGGCTGGCAGTCTCCCTTCAAGACTCCCAAGAAGATCAAAGGCGGTCTGGCCCAGCTGTGGAGTGCTGCGAAATTACATGTTTTGCGACAGTTGGTCGCGTTGCTGCACGGCACAGACAAGAACGGTGAAGCGACAAGACAGCTTTCTGAGAATTCCTCCCCCGCAAGCAAGCACTTTATGAGATGCAGATTCAAACGCGAGATAGATGGATCGCCAGAAAGCGGAGCGCGAATGCATCTCCTGACCTCGGGCAACGAGGAGGGGTAATTACGTATGTACATACGGACTACATACATACAACTCCGTACGGATCCGTAATCCGTACAGAGCATGGGGTTTGCGATGGGTTTGCGATGGGGGTTCCGCTCCGCCAGTTGTATGTACTCTTCTTACCTCTTACTCCGTACGGATTACCGATCTCGATATTATCGGCCTCACTTGATCCGTTATTCTCGCAACTGAGTGACTCATGAACCGATCCGATGCCCATCAGGGCCATCACACGAAGCGAGAAACATGCGTCTCTTTCCCTTCGCACGTCTCTCTCCTCTCGTCTCTGCATATGCTGCTGCCCGCCTGCCCGCCTGCGTTCCTGTCATTCAGTTTGTATTGCAGACGTGCGGAGAAGAGTGATTTGAGTTTCTTTCCCCCTGCCCATCTTTGCTTCTTCCCGAGCGTGAGATCGCCACTGGGGGTTGCACATCAAGTGGAATTGTGGCTAGATGAGACTTTTGCCTGTCTCGACTTGCCGTCTTAGGCTCGCCTGGCAAGTCGCGACCTAATAGCTAATTTTGCTCATGATCAACTTTTTTGATTTTATCAACCCATCTCGTACTCCGTACAAAGAGTCCGTTTGCGTCTAGTCTGGCCCCCAGCACATGTCAATGTCACGATGGTTTTGGTTTGCCGAGCGGCCAAGTCGTGCCGTCGTAGTCCGTATGATGTGATGTCCAGATATCCAACAATAGAAACAGACACCCCGCGTGCCCTGTATGCATGTACATATGTATGTACATATCTCACGCAGTCGACAGGGGGGAGCATATTGTGCCTCGTATCACCCAATGCCGTCGTTCTTTTTACGGAGTACGGAGTACATACTAGCAGAGTGCGCTCCGTAATCCGCCGGCCTTATTAATATGTACATGTAGTCCGTAATCCGTACAGCGCCGTGTATTAATAAGCGCAGAGAATACTGCCCGCAGGTGTCCAAGCCTTCAGCCAGCCCAGCGAGGCCATTACTGATTTGTCTTTTAGTCCGTACTAGTCCGTAATTTACTACGGATTACTGCCTCCGTAGTGGGTGTCTGTTTTTTTTACGAGGTAGAAATGACCTCGCGGCCTCATGGGGCCGAGCAGGGGAGGTTCCGGGTTTCTGAGAAGTTGAACACCGAGAGGCGAAGAAGATCCCACACAAGTTGGACACCAGTGGTTGATGTCATCTTGGGTCACTGAAAATTGCATCGCCGAAGTGGCCGAGGGATGTCGCATTGGGACTTTCATCACGTCGCACAGAGTTGTCTTGCAATGTGCGGCAGTTGCGAGATGAGTTCAATTGAAGTGAAGCCTCGCCATTCCGCCATTCCGCCATTCCGCTCATCATCCAGAGGGCGACCTTGATGACAACTCGAAGCCTGCCCCGGGCTCTTCTTGGCGTGCTGGTACTCCGCTATGGTATTATGTACTGTAGAGCTCGGATTGCATGCAGACGGGCCAACTTGCAAAGCTAATAATAAAACGGACGCCACAGGCACAGTATCAGCAAATTTGCGCCTCAATCACACACACACACAATACGCACTCACGCCCGCTTATTAGTGCTCACGTTTCACCGACCACCGCCGGCTTCTGCTGATTCGGGGAGGTGTGTCAATGGATTGATAGACGGGCAGGATGGATGGATGGACGGACGGACGGACGGACGGACGGATGGATGAATTGACGGACTCTGATCAATAAGAGATGGAGAAAAGCGAGCAGCTTCACTTCATCATCGTCTTGTTTCTGTGTTGAATGAACCCGCTCAAGCACCATTACGATACGGACCAGTATGTTTCAGCTTGCAGGTGCTTATCGTCACCGCGACTTTGGACACGCACCCACTGCCTCCGCCCACTTGCACTGCACGCACGCCTTTCTTTCGTACATGCTGGCGGGGCTAGCGCGAGCGAGGCATTTTGGTGGCGGAGCCGCGACTTGACGACGAGCTCGACAGGGGTTGTTCTTGTTGCGTGTGAAGTGCGGGCGTGAGCGTGAATGAATGAATGGATGGATGAATGGATGGATGATTGAATGATTGAATGCGTCGATGGTCGATGGTCGATGGTCGATGGTCGATGGTCGATGGCGATGGGCAATGGGCGGGAGGCCAAGTGGGGGAAGGGCGGGCGGTGGGAGTCACAGCTCCAGGCCCCACTCATCCACACTGGCACCTGGCACACCTGGCACGCACACCCTGGCACACCTGGCACCCCCCCATCCCAGTCCCATCCCGGGTCCCATCTCCACTTCCGGCCAAGACGACCTCGAGACCTGACCCTGGCCCAGTTGACGTATTGTACAGTACCTGCAGCAGTAGGCAGGTGCGGCAGGCGGGTGCAGCAGGCAGCAGGCAGCACTCACACATGCTCCGCTCCGCTCCGTGCATACATACATATATCTCGAATGCCTTCCCTTGCCCAGTTACTCGCTTCCTCGCTTCCTCGCTTCCGCTGGGTACCCTTCACGGCATATCACCATTCATTCGTTTCCTCGTGTACAGAGCTTGCTTCCACTACTGCTTGCTACCTGGACAACCAATACTTGCACACACACACATTCATCCATTACTTACATACATCACTCAAGTAGTCCGTATTAGTGACACTTTGAGCCGGACAATCCGGATACTACCTACCACCACCAACGACACCCCGAAACCCCCCCGAATACATGCCGAAACACCGGGCATATCACAAAATAAGGACACCGTCACTTACTCTTAGATAACGGCTGCTCTCCCTTTTCCGTTTTTTTTTTCTTTTTCCCCCTTCTCTTGCGCAACCTCGTATACGCACAGAAGCATAGAAGCATAGAAGCATAGAACAACACATATCACACACAGAAGCAACACCGCCATCATGCACGTCCTCGGCAGCATAGGCCACAGCTTCAACCAACAGCGCAGGGCGACGGCGCCTCGAGACCTTTACATCCGCAAGGTTTCTTTCTCAGGCTGTTCTCTCTCATCCGGCGGCTCTTTCTCCTCAAACAACTCTCGCTCCTCCGAGGGCTCGTCGTCGTCATCTTCATCATCTTCCACATCCACCGCACGAGCACCCTCAGCACGAACAAGAAGCAGCTCCACTGGCTTCGACCCGCTCAGCTCGCATCCCACCTTTCCCACCTCTCAAGCACCACCACTGCGCCTCCACGAACGACCGTTGATCAGCCCCGAACGAAGCCCGTACTCTCCTCCCTCCACCTTCTTCTACGACGATTCTGCAGACGAAGACAGCCCTGACGACTGCCAAAGCAACGCTGATGAGGATGAGGACGAGTACACTGTCTGCCGCGCACAGGAGCTGCACTTCTCCCAGCCAACCGAGATGTTGCCGTACTACACTATGACGCAAGACACATCAGAACCCCAGGACTACTTCACACTGCAGCTGGCCAAGAGACCAGCCATGCCTCGCTCCCGATGGTCCGATTCCACCATCCAAACCCTCGACAGTGTCGACGATCTCGCCGCCGACGAGTACGAGACATCCGATGTCGAGGAGGACTCGCCATTGGAGATGCCCAACTTCAGCCGCAAGCGCACCACTGCTCCCAGCAGGCCGCCCATGAGGTCGTTGGACGGTCTCGACCAGTTCATCAAGAAGGGTGGCTGGAAGAGACGAGGGGTTGTCTTCAACGCAGGCGAGGCGAGGCAACACTCTGCCGAGTTCTAACTCACTGAACCACGCACTCTCTCTTGTTCTCAATAAACATCCCAAGTACACATAAGGATATCCTTTTTCCAATCAACCTCTTCTCTACTCTCCCCACGATAAGAAACCCATATACTACTTCTACCATCTCACCACGACGTACTTTTTACGCTTCATGTCACCTTTTTTTTATCCTTATCTTTTGAATTTCTCTCCGTCACCACATTACTTTGTCAAGCCTTACATACACTCTACTAGAACTTGAACCTTATTTTCATGTGGCTTATTTTGGAGCATGGCGCAATAGAACGGGATACCCATGGGTATGGAACGGAATTGGAATGGGAATCATGATAGCTACGGCTATGAATTAAGACGCCTTCGGGTCCATCATGTTGTAATTTTGACTATTCCTCAGTTGGAAACATTCAATCCATGGATGAGCTTTGTTACAGAGCATGCACTTCTTCGTCCGTCTCATTGGTCTCTTGTGAATGTCTTTTCTTTTTCCCGCGATTACTTGCCAAGTGACATGGAATGTGGAAGTTGATATGACAGCCGTTTGAGCGCCACTTGAACGATTTGTCCGTCAACTTGACCAGTTGCTGAAAGCAGCTACAATGTGACTTGGTCTCAAACGTAGCTCATGCTAGCCTCGGGAGGGCAGAATTCCAATCCCAACCCGTCATAATCTCAACGGCCACAGTGAATGCCCTCTTTACTATTTGGGAAGTTGCCCGGTGCCATTCTCGCCATTCTCGCCATCCCTTGCAGTCAATTGCCGTGTTAGGGTCGTACCCCGACTACGGATTAGATGCCAAATTCCAACTTGGCCTCGCCCCGCATCACTACCACATCCGTCGTAATCCGTATTTTCGTGAACGAACAACTCAAGCCAAGGAAACCACCTCCCCCGTTTTCCGTTTCCGCTTTTTGAAAATCGTTAATGCTACCTCGTAATAATTTCCCAAAACAAAGTTCGCTGGGCGACCCACAAAACTGGGGCTCCTTCGGCTTCCTCCGCTCGTCCGTCGTCTGCCGGGACAAGGGGGAGGGAGGAACGGGAACGGATGTTTATTCATGACTGGGGTCATGCCGGATCTTTGGGGGATTTTTTTCCAATTCGAGAAGCCCCTATTTACGGAATACTTTTGGGGAACTGAAAAAGGGAAGCAAGAAATATGTTTTTGTTCCAGCCGCGTCTCGATGGTGCGGGTTTTCTCTCGACGCTTATGCTGAACCCTGGATTTTTTTTCCTGTCCAAGACCGTCTGAGACTCAGGCGAGTTCGAGGCCCGCGTGGCGCGGGCTGTCCTCCATTTTGCTAAGGATTCGAGATCCGAGGGGATGTCTTTTCTTATTTTGGGCCCTCGTTCTGGAATGTCGAGAGATTGGGCGGATTTAAGCGAGAGCGGCTAGTGGACCGAATGGTGTGATTTTCTTCTTCTTCTCCCCCCCCCCCCCTTCTCTACGTCCGTAAGGCGTGTTGGAAAACGTGGGCGGGACGGGGGAGGGGGTCGAGATAACCCTTGCTTGCTCGCGGGTGCGAGATTGGGCCCGTCGAGGCCCCCCGACACGAAATGTGAGTGAGCGTGGACGAGACAGAGGGGCCATGGTGATCTAAGGGGAGGGAGGGAGTGAGTGAGTGAGTGAGTGAGTAAGTAAGTAAGTAAGTAAGTAAGTAAGTAAGTAAGTAAGTAAGTAAGTAAGTAAGTAAGTAAGTAAGTAAGTAAGTAAGTAAGTAAGTAAGTAAGTAAGTAAGTAAGTAAGTAAGTAAGTAAGTAAATAAGTAAGTGTGTGCGTGAGTTAGAAGGGTGGTTTAGTGTCTTAGCTATTTCGGACGAATGAATGGATAGAATAGAAGGACCAGAGAGTCTTCTAGAAAGGGCGTGTCTCTCCGTGCTCCTCGAATCACATCCGACATGAATGTGAGAGGACGGGCTAGACCTTGTCTGGATAATTCCATCATTCCACTTGCTGTCTCCCTTTCTCAACCTCGCAGTTGGCGCGGGCCCGGAAACCTGATCCGTTCCTGCCTATGAGATATCAACTCCCTGCTGGGGCCGTGGGTGATATTGACTGCACGTCGATGATGGAGCAGCAGTTGTGGGCAACAATGAAACCCATGTCATCAGCATTCACGCCCGTCTCAGGAAGGGCCAATTCAAGTGATTGACCGGCGGTGTTGGTGGCAAGTTCAATTAAGGAATGGACCGCTAATCCGAACGCTTCCTATGCAAAAAAAAAAAGGAATTGAAATACAAGACGGAAATGACCATGTTTCCCGTCCGACCACAGCTGAAGGAAGCCACCGCCCAGCCACTGGCATAACCTATCGAATGGCCCAGTCGACCGACTCCTTCGGCTCGAATGCTGCCTTCAACGCCTCTTCACCCATCTTGTTTATAGAGCTACAGGTGATGGCAAACCTCACCCCAAATCGGATTTCTACCTCGTCATGTATCTTCCGATAGCAAAAAAATGAAACTAAATAGCCCACTGATATAATTATACAAAGGAAAGTAGGGTCTGGCTCACCCTGCCATGATCATAGTCATCTTCTCGTGTCGTTATTCGAATAAAAAGCTATTTTGACAGTTGTTGTATGATTGTGTGACAGTGACGACGACGCGCATGCCCGCAAATTAGTGATTGAGATTCATCGTGGTTCGTGGCATTTGCCGAAATCCGCAACTCGTCTACATTGAAATATTCATTTCTAGACACGTCAGGTTCGACCTTCACCGCTCTATTCCTGGAGAAGGTGTGGCTTGCCAGCCATTGATGTATGCCATCAGTCCCATGCCGATCAGTACCACCCCAATCATGGAGGCATACGGTAATCCTGCTTGAAGTGACTGATCGCGTGAGGCAAGGCCTCTTTGCGATGACAGGGGAGTGATAGTATTCGCCCTCGACAAAGTCGGCCCATCATCTGAGTCGTCCTTGGCCACATCACTCTCGTTGGTGGTCGCGTCGGAGGACTCGTGTTCCGAAGCTGATGCAGGGGAAGCAGCTTCTTCTTCTTCCCCATGATTGCCAACTGAGTTGGCTTCGCTGCGACGCGAGCGTGATTGTCGCCTCTCTTCAGCAGCAATCCGCTTGGCCTCTTCCGCACGAAGTTGCACAACCATCTCAGCCAAGGATTTTCGACTTTCATCTCTTTCGGATTCTGCGACGTCGCATCTTCGCTTCCACTGCTCAAGCTGGTCTCGCATATCCTTCATCTGTTCATCCATGTTGTCAATGCGAGACTGCAGAGATGCTTCCACGTCTTTGATCGACTCCTCGATCGTTACATCTTGCTCTTCCGGCACCAACTCCGCGTACTCGATATCCTTTGCATCATCTCTGGTCTCGGGCTTTGAGCTCACGTCGATTGTGGTGTCCATGGCCGAAGCAATCGAGCCATTCATTTGAGCATTGGCGGATGCCTCCAGCCGTTTCGCAAGGTCTTCGGCGAGTTCACGGGCCACTCGTTCTTTTTGAAGCATCTCCTCAAGCTCTCGCATCCGCGCTGTCTGAGCATCGATATCCCGCTTTGCGTTATTCAGAGCTTCGGTGAGCTGAATTATTTGATTTAGGTTGTCCTGTCGGACAGGTGAAGAAGGTTTGGGTGGGCCGGACTTGGGTCTCTCAGAGGGGCCGCGTTTCAAAGACGGAACATCAGGCTTTTCTGGTAAAGGCTGCTGTGGTGGTGGCGCCGGAGGTTCAGAGAATCGCGGTTTTGCATCCGGTCGAAATGGTAACGCCCCGTTCATTGAAGGCTGAGACTGTTGTGTCTTTGCAGGCTCAGTCACCTCGGGCTTCTCCAGATCTTTCACATCTTCTTTGGTGAGAAGAGTATGGACAAATTGATTCGTCCGCCCCAAGTCTTGGGCCTGTAATCTCGCATTGCGCATCTCCGTCTTTGAGGGAATAGTTAGTGCGTTGTAGGCATCTCGTTTCTCTTTGGAAATTACAGCCACATACCGATAATCGCTTCAAAATTTGATCCGTCGCGATAGGCGCCAGAAAGAATGACCGTTGTTGCGGCATGGTGTTGGCCTGGCCATTCATGACCCCGTTATTAGCCATCATTCTATTGCCGTTGTTGCCCATTGCCGTGTTGCCGCCTGGCCGACCACGCATCTGAAGAGGCCCGTTAGGTATCATCATAGTCCCATTGGCTGGGTCCAGGTCGCCGAAATTCATATCCAGAACATTGTTGGTATTGCTCAAGAACCCCGCGTGCTCGACTTTGGCTGCAACCTTGTGATGGACGACCGTCTTTTGGTCCTCACTCACGATATCGATCCCGAGCTCTAGATGATCCGCCGTCTGTAGTTCATGAGGCTCCGATTCGCGGTTCTCCAGCGACAGGCGCGCCCCGTTTACGAAAGTGCCGTTCGATGATTTGACGTCTCGAATGTAGATTTTCCCATTTCGTTCCGCGTATATTTCTGCATGTTGTCTGGATAAAACTTTACTATCGAAGAAGCCGTTGGTAGCGGTCGGGACAGTCTTTTGGTTCGTCTGTCGACCAATTCTCAAGCTGTCGGGGGCAAATGGCACAGCGATGGTCTTCCTCTCAAATGTACCATTCAATGACAGCAGATACAGAACAGGTTGGCCAGGGGGAAACTGCTCAGAGCCCACCTGACCACGCATCATGTGTTGCTGCTGTTGCTGAATCATCTGATTCTGGCCAACGCCTGGCTGAATACCGTTATGGGGGGCTCCCATGCCGTTTTGTCGGTGGTGAGGTAGTCTGGAGTAGTCAGATTGTATCTCCGGTTTGCCGGTTGGCCACGAGCCCTTTGGCTGGGGCCGTTTGCGAGGCCCGGTGGAATTAGACCACTGGCTAAGATCAGACGCAGTTGTGAGAGATGTACCGTTCGATTGCGAACCATTCGTAGCAACAGAAGTGTTGGATAAGTTGGAAGACAAGGATGAGCCTGAATTGGTTCTCGAGAGCTGTTTCCGCGGTGCGAACATGCCTCTCACTTCGTCAGGGTCCATCGGATTTGTTCCACTAATAGCTCCCCATACTGGTCGGGAAATTTGAGGGAAGGACGGGGGGTTGGCTACTGCAGTCATGAGGAAGGTTCAGACGTGACTTGTGTCGACGAAGCGATGCACTCTGTGGATGTTGATGATGGCAGCTCGTTGGACAACCAAGCAAGAGAAGCTCACAATTCTCTCACCGACTGGCACCACTTCGCCGCCTCTGGACTCTACCGAAATCGAGTGAGGACGCCTCAAGAATTAGGACGAACCCTCGAAAGGCTAGGCGCCCGTCGTTCTTCGATGATGAGATGTGGGAGGTTTTGGAAGTCTGATGATAAAAAAAAAAAGACGTTAGTAGAAGCCGTTGAAGATGGTCTGGGCTCGCCGTATCCAGTCGCTTTCTAGAACCGAGGCAGTAACAGCCATCGGTCAACCAGGCAAACAATTTTGTCAGCCGATGAGAGTGTAACCTACCGGGAAGGGCGTTCGACCGAAAGACGATGGGATCTGGCGCGTTGTCCCAGGAAGCTGGTGTGGAGTGAGGTCAACGGGAAATTGGTAGGCCCCGTCACCAGCTAAGCGCTGGTGAGTGTGATGTGTTCAGTGGAATGAGAGCCACATACAGTGCTGGACGCGAGTGGCATTTTCACCAACCACCGATAGTAGACTTCGTCAAGAACCAGAACCAGAATCCTATTCTCGTCAGAATTTCTGATTCACTATAATACTTAAAGTTTGATAAGACCCCAGCGATCTCATAACTACTTGATCGATGAACCTCGTGATCATTACTCACGTGATGACGTCTACAGTGCACGACGCTGGCCAAGCCACCAATGCTTGCTGTGTGGGGCAGATGCGGGATGTAATAACGATCTTCCGGAAGCCCTCTCTGCCCAATCATGTGCGTCTATTCTTATTGGAAGCTTCACAGGCCAGAATGGTAAAGTGGCAGTAGAGTAGGCTCCAAGACAAAATCGATCAGTCCAAACTCGTCGCTCAACGAATCGTCAAGTTGGTCGCGAGCACAATGCCTCCTGTTGCAGCAGTTCCCACTGGCGGCCAGCATGGCCCATCAAATCTTGACAAGTGTATGCTCCAAGCATCTGATGCACATTACTTGAAAACTAACATACCCATCTACAGTCAAAATGGGTGCCATGATGGGTGGAAGTGCGTGTACCTCCGGGGTTGTATCTGTCTGTTGACTCTGCTGACGTTGATGAAGCTGTTGGTGTTATAATGGGATTCATTTTTGGTATGAGCTTGTCGCCTCGCTTGCGTTTGCATATCCTTGAAGACTAACTTCAGCCAGGAACGGTCAACATTTTCCGATACGGCGCTGGGACACAGGGCATCATGAGGACACTTGGGCAGTACATGGCCGTGTCTGGAACAACCTTTGGGTAGGACTTGAAAACAATTACCCAGATGATCGTTGCAAGCTCACATTGTCGCAGCTTCTTCATGTCCATCGGCTCCGTTATTCGATCAGATGCCGACCCCAAGCTACACGAAATGTACTCGCGAGCACAAAGACGACCGATCGTTATGATGGCGAATCCTGCTTGGCGAAAGGACTGAAGGTCAGGCGGTACTCGCACATGATACATATTCATCGATGTGAAAATCACGTCATACTACCTCAGCAGCAACTCTTGTACGATATATACAAAAGCGACTCGATTCACAGTGTCCCATTAGAATTATAAAATATGCGGGTGGCTTGTTCATATGCAAAAAAAGGAATAATGCGGGTGATACCGTAAGCGCATTTGTATGTCAGGTCAAAGCGACAGCACCAATATGTCGCCGCTCGCAGTCATCGTCGTAGGCGCTTGCCAGGCGTTTAGTGGGGTTTATACGAGGTGAACTTGTCCAGCATTTGTCATGCGGCACACAATAACAATATCGTGGAAAAGTCGATCTGGAGCACAGCAATGGCGAGGTTACGGAGTACATGACTTAAGATAAGCCACCAGCAGCTGGCATCTTCATCCTCACCAATCTGGGCTTCTGCAACAGGCAGGCGTAGCCCCCTGCACATTGGACAACGCACGGCTGCCACGCTCTTCAGACCTGGACACGTATAAATCCGGCCATGCAATGCAATGGCATGACTTGGCTGTGTTCGCTGCTTCCTCGTCGTATGACTTACCACAACCACAGGAGCACGCGTCAATCCGATCCTGGAACAGAACAACGCATGCCATGGGGTTTCCCTTCCCAGTAGCCCGCCATGCCAACCTGTCATTTATGACTCGCTTCTACAAGGAGTATACATAGAGCAGCTCTCTGATTTTGTTCTTCTTATTTTCCCTTGTCACTGTTCCCCTTCTCCTTTGGGGAACCCTACAGGGCTTGGTTGCCATGCGATGGGCTGGCTGTCTGTCTACTCCGTATGCGCGGCAGAAAGAATAAACAGGGTAACACCAGGTTGAAGCGAAAGCGTCTTGTTATCTCTTTTGCTGAGCATTGAACTCCGCAGGCCGCACGGCAACCATGGTCGAGATTTCCCCAGACGAATCTGTCGTAATGATGTGAGTAGGTAAACACGCAGCAACGGATTGCCAAATACGCAGCAGCAACTAGGCCTAGAACAAGAGCGGTATTTCTTTCTATATTTTTATACTCCGCACGGAGTACTCCGTATATTCGGGTATATTCCCGGTTTCACACATGATAGTGCGAGACTAAGTCCCTTGGCAAGTCAGAGTGATGCACGGCACCAAAATTAGCCAAGGCGGCCGCATGGCATTGTCCAGCGGCACACTGGGTAGTACGAGAAGTAGCGAATCGTTGCTGCTGCGTATTTAACAATCCGTTGCTGCGTGTTTACGTACTCTAACGACGTGAAGCCTGCCACGATGTCTGCTTTCTTCGCGGATAATGCTGCCATTGCTCAGGCGGTTTTCCTCTTCTACACTTTCTTGCAGGTCGACAACCACATCAGCTATGCATGGTTTCTCCATTACTTTCTCTTTGGTTGCGGCCGCAGAAGCAAAGCCGAGCGTGGGCCAGGCGAAGAGGCGCGTGAGGAACTGCTATATATATCGCCGTGCCTATCATAACACCAAGGCGACTGGACAATTCACAACCAAAGGACATCGGGCCTTCATGATTTCACACTCAATCACTCTTTGTTTTGCGGCCTAGTCCTACAAGAGACAATTGTGGCTGCTGATGGACCATGGGATCTTCACTCAGCAACGTCAGGACTGTGACTTATTCGTCTACAAATCTTGGAGGAACGCTCACACAAAGCAGGACAAACGGGTATGCTTGTTCAAAACCTCCCCGCCTTACTCATGTATGAACCGGACCTCGTATGGGATATGTGCTTACCGCGATTTGTTTCAGAAAGTCCTTGTTGGGAACTTCACTTGCGCCAGTGCTGCCTCTTTTCCTAGACAACAACCCTCTGCCAAATGGATCCCCATGGAGTCTGCTGGATTCAACTACAGACTATTATCACCACTACCCACGGACTGGCGTGATACGCCCGTACGACTTCACCATCAGCCGAGGACTCATCGCTCCGGATGGTTATCAGCGCGAGGTTCTTTTAGTCAACGGCGCATTCCCCGGACCCCTAATCGAGGCCAATTGGGGGGACACTATCCAGGTGACGGTTCATAACAACATCACAAGTACCGGAGAAGGCGCGACCATCCACTGGCATGGTTTTCTTCATCGAGGCAAGCCATGGGAGGATGGTGTTCCAGGCGTAACTCAGTGTCCTATCGCTCCTGGAAGAAGTTACACCTATTCTTTCGAAGCTGAATTGTACGGGACAACATGGTACCACTCGCACTACTCGGCACAGTACGTAGGGGGGACCGTTGGCCCAATGGTTATTCACGGGCCGCGAGTCAAACCCTACGACATTGACGTCGGGCCCATTATGCTGTCGGACTGGTACCATCGAGAATACTTCGCCCTGGTAGAAGAAACAATGAAGCCCAACAGTCGCCCCTTTAAGTCGGATACCAACTTGATCAACGGAAAAGCCAACTTTGACTGTTCAAAGTTGCCACCGGAAGACAAAACGCCCTGCCAGAGCAACGCCGGCATCGCCGAGTTCAGATTCAAGCGCGGCAAGACTCATCGCCTGCGACTCATCAACTCTGGCGGCGGGGCACTCCAGCGCTTCTCCATCGACGAGCACACCATGACAGTCATCGCCAACGACTTTGTCTCAGTCAAACCCTACGACACCACAGTCGTGACTCTCGGCATTGGCCAGCGAACCGACGTGCTCGTGAAAGCTGACGGTGACCGCGACGCCTACTGGATGCGCAGCAACATTTCTGAGACATGTAGTTCGGCAAATGGCCTTCTCGCTCACGCATCAATCCACTACGACGACGCAGACGACTCCAAGGAGCCACAGTCGCGGGCTTGGGATATCCCCGACCCCAAAACATGTGCAAATGATGACTTGGCCCTTACTCAACCATTCATGGAGCGAAGGCCCATTGAGCCGGATTTGACGTATGACATGGAGGTGAAGTTGTTCAAGAATGAAAGCAATATCACGTTGTGGTCCCTTGACGGCGTGTCCTTTCGAGGAAACTACAATAGTCCAACATTGCTACTGAGCGCCCTGGGGAACCTTACCTTTGAAAAGCAGTGGAATGTCAAGAACACGGGTGCCGCAAAGAGCGTTCGTGTGAATGTCATTAACAACACGCCCGTGTCGTACGTGCACTTCATTACTCCAGAATGAGCGGCAGAGTGGACACAGACAAACTGCTAACACGTACATGACTAGGCACCCTGTGCATCTGCACGGATTCAACATGTACGTCCTCCACGAAGGACCCGGCCAGTGGGATGGCACCATCACCAACAGAGACAATCCTCAGCGTCGCGATGTCGTGCAAGTCCGGAAGAACGGCCACCTTGTGATTCAGTTCGATGCGGCATCGAATCCAGGCATGTCTCACCCCGGAGTGCCAGTGCTCCCTGATCGTGCCAGAGGACAGATGACTGACGTGACGAGATGCAGGCGTTTGGCTATTCCACTGCCATATAGCCTGGCACTCTTCCGCGGGGTTCCTCGCACAATTTCTCACTAATCCAGACAAAGTCGCCCAGTTCCAGCACAGATTGCCTCAGGTTGTGGCCGAAACGTGTCGACAATGGGGCGATTGGACGCATACAAATATCCCAGACCAGATCGATAGCGGCCTATGAGGGGTTGGCTGAACCACGAAACTATGATGGAGCTTGGTCAATGTGCATGCTGTTTATCTTTAGACATTGGACATGCATGATAGGATACCATATCAGTGCACACAAATTCAAACCATTATTCATCGACGCCTTCAACGTGTCTTTTTCTTCTTCTTCTTCTTCTTTTTTTTTCGAAGCACTGTACTCGACCCAACGCCTTGTGTGAATCCCGATGCTTTGTTTTCACCATGCAGCGTGATGAACGCTTTTTACGGCGGTGGCTTTTCATGTTCGATTCTAGTGTCTTTGCCGGGTGCTCCTGGCTCAACCAACTTGGATGGTCGCGACTCCTTGGGCGTCTCATCAGATTGCTTCACCTCATCCACCTCGTCTGCAGGAGTCGGTGAGCCCTTGGCAGCGCCAAGTTCCTCCTCGCCAGCGCCAGCGCCAACAGAAGCTCGTGGGGAGGCAGTGTCCTTGGCGTCCGATTTCTCTGTTTCGGAGTCAAAGGCACTTCCGTATTCACTGCCCGAGTCTTCGAATTTAAGTGCCGATTCCACACCCTCGGCCAATTTGTTGACTTCGTCCTCCACCTGTTCTCCCCGCTCCTTGGCACTTCGAAGCTGTCGTTCAGCTTCATCATGGCCAACAAGCCCCCGCCAATACGTCTCCAACTCTTCTCGCCAGCCCAGCTCGTCGGCCAACTTCCGGATTCCGTCATCGCAAGAGCCCAGCTCTATGACATCGTCTGCTCTGCCGCCGAGACTGCCAACTCTCTCCATGTTGAACAGCACGCGCGGCTTGCCTGGTCTCGCCATGTTCGGCAGCCCGGCGAATGGATAGACGGTCAAGCTCGTCCCCAGAACGAGCACCACATCTGCCATGGCGGCCTGATGCGACTTCTCCCCAAACGCTGACGGGAGCGCCTCTCCGAAGAAGACGATGTCGGGCTTCACTATTCCGGTGCAGCCGGGTTCCTTGCAACGGGGGACTGTGCCGCCGAGGACATGACGCCCCATCTGTTGGTCGGGAAACGGCGTCTTGCACTCGATGCATCTCTGTGTCGCGAAACTGCCGTGCGCCTCAACGATTTTGTCGGCCGGGACACCAGCCCGTCTCTCAAGGCAGTCGATGTTCTGGGTGAAAAGCATCTGCAGAAGCCCCTTCCGGGCAAGCAGGGCGATGAAGGCGTGCGAAACGGTCGGGTGGAATTTCCCAGGGTACAGCTCTCGCGCGAGGACGTAGAACGGTTCCGGGTGTTGTCGGAAATAGGATATGTCGAACACGGCCTCGGCGTAGGGCAGATTCAGCCGCGCGAGGTTACTGTATAGCCCTGTCTTCGGGGAGCGGAAGTCGGGTACTGCGAGATTTTCAGAATCAGCCCGGAATACAACATGTTTCGAGATAAAGAATTTTTTTCTTTCTTTTTTTTTGCAACACGCGGCGCGGACGGTGGGAAAAATGGGTATTCCGCGGTGAGCAGGGGAGCAGGATTCATGATATACGCACTTCCCGCGGCTGTGGATATGCCGGCACCCGTCAACACCACGATTCTCTTCTTGCCGCCATTTTTCATATAGTCTGCCACCGCAGATAATGACCTGTCCGTCAGAGTCTCCGGTGAGACAGCATCGTCAACGATGGTCGATTCCTCTTGGCCCATTCTGCGACGGAGCCGGCGTGGGAGCCGGGAGCTTTGATTGTTGCGATCGCGGCGTCTCCGGCCTATTTTGGCGGTATAATGGGGGAAACAACCGAGGCGGTACGATGCCGAAGCTATGATTGTGCTAGAGTTGTCGCGGGCCGTTTCACGAGATCTCTCGGTCTCGACTTTTTCTTGCTTGTTGTATTTCTTTGCCTTGGACTTGTGGCGGTTGGCGAGCGCGGGGGTTTTCTTGTTCCACCAGTGACCACCACCACACCACCGTTGCATGATATGGTAGTATCTTATCGATAAGATGTTTTCAGCAACATGGTGCATGGGAAAAACACATGCAAGACATTGCAGGTCGAGTGGCGTCATCAGCAAGTTGTACCACGGCCATTGAATTCGCACAAAACCTCCCCCCCCCCCAAAAAAAAACCGTGGAATTGCAATTCCCATGTCAGTTGGCCTGTCCTGTGTGAGTAGCTTGTGTTGCGCCGGCTGAGCTAGACTGGGCTGGGTCCGAAGTTCAGTCACGAAATTGAAATTGTTCCATGGCGGGCTGGAGTCATGCACACCTGACGACCAAACAACCATTTGGCATCATGAATCATTTCCTACTCGTGATAATATCAACGCCAAGCAATGCCCGTATCGACGCCCCAGACAATCACAGTTTACCGCCTCTTTATAGCTTTTATGAATTGTTCTTCTCATCCGTGTCGCTCTCTCGCCTGAGCAAACTGCTCCTCTTGCAACCGGGCGAGCTCTTCCATGGACATGCCGCTACTAGCGAATTTGTCCGCCTTCTTCTCTCGGCCCTAGTGTATCGCACCATGTTAGCAAAGATCAATCAATGGATCCATATTGGCCATGAATACAGCGCACCTTCTGTGTTTCCTTGTGTTCTGCAGCAGCTTCCATGACAGCAGGGACATAGTCCGAAAATCCAAGCTGCTCGAGCGCCTTGGTGATGTGGTCACATGCAATTGTCTTTTTTGCTTCCTTCTCCGAGATCTCATTTGCCTCTGAGGAGATGAGGGTGATGAACTCAACGCAGCACTCTATAAGAAGGTCCCTGGCCTCTCTGGCAAATGCTATGCCGCCTTGTGCCGGGAGAATCTCGCCGACAATCTTTTGGACAGTGGCTGCGGAGCACGGTTAGTTATCGATCAAGGGAACACAAACGATGGCATCGAGGTTTTGAGAACTCACCTTTGGGCAGAGACAAATCGTCATTGCCTAGAAAGAAAGCGACTGGTCAGCTTGTGATTCGCATATGACGTGAATGATGGGATGGTAGCCGACATGGACCAATGCCTGAATCTACTGCGGCCCAGTATCGATCCTGCGCGGGGAGAGGCGGCATTGATTGAGAGAGACGAGAGACGAGAAGAAAAGAATCAAGATTAGAAGAAAATGAGGGCGCTTCATGTGCTTCGAGTTTGACATCAGAAACTTGCCCCAAGAACAAAGCAGCTTCATATATCTGCCAATAGACGGAGGTCGAGGCAGTGGCTACGAAGACCAAAGCAGGCAGTCGCGTTGCAGCCCAACACACAACGTGGCAATCGACACATGCCTGTGCAAGATATGGCTCTTTTCATTAATCAGTGAGAGCCAGAGGCAGAGGTTGATGCAACGCGCGCGCGTAAGCCTCGATGGAGTGATGCACAGCCGATGAACTGGTCCGACGCAGCAAACAAGGGTGCGAGTACTGAGTGGCCGCATGTACATGCTTGTGGTCTGAACCCATGGGAACACAGTTGTACGAGGTAATGAAAGATGAAGAACCAGGAATCATGCCACCGAGGTGGGATGCGCCCCATGGTGAATGATGTCTTACCTGCGAATTCGTGATCCGACATTTTATCGAATGTTGTGTATAGTGAGTATCCAGAGGATAGAGACACGGAGAGCGCCGCAAGGCTCCAAGGAAATGGAAAACAAATAAGGAGAACTAATCAGACGTCAAGACAATTTTCGGAATAACCATCTACTGAATAATGGCCTGCTTTCGGTAGTAGATCCAGAGGTGGCAATGCGAACAGCCGCGTCAGGACTTTTTGTTCGACGTCGATGCTGTCGACGACAGATTTGACGCGCCACGATCGACTACCTGGGTAGTTTGGGTGAGCGCAAGCGCAAGTAAGGTGGTTAACCAGATGGTGGGGCAGCGCTCGCAAATACATACATGTGCTCCGTAATCCGTAGACATGTAGACCATGTAGACCAGTTGACCTGAAGGGAGCAACGGGGACTTATTATAGCTCGCTCGCTCGTCGGGGGCACTTCTGGGCCTTAAGAAAGTGTCCAGTGCCGCTCACAGCGGGGCACCAGGGACTGGATCCAGCTGCCGCTGTGGCCAACTTCATCAAAGTGCACTGGGGCGGAGGTTGTTAGTACACCTCGCTGCCTCGCGGTCCTGCCTGGCCGGAACCTCAGGTTCGAGTGATCCCATGCTCCAATCTTTGTGCACGTGCCAGCGGGTCCTCCATGTAAAAACAACAGGAAAAAAGAAAAAAAAAAAAATTTACTCCAGCTCATCTTCCTGCTTCCTTCTTCCCAACGTGTAGCCTCGAGGTTCCATGAGCTCTAGAGCTTCGCCTCCGCGCCAGCGAGCCAAATTTGCTCGCAAAATTACTCGTCATGCCTGGTTTGGCCTTGGTAAGGTAAGAACCGCACCACCTGTCACGCCATTTCCCTTTTCAATGATGAGATACGTTGTCGCCCCAGTCTGAGGAGGTTCGACAAGCCTCTTTGCTGACACGACACGTCTTATGCCAATTAGACACTACTGATCCTATACCACACCTTGAATTCATGTTTGATTTCTTTTATTGATGCATTTGAAGCTAACAAAAGCTTCAGTCCGTTGAGATACCGAACCCCACGGACTGCTGTGATGCCTTTGCGCTATCTGGTACTATCAAATACCGATCAATCATGACGGAGAGATGTCGATAGCCTGAGCACAACACTCAAAATCGCGTGCATTGGACAACCTCTGCGACGCGGGCAGGCTGACCTTGCCTTGACGTAGGCTTATTGTATCGTCCTAACTCGACAGGTGTCCTGCCTAGCTGTTGATGATTGACGAGGTAAGAAGAGTCTTGTTCTGCTTGTGATAACGTACCGTGATATGTTTGCTATGATGAAGAAACTTACATTCCATGCTAATACCGAACGCAAGAATGTGGAGTAAATTAAGAGCTTTTCATCTTTCGACTGACTGCAAACCTTCCTTCTTCATGTTTTCAACATGCTTTGTTTTTTATGGAGTCCAAGCTAACACACCGTTGAAAGTCGCAGATGATGCTTTCCTCTCCGCCCCTACTCTTGATATGAAGCCAATTCCGGTGAGTTCCATCTGGCCGCCGTGTTAGTGATGGATGCAAAATCGAGTTGGAATTTAACCTACGACAAATTGTGGCCGCTCAAATCTTTATTGGGACGAGCCACGAATCTTGCAATTACATTGCCAGGTTGCTCAGGCTTAAGTAGTTGACCTTGCTCGAACGCGTCGATGAAAGTGTCGTACTGCGCCCTGTCCATGGAGTCCTGCCCAGACGAGCGAATCTGACCCTGCATGTCTGTATCAACCCGACCGGGTTCCACTGCGACGCTGGTAATGTCCTTCTCTTCAAATGCCAGATGTGTAGAAAGGGAATTCAGGGCTGCCTTGGATGACCCGTAAGCACTCCAGCCCTGGTAGGCGCGCCTGGCTGCTCCAGATGACACCCACAGGATGCAGCCCTTGGTTTTGCGAATCTCGGGGATTGCGGCTTGGGCCTGGATGAAATTGGCAGCGATTAATACTTGACCGAAATGATAAGGATACAAAAGTAATGAGAATTATCATGATGTCCAATCGCAACCATACCATTGCCAAACAACTGAAGACGTTTACGTCATAAAGGGTTTTGAAAGCGTCAATCGAAGTCTTTTCAAACTTTTCCGACACCAGAAGTCCGTGGTTGAGCACAAGACCATCCAGTTGACCAAATGCTTCGACGGCCAAGTGGGTGAGCTTTCCTGGCATCTACTCCGTTGTGATTACTAGTTAGCGTCCATGTGCTTGTGAGCAAGATGTCAATGTCACAACAGCTGGAGCAACCTTGGAGGCCGCCGCTCAACATTTCAATTGAAGGAGTCACGGAGATGGATGGGGAGACGACACCTCTGAGTCGGTCATGTCACCTGCTATATATTCGACTTGCCCGGGATGGGCCCTTCTCAGAGATTCCAATGGTTCGGCTGAGCGAGCAGCCAGGACGAGCTTGTGCGATTGACTGAGAAGGAACTTTATGATGGCTGCGCCGAGGCCTTTGCTGGCCCCGGTGACAATGATGACCTTGTGTGGCATGATTTGGAAAACTGCCTGGTGTTGAGTCGCGCGTGCAAGTGCGAGATGAAGAAGAGTGTTGTGGAAAAATGGCAAGACTTTCGCTGCCCATCTCATGGTAACGTGATGACTTGCATCCGCGGATGTGCCGATGGCGGGGCACGAACGACGCACATTCACTCGTAAAGTTCTCATTGACGACAAAAGCTTGGCACGCCCCGTTATGGTCAGCAGTTTCAAACAGGACCTTGATGCCCACATGAGTCAAACGGCAAGACAGACTGCATTAATCACGGAACAAAGCAAGAGGGGGGAGAAATCGCCGTGACAAACCATGGCGACCACCGTCATGGTCATGGTATTAGGCGCCGGGATTGATTGGATTTGGCCTCTCCAGTTGTGTCCATAGCTTGGTCAAATTGAGAAAAGCTGCTCATAGCAAGACCTTTCGCAATCGTGAGATGTCCTCGGAGCTGGCCATACAACAGCCTCCAACTACGATCTGCTTCCATTGTCCACGCGACTCTGTCCCTCTCACAGCCCCGGCGAGCTGCTCTTCCCAGGGCACTCTCTTCACGTCCTTGTTGGTATCGCCTGGGCCTTCCCACTTCTGCGTAGTAGTATTGTATACTTCACCATTCGTTCCATCAGGATACAAGACCAATGCCGGCCACTCCTGTACAAGTCCCTGACGAACCATGTCTCGCATGGTCGTCTCGTATCTCTTCAGCGTCGAGGGCAATTTCCACACCTTGGTGCAGTTGATGCCCACGCCCCAGGGTACTGACCTGGCCAGGCTCGAGTCCAACATTGCCCGCAGTGCCTCCTCTATGGTTTCGCCAGTCGGGAGAGCCTCGTCATCACCGGGGTAGAAACAGGACATCCAGAAAGGAAGCCCCGACAGCTCCGACACCGAATCGAGAGCTCTGCGCATGGCAACTATCTCGTCCACGCGCGGAATGGTCTCCATCGCGATGTAGGCCACCCGAGAGGATATGCTCGGCACTTTGGCGAACAAGGCCAACCTCTCGCGATGCCACTGATACAGCGAACTCTGCGAACCATGCTCGCCGTCGTATATGCCGCTGTACTCTTGACTGGGAATCATGCAGGCGCCATAGGGACCGAGACTCAGCGCAACAGAGCCATGGTGCTGTCGCGTGGCGCTTTCCGCAATGGCAATTGCCTTTTCTAGGAATCGGGGGATTTCGCTGGCTATGATTCCTGCGGGAAACGCGTCGCTCTTGGTATCGTTGAAGCCCTTGATGGAGACTTGGTACGTTGCCGTGAGGAGAAGATCGACGGGAACTCGCCCGAAATCGGATTGGCAGTGTACAAGGGTTTCGGGGTCAGACACGAGCAGGTCGCTTGACCAGAGGGGCGTGGATGAGCCAAATGTGGTCTTGTACTTTTTTTCCAGGGAAGTACCGAGTCCGCCGTCCAGAATGAGGATGGGCGCCATGGCTTTTGGCGTTTTGACGCAGTTGACGAGTTTGCCATCTTACATAATATCGTGGGTTGCGCGCCAATTCTTGTGGTCCTGGGAACGCCCCACTGATGCGCTGTTGCAGAAGTTGGCACCAGCCAGTGGAGGCTCATTGCGCTCATTGACGGCATGAAGGGTTTCGGCGGGGACTTTCATGACGAGTGAGCGGATCAGTGGTGGGAATGGCGGTGAGACCGGCAGCGTTGAGTGAGAAATGCATGGTGATGAGACTCAAGGACGAATGCCTTCTTTTTTTTTTTTTTCTCCTTTTTCGGATGTGAAACCACTGATTGAGATGGTAGAGTTGAATGTGCTGTCGGGGATAGCCTTCAAGAAATCGCCATGATTTGGGAAGCTCATCTACAGCTCTTGATCAACATGACCTCGCTCGTCCAACAGAAAGCCCTGCTCGTAGCTGCAATGGGTTTCCAAAGGGGAAGTAAACTCCGTATCCGAAGGGATGGGCTTTCCCAAGCGGGCGCAAGAAGGGGGGGGTTAGGGAAACTGATCGGAAGACGGAGAAGAAGGCAGATTATAAATCGAGAACCTGAATGGGGTTGCATCAAATTTTTTTTTTTTCAATGGGTGGATGGGATTGGCAGTTACGGCAGTAGATGACGTTTTCGCTACCCACGAATGAAGTCATAGCTCCCTGTTTCGTCAATTTTTTTTTATATTTAAAAACACCACATTTGCATTTCAACATGCTCTTGACTAACAACCCGCCCGGCCTATTCTCATTCCTTTCCTGTCTTGCTTGATACAACTTCGTCTCAACTGCAATAAATAATCGACTGAACAAAAACATTTACACAATGACCGCCAACAAGACCCTAGTCTTCAAGAAGGTGCCCAAGGGGTTCCCCGTCGCCGGCGAGCATCTCGTCGTGGAGAATCGCGACATCGATCTCAATGACGTTCCCAAGGGCGGCCTCGTCGTCCAAGTACAGTATGCCTCGTTCGATCCTTACCTGCGTCCCAAGATGCGCGACCCCAGCATCGAGTCATACTCGCCGGCCTTCCTGCCCGACGAGCCCATTGCCAACGACACCGTCGCCAAGGTCTTGAAGAGCGACAACCCCGACTTCAAAGAGGGCGACATGGTCAAGTCTTTCGGGCCCATCGCCGAGTATGCCGCCATTCCTGACCCCAAGGCTCAGCGTGTGTTGAAGATCCAGAACCCCCACGGCTTGGACTGGGCCGTCTTCACTGGCGCATTGGGCATGCCCGGCCTGACTGCGTGGTCCAGTCTGTACGAGATTGGCAAGCCCAAAAAGGGCGAAACCATCTTCGTCAGCTCTGCTGCCGGCGCCGTCGGTCAGATCGTTGGCCAGATTGCCAAGAAGGAGGGCTTGACCGTCATTGGGTCAGTTGGATCCGACGAGAAGCTTGACTTCATCACCAAGGAGCTTGAGTTCGATGCCGGCTTCAACTACAAGAAAGAGTCCCCCGAAGAGGGCTTGAAGCGCCTGGCTCCCGACGGCATCGACATCTACTACGAGAACGTCGGCGGTGAGCATCTGGAAGCCGCCCTCAACCACCTCAACGTCCACGGAAGAATTGTTTGCTGCGGAATGGTACGTTTTCAACCCGAATTATTTTTTTCTAGTCTCCTTCTTTCCTTGTCGTAAAAGAGTGCTGACGCCATCGACCAGATCAGCCAGTACAACAACTCGGGCGAGGCACATGGCGTCCGAAACCTCATGAATGTCGTCGGCAAGCAGCTCACCATTCGAGGTTTCATCGTCGCCAACCCCGCATTCGGTCCGGCTTATTACCGAGAGCACCAGGAGAAGCTGCAGCAGTGGTTGGCAGATGGCAGCTTCAAGGCCAAGATGCACTTCACCGAGGGTATCGACCAGGCTGCCGAAGGCTTGATAGGCATCTTCGAGGGCAAGAATTTTGGCAAGGCTGTTTTGCGCATCAGATAGACCGGGAATGAACAAAAGAATCCATCGGGCAGGCTCGGTTAAGAATGGTTGGCTTGGTAGAAGACTGAAATGAGATATGATTGACTATTCCGGATATCGATTGTCCTGCGTCTGGTCCGTGGTGTGGTTCGATCCGCGGGCATGCCGCGAATTCCATGTAGAGTGATTTGGCTGTAATATCCTGAAAGCAAAGCCGTAAGCTCAACTACGTGTCATCTTTAGGACTAGCAACTCGCGGGACATTGACCCTCTTTGACAAGGAACAAAAGTTGTTCGACATTGGCACAAGTCTGACTGATGCCTCCATGGTCTCGCCGCCAGCCTCGTCTTTCGAACTCGGCCCAGTGTATCTTCTCTACTCCATTGTGAAAATGTCTGGGTCACATCCATGGCTGCAAATCCCCTCTACTATCGGAGTTGCTGGAGCACTCCCGTGGCCTAGTCGCCGTCTTCATCGCCTGCTCCGCTACTGGAACCTTTCATCTTCAGTATTTGAAAGCTCATCGAGCTCGAATCCGAATCTAATCCTGGACTGCGAGACGATACAAAGGGAGGACGCGACCGCCGAGCATTCATGGGTGCAAGAGGACACCAACCAACTCCAGGCCATGAGCCAATTCATGGAATTACCATGCGACGGGCTGAGTTTTGACGAAGCTCAAATAGAAATCTAGTGATTATGTAACGAGCAGAAGCTTATCGAAGTATAGTACCGACGTCACGTACGTTGGCTGTCGTGCGTGTCACGATGTCGTCCCGCCAAAGTACGATATACACCTCGTTGAATGAGTGCATCGTGCTCAACACCATGAAACCCTATCGCACAATCACTTTCCGTTATCATGCGGCCGAAATGCCCCGGTGTGACCCTGTGTAACCGCGAAATTTGCGTTTTTCATCTACCTTGAATGAAGACAAGGGCTTTTGTTTCTTCGACCACGTCCGGAGTTGAGCTCCGGAACAACCGCGCCTTTGAGCTGATACTTCGATGACCTCTTTAGCGTGGAGGTGATGACAGGGATCGTCCGATCCATTGGGTGCATCTCAGATGGAAATGAAGCGGGAGATCGGCCTGGGTGATGGATCGCCAACTTTCAAAATCGGAGAACTCTTGGGGTCCTGTGGACTAGGTCAACAAGCAAGCCATTTTATTGTCTGTGACGTGGGTCGACGCGGCGACCGGGAGGCTTGTCGAAGTGACTTCACCGTTTCCCCCCTTTCCTGCACGGCCTGTGGTGTACGGACAAACAGGGGCAATCAGCGTGAATCCTGGTGTCAACCATGTCTCCAGGTATTACTTGAAGCATTCAGCGATCGGGGCGCGAGCGCAACGGCATGGTGCACGGAATTAATCCGTAGTCATGCACATATTACATAAGCTTATGTGCTTGATAATAAACACGCCGTTCAATACTCCGTACTCCGTACATAGGGCCTGGCTTTGGCGTTGGCGTTGATAGGCTAATCCCACGCAGTAATCCGCTTTTATTTGCTAATTGATAAGTTGATCCCGTGTTTCACGTGCCACAGTGCGTGTTGAGCGCATGTAACATGTGCACAGCCCCCACGACGGTTGTAGCTGCCCGGGATACATCGCGTATGTAGTACGGACTACTCCGTACTTTGATAGTATTATTAGGCATTTTGAGGGAGCTGTGCTGGGAAGCAATGAGGGTTGATTCCGCTAGACTCGTTCTTGGAGGCTTCTTCTGTTGCCACGACGGCGTACGAGTTAGATACGGCCTCTGGCAGGATGGTTGGCTGCTCTTACTGCTCTTGCTACTCGCAAGACTGTACTTGGAGGAATAACCAGTACTTCCCTCGTATGTACACCGTACGATCCTCGAAATCCTCCGCCTCGAGGCTGAGCCAACTACGGAGTACTGAGGTGGGGGCGGGGCATCTCATGAGAGGTCGGGGTCAGCCTTCTTTCTTGGCTGGCCGAAGTTTCTGCTACATGCGCCTCGTCATGGACTCCGGAACGCACGACCCTTTCCTTGACTTGCTGCCATCTGCGACTCTGCTGGACTGTTATCGTGGGACGGAGTTTCAGCTTGCCTCCTGAGTCCTGAGGTAAGGCTGAAGATCCGAGGTTGAGTCAGCCGAGCGCAAGACATCAGTCGCGCGACAACTTCTATCTTCCATCCTAATCCATTCCTTTGCTTTCCTAAGCAGATCCATTCTTATTCCATCATTGCCCATCTCTAATTCCATCATCTCGAGTAGACCAGACCGATTTTCCAACATCGCTGAAGCGTCTTTACGAGTATCCTCCCCTCTCATCGGCTAGCAGCGCGATCGTCATGTCCGGATATCCAGGCCAGGGCCATTACGGTGCCCAGCAGCACTCTGGCGGAGGTGGCGGCTTCCCTCCAGGTCAAGGTCCTGGGTTCGGCTATGGCTATGGAAACTACGGCGGCCCGCCTCAAGGCCCTCCTCATCAGGGAAACTATGGTCCGCCCCAGGGCAATTATGGTCCGCCTCAGGGGAACTACGGTCCTCCCCAGGGGAACTACGGACAACCACCTCCTGGAAACTACGGTCCTCCCCAGGGAAATTATGGCCCTCGTCCGCCTTCCGGTCCTCCACCTCCCGGCTATGGCCATAGTCCGCAGCCTCAGTATGCCCGTCCTCCTCCGGCCGAGGGCAATTATGGCATGCGGGCGCACGCCGGACCTCCACCTCCCACAACCCCTCAGCAGTTCGGTCATGGTGCTCCTCAGGGATACACTTTCCAGTACTCCAATTGTACTGGTAGACGAAAGGCTTTGCTCATTGGTATCAACTACTTTGGCCAAAAGGGAGAGCTCCGGGGCTGCATAAACGACGTGCACAATGTCTCACAGTTCCTAATTGCAAAATATGGCTATAAACGAGAAGATATGGTTATCCTGACGGACGATCAACAGAATCCCGTCATGCGCCCTACAAAAGACAATATGCTCCGCGCTATGGGTTGGCTCGTCAAGGATGCCCGACCCAACGACTCTTTGTTCTTTCATTTTTCCGGTGAGCAACAATTGGGGTCGGACAATGAGTTTACGCTGACAGTTGATAGGTCACGGTGGTCAGACTGAGGATCTGGATGGGGATGAAGATGACGGCTACGATGAAGTCATCTATCCTGTTGACCATCAACAAGTTGGACATATCGTTGACGATGAACTACACTTTCGCTTAGTAAGGCCGCTCCGGCCAGGTGTTCGACTAACTGCCATCTTTGATTCTTGCCACTCAGCAACTGCAATGGACCTGCCATATGTCTACTCAACCAAAGGCGTCTTGAAGGAACCCAATTTGGCAAAGGAAGCTGGTCAAGGTTTGCTTAGTGCGCTTGGTTCCTACGCTCGTGGTGACATTGCTGGCGTTGCCAGTACCGTGTTTAGTTTCGCCAAGACGGCTTTCAAGGGCGACGGTGCCTACAACAAGACCAAGGATACACGGACATCCCCTGCAGACGTCATCATGTGGTCCGGTAGCAAGGATGACCAGACTTCGTGAGTGCCCTTCCCGTCATCCACAAGCTTGTTCTTCATATCACAGGCTAAAGAATTGTGTTTATCAGTGCCGATGCTACGATCGCCAATCAAGCCACTGGTGCTATGTCGTGGGCTTTCATCACAGCTTTGAAACAAAAACCCCAACAGAGCTATGTGGAACTCCTCAACAGCATTCGAGACGTCCTCGCGTCAAAGTACACACAGAAGCCTCAGCTGTCCTGCAGCCATCCCCTGGGTATGTTGCCTGAAATTTGTTCGCTCTTGATTTGTCCGAGAGCAGATCGCTAATGTCACTTCTAGACACCAATTTACTTTTTGTGATGTGAAATTTGTATGGAGCTGGTTTATTGAATCTTATTACGCTGCTTGTCTTATTTTATGACCGGGTTCTGGCTGCGGAAGTAATGACTGAATGACGTACGTAGGTTTCAACCCTACAAAACAATAGTCTTTCTTCTACTTCTCGTGAGACGTTGTCTTCTGCTGAAGGCGACACTCGCTCTTGATGCACCACAGCGTGGTTTTCTCTGCTTCATGTTGTCCGACTACGCGTCCCTTCTGATGGACTGCCACCTGTAATGATGGATCATTGGTTATGGGATAATTGTGCTTGTATTCTCAAGAGTTTCTCCATCCTAGGTTCCTTATATTAATAATCCCCTTGTTTCTGCCTTCCATCACGTGACCTCCGCACAACCTCTTTCCTATATGTTGCGCACAGAACCTCACTTTTCAGCCACAGTACGAGAGAAATGGAACAGGTCTGACCGATTCGACTTCTGCATTGTGGAGCGTGTTGACGAGTTCCGCCCAGGATCCGCAAACAGGACCTGTGACAATCGTTCTGGACGCAAACTGACGAATGCGACAACCCTGACTTTCAAGACTTGATACGCAGGCTTCAGCGTCTGTTTGAAGAGAGGGAAAACCCGGGCAACTTAAAATGGCTCCTCACGAGCCGCCCACACGGCAAGATTACTTCAGAATTCGAGGCATCAATCAGATGCTTCTCCCATGTTGCACATCTCGGCGAGCGAAATATCGGAAGCTATCGGCAGGGAAGTCATCCAAGTCATAAGTATCGCATCGCACAACTGAACCTTCCAAGCGAGCTCAAGGGCCACATGATCAAGCATTTTCTCCAAGTACCCCAACGCACATACCTGTGGGCTCACCTGGTGTTCGAACACGTGAGGACAAACCTCAAACTAACACCAAAAGGCTTCGACTCCATCCTTGAAAACCTCCCCAAAACAGTCAATGAAGCCTATGAGGGCATACTCAGCAAGTCGCAGGACGACCCCATGGTGGGCAAGGCCTTGAGCATCATCTTGGCAGCCAGTCGGCCACTGTCCGTCACGGAGATGAACGTTGCGCTGAACATGTCGGATGGCCTGTAATCCCTCGGTGATGTGGATCTAGAAGAAGAGGAATACCTCATGGGTCGTCTGCGATCCTAAACAAAACAGGTCCATGAGTCATGGGCCTGTTTTGTTTAGGGCCAACATTGAGGAAGCAGATACGCTATACCGTCGAACATCATCGCTGTGGGCGTCCAAAGGAGGGCACGCCGCAGCAAGTCGACCTGCTGCTAACAAGGGCGGGAGCCAACCTCGACGCACGAGAAGACAATGCAGAGAGGACGGCGCTCGGTTCGGCGACTGAACTAGGGCATGTGGAAGTCGTCGACGCGCTGCTCTGGCACGGAGCGAGCATAACATGAAAGGGGAGAGCCCACGGATTGGACACCGCTCTATCGGGCCTTCTTCCACGGCCACTTGGCTGTCGTGGAGCTTCTTCTCCTCCTCACGAAGGGGCGCCAAATAGTGTCGATCGTCCGGGACTTTCGGGGCCGCACACCAACTTGGCTGGCCGCATCAAGGGGCCACCTCGGCATCAAGGGGCCACCTCGAGTTACTAAAGAATGCCCCTCGGGATGAAAGGCGATGCAGCGCTCAAGGACGAGACGGACTCGACCCCTTTCATGGAGGCAGCTGCGAATGGCCATGTCAAGATCATGAAGCTGCTTCTTGAGAACGTGGAGATGCTCAAGAAGCGCGCCGAGCTGGGATGTCAGGGATCAAGGCGGGATGAATCCGTTGTACATGAATGTGTGCATGAACCTGCTGCTCGCGGCTGGCGCAGAAGCATAGTTGGCCTGGTCTGAAAAAGTAGTAGAAGCTGCCGAGATTCTGTGCGTAGTAATGTCCAAAATGAATCCGCGTTTTGAAAAAAAAGTCCGCCCTCACGCTCACGCTCGTGTGAAAGGTTGCGTTGTTGACGAACTTATTTTTTAGCCGGTTGCATGACTTGCGTGTCTGCGAGGAGCCCCTGATTGAATTGAAACTTGTTGTGGCCGTGTTGATCGTGCCATGCCCCACTTCTTTAGGTTATCGCCTGCCTCGAAACACCCGAAGATGGGCGTACGGAGTACGAACTACGGATTATTTCAAATCTCCTTAGCTGCGGTCCCTTTGTGGAGTCACGTGAACCAGGGCCTGTATCCAGCTCCATAGACCTATAAGGGGGGCCACCGCTAAGTAGTAAGGAGATGAGGTCAGTGACCGCGCAGGTAAGCGTTGCTTATCTAAGAGATTTAATAAGTATAATACATAGTAGTTTATACGGAGTACTCCGTAATCCGTACAGAAAAATTACTTGTATATATTGATAGCCTATTTACGCATGAGCAAAAATACCCCTCGTCCACTTTTACCTGGCGAGCTACATACAGGAGATAGTAGAGTCATCGCCGCGCCACGTCGAACCTGGTCAAGCTCTTTGAGCAACGTATTGTTTCAACCACGACGTCAGACGTCAGAATTGCGCCGAGGCAGAGCAGGTCTGCATTTTTTGGGTTTGGGATCGTGACAAGTATGTAGATGGAAAAAGTCAACTTCAGGACGCGGATAAATGCATGTACCCTGTCAAGTTGGCCATGGTTCATCAATCTCGTACATATACAATTCAAGGGGCCGAGTTCATGCACAGTTTCACAAAGAAAGGAAGGAAAATACGGCGAAATTCATAGCTTCTTTTACTCGGCATGTGTTCTGGATACGAAACATGCCAGCCAGCCAGCCTAAAATACATGGTTGCTGTGATTTCTACCGAGTATGAATTACATAAATCAAGGGAAGAATGGGTGATTGTCTCCAAACTGCATAAAACAACCTGCCTCCCCCCTCCGTATGGGAGAGCCCGAATCATTTTCCAGTCAAGCCAACAAGCCAAACATCATCCAACCTAAGTATGCAGCTGATCACCACCATTGGTCTCCTCGCCACACTCCAGGCAGTACCTGCCTATTCCCAAAATCCCCCAGGCGGCTGCCCGGATGTGCACGTCATTGCCGCGCGCGGCACGGACGTCAAACCAGGAAGTTATGACATCCTCCTCCCGCTCGTCACCCAGATCAAGGCCACATACGCGCGGGTCACGTCGGAGTCAATCAACTATCCTGCCTGCAGCGGAAAAAGCAGCTGCGGCGGGATTCCGTACTCGGAATCTGAAAACCGGGGCACAGTTGCTGTTGCGAAGGCCGTGAATGAATTTTACAAGAACTGCCCCAAAACTAAATTGGTGTTGATGGGGTCCTCCCAGGTAATATGGGGAGCCCTCGAAGATAGTATCCGTTGATAAGGGCCATCAGCTAAACTGGATTTTCTGACAGGGAGGCCAAATCATCGACAACGCGCTCTGCGGCGGAGTTGACCCGGGTCCGGTGAGTCCAGCGAGTCCAGGAACAACCGACGCAGCCGTGGCCACCGACCCAAGTGCAGCCAACATGGTCAAGGCAGCCGTCTTGGTGGGAAATCCTAGTTTCCGATCCGGGCCCTCCTATACAGTCGGATCCTGCAGAGGCAAGGGCGTAAGTAGAAACCCTTTTCCAATCCGTCCCCAAAGCCCCCGTCGGTTGATAACATGTTTGCGTCTTAGGTTGTTGCCCGTCCCGAGGGCTTTACATGCCCGAATGGCGAAAAGGTCTATTCGTGGTGCGACGCAGAGGATCCTGTTTGCTGCCGAGGACACGATTTCGCAGTTCATGGTGCATATGTCAGGAAATATGAGAAGCAAATTCTGGAGTTCGTAAACAGCAAGCTTGCTGGCTGATCTGTGCGATCTCAAATGATCGATTGGCGTCGTAGCAATGCCATATGGACAAAGCCTGAGCTCTTCTTAGACAAATAGAGGTACAGTTTTTGGGCAACAAAATTGTACATAGCGACGGCAAGTAGCCCAGAGGCTCTTTCATTCCATTCACCTAGGCCTTTTTTTTCTGCTTTCTTGTTTGGTGCGACGTTCTCGAATTCCATAGGTATCTCGCTTCTTCAGCTCATTAAAGAACAGAGGCCAGATTATCCCCATCTACTGCAGTCGGGTCTGCATGATGCGTTTACCGAGAAAGATCTGCCGGCGTTTTTGGACGTAAAGGGCGAATTTAAAGCTTCAGAGTTGACTCTTCTGTGAATATCACCGTTGTTTCGCTGAATTGGCCTCGAGCGGGCATGGCGTCCTTTTGATGACTCGAATGGTCCAATTGTTGTAGGCAGTGCAAAAATGTTATCACTTTGGTACAGCGGCACTGTGGCATGTCTGAACGCACTGTCATCATTAGTATACACAATAAAGGATCGCCACTGCATGTCACGTCAGCTCATTCCATGTCTACCAAGCAGATGGACGACCAAGTGGCTCAGGAACGTTGGGAATAAATTCCCTTTTTGACAGCTTTCTTGGTGTAGTCAAGAGTCTCCTTATAGACAAAGAGGCCCGAGAGAATGAAAATTGGACTGGCCTGGATAAATAGTCAGCATGTGCTACGATGGTTTACGGCCGGAAGCCCATGATATCAACTGACTCCACCAGCCAAAGATGACACCAACAATGACCCAAGGCAGGCATCAGTTTTAAGAACAGACGAAGACGGCAAGACACCCAGGAACGGGCATCTGCGAGGGGGGGGTAGGACGTCTCTCGTGCATTCGGGAATTTAGTCCCCTAGATGGTTGTAACTTGTCGTTGTACCACGAGGTGCGGAAGGGATCGGAACCTTTTTCCTTCTTTTTCTTTCTTTTCTTTTCTTTTTGAACCACCGGATTGACTGCATCCATCCAATCAGATGCGGCAAATTGTGATTGCGCGTCTGTCGCATTTGAGGAAAGAGCAATGGTAGCAATGGTAGCAATGGTACGGATTAGTACCGTCCAGTCAGCGATGGGAAAGTGGGCGCGTGCGCTCAGCGGGTTCATTGGTTGGCCTCCAGGTTAGTCTCGTGGCTTGCCCGTCTACTTTTTCGAAATGAGACTTTCGGGAGTCATGGCGGTCAATGCCAGCCATGGCGCTCCAACGATGCAGACCCGTGGTGTCGTTGACGCCTGTCGATGGCCAAAGCAGTTGGTCCGTCCCTTAATAAGTTGGTTCGCCAAGTCCTGAGTCCTGACCAAGTCGATCGATGCCTGCCGGCCCGGCATCCGTCAGGTGTGTGAATGTGAGTGTGAGGTCTGCCGACTTGCAAAAGATATCATCAGTCCGGCTCTTCTTCACCAACCCCTCAGTTTCTGGTCTTGTCTTGACTCTCTACATGTATGTTTCGTCGATTCCCTTCACTTGCTGCCATTCCACCAACCGAGGCCAAACGCGCGCTACACCCACGGTCCATGCCTCAAGTCGGCCCAACCAGCCAAGATGCGATTCATGTTTGGCAGATCACGAGGGGAATATCGTCCTCTTCCTCGATATGAAAACCATGATATCCCGTCGGATGCATCGTCGGATATATCGTCGGATTCCCGATGCTCCGAGTCAGCTAGAAGGACGAAATGGATCATTGGCGGCACGGCGCTTCTCCTCGGTACTGTACTGGCAGCTCGCTATCTTGTGGTACGTCCCAGTTCTACCCAGCCATCATGCACGGCTCTTGTTAACATCACCACGCCGTTAGCCTTGTTCAGAATCATTTGGATACGTGACTGATGATGCGCCCCCGTCTGACAAGGTCTTGACCGCCCAGCAATTGCAGACGCTCCAGACGGGCAATCACTCCATCTCAGCCGGCGGCGATCGTCGTCTCCGCGTTTTCATGTCGGCTGACTCCCCTCACATCAATCTGTGCAAGTCAGCCATGTCAGCCGTTGCCTTGGGTTATCCTGCACCAATTCTGCTGAACTGGGGAGGCGAGTTCTATCCTAAAGAGTGGTATCTAGCCGGAAGCCACATTGCCAAACTCGAGAGCCTGCTATCTGTGATTGAAGACCTTCTTGCTCGAGCCGAGGATGAGGACAGCGATGCTCACCACCATGATTTAGCTGTTCTTGTTGACGCCCATGACGTTTGGTTCCAGCTTCCTCCGTCAGTACTGATTCAGCGCTACCACCAGCTCAACCAGGAAGCAGACAAACGAGTTCACCGCCGTTGGCAAGATGCGCAAGGCTTCGCCGCGGACTTCCCCATCCAGTCGCCTAAACAGTCCATTATCGTGACCGCCGCCAAAGACTGCCATTCCACGACCGACTCAGACTCCGATCCTCACTATTCTGACTGGCAGGATTCAACCATGCCATCAGACATGCATGGGAGGAGAACGGACAAGGTATCGTCAACTCCTTCGTACCCAGCCCGAGAATTCGACAAGATTCGGCCGAGGTGCGTCAACAACGCCATGGTCATCGGCACGATGGGTTCTCTTCGAGATGCGCTTATTCGCGAAAAGGCAAAGGTCGAAACTATCGCCCACAGAGGCAGGCAATTATGGAGCGATCCGCCTCTATTTGGGGAGGTAATTGGCGACCAAGAGACGTGGAGGGAATGGGTGTGCGAGCTAGGTGCTACTTGGAACGGCACTGCATCTGAGAATTTCTTATCCAAGCTGCCTCGAGACGTGCGCGAGATCGCCAAAGCATCCATGCACGGCGAGCGGTTCGAATACGGTATCGGTCTCGAGGATAGCTTTAGCACGATATCGCCCACCTGTTCCGCCGAAGATCGAGGCGACTTTGTTAGGATAAATGACGTGCAGGCAGTGCAGGAAGCATCTGTAAAGGCTGGCGTGCCCTATGAGGAAGTTCGCATCAGGGGTGTTCCCGGTGAGCTGTCACAAAAGATGGTTGGACCGAAACAGTTGGAAGCTGTGGAATGGGGCGATGTTCCTCTGTACTCGGATTTCTACCTTGGCGTCACCCCAGTTGTCATTCACCACAACGCCTACCCCAACGGCCCCAAGAAGAAGACGCGGCTCGTCGACTGGTGGAGCAAGATGTGGTTTCACGCTCAGCTCCGCAATCTCGTTGCGCACGCGATGCTGCCAATATCGCCACGGAGCATCATTCGACCTCTCGCACGAGTAACTTTGCAAGCTCAAACAGGCGAAGGAGAAATCAGATATTGGGCTCCGAAATCCGATATTCACCACAGAATGGTCAAGATTTTCCAGCCATCACCAATCGACGCCACGTCCGGAGGCTCGTACATCCCCACGGCCTGGGAGGGCATCTGCCAAAGTGGCACTAAAAGACCATGGCATCAAGAAATCTTCGGCGATGCCAAAGGGCCGTGGCAAATGTAAAGATAAAGGCAATCTCACAAAATGAACCAAGCGAATCGAACTCGAACTCGAACGATGGGAGATGGAGATGGAGATGGAGATGGAGATAATGGGTAATGTTTACTATTTACTAACTGGCTTATCGGCGTTTGAACAGCAGCAACTTAGCGTGTATACCCTGTGCGAACTTTTCCTACGTTTACTTTTCTTTCAATTGTCTTCTCTTCCCCATTTTATTTCCATGCACCTGTACTCGGCATGCCCGAGTTCTTCTTGCGTTGACCCTTGCTTGGCATTGGCAATGAGGCTGCATCAACTTGGGGCAGAGGCCGAAGACTTTTTGATATGTATATATACAAACAAATATGCGTTTGTAAAATATGCATTCATGTATAAGCGAACCGAAGTCCCGTCTGTCACTCTGTCACATTGTGTGCGGATGGGAAGGGCTCTCTCGTGACGTAGCTTGTCGAGGAGGTGGCGGCTCTGATATATGTAGCTCGCCTGACCAACAAGCATGTGCAGCTTCACATCAAGACCAAGCTCAAGCTGCTGCTGCTGCCATATTTAGCTACGGTTCTCCAAGCATCTGAGAATATCCACGAAAGTGACGACTTGCAAGGCTGTAAGAATGGACGATTTCATTCGTACTGTGCTACCAGGTGATCTTGCTACGACGGTTGCTGAGGGGGGTATCTGTAAAAGTCTGTAAAAGTAGAATCCAAACTATTCCCGCCCCAAAATCTACGCTTGCGCAAACAAAGGGAAAAATAAAATGAAAAGGAGTCATTACAACGTCTCAAGTCATCATGGGGAGATATCCCACTCATGAAGAGTCCTCGGCCATCCTCACAATCTCGCACAGACTTCTCAGGAAGAGCATGTCAGCATCCTCTGTCTCCATGTCCACCATTCTTTCTTCTCCCGTGCCGTTCTCGGCCATCAACTTGGCTGTGGCCACTAGTCTCGAAACACATCGCAAGAGGCCACTCTGGATAACTCGCAGAGCGTTGTCTTGGGCCGTTGGAGCAGTGCCACGTTGAGTGACCATACCCATACCCTCCTTGGTCCAGTCGGCAAGTGGAGAGCCCAGTCGCTTAGAGAATCTGCCCATACTGGCCGCCACGTCGCCACCAGCCGAGAGCCCAAGCAGAGATGCCGCCTTCTTCGGAATGTCATCTTGCGGCTGCGCGTCTCGCGTGTTCATGGTACTTGGGCGGTTATGTCCAGAGAGAGGCATGGGAATTCTGACCACGAGAGCGGAAATATAATTGTACGCCACAATGTGCGCGTACAGCGCATCGCAGATGTAGTCGGAGCAACACCCAAACACGTTCTTGAGGGACATCCAGGGCTTCGGCGTGTCCACGTCTGCTGAAGAAAGTGGCGTCACGCTGTGGCCGTGACGAGAACTAGGTGGTCTCGGAGGAGTCTTGGGTTCTGAGAATTGCGGTCCACGCTTATACGTGACGACTTTGCGCCATAGAGACTTTCGGGCTGAATGTGGCGCCGATGATTCCCCAGTCATGATACCGAGGGAGTCCAATGAAGGGTGCCGAACCTTCTTGGCGTAGCTTCTGATTGTTTCCACTGTTAAGCTCGATGTCAGAAGCATCGTTTCGGGAAAACATGCGACTGATACTCGCAAGGTCTCGACAGCATCTGGCGGCAATGGCACTACTCTTGCGTTATCTTCGGTTTGTGATGCCCAAGGATATGGCTGAAGGCTGCTGTTTAACCAAGACTGTACGCTCCGCAGCGGCTGTGGTGGACTTGGTGGTCGAACAAACACAGGATTTTCCTTGTTCGCCTGCTTCTTCAAAGGCGAGTACATGGCTTCACAGTCTGATTCGAGAAAGTCATCGCTGACTGGTGACAATTCACGTACCAGACCAGACTCAAGAGCCATGTTTCGTGCATGAGGAGTGGAAAAGGCATTGAGTGCGGTGTTTATACGGAGAGATTGTGTACGTTCCGTTTTTTGTGAGCGGCGATGATGTCGAGTGCCGGACGTTTGTAACGAGCCGCCCCTGGCGGAGGCCATGCTCAGTTGAGGCTGTGCCGCGGCAAAGCTGCTGGACCTCAATGGAAGATCCAGTGACGCCCCTACAGATAGTTTTCTTCGAGGTGGCATTATGGGAGAGCATTCGCCGACGGAATGAGATTTGCGGTGCAGAGCCCGTGATGGTTTAGTCCATATACTGGACATATCAGCCCGAGGGGCTGTCGCCACGACTGGTGATCCCAGCTCAGAGCTATGCGGCGTTGGTGGCCTTGGAGAGAGAGATCCAGCATTGCAGTTGTCGAGGGTTGCATTATCTTGTTCCTCTCTATCAGAATCCATATCAATCCAGCTGTATTGATAAGGGCCTTCTGGTGGCGGAGAGCTTTTGCGCTTACAGACAATAGATCCCACCGATGTGGCCGTCGTGACTATGGAGCCACGATGGCGAAACGACGGTGGCTCTGCTTCTTCAGAACTGTAATGACTCATGGTAGATGCTGATTCGGAATGATGGTCCACCATTGTGTTGTCTTCTTGATCCATAAAGGAAACCAGGGACTCTCGCTCTTCAATAGCCCCGAGGACCTGAACACGGGCTGATGCTGCGAGGTACGGCGAACACAACGACATCCTGCTGGCTCGAGCTCGGCCTTTTTCATCTGAGGATAAGCGAGGACTTGGAGCGCCAGCAGTCGTATCCCTTGACGCGAACAGGTCTGCGGACATCTCTAGATCTCGTGCCAGAAGCTCGGGCAAATAGTCGTCCAGGCGATCCACCACACTGTCGTCTGCCACTACAGACTGATTACTGCTCCAGGAACTTGATAAGGATGGTGAAAGTGCCAGTGGCATGAGACCCTTCATGCTGGATACTGATCGTCTCCTCCTGGTTGATGGCGACGACCTTGCCGTTGATGATGGTGATTCACTGCGAGTCGATCGTGATTTTGGGTATTCGATTCTTGCTGGTGTGGTCTTGAGGCTGTCCAGGTTCATGGACGTTGTTTCGGTGCTTGATAAGGTCATCGAAGAAGCAACGCCTGCGTATCAGCCCAGGCTACTGATGATGTGGGAGACGTTGTCTTGTTATATCAATCAATGAGGCCGGATAATGATGACCGGGAATGGCAGTTGAGACAAATACAAGGAGGAGGACTCAAAAAACCAAGGATGGATTATACCCGAAGTTGCCCTGCCTCCAGCATGGATATGAATGTCGCAGAAAAGGGTTTCTTGCGCAGGAGAGCGAGACGAGGAGACCACGGGATGAGTCCATGACGAGGGGCTCTGGAAGCATTATAGTAGTGTTCGGGATGCCGCAAAGCAGGGCAAAAGACACTTGGGAAAGACGTTGATGATGGCTTGAGCTAATGGCTGCGAATAAGCAAAACTGCAACAGTGCGCAAAAGCAAAGTGACAGCTCCATCCCACGAGAAGTGGCGTTAGGCTCCCTTGGCTCATGCGATTGACAATTTCTAGGGATGTTGGCGTCGACTACATTACCTTTGCAGAAAGGCATCCCTTTGCTTTTCTGCTCGTGACCAACAAGGTTACTTTGTTCTTGCGGATCGAAGCATTACTGTACATTCAACCACTGTGTCCCACATGTTGTGCAAAATGGGGGGTGTGACGGGATGACAGTTTGTCCGCCACATGGTAAATTCCAAAGCGAACACGCTGGGATTTTCTCCGGCTGACACGAAAGGAAAGCCTCAGCCAAGTTCAGCAATCGTGACTAGGCTCAGTGAGCACTGGCGTTTTCTCATGTGCGACACGAAAACGTGGTAGGTGTTGAAATAGACTGAGAAGACATGGACTTGCTGGCTAGTATTATATTATTATACCGGCCAATTTAGTCAAGTGTCGTGGTGCCCACCCACCTCCTCCTCTGTACCGTTGAATCAAGCTCCTCTCGCGCAACGACATCTCTTGACGATAGATAGTACCAGGGTTGCCATGTGGTACCTACAGCCCAGTTACTATTGATTGAAGCTACCGATGTCAAGCAAGAAATCGTGGCTTTCAATGAGACTGCTTCCTCCACAGCCTAGAGCGACAGAGTGTTTTGTCGTAGTTTGAGCTGAGAATGTTATTGCATCGAATCGAGGGCCGTGTATCTATTCTTGGTACCCTAGTGGGTTCATCTGGCAGATGTGCAATCGGAGATAGTGCCACATCGACTCGAGTAACCGGCAAAGCGTGGCAAAGAGCTCAGGGTCGACCCTAATAATGGCCTGCGATGATGGATCAGATGCAGGGCGAGAGGTGGGAGCCCAAAAAGGCACGCAAGGGAGCTGCAAGGCCCGTTCCCGATTTGGAAGAAAAAGCAATCGTGGGTGGCGCTGGTGGTTGGTGGCGGGCAGCGAAGCTTTAGGAACCACGGCGTAATCCGTAATGACTGGCAGTATTACGGAGTACTCCGCAGACAGACCAAATGAAGACAAGACTTGGTGCAAAGGAGCTTCTTGTTGCGGAGCCTGCGGTGGCAGAAGAAACAATCGCAAGCCATGTCAATGCTTTTGGCATTCCAGATTGACCAAGGCAAAAGGCGATCGACAATGGAGAGCGTCCGGTCCAGTCTCATTCGGAGTCATGGTCTATGCAGGGTGGCACGCAGCAGTGGATGGGGTTGGAAGGAGAATCCGGGGCCGCACCTGCCGCAAGTTGGTGCGATGCTGTTCTCCCTCCAAGTTTGGAGTTGGCTCATCTGGCAGCGCACAGTTGACATGGTACAATTTGGCTCGGCTCATCTCATTCATATTGCTTCAAGCTTCTACCAATGAATTCACCAAATGCCCAGCCTTTCGGCGTGAGCAGAAGCGTATTTTCGCATCCGACACATGAAGAGTTCAAAGGGACAAAAGGACGAAGGAACAAACGATGAGAAGGAATGGCAATGGGAATGTGAGCGAAGAAGCACCACCTCCATGTCACGAAAATCTGCCAGCACGGTCTCGCGTGGGCTGGTGGGCTTGGCAATCAAGTTCATGATAGCTCATATGTGGGGCTCGCCATGTGCAAGGGATAGTTTCAAATTTCTTCCTTTTGCGTGGCTTGCCCAAGGCAAAACGTGCAGAAGAGCAAAGTAATTGCACAACCATCGCACCCATTCGCATCCCGGCTTTCTTTGAGCTGCTTACAATCTATTAGATCTGACGAAAGGCTCTTGTATCCAATTATTTGTTTCGTTTTGTAATGTTTTGTTTTGTCCCATTTTAGTTTTTATTTTTCTGTTTCTTCCTGCTGACCTGAACCTACTGGTCGAAGACTACTGCAGACTCTGCAGCAGTCACCGTCCCAACGTTTAACCACGAGGTTCCCGACAAAAACAAATTCCTCGGCACTTGGTTTATTCGAAATGCTCTCAGAGCAGGTATTCTCCTCCATATGCGGTCCGCCGATCGCCGCCAACACTGCAGTATCCAAAGACGTCGGCATATACGGTCATTCCTTGACTCCTTCATGGGCGGTCAAGTCGACGTTCAAGAAGAGCTCCGCGCCACCTCATTGCCTGGCCATCAGCGATACCCACATCTTTGCTGCTCAAGACCAAAAAGCCCATGTGCATGTTTATTCCCGCCTGCGTGGCAATCAGGAGGCACTCGTTGCTTTTCCGGAGCGCATTCGCAGCCTCGCCCTCGCTGGCGACGTCCTCATCTTAGGCACATCAGAGGGGCGTCTAATACTCTGGGAGGTACGTGACGGTACATCTACTCTACTGCAAATGCATTAGAAGGAACGTTGCTCTCTCCAATGCGTCTAATTTAGCAAAACAGATTTGCACCGGTAGACAAGTCACCACACCACCTTGTCATGTGCAAGCCGTCACCTGTTTGGCAACGACTCCCTACCATCTCTTGTCGGCATCTGAAGATTCCAACATTCATGTCTGGTCTTTAGCTCGCCTTTTAGAATTTGGCGCTGATGTGGGACAAGAGCCTGATTCGACACTGTCCAATCATCGAGGTGCCATCACTGATCTTCTTGCTGGTCCAAGTACCAATCCTGAGACGAGCCTCTGCGTTTCGGCTAGCACGGACAAGACCTGTATCTTGTGGAACTATCACTCAGGACAAGTGTTGCGGACGCTCCTTTTCCCATCAGCCCCCGTGTGCGCCGCACTCGACGCCTCGTCCCGGGCCCTCTTTGTCTGTGCCGAGGACGGCGGCCTCTATCTCGTCGAGCTATTTGGGGACAAGCGCCTTATTGGGTCTCGGAGTGCTGAGCTCGCCTCGATTGTCGTTCAGGCTAATGCTCCGTTGGGGGTGGCAGATGGAGAAGATGGCCATGCAACATGTTTGTCAGTCAGCTACGACGGCACTTACATCTTGACTGGCCACACAAAGGGTAAGATTCAACGCTGGAATCTTCTCGATAACTCACACCCGACAGAGCTTGGGAATCTCAATGCCTCTGTCACGAACATTGTTGCGGTTCCTCTATTATCATCCGACAAAAGGTGCAAGACTGTCAACGTGGTGAAACCGAATCATAGCCAACGACAATATTCCATCACCACTCAGCTAGAAGGAGACTTGCATGGTCCAACAAAATTCAGTCACGGTGCTGAATCGATAGGATTGCCTGTCGATACTCTGGAGAATGCTATCATGTCCTTTACCACTTCTCAACCCGACCTCAGCGCGGAATCTGATTTGCGGAAAGAGAACGAGGAGCTGAAAGCGATTATCGAGGAGCAAAAAGAACTTCAGAAGGCTACATTGCAGTATCGTGAAGCCGAGAAGAAGTCATGAAAAGCCCATGTTGAGCAGAACTCTCCAAGCAGCATCGTTCGAGCGAATTCTATGCTAGGCAGGCATCTGATTGCTACGTGCAGAGTCTATCAGAGTGGATAGGGTGATATTCGAAATGAGAGTGGCGGAACGTCACCGACAAATCTTATTCGAGCTATTCAACACCGCGTCGAACAAACTACACAACACCGCACCGCAATTGAGTAGCATCATCGGAATATTCATGTCTCCAAGAAATAATCACAAATGGAAACACCAAATAAGGTAACAGGAGGTGAACACAGCTCAGCGAATATATGCTCCAAGCAAAATCAGCATGGAGGCCTCTCGGGTTTCTTGAGCAGATCACTCGTTTGTGGCAGAAATGTCCAATCGAGATGTCCAATCGAGTCGAACCTTGGTTCATCGAGTGAATTCCTCGTGGACATGGGACATAGAACCTCTACAGTATGCCGCCAAATAAAATAAACCGTTCCTGGAGCTCACGGCCAACCAAAGTCGCTGTAATTGATCCAAGTCATTGTTTGGCTCGAATGGATATCCTTGTGGTGGGTGGAGCGCGGCGTGGCGACGACGAAAGCGACGGCGGGTGTGGGTTGTTGGTGATATCGGGCTCGGACAATTCTCCACCCGAGCCGAGCCCGCGCATTCTCCAGAGCCAGAACGTAATTGTCACTCACGTATTTTTGGTACTGGACCATCTCCCTCCTCATCCCAGGCCGTTATCGCGTCCCAAAATGTCGCTCGTCGGTAGTTTAAAAGGCGACATGCCTCACCAAGTCCGCTCCCTGGTACGTATTACCAAGCTTTGACAAGGCCAATCTCCCGGTCCGCAAAAGCAAGAATTAATCGGTTGCCTTTGGCGGGAGTCGACTGCGATACCCACTAGAGTGCTCAAAACTTGCCATGGACGCTTGCGCCTGCTCACTCGAGGTGGATCAGTATTGAAAACTTGAGGCTAATCTGCAATCACGCACAGTATCGTCAGTTATTACGGCAAGGCGAGCAATTCACGGCCTACAACTTTCGCGAATATGCCAAGCGAAGAACTAGAGATGCATTTCGAGAGAACAAGTCGATCTCAGATCAGCGCCAGATCCAGGAACTCGTTCAGAAGGGGCTAAAGGAGCTCCAGGTGCTGAAGGTTTGCGGACCACGCGCCTGACACTTCTTATCGCATTATGCACGAACCGCGGCTGATCAAATTGGTTTTTTCTCTAGCGCCAAACCGTCATCGGTCAATTTTACACAATGGACAAATTAGTCGTGGAGGGAGGTATCTCGGTATGCAACCACGATCATTTTGCACACGATTCAGCGGGACGAGGTATTGACACATGTGATAGGGAAGGGACAACTCTAGCGATGGAGCGGTGGTCCGACAAAAGGAGCAAGGGTAAGTTAGGATTGTTTGTGCAAGCAGTCAAGTCATAATTTCTAGTGTTTCTAATGCTCATGCAGATGGGACTAACTGCAGCATGGTTCGGCTGTTCCACGGGGGCCCATGAAGCATTGTATAGTAGGGCGGACAACGAGTGTACATTGAATAATGCAAAGGATCCCTCGGTCTAAGCGCATGGCTCGACTCTAGGTCGGAGCGAATAAAATTTCTTTGGGTTGCTAGACAAGACAGGGTGGAAATGAGAAGCGTATCTCGCTGTTTCGAGGACAACATTGAGTTGAGGGTGTGTACCGCGTGGCCTAGACGTCAGGCAAATCGTAGTGAGGATGCCGATGTCAATCCCACATGCGAAGCCGAGGACATTGTCACAATTTGGGGTTCTTTATAACAACACATAGCTCTACGCGCTTCTACTACACAACGCCACAAAATAAGAATCCGGCCATGTGCTGTATTCACGGGATTTTTCAAGTCCACAGCGATGCATTGCTATTTCGTTCATCCGCATGCAGCTGCTGTGTGTGTGAGACTCTGAGCCAGGTATGATTATGTCAGCGGGCCTAGCCTTGCCATTGGCCTCGTCGCGGTCCGTAGGCCTCATCTTGGATTCAGCAACCCATCAGACGTGCCCCCCCCCCAGCCAGCCCCATTGCAATCTCAAATGACGGCAATTTATGCATCAGGAGAAAACTAACTATCCGTCGCTCATATACTTCAAGAAAAACGAGAAGTTGCAGGAGCTGCTGTGAGGCAGTTCGGGTCGACGTGCACAAGGCGCAATGGCTCCGGGAGTTCGTACCACTCATCATTTCCACTCGAAACCATACTAGCTAACACGACACTTTTCTCGACAGACAAGACGAGCCAATCGCAGTGGCTACGCCGAACATGATGACTTTGAAGGTTTGCGAAATCTTGCGGTTACAGACAACGACGGCTACTGACGAATGGAACAGGTCTGCCTGTGCGACAATGGCGACAAGACTGGGTAAACGTTGCGCCTCCGCAACCTCAAGAACAGGTTCAACAAAACGACATCTGGGCAATCGAGCTTATTCATGGCATGCCAAAAGACTCCGCCCTATTGGCGCCTCACAGCCAAGAACTTCTCCGAGCTGCTCGGTCTGGACGACTATATAAGCGACCTGCTCCGACCGAGGAGGAAGAGGCTGACACTGAGGCCCTCCAAGCAGCAGAGAAGGCGGAGAAGAAGGACGAGGAAAACGCCGTCCAAGGATTTTCAATCAAGTTGTGGAAGCAGATTCCAAGAAACAATGAAGGACCGGGACTGTCTCACCTCGCGAAACGACGGAAAGGCACCGTGACCATCTCAAGCAAAACCATCGAAGAGAAGACGGCGGGACTGACGGTTACGAGGGCAACTGTGCGAAAAGTAGATGCAGCCGGAAATCCATACACAGAAGAAGTGACGTTGGCGGATGGCCAGCAGGTTGTTGGTGAGATCATTTCCACGCGTGTGGAAGCTGCCCCCGCGCCGGCCGCGGAAGGCTTCGTTGCTCCCGCACCACCCCAAAGAAGACGGCCGCCGCCGCCGCCAAAGAGAAAGTCCAAGGCCGGTCCTGGGCGTGGAAAGAAGAAGATCAAGAACCCCCCGCCCGGCGAGGGCCTGGCAGCGGGGGTGACACCAGCTGCCAACGGAGTGGGAGCCGTCAAGGTGGAAGGTCTTTGGGAGCATGTGAGAGTCCTCTTTATCGACTCTTTATTGCCAAGCACTGATGCTGATATTTTCAGGGCACCTCACAAGAAGGTACCGGGACCCCTAACCCGGATAGCGGAATGGCCGATGGTGACGGTGACGGTGACGGTGACGGTGACGATGACGATGACGATGACGACGACGACGACGACGACGGCGACGACGGGGATGATGATGATCAAGATGAAGGAGATCAGCAGGGCGATGATGCTGATGACGCCAAGATTCAGGACGAGGAAATGACGGACGCCATAGATGAGCCGAAGCCCCCCACACCTAGCAAGCCAGTTTTCCATGCCATGGATGGCATCGCGACATTGCCCGACGTAGTACCTCCGAATCCTCTCACACTGGCACCTTCCCTCGCTAGCCTCGCCGCCAAATCGCCCAAGAACGAGGGTAGTCCGCTCAAAAATGTCATGCTTCAGGCGCAGTCGCCCGCGGAATCCCACGCGCCACCAGTTATACCGACGAACGCTGCCGAGGCTGCTCCGGTTCCTGCAGCTGCCCCTGTCGGATTGCCTGCTCTAGAGACAGTAATTAGCAAAGTGATCGACACTGAACCACCAAAGAATGAGTCCTTGGTCGCCGAGCCGCCTTCTACGGTTGCAGGTGATGAAGGACAAGTAAGGGCGGAAATGGATGTCACCATGTCCAAGGCGGTCCCTGAGGAATTGGGAAAGGCCGATAGAGCGCCTGCAGAAGACTCACAAGGTGAGGCGTCGTATAAGGGCCCATCTCCTGATAATGTAAACCCGTTCCCGGATGTGCCCTTGAGGGACGAGGCTTTATTGCCACCACCTCCAGAACAAGTGGGCAATATTTCAAGCCCCAGGGCGTACGAAGGACCAGACAGGGTCTCCGATGTCGGCGACAAGAGCAGAGACAGCCAGATGATTGACTCTGGCATGATGCCCGAGCGACCGCCTCTGAATGCTCACGACCCAGTCATGACAGAAGACACGATCAAACCCGAGGATTCGGCGTCAGTTCGATACCAAATGACGGAGTCAGGTGCTCCGTCTGAAGTCGGCACTGCGTCGGCTGAGGAGACGAAGGACTCGGCAGTGGCAAGAGTAGGACCAGTGGCAGAGGCGTCTAGGGAGTCTTCTCCCCCCAAGGCAGCTTCCCCGATGGAAGAAACCGAAACAGAGATGACCGCAACGGCCGAACCCGTCAGCGGCAAGATGTCTGACGAAACGAGGCGAGATTCTCCAGTTGTGCCTGCGTCAGTATTGGGTGATAACCCTCAAGCACCCGAGATCAGGGCATCCCCGCAAACGCTTGGACAAGAGTCGGTTGCTGAGTCAAAAGAGCCGACCCCATCCGAGGCTGTTCGGGATGAGAATTCCCCGGCACTCAAAAAAGCTACTCAGGACAGTCCACGCGTAAATACTCCCGAGCAGATGAACCCAGTGACCGTGGTAGAGCCCAGGCCCTACGAAAATGTCGAAGCTGAACCCGTACCAGAAGTGCAAGATCTCCAGGAGCCTGCAAGTACAACAAGAGACGAGAAATCGAGGAGAGGATACCGGGAAAAACAGAGCCAAGAGCCAGTGGAAGAGCGAAAGCAAGAATCACAGGACGAGCACAGAAACGAACCGATGAAGGAAGCCAAGCCACCGGCGCTGGAACCAGAACCTTTCCCAGTCGCAAAGCCAGCACCGACTCATCTCCCAGAAATAGCACCGTCGACGAGCGATGCAGTTCCAGTCCCAGAGGCAGCTCCTGCTTCAGCTCCTCCTCTTATCTCGCCGCCCATTCTGCCCCCTATTGCTGATATAGCGTCCGAGAGTCGTCTCGCAGATGGAGCAGAAGGAAGGAAGGAAGACCCGCCAGCCGGTGCGTAGAACGTACGGTGGCTGACAACACATGATTACGACAAAGGGATTCAAAGCGTTTGCTCGTGGGGCAAGGTTTGCCATGGGTAGCAAATCAAAGGCGGGACGGGATGAGAAGGCCACAGATGGAAATCGTAGCGGAAGACGTATTCATACCAGTATTCTCGGTCATAGTATTGTACAATATGGCGCTTTGTAAATGCTTTAGCTTATCCATGGTCTGTGTCTGTCGTCTAACTTTGTATGCCGTATGTCCCTGCCCCCCCTCGTGATATTTGCACCCAAGATGAAAAAAGAGCACGTTGACAACAAGAGTGTAAATTCGACGTGTATGCAAGAAGTCCTTCTTCAGTCATGACGCAACATCCGACCCCCCCCCCCCTCCACCGCAATCGACTTTCTCAATTCAGTTCCAAATCCTATCCTCAAATAACTTGCCCCCCCGACGCGGCCATTCTCCCTATCCCCAACAACGTCTGCCTCTGCCTCTGCCTCTGCCTCTGCCTCGAATGAGCATTGCTCGGTTCCAGGACGCCCGCACTCGCCAAGGGCAGCGCCATGAGAACCAACCATGGCCCCCCGCCTGGGTCGGTCTGGTTCCCGCTGGGGTTCCCGCTCAAGGCCGCGACCAGATACACGATCAACTTGGCCGCCGCTTCGAGATGGCTTCTCCGCGGCAGTCTGCGTCGTCGTCACATCTGGGCGTGGAGGACCATGACGACACGAAGGGTTTGGTTTTGTTGGAATAATTCGGCCATTGGGGGTGGGTGCCTGGTTGGTTTGTAGGATGTGGTGATCCTTGCTGTGGGGAGGTTATGTTTACATGTCTGATGAGAAGTTGGGGTTTTGCAGGAAATCAAGGTTATGTGTAGATGGACGGATGATGGATGGTGGATGGTGGAAGTTGCACGTTGTGGTGACGATAAAACTCGCAGCACGACGACATGACACGACGGCAGAGCGTAGATGGTAGGAATGGATGCAACATTTTACAGGTCCATTTTACGCCACGGCGTTCGTAGTTGGACAAGCCACGACAGATGTCGACACACCGTATCACGCTGGTGGTGGTCAAGGGCTCACATGAATTTGTTTCAGCGTTGGGCGTTCATGGGTCGGAGGGTTGCAGCTGTAGCAGCGTCGTTTGCTCGTGGACGGGCCACGTGGTGTGAGTTGAGGCAGATCGACCAGAGCGTGTGACTTTTGACTTGTTGTTGGCGGGCTTCGAAAGCGGAGTTTTTGTTGTTGCAGCGTCGTGATGACGGCTCGGTTGCTCCGTGCAAGCCCTTCGATCCCATGACATTTGAAGGGGGGGGGGGGCCTCTCAAGTTAAGATGTTGCGCATCGACAGTGGAAATATGTGACGAGGCGCAATCGAAGCATCGGAAATGGAACATGGCAAGGTTCGAATCATCATGCCATCGGTTCCTTTGACAATGTAGAGGCAAATATAGAGAAAGTAAAAAAAAGAGCAAATGTTCAAAAAAAAAAAAAAAAAAAGCATTAGCTTCTCTATTTCTTGCCCTCATCATCCCTATATATAGCATTACGCTGGCCGCCATTTTTCTGTACACGATTTCTTACTACAAGAATACTTCCCATCTTCTATTAATTTGTTTTCTCCGGACCTAGCACGAACTTGTTAGCACGATTTGCGGCAGACACGGACAACAGCAGCACGCTTACCATGGGGGCTAGGAACATGACGCCGGCAAAGAGGGCAAGGACAGTGCCAACCAGCGTCACCTTGTTGAAGCCCTTGCCCAGAATGTCAAACAGACCACTGGGGGTGGAGCGGGTGCCGAACACATCCACGCCATAGGCGAAGAGCAAACTGGTGCTCTCGACCACGGCCGGCGTGGCAATGATTTCTTCCACTCCAATCACATCAAGTTCGTGAGAGATGATGCCCCGGCCATCAATCTCGAACTGCGGCGCATACTTCATCAGCGACTCAGCTTCCATTTCAGCTGCTGTCGGTTCTCTGTCAACGGGTCGACGAGGGTCGATGATGTGTCTAGGTAGGGCGAGGATGCCGTGACTTTCGGGGAGGTAGGCCAGCAGCTGGCGACTGGTGATGCCCTGAAGGGTCTTCGTGGTCGTCAACTTTTGCAGCGGCTGCGAAAGCACTATAGCCTGTGAGATAACCCATGGCAGAGGCACACCAGAAGGGGTGTCGACCGGGTTCAAGGAAGAAAACTTCTCTTCATCGCCAAGAGGACCGCGATCATTGGGCTCGGGAGACTCGAACAGATCGGAGGTGACAAGTTGGTATCCTTTGATGGTACGGTTTGTGCCGTCGTTGGCCATGTAGTCGCCAAAGAAGGTGCATGCGTACCAATTCTCGGCCATGGTACACGACAGACTTTTCGTTGCGTCGACCCCATTGTAAGATTGAGAGGACAGCACCTGACCAGAAATGGTGTCAACCAGCTGGACCGAGAGCTTGCTCGTAGCTTCCTCTGCAATCGCGACGACTACAGTATTTGGGTTCAGATACTTGTAGGCGACCTTGCGGTCACCGAGGACGCGGCCGATGGATGCAGTGGGGTTGTGTTCTGGCAGAGTGGCGACCTCGACGATTTTTTCGCCCTTGCCGACTTGAAGGTGCCACATGTCCGTCCGTGAGACCTTGCCGTCCGTGGAGGACAGTTTGATACCTCTCAAGGCCTGATCCCCTTCTCGAATGACGATAGTGTCTTCGGGAAGAGTTACAAGAGGAATGTTGGGGACCGGAGACCCGTCAGCGCCCAATGCGAGGAGCCACTTGCTGGATTCGTCGCCGACAACGGCAGTACTGGCAATTTTGGTGAAGGACTCATCCTGATGATGCTCGACAACCTGTCCTGTAATTGCGCGAATGACGGCGCGCTCGCCGTTAGATCCAACGACGGACACAAGGCCTTCGTTGTCCTTGGCCGTGATTCCCTTGATAGAGAGAATCTCGCCAGGTTGTGGCTGAAATACAGCCTTGGACCACAGGACTTTCCCGCGATGGCCGGTGTCCAGACCGTAGAAGCGACCACGACGAGTGGCGAGAACAACAATCTTGTTGAATCCAAACGCATCCCGATGCAATGCCTCCTTGTTTCCGGACAAGTCAGCACCAAAGATGGAGTCAAGAATACGCTGCGGGAGACGAGCGAGATACGCCGGCAGGTACTGCAGGTCCGCAATGTGGCGGTTGACACGGTGTATGTATGCTGCAACAGGGTTGGCATGAGCTTCCTCAGCCAAAACTTCAGCAAGTCTCTCAACCTCGGGAATGTCGGCCCATACAGCAGCCACGGCACCAGACAACCCTTCGCGTCTAGTCCAGTCAATCTTCCCATCTCGAATCAAGACCCAGTCATCGCCATTGGTCAAAGCAGCGGAGCGAACGGCAAACTCCCTGCCACCAGCCTTCTTGACGACTTCGGAGACTGTTTGGATAGCGTGGCCATCTTCCTTGGCGTTATAGGGCCATCGGGCCAGGACACCATGAGACTCGGACGAGACGACAGTGACCTCTTCGCGCGTGATCCGGGTGAAGTAGACATTGGCGGCCTCTGAGCTGGTAGAGAATGCGCCATTGCCGGCCAAGTGTGGGAGGTCGTATGCTTTGGAAACTTGTCCGGTCTTGAGATCGGTGTGGTAAACTTGACCCTTGTGGCCGGTTTTGGTGCCGATGTGGACCAGGAAGTGCGGCAGAGACTGCGTCAAATGAGGGGCATGAACACGGACAGAGACAGTATCAGCGGGCAGGGTGATGTCTTGCTTCGTTTTGGTGCCGAGAACATTGATGCTCAGCTCGGACAACCCACGACTGGCCCACGCAGCAATAGGCGCCGCCGAGTTTGCGCCGACGAACATGACATCCTCAGCGCCGTGGATATCGCCTCTGTTGCCGAGAGACCAGTGATCAACTCGACCCCCCGTGGCGGTGTCCAGAGACGTTACCTTGAGGTTGTAAGAGCCTGGTGACCCATGCAAGCTGAGAAGATAGACGTTGGCAATGTTGGTTGAAACCTGGACCGGTGCGTCTTTGCTCGTTTCGCGGAATTCCCAGATGACATTGCCCAGCGCTCCATGTAATCGTCGTAGAACCGTAATGCCGTCCTCGTCGAATAAAGCGAGGACATCTTTTCTCGAGCTTTCGGTCAATTCGATGATTTCGATGTCTTTGACATGGCCCTTGAACTCCTGGTGCCAGATGTTCCTGCCTGTGAGGGCATTCCATGCTTGAACCTTGGAGCCGTAACCTGAAACAACCCAGTTCTCGCCCTCGGGGGCTCTCAGGTGACCGCCGCCGTTTGCAATGCCATCACTGACTTGTTGGCGCCATACGACGTTGCCGTTGCTGGGGTTGATGGCGCCGACTACACCCACATCCCCGAGTGTGTAGAGCAAGCTGGCCTTGTCTTCCTTGCGCGGACGATGAAAGAAGGTGGTTTCCTGTTGGGGCAAGCCGACGAGTGAGTAGTGGAAATCGATGTCGCCAACCTCGTCTTTGAAGACGGCAGCTACGAGCGACGAAAGGCCCAGCAGCAGGGCGGATTGGAGAGTGCGCCGCATGTCAAGGTATTCTGAGCTTGGGCGGCGACGTCGTGCTTGAAGCTTTGAAGCTGGTCTTGAGCTGGTCTCGAGGTACGGGGGTACTTGTTGGCCCCTCTGTGGGGAGTCCACAACGGGAAGGCTCTGCTGACTCATCGATGCACCTCGTTTGCCTATGGATTCTACACACATGCGAACTTTGATCGCGCAATTTTAATACTGCGACAAATGAAATATTCCATGCGACTTATCATCCTTTGCTGCGCTCGAGCTAGAGGGCCGAGAGACATGAGTGAACAATCGCCAAACCAGCTCGAATTCTTTGAGAGTTCTTGGTCAGCCTTGAACCCCCCCCTCCAGGGTCTTCTTCACAATATACTTTGCCATACTGGCTACTTTGTCAGCTCGCTCGGTCGTAGCATCCGATACGTAGTTCACCACCACAGAGGCTTTGTTACGAGCAGCCAGTGCTATGGCGATACCGGGTCCGATGCCCTTCTCGCGACCAAACCCAGTCACGATGGCGATCTTTCCCTCGAGAGACAAGAGTGTCAATGGCCAAGGGTCCGGTACAATTTGTGCAAGGTTTTGCAACCTTTTGCTTCCTCCTTTAAGAAGGGAGTGTGCAGGATTATAGTGTAAATGGGGGCGACGAAGGCTGGGAATGACTAGACCAGAAAGAGCATGGAAGAACGCCGGCTTCAGGCTGACGGTAGTAGTACTCATCGGACATGGTGATTTTGAAAATGAATACGTGTCAATGGGTCGGTAACCAAGGCCACTTACTGGCGACGACTGCGTTTGAACAGAGTCGTTAGGTCGGCAATGAGTCTGGACGAAAGAGCCTGCAGCCCCTCCTTATTGGACCATGAGAGAGGCTGAGCGCCGTGAATGAATGAATCAACGTCAGGCGAACGCAGAGCGAGGAAGCCAAAATCTCACCCATGCGAACCACCACATGGTTGTCGTCGCCAATGTTTGCCCTTTTTTCGCGACGTTGTGGTTTCAGTTTCACTCCTCGATCGGTAGCGAATCCCACATCGAAATATGCCGCCCGGACATGCAAAACGTGGAGATGTTGCAGCGTCTATGTGTCGAGTCAAGGACTTCTTCCGCAAGAAGCGAGGGGCGGAGGAGACTGATTCGCACGGTGCACATGGCATACGGGAGCTTTTGAAACAAGATCGCGATGCTCTTCTACGAGATTTCGAGAGGATCCTGGACAACAAGAGAGCTTCGGAGAGCTTGGTGTCGCCCAGCGAACTGCATTTCGCAAGCCCGTATCGGTCTGTCGCGACACAGACCGAGGTGCACGAAGAGTCAGTTCGTCCGACCACCCCAGGAATCGAGGAAGCAGCGCGACAGATACCTACCTACACCTCTTCCTCGACACAAGTCGAGATGGAAATGGAGACGGCCGATGAGACAGAACCTAGTATATCCGCAGACGCTGCTTCGTTGCGTCATTCTTCAAGAGGTGTTGGCCCGACATCGGACGCGTCAGGAGAATTGTGTGATGAGGAGTCCGAACCCGCACAAGTCGTCCAGAATGATTCAACATCAGGCCAAGATACTTTTTCTTTTTGTGTCCCTATCCGCGAAACGAAAAGAAGACACGCGTCGTCGGCCTCGGACACAAAGGGTGATCCGTCACTCCTAGCGGTGAAGGCCCCCCCCGTGAGTCGCCCAGAGCCGTACATTTTTGGCACCTCGGGGGCAGCGAGGCTGATCAAGAAGGAAATGAGCCCACTTTCCCGGGAAAAGAGAAGAACGATCCGCCCTCGGTCACAGGCTTCTATCCAGAGTACTGGGACTGCACAAAGGCTTAATTTGAAAGGTAGAGATGGGAAGAACGTCAGCCGAAGCTGACTCATAACGTGTTTTTCTCGTTTGGCGATTATTTCAGGGAAATCGAGCTTTGAGAAGAGAAGCTGGAGGGAGGGTGACGGAGCACGATGATGGGGGCTCTGCTTCGCTGCTTTGTCCTCTTTTGAGGTATCGAGAGGCAGCGACACCATCCTTACGTCTACATGTAATTGCCTCTTCACCTTTAGTCTCAATCGTCCCCTCAACCTCAAAACATGTTGTAATTTCCGATACCTACCAGTTGCGAAGAGGTTGGGACAACTTCCAGTGTAGACGCGGAGGTGCTACTGGTTTCCTCATAGCTGCAAGCTTAGGACTATTAAGATATGGATTGCCTATTGCATTTTGGAGAGACTGATCTACATGCTCGATGACGACCCAGGAAATATAAAATGTGTTCGTGGATGGAATGGCTCGACACCTTCAACTTTGAGCGGCGTGCTCACCTGCCCTTGTACACCACGCCCCCTGCAATAGCCGATACACATCCTCCGTATTCGCGATCAAGGACCGCGACGGATGCGCCCTTCTCGGCGGCCGCACAATGGTGTGTGCCGTTTTGTCCATCTTGAATTGAATGCCTTTCCACTTCTCTGTTGCAAACTTGCAACCCATATCTTACTATTTTTCCAACGTCACGCATGTCAACAACTTTATTTTGTTCCACTAGACGACGTACAAGCAGGAAAAAAAAAAAAACTCTTCGAATGAAGGATGCACGGATTCCATTTTCAAAAAAAAATCCCACGGGTGATGGAGGCATGGTTGTCGTTCGGGGAGAGGATAAAATAAAATGCAAAAATCGTTTTACCAAGACTGGGGTTCGAACCCAGGCATCTCTCGATAGTGCAGGTTAAGCGCTGAACAAAGCTTAAATGCACCGCCTTAGACCACTCGGCCATCTTGGTTTGATCGAGATCATCTACAAATTGCTACTATGTTCAGTTTCTGCTACTCACAGCTTTGCAGGGTCCTCATCTAACAAATTGTTCCTTCATCTCCTTAGTTTTGACCCACTCCTTTTCGCTGGCACGAATCTTCTGATTGGTCTAACATATTTGTCAGTCATCATTTGGCGTGGCAGTGCCGCTTTTGCGGGAAATTAAACTCATTGAATATAAGATATAAGTTTACCCCTTGCCAGCTATGCAAGGTGTACCTGTGTACCTGTACGGACACTGCATGGTGACGTGACGCAAGTGACGGCTCCAAAGCTTCGCATCCTCCTTCCTCGTTGTAGACTTGCACAGCTCCAAGTACGACACCGTGTTGTCGAAAAGTCCCCGTCAACATGGCCACGGCCACCGCGCAGTTCAAGTTCCTGGCAATAGCCATTGCCTTCCACCTCGTTTACATCTACTCCGTCTTCGACGTGTACTTTGTGAGCCCCATCGTCACGGGAATGCCGCTTGTCCCCGTCGACCACCCGCCAGGATCCAAAGCCCCAGCCGATCGGCTCGTCCTCTTTGTCGGTATGACTGACCATGACCGACCACGACTGACCACGGCTCGTGAACTGCTCCCCTACAAACCCCATAAACGTCTCATTTGCTAACGCAAACCTTCCTGAAAATCAGGCGATGGATTGCGCGCCGACAAGGCCTTCGGGGCTTTCCCTGAGCCGTACCCCAAGACCGACCACGATCTGACTCCGCGCCATCTCGCGCCGTTTTTGCGCTCGCGCGTCCTGAAGCACGGCACCTTTGGTGTTTCTCACACCAGAGTGCCCACCGAGTCCAGGCCCGGTCATGTGGCGCTCATCGCTGGCCTGTACGAAGATGTGTCGGCTGTCGCAACGGGGTGGAAGCTGAACCCCGTCAACTTTGATAGTGTCTTCAACAGAAGCAGGCATACTTGGAGCTGGGGCAGTCCTGATATCTTGCCCATGTTCGACAAGGGCGCTACGCCTGGCCGCATCGATGCCTACTGCTACGATGCTGAGTTTGAGGATTACTCGCAGGACGCGATTCCGTTGGATCTCTGGGTGTTCGACCATGTCAAGGACTTCTTTGCCGCTGCTGCGCAGAACAAGACGCTTGATGCTGCCCTGAGACAGGACAAGGTGGTCTTCTTCCTCCATCTCCTGGGCATCGACACAACCGGGCATTTCTTCCGGCCCTACTCAAAGGAGTACCTGCGCAATATCCAGGTCGTTGACGAGGGCGTAAAAGAGATCTCTGAGCTGTTTGACCAATTTTACGGCGACCAACGCACGGCATTCGTCTTCACGGCCGATCACGGCATGGGCGACTGGGGGAGCCACGGAGACGGACACCCAGATAATACGAGGACCCCCCTCATCGCATGGGGCTCAGGCATCGCCAAGCCCGTCGTGTATCCCGATTCCATAGCCCCCGGCCACGATGAGTATTCGTCCTCTTGGAACCTGAACGGCATAGAGAGGCACGATGTCTCGCAGGCAGATATAGCTGCGCTGATGGCGCACCTGGTCGGCGTCGAATTCCCAGCCAACTCTGTCGGGGAACTGCCCCTGTCCTACCTCGATGCGGGCATCCGCGAGAAAGCAGAGGCGCTGCTTCTCAACGCCCGGGAGATTCTCGAGATGTACAACGTCAAGGAGCGCATCAAGAAGGCATCGCAGCTGCGTTACGCGCCCTACCAACCACTCAGCGCAGCGCATCAAACACCTCGTGAGAGGACACAGGCTATACGGGCGTTGATCGACGAGCAGCGCCTCCAGGAAGCGATTGACCAAACAGGCATGTTGATCAAAATCGCGCTCCAGGGTCTTCGGTATCTTCAGACGTATGATTGGCTCTTCCTGCGGGCTCTCATCACGGCTGGATACCTCGGCTGGATCGCATTCACACTGACTACCGTCGTTGATCTCCACGTTCTGCAGGGCACGACACAGCCCAGCCGTTCCGTAGGTGGCACGACATTCTTCTCAGCTGTCCTGGCTGCCTTTTACGCGTCCTTCATCGTGTCCGGCTCACCCTTGACATACTACGCATACGCCTTCTTCCCCGTCGTCTTCTGGGAGGAAGTGTTTGCGAGGAAGGACATCTTGACGAAAGGAAAGCAAGCTATTTTCGGACATGTCCGATCGCGGAGAAATGTCTTGTCCCTCATCGCGGGTTCCATCACGTATCTGGGAGTAGTTGAATCCCTGGTAAGACATTTTTGTGGTGCAGACATGCTTATCTCGCGGCTGCTAACTCCTTCCCTTCCAGGCACTCGGGTACATACATCGCGAAGTACTAACGGTGCTTTTCTGCATCGGCGCTTTCTACCCGCTCGCCCTTGGCACATCATTTATAAGGGAATTCGTCGTCCTCACGACGAGCTGGTTTGTTTCGTGTGTGGCAATGAGCTTATTCACTCTCCTGCCTGCCACGCGGGTGGAGAACCTCACTTTGATGTACGTGCGTCTTCCAAACCAATGAGCCGAAGTAAGTACTCACTCACTCACCATCGCAGTGTCATCGGCGGACTGTCCATCGTCACCATCGGAACGTTATACCTGATCCTCGGCAACAACACGATCGCCGACAGCCCCGGCGCCTGTCGCGAGCAGAACAACACATCGAGGTTCTTGATCGGCGCACAGGTGAGCACAAGTCTTTCCTACACATTTAGCCATTGACGCCCTCTCACCTGAAACACAGACTCTTCTCGTCCTGCTCGCAATCATCGTCACGCGCTCCAGCGCCCTTTCGCTTCAGTCGAAAGCCGGTCTACCCCGCGCCAACCAAGTAGCCGGATGGGCCATACTGATCATCTCCCTGATGATGCCTCTGGCCCATCAGCTCCGACCAAGCAGCCACTACTTCCACCGACTTATGGTGATATTCCTAACCTTTGCACCCACCTTTGTGATTCTCACCACATCATACGAGACCATCTTTTACGTCGCGTACTGCACAACGCTACTCACATGGGTCCGGATGGAGCATTACAGCCAGGCCTTCTCGACCAGCACCACAGTCGGGAAGGGAACCAACGGGTCGACACCACCGCCTTTCCGCCCATTGAGACTATCTGACGCGCGGGTAGCTCTCTTCTTCTTCGTCCTCCTGCAATCCGCCTTCTTCAGCATCGGAAACATCGCGTCCATCTCGTCATTCAGTCTGGAGAGCGTCTGCCGCCTCATCCCTGTGTTTAACCCATTCTCTCAAGGCGCGCTACTCATTCTCAAGCTGATGATACCGTTTGCCTTGCTGTCCGCCAATCTTGGGGTTCTCAACATGCGATTGGGCGTGGCACCGTCGGCTCTGTTCATGGTTGCCATGGCCACGAGCGATTTGCTGACGCTGTATTTCTTCTGGGTCGTGAGAGATGAAGGCTCTTGGTTGGAGATTGGGTCAACCATTACCCATTTTGCCATAGCAAACTTGTTATGCGTGTTTGTTGCGGGCTTAGAAGGCGTAAGTGCCATGTTCATATCTGGCATTGAAGCATGAAAGAAATAGAATACGGAGCACAAGGTCAGGCCAAAAGGGCAACAGGGCAACTTGTTGCGGCCACCGCGGCGCATAGGCCACTACTTGCTATAGGAAATCAGCAGGCAGGGCCTATTATAATTTACATAACTTGGTTAGGCTTAGAGGAATGCCTAGACTTTCATTTGGTGTATTTAACGTGCTGGGCAAGAGAAGAAGTAAGGGCAACCAACTATGCCAGTCCCAAGCCTATTTCCAACTGGTCTCTTATAGCCTCCAAAATCGTGTCGACCCGAGTCGACTCGTAAAACGCATCGTTGTAACACGCACTGAAAACCATTTGATCCCTCCACGTCCATAGATAAACCTGGAAATCACCCGTCGTCATAGTGGAGCTAACCCAATACTTGCTGAGCTCCCAATCGCCATAACGAGAGTCCAGGATATGATCCACGACGCCCATGCTGGACAAGTAAGGCGTGCTGCTGCTGGGTGGTACCTGGCCGCCGGCCACCATTTGCCCATACAGGGCCATCCCAGGGCCCAGACAGCCAAGGTCGTCGTTTGCAAAGGAAAACGGATGCTTGTACTCATCTTGAAGACCTCTGCTGATACTCTCAAAGCTGCTTCCCTGATCGCAATGAACCACGAATGGCAGCGCAGTCTGCAGACTTGCAATCGAGTCTCTCTCCTTCTGAAACGGCGGCTCGGGGAACCAGCGCCGGAGGTCAATGGTGGTAAATTGTACATACGACGTGCCAGCTTCTTCTTGCTCCGACTGAAGTGCCTACATGTGATGATTTTCAAAATCATTAGCCACTTCATTGCCAGAACAAGGATGCAGGAGGTTTCACGAATATGGAGGTACCTTGACGGCCAGAACAATGGCGGTATGCCATGCCGTGGTGACTGTGATGCCCTTGGCTTTGCACACATCGATAATCCGCCTCGACCTTTGTACATCCAGAGACAGCTCTCGATGCACAGCCTTGCCGGGTGGACTTGTGAATTCCACACGGGGAAGTCTCACCGGGTGCTCCTGTGAGAACCGACCAAATACCGCCCGGGCTGCCTCAATATTTTGCGGTGAAGGTGTTTGCGAGAAGTGCAGCCACTCATCCAGGGGCTTGTTCAGATGGGGTTGGACGCGACTATCGACGACTTCTTGCGCAGACCGTCGGTCCACTGGCGTCTCGGACAGGGCCGAGAAGAGGGCATGGAACAGATACAGGATGCCTCGGCCGTCTAAAAGGGCGTGCATGGCCTGCAACACGAGCTCACTCGTATCACGCAGGAAGTGGAGCGTGACGGAGAATTGGCTCCTGAAGTCGGAGAAGAGCTGTTCTGCCGTGATGCCCTTGTGAACCAGGAACGAGTCTTCCGCCGCTGCTTCGTCGTTCATGTCAACGGCCAGATATGGGTCGTCGATTGAACCAGCTTTCGCAGTGACGGTGACAGTAACGCTGGGACAGCGGCGGCGCGTAAGTCTCCACGCATTCCTCAGCGCCGCCACAATGTCGACGTGCTCGTTCCCATTGTGCGTGATTGTTACGCCGCTGCCAATCATCCAGTGCACGGGTTGGCCCTCTGGACTGGCGAGATTCAAGTAAAACGCCTCCATGGAGCCCAGGTCTCTTTTCCAGATGCCATTCTGTTCTTTCCAGGAGTATGGCTTGTCCATGACGCTGTTGAAAGACGCAGAAGGGTGAAAAACGGGGAGTACTTGCTTGCTCAATGTTCGGACACGCAAAGAAGCAGGCAGGGCTGGATCGGGGGCTTGGGCACGCTTACTTCCACATTTTAATCAACGACCTTGAACCGTGGCAATGTCTCGCAAACAAACCCTCCTAAGAATGTCAAAGATTGAGGGAATGCGATAAAATCGGACATCATGAGGTGTATACAACCTGATGCCTTTGCTCCGATTGGCTATTGCCCTTCGGACGTGGGTTGCATGCATCCCGACTTGGCAAAAAGTCTCCGACGACCCCGGTCCGTCCCGGCCGTTCCGTCCCGGGCACTAATACCAAACGTGAGTAGTTCCGGAATCGAGCCCGACGAAATGAAGCCAAGGCCGGACCCGATTCATCTTGATTGCACAAGAAGCCGATTGAGCGTGCAAACACTTGGTAAACGCAAAAGCATGTAGTGCGTCAATCCGCTACAATCAAGCCGGCGTGATCGCACGCAATCGATACCGGGGATCAGAACAAAGCGGCAAAAAAGAAGGCGAGGAAAGCCCATCGAGTTGGCCAGAATGATACGAGAACTCGTCAACGGAGCCGTGGCTCTGGTTATCTTGGCATTTACGATCGAATACATGCTCAGCATGGGCGATGACCCTCGCGAACCCCCAGTGGTACGGCCGAGGATCCCGTTGGTCGGACATATACTGGGAATCATGAGAGGAGGTCCGACCTACTACAGCGAGACAAGGTTCGTGAATGATGAAGGCCACGCGCCGCTGAATTTGTCTCGCACCGCAACGCAAGTGATGCTGGACGAAAGGGGCTGATGGAGCGCGCGCAGCAACTCAACGTCTGCAGAAATGCATACACTCAGAATTTTCAACTACAAGATATACGTGAGCACCTCAAACCGGCTGCTCCCCATGATCCAAAAGCAATCCAAGACTTTATCTTTCCGACCGTTTGTGCAAATAACAGCCCGTAAACATGGTGATGCATCGGACGAGACATACGAGATATACGGGGGAGATTTGACCCATTACCTCAGTCACGCGGTGCGCGTGAGCTTGGGGCCTGGGCCGCATCTCGACGAGCAGAATTTGAGGATGGGCAATCGTGTGTTGGTCGAGGTTGATGCTTTGCTAAATGACGCCGAGACGAACAAGCCCCCGAGCGTCTATTTGCTGGAATGGACCCGACATTTGGTGGTTCAAGCATCGAGCTGTGGCGTATACGGTAATAATCACCCTCTGCTAGACCCAAAAGTGGAAAGAGCTTTCTGGTAAGAAACTCTCTCTTATTCTCACTTACACCGTTCTGATCCGTTCCTTGTCCCTTCTTGAAATTCTTCTTCTTGTGGGTAACGCGCAGGATGAAAGCGAGGAAACTTGTTATTGACTCTTTCAGGCAATGGCAAAATTACCTCACGGCCCATCTGGCAGGGCTGGACGTGTTTGGAAAAGGCTACCAGCTGCGCCAGACAGTCTACGACGCGTACATCAAATACTGCAGAGAACTCCCCGACGACGGCTCGCAGCTCGCCCGGGAACACAAGAGAGTCATTCGGGAGGCGGGCGTCAACGAGCTGGACTACGCGAAGCAAGCGTCGCTCTTCACCATTGCCGTGTTCAGCAACACGGCGCCAACCCTGTTCTGGACCATCTGGGAGCTCTTCTCTCGGCCAAAGGTCCTCGATCAGGTCAGGAAAGAGGTAGAGACGCATGCAGTGCAGCGCTCGGGGGAAACTCGCCACTTCACCCTCGACGCGGCAGCCCTCAAAACCAAGTGCCCCGTTCTCCTGTCCGTGTTCCAGGAGACCCAGCGCACGCGTCATGTGAATGCCAGCTTCCGGAAAGTCATGGCCGACACGGTCCTGGACGGCTGCTACCTCCTGAAGGCTGGCAACTTTCTGCAGATGCCGGGACATCCCATCCACAGCAACACTGCTCTCTGGGGCCCGGATGCGGCGGAGTTCGATCCCTATCGTTTCGTGTCCAACAGGGAAAAGGGGTCACCGGCGGCGGTGCCGTCTACCGGCTTTGTCGCATGGGGTTCACCTCCGCACTTGTGTCCTGCGAGGCAGTTTGCAGCCGCCGAGGTCCTGATCGCCACGGCGCTCTTGGTGGTCAGAGCGGACTTGCGACCACAGTCCGGTGTGTGGGATCCCTCGCCGTCATTGAACTACAGGGACTTGTCTACATTGTTGAATCCCACGAAAGATGTTCGAATCCATGTCATGGCGCGCGACCAATGGGCTGGAACTTGGAGTCTCGAGATGGGGGGGAGTAGGAGTCGTGTACCGCTTGCATCGGGATGAGCCTTTTATGAATCATGCTGCATTGGCAATGCTTGCTTCTGAATCTGACGCTTTGATGCTGATATGATGGAGCAAAGGATGCTTGAACTGCGCTGGCATCAGACGCTACAGAGGGTGGCCCATTGCAGACAGCTGAATTCAGGTAAGCTGGAGGAGGAAATACGACATTCTATGATATTTTTTCAAATGTTACATCAGTGAAATTGCTCCTGAAAAATCATGCATGAAATACTTCTCGCAATCCAGAATACCTACCACCCTGCGTGGTTGGGACGTAGAATAGGGTCGAGCAGATGGAATATGCGTTGCCCAGGTGAAGCTTGCATCACTGAACCAAGAGGGGCAAACAAGATTCCACTACGAGGAGAAGCGGTAATATTGGTGTGGCCAAGACTTTCGACAAGGAGCTTGACGCCTTTGTTCCAACTTCCGAGGCTGTCCAAAACCAAGCAACCAGTGGGCGGAGATCCTGCATCTATGATGATGGCGCCTCTTGCGTGGAGACTTGGAAACCTATACGTACAAGAGGATAGTCCTACATGTCAGCCTTGGAATTTTCCAACGGGCTTGGCTGCTAGATCATGTCACACCATCGGAGGCACGAACTTGGCTTTCTAGTTCCAGCAAAATCACTAGGGCTTGTTGTGCCCAGTAAGCCGCCTGGAAGAGGTAATAGAAACTGAAGCATGCTTCATGCGTCTTATGAGGGAAGCCTTCGTACATTTCCCGCGTATTCAAGTACCACACTGGCCATCGTCGCACAGCATATATGCCCATTGGGCTCATGAAGCCGAAGTAAATAGCAGTATACATTTGCTCCATGAAGCGAAGTTGCTCGGCCCGAGCGCCAATGCCTAGCCTGCGCGCCAAGGGGCCGCAAGATTTCTTGCATAATGGACTCACGCGTGAGCGACAGCACGACAGCACGACAGCACGAAAGCAAACAAAGGCAACGTCGTATCTGTCCTTGCCATGTTGCGCAGGCCTGGCGGACTCGGGGACTTCAGGTTGCTGCTGTCTGTAGGATGAGAAGAGAAAAGGGTGGACGATGCTCGACTCGGTAGGATTGGAAGCCTACATGGCTATAAAAGCGGCGATGAGCACCAGAGGGATCAGCCAAGAGCGCGTGGTCGAGATGCGAACGAGTCGGCGCGCAAACGAGCGCTGTTGTCTCTTGCGAATCAAGGAAACCGGTAGACCTCTTCTCTCGCCCATCATGAGAGCTGGAATGCGGATGTGCGAACGCTGTCGTTCTCTTTCGCGACCCTATGTTATGATCTGCTGGTCATGATGTAGGTCCGTCGACCGGGGAGGTACAAATTTTCACTATGACATTCGCAACCGCTGCGTGCTCTCAGCCGAGAGGGAGGCATGGCAGACCATGATACGAAGTCCAATGAAGCCAACTTGGCCTGAACAAAGACTGTGGCCAGATGTCTGGCGATTGAAGGGCCGCCAAGTTGCAATCGTCAATGCTTGTTCAGCAGGCTATTTCACGGTGAAAATTAGAAGGTTGGTCAGATTGATATGCATTCCAGCTGCTGAGACCTTTTCTTCCATGGCACAATGTTAAGCGATAGATAGGAGGCTTGGACAAGACAAACGCAGCAGCGACAGGAGAGTACTAGAGGGACTGAGAAAACTCCCCAAAAAACAATAAACAGCGACTGTGTGTTCAATCTGTGACAAGCCAAGCCCATTTCTCATCATCTCCGAAAACCTCCATTGACCCAGGCATACTTATGCTTATGGCCCTTGCGAGCTCTGAGATCAAATTCCATTGTACACCTAATGTGTCACTGTTGGAGCCCAGTCAACGAGCCCCCGGTTGATCCAACGGACAGACTATGAGAGCCGCAGCCATCAATCCGTGCCGTTCACTCGATCTGTTTTTCGCATCCTATACGATTCAATAACTCTTTCCGATCACGGTGACTAGGAAAGCTGACGCTGCTGCTGCTGCTGCTGCTGCTGGTGGTGGTCTTGATGACGCCGGTGCGGCGCTCCCGCGCTTTCCAATCGATACCCTCCGCGTCGCACTCCTCCAGGTAGTTGGGTTGCGCAGGTCCATAGCCGTCCTCTTGCTTTTCAATTTTCTCCTCGTCTGTATCCTCTGCTTCACTATTGCTTCTGACATCTTCGGCTCGCTTTCCCTGCAGCATTCGTATCATAATCCGCATAATCACCACAAACCACACAACCATCATCGCCTGTAGAAAAACAAGAAACGACAGAAACGCGTACATGATATTGTTGTTGAAGCAAATGGTTCCTGTAGGATTGAAGAATGGTTCCCATAAATGCAACCAGCCGTGCTTAGGAATAGGCAATGGACCTTCAAGCTTGGCAGCCGAGCCGCGGTAACATGCTGGTGGCGTCATACGGGGGACATCAAAGAAAACACTCCAACAGGTCATGACGTATAGAACATGCCGCGCAATGACCCAGGAGATGATAAATCCTCCAAACATTATGTCGCAAATCGTGGTAAAGCCGAGATACTTGAGACACTTTGCAAGCTTCAGCTCGCCATGAACAAGTTAGAGAGGTCAAAGAAGGGAGAAGTCAAAGGCGAAGAAAAAAAAAAAAAAGAAGAAAAAGAAAAATTGAATAACCCCACTGATCAACTGCGTCTCGGCAATAAGGAATCATATAAGAGCGCACAAAGAGTTTGAAGTTGTATCAACGGCTTACAGGCAGAAATAGATCAATCACATCCATCAAGATGAGAATTAAATTGGCAACCCGGGTTTGATGATACGCATACGAGCCCGCCAGCAAGGCAATGGTAACGAAGTGGTGTATCAACATTTGCCAATGGTCTTTTCTGCGCTCTTCAATATTAATAACTAGGATTTGCTGGATCCAAAAAGACCACTGTCCGAGAATGTAAGCTTTCATCAAGCCATCTATCTCTCGCTGCGGCCAATCAGTCCACAGCTCCTCCATGTTCAGGAAGTATTTGGACTTGGAATATAAATGCTTGCAATTCGTCCCATGTTAGCCACGCCCTGTGCAAGAATCCATGAAGCGGGAAGAGCAACGCACCATTCCTACGGGCCAGAACACGTTGTAGTACATCAACATCCAGCCTTGTTCGGCAAATCTGGTTCTGTCTTTCGCCTTTGAAACGCCCCAGTGCGAGGCGAAAGGTGCTAGCATATGGTCCATAACGCCAGCGCGAAGACCTGTCAAAACGACTATGCAAAATATCATGAAGTAGAAATCGTCAAAGCCGGCGGCATACTTGGTTGTCTCATGATCATAGTAAGACAAAGTAAAGAACTTGGATGTGTACGGCCGTGCGGCGGATATGCATCCATGTGTGAGGAACAAAAGCGCAATCAAATTGAAGGAGCAACCTGGTTTCCTTAGCCACATAGGAAGCATCATGGTGATGAACAAGAAAATGAAAGAAGTATGGAGTATGGAGGACAAGATGTCAATGGCCGCTGAGACGCAAAAGGGAAATCCGTACCAATTTGGTTCTTCAATAACCACCGCGCGAGACTCTGTGACACCGTCTGGCCTTTACGCAGCCCGAGGTTCTTTGAATGCGCCATCTTGTTGGTCATTTCCAACGATTTAACGGGTCGCTGTCCAGCAGCTGTGTGGCTGGATGAGTAAACTGAGCGGGTATCTTCACGTTGTCGGTACCTTCTTCTTCCCACATCGATGGTGAGATCCGAGATTTGCTGCAGGTTGTGGAGGTCAATGGATCTGACGACTACTTATTGGAGCGGTGGCGGTCAAAGAAGCTGTTGCAATGGTGCGGACCGGGCAGTAAATATGTATTATCATCGTGACCATGGAAAATGGTGAGGAAATTGAAGGCCGCAAAAAGTGGACACCTCGGGCCTCGGACCTTGCTCAGTCTGGATCACCAATTGAAATGAAAGGCGGTGAATCAAAAGCCGAGGAGGGTAATTTTTTCAGCCCCTCCTTCCCCCTCCTTTAATCCGCATTACCTTACCCTTGCCTTGCCTCGTCTACAACCCCTGCCCAATTTTTTTTTTTTTTTTTTGTACTTGCTCCGTACAGTAGTACCAAAAGTACAGTAATATCTCCAGGCCGCTTCACATGTGCATTATATTGATCCCTGTCATCAGACGCGTCGCTGCCGGTCCAAAACGTAACAGCACACGACACCTTGTGCACCTTGTGTACCTTGGGGTGATGCAACTTGCGGGGCGGCAAAAACAAAATCAAACCCAAGCGGACTCAACAAGATGAACACAGAGCATAGCACTCACAACGGCGGGAACTGTCTTTTATTATTCGACATGTATGGATCCGTAAACTGCCATGTCTATTGCTCTGATGGGATGCAGTACGGACCTTCTCTCGTCATGATGCAGATCCAATACGAACCACCACCTTTTGTCCCCGAATGCGCCCATGCTTCAACATCTCCAGCCCCTCAATGATGCCATCCCACTTGCCTGGTATTTCACGGGGAGGATGGCACCGGAGCTGCCCATTGTCCAGAAGCGTCTGTACCTCGTGGCGCCAGCGTGTGGCTAGTTCCAAATTGGCTGCATCGGCCTCGCGGCGATAAACACCACGGATCTCAACTTCTTTGCCCCATAGAGCATAAGCCAACGGCATGTCGACCTTGACTGCCTTGCGAGTTCGCCATTCCGGAAGAGCATAATCAAGGCTAGCATATCGGGGCCCCGCTCTCGCCAGGGCTCCGAAGCAGCAGCGCACAGAGTCAGGACTGGTGATGCAGTCTATTGCATTCTTTAACGAGCCTTTGGTTTCCTCTCGAATTGTGTCTGCGCACGATGGAGATGTATAAGGGACGACAGTGGAAGCACCAAAGCTTTTCACGAGAGCCGAGGAAGCGGTTGAAGCAGTGGCAATGACATGGTAACCAGACCTGCAAGATGGAGGTTGTTAGAGTTGGAGGTGGTGTTCAGGTAACAGGCACATGTACTCACTTGCTCAGGATCTGGCATGCCATTGTGCCCGTGGCCGTGGCGCCACCATATACAAGCACTGGTATACGACTCCCGTCTGCCCTCAATTGAGCAGGTGCTGATGGACGCCCTGCGAGCTTCAGACAATCCTCCATGGCAAGCGCAACCGTTGCCCATCCGACGCCGCCCAGCGCTGCGGCTTCGACGTCGCTCCACATAGCAGGCACTCGCAACAGTACGCGAGAATCTGCTATGAGATACTCCGCGAAAGCGCCATTATCTGGGTTCGCGGGGTTGCATCCATGCACTGGGCCACAGAGGCGCGTACCAGGGGGGCATTCATCGGCCAAAGGCCCAGCCTCAACGACGGTGCCTACGAAATCGCACCCCAATATCGCGCCAGGAGTAGGATGGTAAGCTGGTATGCGGTAATCTGTTGGGTTCAAGGCCACTGCTAAAACTCGTATCAAGACATCGAAGGGCTCAGTCACCACTGGCATCGGGTGTGTCATGGAAATGACGGGTCGATTGCCCTCATCACGAGGTTGGGCAAGGCAGGTCTGCATTTGCACCTTTTTCCGAGTAAGTACTTGTAAGATACTTTTCGTAGTGAGAGTAGTTGAGGCTTCGGTGAACTCCATTCTAAACAAGCTTCCTTGACAATAGTATAGCAACTGTCAATCTTTTTTGTTGCCAGTTCGTCGACAAACCTTCGGCTATCGAATCATCATTTTCGCCAGCCAAAGTGCTTCGTCGGGGTAAAAGTCGCCGAGTCGGGATCGGATGCTGACCAGGTTCGGAGGCTTGGGGCCGATACTGATTTCTCTATCCATGAACTGTCCGATTGGCTCGGCAGCTGCGAACATGGGGGCTTCACTCACGAAATGTAGTTCTTCCAGAATCATACCGGGAAAAGTCAAGCAGAACGTCTCTGCAGGCTATATGGGAGAAGTACAGTTTCGGGATAGCATTCACCGCTGCACACGGGAAACGTCTCTATTTGGCATCATTCTTCATGCGCGCCTTCCGGGACAAAACGGAAACTTCGTCCTCTTGGCTTCCCCTTCCTGCTCGCTGTTTCTGTCCCTTGCGTAGACCTGTGATTTCCATCACGAGTCGCTCATCCCACATTTTATTCTATTCCTTTCGCCTGAACTCTGATTTACTCAAGTCACATAAAGAAATCAAAGCGTCAGCAAGTATAGCTCTCGACATTCCAGCATGGATTCGTTTCTCCAATCTTTCCATGTACCGGCGAATGTGACCAGTGCTGCAATCGAGTATCTTGGTTCTCATGACGTATGCGGCAATTGGTCCTGGACCAAGTTGACCGTATCAGCTGTACTAGCGACGTATATATTTGATCTTGGCTCAAAGGTCTATCGTGACTTTCGCCTTCGGCGCATTGGCTCTTCGGCTAAGCTCATCCCATTTATGGCACCACTCGGTCAGTCTTGCTCAGCTGCATCGTTGCAACAAGTCATGGCTATAGTTGAGTACCATTCTAACATGCGGTGCGCAAATATCAGGCCTTGACGTGGGGATTTACTCCCTGTATCGGTTCTTCACCAACACGTACTTTGACTTGGTTTCCGCATGGCTTGACGCGTCGCCTGGTCGAACCGTAGAAATGCGCATGTTTGCTCAGGGGCTAATCCTCACTGACGAGCCGGCCAACATCAAGGCCGTCATGTCCACCGAGGTCAGTTATACAACAGTCTTGCCCTCGAATTTGCCATGGGCTACAGGTGGCTGACTTGATAAATAATACAGTGGTCTAGTTTTGGGAAAGGAGAGGTAACACGACGCATTTGGGCCAACATGATTGGTCAAAGGCAAATTTTCGCAAGTAAGAGAGCATAGAATAGATCAAGCATCAACCAGAAGGGAACGAAGAGGAGTGGAGGCAGCATAGGAATACTGACGCGCGTATTAGTCGACGGGGAACACTGGCACAAAGCAAAGGCATTACTTCGTCCACATGTAAGCGCAAAGGAGGCCCTTTCCTCTATGCAGTCTTTCTAACGGGGGACTCAGATTGGCCACGCTCGGTCAGATGATCTTTTAAGAACTGAGCTTCATGTCAGGAGGCTATTTGAGCGATTCAACAGTGAACAGCCACTTGAAGTTTACGATTGGATTGATAGGTTCCAACTTGATGTGACGACGGACATTTTCTTTGGGGAGTCGGCGGATTCCATCATATCTGAGCCGCCGTTTCGAGCTGCGATGGACGTGCTTCTTCCCATAAATACGGCTCGCATGCTTTTCGGGTAGGCACCGAGATCAGACTGGTGTAGTACATTGCGACTGACCACGGCTATGTTAGATCGAGGGCCTTCTATATGCCTGACACCCTGTTGGCGCCGAAAGCTTTGCAAGTTTTGAAAGAATACACCGACTCGCTAACTGACCGAGCCTACGAAAGAGATTTGTCGAAGAAGAAGCCCCAAGAGTATAACATGCTAGACGACCTAGTCAGCCAGAGGAAAAGCCATCATGTATGAGGCACACACCAGTTGTTGGTACTTGGGCGGTGAGAACGTCGTATGATCAGATACTCACAAGCTGCAGGACATCAAAGAAGCTCTCATGTCTGTCATGCTGGGTGGCAAGGTCAGTTGTAGTAACTTGGCTGTACACGAGTTGATTTGGGCTAATTTCGACCCGGAATGCAGGATCCATCTTCCATTCTGATTACCTGGGCCATTTTCCTGATGGGAAAGCATCCACAAGTCATGAAGAAAGTGCAGGCAGAAGTAGCCAAGGTGTAGGTTACAGTCCAACCAACAACTGGTGCCAGCCAAGAAGTATTGACACCAGCGCCAATGTCAGGTCTGGGACAAAACCGCCAACAGCATCCGAATTGAAAGAGATGACCTACCTCAGACACGTCATCAACGAGACTTTTCGCCTACACCACCCATGTTAGTATTTGATTTTCTTCCTGACGTGGAAAGCGAATAAAAGCTTTTGCAGGACTATGCAGTAAGCTGACGCGTGCGAACGCCCCGGCATAGTGGGCATGAACATGCGAGTCGCCCTGAACGACGTGACATTGCCAACGGGGGGTGGCAAAAGCGGAAAAGAAGCACTGGCTATCGCCAAGGGGTCCAGTATCAGTAAGCAAAGCTCCCAGCGTACACTTTGAATCTCTCATGCAAGCCAATTTTAGTCAGGTCCGAGAGCCGGAACAGAGCCACTGACAGGTGCACTTGGCACCAAAAGTCTACTCTTTGATGGGAATGCAACGCCGGCAGGACATTTTTGGCGAAGACGCTAGCGAGTTCAGGCCGGAACGATGGGAAGAGAAGAGTGTTCATCGTTGGCATTTTGTGCCGTATAACCAGTGAGTCTGAGTCTGATGGGATGTCCCAGACATTGGCCTCCGCTCCTCATCATCATCCTCCCGTCCCCTCACACCCCCCCTTCTTCGTCATTCCCTTTCCCGGCCCGCCCCTCCCTCTGCTTCCTCTTTTCCCCTAAATTATCTGCGTATCCCTCCTTTCCTCCTTCCTCAAGAAGCTCCATATGTGGCCTTGGTAGTGACATGAAATCGTTTAGCGGCCCGCGGATGTGCATGGGCAGAAACTTTGGTCAGCAGCAAATGGAGTACGTGCTGGCCAGGATATGCCAGGAGTTCGAGGAGATACGGGTTCCGGGAGGCCAACGTGAACAGCAAGTCAAAATCGAGCTTAACTGCAAGATGGCGCATCCGTGTATGTGCGAATTTGTAAAGAGGCAGTGAGTGAAGCTATTGGGGTATTTACGCTAGTAGGAGATACCATACATAGTCTTGGTAAAATCCTAAAAATATCTCTATTAGAACAAGCATGATACTAGATCCTTATGCTGCCCGAAATTTATCGGCATCATAGGCGCAGGGAAAGCGTCGGTATCCGCCCGGGCTAACTATTATCCGCTTCCGTTTTTTTTTACTACCTGACGATTTAACTAATTCAACGATTTAGACGATGTAACTGACTTTTTGACTGACGATTTGACGGACTGACTAACTAACCGACGATTTACTAATATCTTCAGATATTTAAGCTTTTCTATTCCCTCCAGGGGCCCTGCCGGGGGCCGCCTGCGGCGATGTTAGACTGTGAGGCCTGAAGCGGTACCAAAAATGATAGGGATAAGGTTGCTTGTATTTCTCAAGTCCGTACTCTAGCTAAGCCCTATATAATTATAGTTAACTATTACCTCATCTATTCTCTACCTTAATAGGCTAGCCTATTTTAAGATAGTATTAACTATAACACTAAGAATTTTCTAAATACTATAAGCTATTCTCCCTCTTAATTATTATTCTTTATTTCCTAATAGTTTTATATCTCTTTCTCTAAATCCTAATTAGCTATATCCTAAGTATTTAGTCTTAGGGATTATAATATTTCCTAATATAGGATATATATCTTTAGATTATTAATATAAATCTTTTAACCTTATTCTTTACCTATAGGTTTAATCTTATATAATACTAATAATAACTTTCTCTTTACTATTAAAAGCTTTGCCTAGGTCTTATAAAACTTCCCTTTTAGCTTATTCTCCTTATTAATTTTCTCCTATATAAGATTACCTTCTTTAAACTATTTGTCAGGAGCGCAGAGGTTAGAGACAGGATGTTCATTAGAGCGGATCTTTAAAGAACCTTTAGGCTGCGTGAATAATAAAGAGGCTAGCTAGCTATAAGATAGCTATATACTTATAAAGTAAGGTATTCCTTAAAGACTATATATATTATTAGTGCTAGGTTAGAGATTAAAACCTTTATATACTTACCCTTAGCTAGTATTTTCCTAGTAGTAACTATAAGAATCTTAGCTATTACTTTATTTATTTAATCTTATAATTAAGCTATAATAAATTAATCTCTTTAAAATCCTTTTAAGGATATAAACTATTAGCTAGATTATTATATAGCTAATACTCTAAAGATTTATATAAAATATACTAGTACCTTATAATAATAAAGCTATAAATAATTAGAAAGGTAAAGAACCTTTATAATCTAAAACTATAAATAATAATAAGGTATAGTAAATACTACCTAATCCTAATCTAGGTAAAGGTATAAATAATATAAATAACCTAGATAGAGTGTTATAGAGATACTATAAGGTTATATAAGCTAAGCTATATTACCTTTAGAAAATATAGGAGATTTTATAAATAAAGGTATAGATTAGAGAGCTTAAGGTAAATCTAGGATTAGCTAGACTTTCTCTAGGACTTATAATTACCTCTTAAACTTTAGCTATAGTTTTACTAGTAATTTATAGGAATTTAGTAGTAATTATATAGTAAAATAGTCTTATTAAGATATAGATAAAAATACCTATATATAAAGGGGATATATATAAGAACCTATAGAATTTCCTAGTAAATTTAGATATATTATTTAAATTAAACTATTATACCTTTAAGAATAATACTACTAAGGTAGTATATATAAGTAATTACCTAGCTAATAATATAAAGTAATAATAGATATATTATATAGCTATAAATAAGTATATAAATTACTTATTATTTATATAAGTAAGTTTTCTAAAATAGCTAAAAACTAGAATAATAAATAAGGGTATAAGATACTTAGAAGTAATAAAAACACTACTAAATCTTAGGTAAAAGAGTAACTAATTATTTTAAGCCTTTATAAGAGCTTAGACTAAGGTAAAAGCTAAGTTACTTAAAGTAATCCTAATATATTTATAAATTACTATTTTTCTAAATAGCTTAAATAATACTATAAGAAAGTAAATAATTAGCTAAGAGATTTTAATAACTTAAAGCTAGTTATAAGGCTAGGGTAAGAAAGTAAAGGTTATAATAAGTTTAGGCTAAAGTAATAAAAAAAGTTAAGACTTTAAAAAAAAAAGGTAATACTTTATATTACTTATAGATAAGGTATAGTAATAAAGTAAAGATTAAGTAAAAAAGCTATTTCTAGTATACTATAAATATAGAAAGCCTAGATATACTATACTAGCTTATTAGGTACTAGACTATTTTACCTATAAAAGTAATAGGTATATAACTAAGAGGTATAGTAAAAGTAGTAATAAAGCTATATTACCTAATATAATACTAGTTTAAATAGTATAGACCTAGGAATATAATCTTACTATAGAATACCCTATAGATAATAGAATAAGAATATAGGTATCTTTATAATAAGATAACTAGTAATTAGCTATAAAAGTACTATTTAATATAGGTATATAGTTCTTAATAATTTATTCTAAATTATTATTAAAAAAGGATTAGAAAAATATAATTTAATTAGACTAGGTACTAAAGAGTATAAGCTAAAAAAAGATTCTATATTAAGGGATCTTAAAAATATTAATAAAAGTAAAAGATAGTATAGGATTTATAAAAGTCTATTAAGTTACCTACTATATTACTAATATAGGTAAAGGGATAATACTAGGTATAGATTAGACTAAAGAATATTTACCTATAATTATATATTAGGATTAGGGATTTTAGAGATATTTAGTAACTATAGAATACCTCTCCTTTATTTATAATAAGTAGTAAATATATAAAGAGAAAAAATAAGTAATAGTTTTATTACTATTTAGGGTAATAAAGATTAGGCTAAGTATTCTAAAAAATAAAAATTAGAAAGAAAAGGGTAAGAACTAATTAGAAAACCTAGTAATAATAGAAGTATAATTAAATAGTAAAGTAGCTATATAGTTACTAGAATATACTTACTAGTAATAAAAAAGTAAAGGTATTATAGTTATACTAATTTTAGAAAGCATAAGTAATAAATAAGCTATATTAAATTAAGGCATAAGTATCTAATACCTTATACTAATAATTCTAAAGGAATATATAAAGTTTATAAATATTTTTTCTAAAGAGCTAGTAAGTAAGCTTCCTAAACTAGGGGGCTATACTTATATAATTAAATTAGAAGAAAGGAAAACACTACCTTAGGGGCTTATATATAATTTAGCTAAAAAGAAACTATTAGTTCTTAAAGAGTACCTTATAAGTATATAGCTTAAAGAGTAAATTAGAAGATTAGTTAGCCTAGCTAGAGCCTTAATTTTATTTATTCTAAAGAAAGAAGGGAAATTAAGGCTTTATATAAATTATAGGGGCTTAAATAAGATTATAATTAAGGATAAGGCCCCTTTACCCCTTATTACTAAAATCCTTAATTAATTAGTAAGTATAGTTATTTTTATTATTCTTAATCTAAAAGATATATATTACTAGCTATATATCTGCTTAGGTAATAAGTAAAAGATAGCCTTTTATTATTACTATAGCTACTTTAAATATCTTATAATGCTATTTAGACTAGTTAATATACTAGTAATCTTTTAGGAGTATATTAATAATACTCTTAAAGGACTTATTAATAAGACTTATTTTATTTACCTAGATAATATAATAATATATAGTAGTATAATTAAGGAGTATATAGAATATATTAAATAAATTTTATATAAGCTTAGGGATATAAGTCTTTTTATTAACCTTAAGAAGTATTAATTTTTAGTTAAGAAAGTTAAATTCTTAGGCTTTAAGATATTAGCAAAAGGTATTATAATAGACTTAGTAAGAGTTAAGGTAATTATAACCTAGCTAATACTATATAGTATCTTTAATATTTAGTTATTCCTTAGTTTTACTAGATTTTACTGCTATTTTATTAAATAGTATAGTAAAGTTATTATTCTATTAATAAATTACCTTAGAGAATAGTAACTAGTAATATTTAACCTAGAACCCTATAAGTTAGTAGTATTTAGAGAACTTTAATAGAAATTTTAAGAAGCACTAATTTTAGTGTATTTTAACTTACTTATATATCTTAGAGTAAAGATAGATATATCTAGATATATAATTAGGGCTATACTTATAATATATATGCTAGGTTACTAGTACTTAGTTATATTTATATTAAGGAAAATAACTAATACTAAATTATGCTATTTAATACCTAATAGTAAATTATTAGCTATCTAAGAGGCTTTTTATATATAAAGACACTACCTTACTTATTTAGCTTATATAATTAAGGTTATTATAAACTATTTAAACTATAAGTACCTAGCTATAAAGCCTAAGCTTACTAATAAGTAAGTAACTATACTTAATAAGCTTTATCCTTTTAACTTTAAGATTATATATTATATAAGGAAATTAAATCCTACTAACTTACTTTTAAGAAGACTAGATTTTATAAGTAAGGTAAGGAAAGCAGAAGTAGTAACTATATAACTTCCTACCTTTTTATCTAAATTTATAGATACTAAGCAATAGGAATACCTTAGTAATACTATTAGTACTATAGGTTCTATAAAAACATTACTTAGTATAACTAATAGTTAGTTATAATAACACTATAATAATACTACTAATATCTAGGGTTTTAAAAAATTATAACTTAACTATATTCCTAAAGAACCTAATAATCTAGATAATCTTAGAAGAGTTATATTAGTAAGGTTATTTAATACTTTTAATTCTTTTATTAATAAGTAATAAGCTAGCTATAGTAATACTACTAGTACCTAGTGTATATTTAGTTTATTACTTAGTTATTTTAATTTTCCTATTAAACTAGCTACTACTATTAGGGGTAAACTAGTATAGGTTATTACTAGTAAGTAGTAAGGGCGCCCCTTAAAAATATTACTTATTTATATACTTATAAGACTAGAAGTATTTATTAAACTAATTACTTATAGAGATATTATAGCTAGGATCTAATCTATTTAAAAAACCTTTTCTAAGTTTATCTCTAACTTTCTAGAAAAGAGCTTAGAATTAAAACCCCTAATTTAAGTCTTATTATATAAAGTATAATAAGGGAATAACTTTACTATAGGTTAATTTAAGTTACTTAAAAGTAGTAATTTAGTAATATCCTAGATATAGTTTATTAGACTTTCTAAGCTATTAATATTTAAGAATTATATTTTTATCCCTCTAGGAATAAGAAAAGAAATTTTATTACTAACTTATAATAACCTTACTACTAGGTATTAGGAAGTAAGTAAAACTCTTTATTAGATTATAAACTAATATCATTAGCTAATAATAAAGAAAGATATAAAGGTATATATTAGTATTTATATAAGTTATTAAACTTTAAAACTAAGGTATTATAAACTATATAGTAAGCTAGCTATACTACTAGTGCTTAATTACCTTTTTTAAGAATTATTAATAGATTTTATTACTATACTTTTACTAGTAAAAGATTTAAACTAGACTTATAATATAATTCTAGTTATTATTAACTAATTTATAAAATATAGTATCTATATTCCTATATTAATATAACTAACTAGTAATAGGCTAGTAACTATATTCTTAGAATATATTTTTAGAGATTATAAAGCTTTAAAAGGTATTATAATAAACTAAGGTTTTATATTTACTAGTGGTTTCTAGATAACTTTTTATTATCTTCTTATAACTAAGTAGCTACTTAGTACTACTTTTTACCCCTAAATAAATAGCTAGATAGAATATTTAAACTAGGTCTTAGAATATTATTTAAGGGCTTTTACTTATACTAAATAAACTAATTAGGTAAATAACCTATTATTAGTATAGTTTATATATAATATAAGTAATTATATAATATATAGCTACACACTAGTAAAGGCATTATAAGGTTATAATCCTAAAGGTTTGTAATAAGTAATCATAGATATCCCTTTAGTAAATAATTAAGCTAAAAGTAAAGTCTTAGCACTAAGAGAGAAATATACTATAATTAAATAGCTTTTAAGTAACTTATAAACTTAGTATAAGAAATATTATAACTAGAAAAGAACTCTAATAAGGTTTTAAGTTAGTAATTATATTTTACTATTAATAAAGAATATTAATTTAAGATAACCTAGTAGGAAGCTAGCTATAAAGTATCTAAGCTCTTATAAGATTAAAAAGGTAATTAGGAGTTATAGATTAGTATATTAATTAAAGTTACTAACTAGGACTTAATTATATAATATATTTAATATTACTAGTCTTAAGCCTTTTAAAGGGGACCTAACTAATATAAAAGATATATTTTTACTATAGGATAATATTAAAGATAATAAATAAGAGTTTAAAGTTAAGAGAATTATTTTATACTACTATAATAAAAGGTATTATAAATATCTAGTTAAATAAAAAAGCTATAATACTTTAGAGAATTCTTAGGTATTAAAAAGGGATTTTAGCACTAGAGAAATTATTAATAACTATAAGTAATAGTTAAGTAGTAAAGTTAATATAAGATAGTTATAATTTATAAGTTAATATAGTAAGATATTAGAAAATAAAGTTAATTTACTTAAATAACTTAAATAATCTATTATATAGCTACTAAGCACTTACCTCTTTATAATAAAGTTAGTTACTAAAACTACTAGTTTCTTAGTAATAGTAATAGCTATAGTAACTATAAAGGTAAAGGCCTTAGGAGTATCTTTATTATTAGAATCCCTCTCTTTATATATATAAACCTAAAGTTTACTAAGAAGCTTAATAGAACTAATATAATTAAGTAAGTTAGTAGTATAAGGTATAAACTACTAGTAAGTTAGTTAGGTATTAGCTATATATATTAAGAAAGCTTACTATTAGGATATTCTAGGCTATAAAGTAAAGACTATTTAAAATATTAATCTATATTTTAAGGTTTATAGTATTACTTAGTAGTGCTATTATAATATACTTATTACTCTTTACTTTATAAGTAATATTAGTAGTTATTTAAGTATAGTAAATATATCTATACTTATTAGAATTTTTATAGGATAGGATAGTATTCTATAGCTTTTTCTTTACTTTTATAATAAACTACTAGTAAGTTAGTAATAATCTAGTGTTTAGGTAATAGAATTATACTTACTTTATCCTAATAGTAATAGCTACCTTTTAGAGTAGCTTTAATAAGTTTAAATAGCCTATTATAAAGCTATATAATTTAAGCTAGATACTAGTAATATATTAGTAATAAGTAAGTAAATTCTAGATAAGAAAGATATACTATAAGGTAGTTTTTATTATTTTAAAAGTAGTAAGTATATTTTATTAAGTAGTTTATTAGAATATTAGTAATAAAGAAGTAGTAAGTAAGTAAAGAAGTTATACTTATAAATTCTTTATATTCTATAGGGAAGGTCTTATTATTAATAAGATATCCTAGAATATTATAAGTGCTATTTTTTAGTAGAATATTTTATATTATTATTTACTAAGAGTATTATATATATAGAATTTTCTTACTTATTATATTACTAGTAATAAGTTAGTAATAAAGATACTATAAAGATGTAGTAAACTTATATTAAAATTTTAGAAATAGTTTACTTTTAAAGAGATAACTTCTTAGAAAACTTTAAAGAAGATTTCTTAATAGCTTAACCTTTAAAAGCTATTAATAAAGAGGGAGTTCCTATATAAGTATTAGATATAGTAAACTAGCTATAAGTTAGCTATAATAGACTAGATATAAATTATAACTAGAAGCAAATAAACTAATAACTAAGAATAAGATAAAAAACTAAGATAAATAGTAATAAATAATAATAATATTTAAAGACTAAAAAAGGTTAGTAACTATAGTATAATAGTAGTAAGAAAGCTATTACTTAGTAAGTAAGAGTAACTTATAAGGTTAAGGATTATTATAAGTAAAAGGAAGTATATAGAAAGGGGGAAAAATTAGTCTTTTTTATATTAACTATAGACCCCTTAAGTAATCTAATACACTATATATAAGTAATCTATAAATTATAATAATAACTATTAGCTTTGCCACTTACACGCATGCCTAATAGCTATAAGCTTATAGTAACTATAATATAAGCCCTTTAGTTAAACTATCTAGAACTATAGCATTAGGTACCTTATTTATTTAAACTAATTATAAAAATTAATATAAGTTATTTTTTTTTTTAGTCTAGCTATATAATAGGTAATAATATTTGTTTTGCTATATTAAAGCTATATATAAGCTACTATTTAGATACTACTACCTATAATAAGGGGGGGTTATTTATAATTAGTATTATTATTATTATTATTTTATTTACTTATACATCTAGTTATAAGGTGCCTTATCTTATTTTTCTTTATAAGCTTTATTATAGTAACTATACCCTAAGTAAGTAGCTTATTTTATAATTAAGGTTAATTATATATTAGGGGAGTATTATATTAGGAGCGTAAAGATTAGAGATAGAATGTTTATTAGATTAAATCTTTAAAGGACCTTTAGGCTATTTAAATAATAAAGAGGCTAGCTAGCTATAAGATAGCTATATGCTTATAAAGTAAGGTATTCCTTAAAGACTATATATATTATTAGTGCTAGGTTAGAGATTAAAACCTTTATATACCTACCCCTAGCTAGCATCTTCCTAGTAGTAACTGTAAGAATCTTAGCCATTACTTCGTTCATTTAACCCTACGCTCAAGCCGTGACACTATTATAGTAGCTTAGAAGATTCCCCCTTATTATTCACTTTTTAAGTTTAAACTAATTCCCTTCTTTTCTCCTTTAGATTAAAGTACTATAGATTTATCTCTTAGATTATAACTAGATTATTCTCTAGCTCTAATAAGTCTATCTTCTCTTAATTATTACTAACTCCTATATATTTAGTAAATACGTTAAATCCTAATATTAATATAGCTAGAGTTATCCCTATGCTTAATATAAACTAATTATTTAGAATAACTATAATACTTAAAATACCTTAATTTTATAAATTAAGTAATACTCTATCCCTTTTTACTACTTAATTTATTAATTATTATTTTACTAAGTAAATATTCTACTTAGTAAGTCCTATTAAAAATAAATAAGAGATAGGGCTAAAAGTTATTATTATACTATATTTTCCTATAGTTAATTTAAAATTTATATTTTTAAAGTAGGATTTATTATTATAGTAAATTCCTCTAGGCTAACTAAAAATAAAGCTCTAGTGTTTATTTTATATCTAAGTAACTAAGTCTCTAATAGCTTTATTATAAAACTAACCTAACGTAAACCTTATTATATAATCTATAGTAATTAGTATATATAAATCTCTATTTTAAGCCCTAGGAGTAATAAGTCTAAGGTAATCTATTATAACTAATACCTATAGTTCTAATACTACAATAGTTTTTAGAACTAATCTTAGTAATCTTATCCTAGTTTATTCATAAATAAGATATAATTAATAATAAGACTTAATATCTTTTACTTTATCTAGCTAGAAATATATCCCTTAAAGCTTTTATATTATAATAGTTAGACTAAAATGCCCTATAGTGTTATAAGCTTATTAAAGTTTTAGCAAAACCTTTTTAGAGATGATATATTTAGCTAAGGATTTATCTAGTTCTAGGTAATAGAGTTTTTAGTCTATAATTTAATATTTTAGCGCTTAATATTAAACTAGTTTTTATTATTTAGTTAGGATTATATAATAACTATAAATAATTAAAGTTAGGATCTTCTTATACTATTTAGATTCTAACTATTCCTAAAGCTTAGCTCTAATTATCTCTAAAGTTTTATTATCTAATCTTTCTCCTTCTAGGATAATTATTATATTTATTAAGATTATTACTAGTTAATCTTCTATAGCTAGTAATATATTAACTCCTATTCTTCTCTTTACTTTATATAGGTTAGATTTTAGTTTCTCTAGTAGTTATAACATTCTATTAGTAATCTTTATAATTTTTATTATATTAGGATAGTGTATATATTCTATATTTAACTCTTATAAAATATCTACCTATTAAGTAACCTTCCTATAAACCTTAGAGAGTTTTGCTATTAAGTTAATAATCCCTTTATAATCTATATATACCTTTAATAGATAAGGTAAACTATTAACTAGCTATTATGTCTCTTTTAGTCTAATAATAATTGCTAAGAACTGGCCTTATGGCTACTGCTTATAAGCGTTCAAAGTAAGAATATTATTCTTATAGAAGAAGAAAGGAACTATACTAATAGTTATATAGTATCCGGATTTATAGTAACTTATGTATAGTCTATATATAGGTTACGTATAGCCCTAACCTAGCTATATATAGTCTATGTACTTTCTAGAGCTAGATATAACCTAAGCTTATAGCTTAAGGCTATCATATACCCCCTTACTTACCTTTCCCTTCCCCTTTTAGATTAAAAGTAAGCTAAAAATAAGTATAGTACCCTTATATAATAATACCTAACTTAGTATAAGTAAAGAATATATCCCCTAGGGTAAGGTACCTTATAGGGCTATAGATTCTCTATATAAGCTATAAAAGTTTTTTAGCCTAGGTTTACCTTACTTTAGCTTTCTTTATTATATAGATAGATTTACTTTATTCTAACCTGACCTTTAAAATTACTAGCTTACCTTATTTTTATACTTATTACTAGCTATTTCTATACCTTACTTACTCCCTTACCTTTACTATTACTTTATACTTTAACTATTACTTACTAAATCCTAACTTTACCTTAAGTAACTCCTTTATTACTATCTAGCTATTATATAATTATATAATATATTACCCTTATCTATCCCTAGCTTACTATTATAAATATAAATAATATATACTCTAACTAAAGCTAGACCTTATACCTTTAGAAATATAAATATTCTATCCCTTTCTTATAGTTTTAAACCTTTTTATCCTTATTATTATTATAATATCTCTTTATATATTATTTTTATTCCCTTCTCTTAAGTCTAAATAATTATTTATTCCCCTTTTTATTTTCTCTTTACCTTTAATATAGCTAATACTATTATTATTTTAGCTTTTACTAATATTACCTTATCTTTATTTTTTTATTCTTTTTTTTCTAGCTTAAGTAAGGGCACTTATCTTAGTAAATATATCCTTAAAGGTAACTTTAATAATAAAGCCTTTTTTAATAGTAAGAAGTATAAGTTTCTTTATAGCTTTTATATAAATAATCTCTAAACTAAAGGAAAATATATATATACCCTAGGTATAAACTAAGCTTATATTCCTTACTATATTACTTATTATTTATATATTTAGAAAATATATCTCTATAATACTAACTTAAAACTCTATTATATTTTTAAGTATCTTAAGGCCCTTTTAGCTACTAGAAAAGCTATTAAAACTCTAGCTATAAAGTAAACTATATTTATTAAGAAATAATATACTATTTTAATAAAAACTTTTACTTATTACTATAAGTAATTTAATAGTATATTAGCTATAGCCTAAATTAATCTTACTAAGGTATAGCCTCTAGCTTTTTTCTTTATAAGTATTACTTATACCTAGGGTATATTTTAGGTATAGTAACTTATACTTACTAATACTATTCTTACTTATTATAGCTATAATAACCTAGCTACTAAATTTTTTTATAGTATAAGGACTATAAATAATAACCTAACCTAGTCTATCTTTACCTAGAAGTAAGGTAATATCTAGGTCTAATAAATATTAGCTCATACCTATATCCTAGCTAAGACTATAGTAAATTTAGCCTATACTATAGTCTATAGCTAAGAAACACTAATACTATAAAGGAAATAATAGTAATTCTTGCTTTTTCTAATTAATTTTTATTTAGTAAAAACTTAGCACTAAGTTATATATATACTAAGGGAAAACTAAGTGCCTTAATCTTTTATAGCTAAATTAAATTATACTCTTTTAAGGCTATTATTTATCTATATATTACCTTATTATAACTTAAATTAATTAAGTGCCTCTATATCTTATAAGCTTTCTAATAGTTCCTAAGTTAGGTAAATATAGCCTTTTAATTTAACTAAGATATTCTAGTTTAAGCCTTAACTTAGTGTATTTTTAGCTACTAAGATTTCCTTTACTTAGAACTCTAAGAGATTATTATTAGTATTTATTATAATAAGTTTTACTAGTAAATGTTTATTAGCTAGTTTTTAGCTTAATAAAGGGTTATTTACTAAATACTATACTAGGTTAATATAAAAAATAAGGTATAGTCCCCTTAGAATATTTAGTTTAATAGTTAAAGGTATAGGAACCTTAAGTACCTTATACTTAGCTATAACCTAGTCTAACTTCTTATAAGGCTAGTTTATTTTAATATTATAAAGGCTAAGCTATATATAGTCCTAACCTAGAATTACTTTACTAGCCTATAGTTACTATTTATTTTCTTCTATTACTACTACTAGATAAAAGCTATTATAGCCTATATTAAATCTATACTATCTTTTAGGTATTATAAAAAGGCTTAGGCCTTACCTTTTACTAAAGTTATAGATAGCCTTATTAGGGGTAACTCCTAAATAGTTAGCATATTAAAACTATATAAAGCTATATTTATACTTACTCTAGTAGCAAGGGGGAATCGCGTCAATTTATGCTGTGAGCAAAACTCGAACGAATTTGAGTTTAACTACGGTCGCAAGTTATAACTCTTACGCTAATATAGCTATAAAGTTTATTATAAACTTTGCTCTAACCTTATAGCCCCTTATGTTTATAACCTTAGAGCTTATTTATTACTATAGCTATAAGAATTTAGTTAATAATTATTTTCCTAGCTAGGTATTACTAGTAATAATTATGTGTTGTAATAAATTAGATGCATTAGCTATAACCAATGATACTAAAAAAAATTATAAAAATCAATACTTACTCTAGTTACTAATAAATCCCTATTATTTAGTACTAGCTAGTAAGCTAGTAAATAATCTAGCTATTTAAACCAAGAGAAAAATAGTATTACTTATAGTATTACTTATACTTCCTAGTTAGCTCTCTCTATACTACTATCTATTTATAAGTAATATAATATAGAAAGTAACTATTATATACTAATTTTCCTATAAAGCTTAGTGTTGCGACAACCGGGTTAACATCGGGTTGACCACTAGGAAAGTGGAGCACGTGTGGCAACGCCGCGCTGTGATTAGCTACACCTATACGCAAGGCACACACGTAACTTACGTCCCCTTTTCTTATAGCTATATAATATTATAAATAGCTTTATTCCTTAGACCTTATTATATTATTAAACCAGACCCTAACTTACACTAGTGTATTACCCCTTAGTGTAACTAATACTAATTAGTGGTTAAAAAACCATAGATAAGTAAGAAACTATATAAGAAAAGGCCTTCCTTTAGCTACCTAAGGAAGTGTGCTAAAGGAAAATAAACTCTAGATACTAAATATTAGGCTTCCTAGGGATTTAACTTTTTCTATTAGTAAGTCTCTAACTATTAATAAAGAAATTAATCCTATTATTTATTATAAGAAAACTAATTAACTAACTAAGAGTTTATAGCTATATATAACTCCTTAAACTAGAGATTAAAAATCCCTTAACCCTTACTAGTTAAAAATCCCTTAGCCTTACTAGCTAAAGACTATTTATAATAATAGCCTTTAGTAATAAATAAATATTACTATAGACTACTAAGGGCTAGTAACCTACCTAACTAAGACCTAATAAATTTACCTTACTATAATAACTTTAAAAATATACCTTAGTTATTACTACTAACTAAGAGAGCTCTAAAGAACTAAATCTTTAAACCGCTAAGAAATAGGAGCTTAATAACTACCTTACTTAGATAATTAATATTTATAAGAGTAGCTAATATAAAGATCTTGCCCTTTAGGAGATCTTTTATAATAACCTTAATAGCTAGACTAAAGAAATGCTTAACTAAGCTTTATAACCTTTAGTATATAAATTATAAGACTATCTCTATAAAAACAGTGTTTATATTATTTAAAACTAAAGCAATAAGATTATTAAATTATTAGTTTAAGTCCTTAAAGAAGATATAATATTATAATAGCCTAAGAATAAAATTATAAAGTAAATAGCTATAGGTAAATTCCTTTCTATTAATAATCCTACCCTTAATAACCCTTCTATTATAAGCCCTTTTATTTATACTCCTTCTCTTTATAACCCTTTACTTTATAATCCTCCTATTAATAACCCCCTTACTATATAACTACCTTTAAGAAAAAACATGCCTTAATTACTAATAATTCCACTAATTACCCTAGAGTAACTAGTTTAATAGCTATAACTAGCTTAAGTTATGTAAGCTTTAATAATTCTCTTTAAAGACTAAATTATAAGAAAGATCTTAGAACTTATAAAAGAATATAAGAATAATAACTATTATAGTAAGAAGATATATAACTTCCTTACGCTAAAAGTTAACCTATTTTAGAATAAATATAATAGAATAAACCTTCTATAGGAATATATATATAAAGCCCTCCTAATTATACTCTTAGGTAATGCTAAATAGTATTACCTTAATTACCTAGTAAATAAAGGTTTTATATATAAATAAATAGTTAATAATATCTATTAATAATTTAAAACAGAAAGTAACTAATAGTTCTATTACTAAGAATAGAATAATATAATACTAAGGAATATTATTACTAAGAATCCTAATAAATCTAAGCTAGATTGTCTTAAGATTCTGCTTATAACCCTTAAGCGCGTTTATAGAGAACTCTTTCCCCTATTAATAGTTAATATAAAGCTTTATTATTAGACCTTAAGTATAATTTCTAGTGTTCTAGAATGTAGGCAGGCTAAATATAATTATTTACCTAGCTTTAAAGGACTTGCTAAAAACCTTCGCAAATTAATCTCTATTACTAAAGCTAATAAATTGGCTACCTAATTTAATTAAAGCACTATTAATACTGCTAAAACTAATGATTTAAAGGTAATATTTATAGACTACTATTATAATTAACTATATAATTAATAAAGTTAAGGCAAAGACTATGGTTATTATAACTAAGGCTATAACTATAGTAAATACTATATTTATAATAAAAATAGTTATTAGTTATTAAACTATTTAGAGAAAGACTAGAAAGAGGTAAAAGAACGCTAGTAAAAGAATAAGAGATATAAATTACTACTTATAGAGAGAAAGTTTTAGGCATTTCTTATAGCCTATAAAGGCTAAGCACCTAAGGAAGCTAATAATCTTACTAATAAAGCATAGAAATTAGCTAAAGCCTTTATTAAGTCTAATAATAATAAAGATAAGAATAATAATACTAAAGAGACCTTTATAATAAAGTTTAACTAACTAAGTATTATATAATTCTTTATATTAGGACCCTAACTAAATAATAGTAATATTATTAATATCTTAAGAGATAAAGCATTTAAACACACTTATCTTAAGTATAATCCCTTTAATAAAGTAAAGACCTCTTATGTTTTAGAGGAACACTACTCTAAAGAAGTCTTCTAAGGGATTATACCTAATACAGGAGCTTTAAGCGTATTAATAGCTAGAATTAGATAAGTGTAAGCTTTATTAAGATTAATGCTATTACTAAAAATTAAACTAACTTAAGAGAAAATAATCAAATTTAATGCTAGCAAAGTAATTATATAAGGAGTAGTTAATATACTAGTAGAACTAGGTAATATCTCTTTCTATATAGTTAATATATATATACCCTTCTTATTCTCTTTAGATAACATAGATAGGTTATATATTAAGGTTAATAACCTTATAAATATATTAATCTAAGATAATAAGATTATTCTTATTATTAGAAAATAGGGATATCTTTAGTAAACTTTAGAAGCTAAAGAAACAGTAGCTTTTTACTTATTAAAGATAGAAATCTATTAATTACATTATTAATTTAGTTACCTATTAGTTAAATAGCTTATAAAGATACTATAATAAGCTAGTTATAATATTAAAACTAAAGCTATTAAATAATTAACTAAAATTTGCTACTATTACTAAATAAACAGAAAAGCCCTAGGTAGATTTTAATTTATAATTAAAGATAACCATAAATTTAATTATAAGATTATTATTAATATTATTTAGATTAATAAGCGTCCTATCCTTTATATTATTAATTCTATAACTTTATTTTAAGAAGCCTAATTCCTTAATCTAAATAAGTAAAAAGCTTATAATATTAGAATGCTCTGTGTAAATACTAGATTAACACCTATCTAGGTCCTCTAGAATAGATTATCTATAATACTAGAAAAAACTTTATATTAGCAGAATTTAAGTATTATATATAATTACTATTAATTAAGATTAATAAAGTTCTAGTTAAGGCCTATAATAGCATTAGGAAGATTAAATAATACTATAGACTATTATAGTAAGCCTATATAATTATTATAGACTCTATAGGCTAAGACCTTATGCCTAAATAGTAACTTTAAATAGCTATAAAAGCTATAAATAACTTAGCAAGCCTAAGCAGTCTTATACTTACCCTTCTTATCTTTAGTATATATCTATAAATAACTAATAAGTTACTACTAAGTGTATTTATTATTTAATAAGCTAAAGTAATCTATACAGCTACTAATAAAGTCTAATAACTTCTAGCAAAGCAATAAGTTTATAATACTCTATAAACCTAAAATAGCCTAAATACTTTACTAATGCACTAACTTTTACTATAGTTAGATATATGTGTTTAGAGAGAGAAAGATAAATAGCATAGCCCTTATAAGCTTCTTACTACTAATAAAGAGACTTATATACTATAAATACCCTATAGACTAATAAGATTCTAATTAATAGTTATTAAACTATATTATTATAACCTATACTACGCTAAAGAACCCTAAGAATTAGTGCCTAAAGATAAAGACTAGGCTATAAAAAGAGATAAGACCCTAATTATTAAAGAGATTACCCCTAAAGCTTTAGAGAGTAATAAGGATATTCTATAGCCTAAGAGAAAGCATAGAAGATTATAAAAGAAGCTTATAGTTTAATTTAACCTTATAGGAATTAACACTCTATTTACTATAACTACTTACCTAGTAAATAAAGACTAAGAGGAAGTATTAATAAAGAAACTTATAGCTAATAGTAAGCTAAGTAAAATATTTCTTATAGTAAAGGAAGAAGCTAATTAGAATCTAGCCCTTTAGTTATATTAAGAAGGGAAGATTATAACCCTAGGTAATAGCGATTCGAATTGAATTGGAGACAAGTGAGGATGAGTTGTGTTTAGTGGGAGAGTTTAAGTTTGCCTCGGAGCTTTAAAGCATAAGTAGTAAGCTATAAGATAGAAGAGATATAAAGAGATAGAAAAAACATAGTTATAAAGGAAGGGGGAATCGCGTTAATTTATACTATAAGCAAAACTTAAATAAATTTAAGTTTAACTATAGTTACGAATTATAACTATATCTTACGCTAACGTAGCTATAAAGTTTATTATAAACTTTGCTCTAACCTTATAGCCCCTTGTATTTATAACCTTAGAGCTTATTTATTACTATAGCTATAAGAATTTGGTTATTAATTGTTTTACTAGCTAGGTATTGCTAGTAATAATTATGTGTTGTAATAAATTAGATGCATTGGCTATAACCAATGATACTAAAAAAATTATAAAAATCAATATATAGGTATTTTTATCTATATCTTAATAAGACTATTTTACTATATAATTACTACTAAGTTACTATAAACTACTAGTAAAACTATAGCTAAAGTTTAAGGGGTAATTATAAGTCCTAAAGAAAGTCTAGCTAATCCTAGATTTGCCTTAAGCTCTTTAATCTATGCCTTTATTTATAGAATCTTCTATATCTTCTAAAGGTAATATAGCTTAGCTTATATAACCTTATAGTATCTCTATAATACTCTATCTAGGTTATTTATATTATTTATACCTTTACCTAGATTAGGATTAGGTAGTATTTACTATACCTTATTATTATTTATAGTTCTAGATTATAGGGGTTTTTTACCTTCCTAATTATCTATAGCTTTATTATTATAAGGTACTAGTATGTTTTATATAAATCTTTAGAGTGTTAGCTATATAATAATCTAGCTAATAGTTTATATCCCTAAAAGGGTTTTAAAGAGATTAATTTATTATAGGTTATTTATAGGGTTAAATAAATAAAGTAATAGCTAAGATTCTTATAGTTACTACTAGGAAGATACTAGCTAGGGGTAGGTATATAAAGGTTTTAATCTCTAACCTAGTACTAATAATATATATAGTCTTTAATAAATACCTTGCTTTATAAGCATATAGCTATCTTATAGCTAGCTAGCCTCTTTGTTATCTATATAGCCTAAAGGTTCTCCGAAGATCCGCTCTAATAAACGTCCTGTCTCTAACCTCTGCGCTCCTAACAGATATTCTATATTACTACTTACTAAGAGTACTATATATATAGAATTTTTTTACTTATTATACTACAAGTAGTAAGTTAGTAATATAGATACTATAAAGATATAATAAACTTATATTAAAATTTTAAAAGTAATTTATTTCTAAGGGAATAACTTCTTAGAAGACTTTAAAGGAGATTTCTTAATAGCTTAACCTTTAGAAGCTATTAATAAAGAAAAAGTTTTTATATAAGTATTAGATATAGTAAACTAGCTATAAGTTAGCTATAATAGACTAGATATAAATTATAACTAGAAGTAAACAAACTAATAACTAAGAATAAGATAAAAGACTAAGATAAATAGTAATAAATAATAATAATATTTAAAGACTAAAGAAGGTTAGTAACTATAGTATAATAGTAATAAGAAAGCTACTACTTAGGTAGTAAGGGTAACTTATAAGGTTAAGGATTATTATAGGAGAAAGGAAGTGTATAAAAAGAGGGAAAAATTAGTCTTTTTTATATTAACTATAGACCCCTTAAGTAATCTAACGTATTATATATAAGTAATCCATAAATTATAATAATAACTATTAGCTCTGCTACTTATATATATGCCTAATAGCTATAAACTTATAGTAACTATAACACAAGCCCTTTAGTTAGATTATCTAGAACTATAGCATTAGATACCCTATTTATTTAAACTAATTATAAAAATTAACATAAGTTATCTAATTTTTTTAGTCTAGCTATATTATAGGTAATAATATTTATTTCGCTATATTAAAGCTATATATAAGCTACTATTTAAATACTACTACCTATAATAGGGGGGGTTATTTATAATTAGTAATATTATTATTATTATTTTGTTTACTTATATATCTAGTTATAAGGTACCTTATCTTATTTTTCTTTATAAGCTTTATTATAGTAACTATACCTGTTGGTTACACCAAGGAACGTTGCACTAGTGCAGAGGGGGTTCAATTTAATGAAGTCAATAATAGTTAATAATATCTAAGAGAGAAGAGAAAAGAGAGAAGGAGAGGAATCTAGCTAGGAGAGAAGGTAGGCGAAAAGGAAAAAAAAAGTGGGTCTTGCAGTGCGGGAATGCCTGCGATATAACTAATTATATCGCATGTATCCCTTTTATAAACCTACCTTTAGCCATGGCTAGACTAACTATTATCCAAGGGTCTAGAGGAAGCTATACTAGCAGTCTCTCTTTTTCTTTATGGCTAAAGAAGCCTAAAAACGTAATTAAAATTAAATTAAAGGAAAGTATATATAAGTAAGTCCCTTTATAGGAATCTATGGCTTTAATTAGCTATCATAGCCTTAGTTAATCTAATTAACCTAGTTACCTTAATCTATACTTACTAACCTATTATCTTAATCCTCCCGTTTACCTAACCTTATAAGTCTTTTAACCTAGCCTTTTATATGAATTATTAATTTATTTAAATTAATTAAATTCAAAAGGGCTAAATTTAGCAATGCCTTTATTATTACATTAGCTAGATTATTACCACTATTAATCTACCTAACCTTATAGATCTCTCTCCTTTTATATAACTATTAGAGAGCTATAATATTAATTATTAGCTACTTCTCCTTTATTATGCCTAGCTTTATAAGGTATTTATATAATAAGAAAGAGTTAGTATAGAGAATTATTAGAATTTAGGGTATCTTTAATTAGTCTATAATTATATAAAGAGTTATAGATATTACGTACGTAATATTAGCGCCTTAAACCATGCTATATAGCTTAGATATAAGTGCGCTATAAGTTACACACTTGCTTTTTGTAGAGCTATATATTATAATATTGCCTTTTAAGGTAAAGGTATTATTATCCTTTAATACTTTATTGCTAATTATAATTATATACCTAATTTGTAAGCTAAGGTCTTTATTATTAGTAAGGGACCTATCTATAAATATAAAGAGCTTCGCTTCTTTAAGAGTTAATAGGATATACTATAATCCCTGCTGCTAATGCTTAATTTGCTACTTAAGGTGTTTATTAAGTTATAAGATATTATTAGCAAAGGGTTCTTAGTGTTATGTAGTAATTAATAAGTTATAAGATACTTTAGGTTAATAGACTATCGCGATATAACTCCCCTAGGCTCTCTGCTTAATATAATCTTACTTTGCTATTAGTAATTATAAATAAATTTCCTTAATCTTCTAACCTTAGCCCTTTTAGGTTAGGGTTAGCAAGATATCCGCGTTCTAGGTTAGGATATAGCTATTAAAAATAAGGGGATTTGTAGTTATTAGGTGTTGTTTTTCTTTAGCTATAAACTTTACCTTCTAGAGCTCTCTTTCTTCTTTCTTAAAGAAGTTATTATTACTAAGGCCTAGGGTGTTATCTATTTGCATTCCTATAATGCTAAAGAGGTTCTTATTATTTAAGGCTATAATTAATAAGTAGGGATTATATGTTAAGGTTATTATATTAAGGTTATCTCTATAGTAATAGAAATACATTACTTACTAATAGGTTCTAGCCTCTATAATTCCGTAAAGAGGCTTAATTACCTCTATTACCATATCTTCTAGAAAGAGGTATGTAATCTATTTAGGCAATCTTATAATAATTAGCTTATTCAGGGTTATATAGGATTAAACATAGGCTTATGTAATGTCTTGTAACTAAAGGTAGATTCCCTTTTGCTTTAATAATAAAGTAAGGGCTATAATAATCCATTAGCTTAATTGCTATATTATTAGCAACTAGGTTAAGATAGCCTCTTTTTCTCTATTATTATACCCTTACATAATAAGGTATAACTTCTTATATAGTAATTTAGTCCCTTTGCCTTTAATCTCTTAAACTATATAAGAATTAAAGATCCTATAGCCTCTATGCTTAGCAGGATTAAACATTATAAACCTAAACATATTATAAGCTTATAGGGCATTAATCTTAGCTTAGTTAGATTATTTAAAGGGGCTTCCTAGAGTTATAATCTTTTCTTCTTAGTAAAGTTAAAGGGCTAATTTCTAGTTAGCCTCTTCTTTTGCTATAAGGAATCCTATATTTAGCACTTTTCTAGCTATAATCTCTTTAAATAATGCCTTCTCTTAGTCTTTATTAATAAATATAAAGGGCTTTATAGGTCTAATAGCTTTATTAGGATTATAAGCCTAGGCCCTAATAGCCTTTACTTTTATTGCCTTAAGGCTATTAGCTTTATAGCTTCCTATAGGGGTAGCTTTATAGCTTCCTATAGGGGTAGCTTTAGTATTATAAGCCTCTTTAAGCTTCTCTATAACCTTATTAATGTAGAATTAGACTATAAGGGCCTTCCTTAGTCTTCCTTGCTTCCTTTTTACTAGTATCTCTTTCTCTTCTTCCCTTACCTTACTGCCCTTTACTAGTAGCTTATCTTCTCTAGTTTTCTTATAAGAGGTATAAGGGGCCTCTAGGCTTAGGTTATATTCCTTAATACGCTAAAGGCTTTACTTATTAGCTTCTATGTACTATAAGTCCTTATAGTATAGCTTTACTACTATAGAGCGAAACCTAACTAGGCTATAGGGCATCTTAACTATATAGGTCTCTGTCAGGTGCGCGCGTTCGTGGGCGGCCTAATAATCAATTGTAAGGTGCAATGCAAGCGAGAGCTAGCATTGGTGGATCTTTTAGTCTAGTGGCTTACCCGCATACCTTTAGGTTCTAACATTAATGCTAGCTCTTATAGGTCTTCTAGTGTGTGCTAGTCCTAGGTTTGAATCCTTATAAGTAAGGCATGCGCTAGGTCCTAGGTTTAATTCCTATAGTTAGATTAACCTAACAGGTCTAGGTTTAAATTGCTAGGCTAGGTAGCTTACGTTAAGCTTATAGGGCAGGTATGGTTACGCCTATACGGTTGTAATATAACTGTGGGGTTATGTGCACTAGGTAATATATAGGCCTAGCTATTATGCGTACTAGGCCTTAGGGGTTCATAATTAGTTAATTATCTTAGAGGCTGTGGATAACTAGGCCTAATCCAAGCTAAGGTTGCGTTGCTGCTAGCCGCTAGCCTATGTGGGGCCCTTAGCTTAGGACAAGCCTTACAAGGGAAGGGATAATTATTAGGTGCGCGTGTTCGTAAGCGGCCTAATAATTAATTATAAGGTGCAATGCAAGCGAGAGCTAGCATTGGTGGATCTTTTGGTCTAGTGGCTTACTCGCACACCATCGGGTTCTGACAGTCTCCCTGTTAGTAGCTAATAGCTTATAAGGGCTATACTATCTGTCTTTTTTTCTTTATATACATACATTAGCCTATAGTAGTAGCTAATATATTAGTAATATATTAAGGCTATTCTAGGCGCTAAGGGCATTATAAACTTACCTCTTAGCTAGGTAGTAGCGAACTTTATTAGTTACCTTCTAAATTACCTTAGCTTATTAAATAATAGAGATACTTAGCAGTAACTTATTTATTATCTATAGGTAGGCTCTAAAAACTAGTAGTGTAGGCATAAGGCTATCTAAACTTGCTAAGTTATTAATAGCTTTAATAGCTATTTAGAGTTATTATTTAGAAGTAATCTCTTTACTAATTAAGTCCGTGATAATATTATAAGCCTAGCAAAGAGGTCTATAGTATCTTTTAACCTTTCTAATACTATTATAGGCTTTAATAGGCATCTTATTAATCTTGATTAATATTAAGTAGGTATAGTGCTTAAATTCAGCTAAAGTAAAGTTATTACTAGCATTATAAACAATCTAATCTAGGGGGCCTAGATACGTATCTATCTAGTACTCTCTAATTATATCCTAAATATCACAAGCTTTCTGCTTCTTAGGGTTAAGGAAATAAGCTACTTAGAATAAGGTTACTAAATTAATAATATAAAGGACTAGTTAACTATTAATTTATATAATATTAATAATAATCTTATAGTTAAAGTTATAGTTATCTTTAATTAAGAATTTAAATTAGCTAGGGGCTTTTCTATTTATCTAATAATAATAACAGACTTTTGTTAGCTTTTTAATTATATAGCGTTTAATATTATAACTAGCTTATTAAAGGATCTTTATAAGGCATTAAATTAAAGAATAACTAAATCTTTAGTAAAGTTAACAAATCTCTCCTTTTAATAGATAAAACGCTATAGTCTCCTTTGCCTCTAATAGCTACTAAGGATAGCCCTATCTATATATAATAAGTATAGTATTATTATCTTAGATTAGTATATTAGTAAGGTTATCTATCTTAACCTTTATAAGATCTATATTAGTAAGGGAAAAGAGAAAAGGTATAGTAGTATTAAGGATATAGAAGTTAATTTAACTAAGCTTTATTAGCATGTATATTACACTATATATAGTTACTAATCTAGCGCTAAAGTTAATAACTTCTAGGCTATAGGGTTTAATCTTTAATAATAGTATTAATCTTAATAAGGCTTTAACTTATACTAGGCTAGTAGTTAATTAACCTAAAGCTCCTATATCTAGTATAATTCCTCTAAAGACTTCTTTAGAATAGCGTTCCTTAGAGGTATAATAGATTAAATAGTCCTTATTAGAAGCCTCTTTAAGGTATAGCTCTTGCTTAAGCAAGGTGTATTAAAAGGCCTGATTTTTAAGCATTATAAGAACATTAATATTATTAATTATCTATAGCCTAGAGTAGAAGAATTATATAATACTTAGGTATACCTTTAATAATAGCTTCTCTTTAGTATTATTATTATTATTATTATCTTAGGCCTAAGTATAAGCCTTAAGCTAGGATTCCTAGTCTTCTAGTTTCTTTATTTTAGCGTTAGCACTACCTTTAATTAAAGCAAGGAATAATTAGAACTTCTTCTCTAAAGGGGGTAAGTAATAGCTCTTACTAGCTTACTATCTCTCTCTCTCTTTCTTTTACTTAGTATTAGAGTGGTTTATTAACTAGTAGCTACTTTTACTATAAATAAAGCATTACTTAGGGCGCTTAAAGCTACTATAATAGTTTTCTCTTTCTCTCTAATTTTATTAACTATATTATTAGTTTATAAATATAGCCTCTAAAGGGTCTTTACCTTATTACTAGTAGTATTAGGTACTTCTTATACTACTCTTTATAATTATAATTAATTTATAGAGATTACTAGTAAGGTTTTTAAAGCCTAGTATATATATATACTTTACTACCTAATATTTAGGAATACTAGAGACTATATTTAAGGTTTGCTTATAGAGCTTTATATTTACTATATTAGAGGGGTATAGCCCTCTATAGACTCTCTTTAATATAGTTAATAGGACTTTAAGATATTTAAGCTTACTCTTTTTAGGGTTTTAAATAATAATATTCTTAAGGGTTATACTACTTTATTTATAATAGTAAAACTATTAATTACTTTTTATTTTAAAGTATTAATAGATATTTATAATTATCTCTTTATAAGAGAGGTTCTTACTAGAAAGGTAGTTAAGAAAGTGTTATTTAGTATCTCCTATTAGTATAATAAGGAATGCTTTACTAAAGTATAATCTAGGGAGATTAATCTAGTTATATTTACTTTTAAAGAGTATAAGCTTTAGTATAAGAAAGTTATATAGCTTTTTACTATAGTAATTACTATCCTTATATATCTTTATAAGCTTAGAAATCTTCTTTATAGTCTATTTACTAGAAGGAAGGTATTAAGAAGGGAAAGTAAGCTATTAGGGTTTAAACTCTTAGTATAACTAAGATTATTATAGGGGTTCTTATAAAGGATATAGTAATTATTCCCTTTAAAGGTAAGAAATACTAGGGAAGGTCTTTAGGGCAGTAACTTATAAGGGTTATATTTAAGGTAATTTAGAGAATCTTAATCTCTCTTCTAGCTAAAGAGATATTAAGGTTTAATAAAGTACTTCCTTAAGTAATACTAGGATTAGATATCCTAGGCCTTATTTAATAGGAACACTATAATCTTAGAGAGAGTTATATAGCTCTCTAATAATATCCTTATTTACCCTTTTAAAGGTATCCTTAGACTAGCCTTTAAAGTCTTCCTAGAATAATTCCTAAAGGTTATTATCTCTCTAACCTTAACGCTTACTAAGGTTAATAAATCCTATAATATAATTATTAAGCTTAGACTATATAGTAGTTTTAAGGTCTAGCTTAGTAGACTCTTTCTAATCTCTTATAAGCTTACTAGTAAGTAGTTATAGGTATAGTGGTAGTTTACTTTTAGAGAGTCTTTTAATAGTAATTATTAAAGCCTTACTATTACTAGCTCTTTCTCTTATTAAAGATCTAGATTTAAATTCCGCTATCTTTAATAAAATAAAATAATTAATATAATAAAGCCTAGAGTTCTAATTAAATAAAATAAACTAAATAAATAGAATAAACTAAACAGGAGTATAATAATAGGATAGCGTTTTTCTATTAAGTATAATATAGTAAACAGGGTAAATAGGAAAAAAAACAGGGAAAACAGGATAAATAGGGAAAAATAAACAGGATAAGCAGAATAGGATAAATAAGGTAAATAGAATAAACAGGATAATTAGAAGAAACAATAAAAACAATAAAAAGAGGGAAGAAGGAAAAAAAAAACATAGGTAATAAAGATAACGCAGACTTAAATATAACTTAAGATAGCATAGACTTAGAAATAACTTAACTATATATAAAACATAGAGAAGCAAAGATAGTTATAGTAAATAATTATAAAGAAAGGAGAAAAGAGGTAGAAAGGTAAGGTTATATAGATTAGCTAGCTTAGCTAAGGGTTGTGTTTAATATTAGGTTTAAATAAAATACCTTATAGCAATAGATTTAGTTATTTAGTTAGTTTTCTTATAATAGATAATAAGAATAATAATTAACTAAATATCCTAAAGGCCTAAGAGTTAATAGATTAATCCCTTAAAAGTCCAATAAGCCTATTACTAGGATTCTAGTCTATCTTCCTTTAGCACACTCTATAGTTATGCCTCTTTGCCTAAATAGCCTATATATTAGCTTAAGGAGTAAGGGGCTATAGTATTTATAGAAATATCTTTTCTTATAATACCTAACTTATCTATAGTTATAGTTAACTACTAATTAGTATTAGTTACACTAAGGAACATTACACTAGTGTAAAGAGGGTTAAATTTAATAAAGTTAATAATAGTTAATAATATCTAAGAGAGAAGAGAAGAGAGAGAAGGAGAGGAATCTAGCTAGGAGAGAAGGTAGGTAAAAAGGGGGAAAAAGTGAGTCTTATAGTGCGGAGCCACTGTAAGCGGTGCGGGGATGCCTGCAATACAACTAATCGCATCACGTGCATCCCTTTTGTGAACTCACCTTTGGCCACGGCCAGACTAACTATCGTCCGAGGATCCGGAGGAAGCCACAATACCCTAAGTAAGTAGCTTATTTTATAATTAAGGTTAATTATATATTAGAGAAGTATTATATTAGAAGCATAAAGGTTAGAGATAGGATATTTAGTAAAGCAAATCTTTAGAGAACCTTTAGGCTATATAGATAATAAAAGGCTAGCTAGCTATAAGATAGGTATATACTTATAAAGCAAGGTATTTATTAAAGACTACGTATATTATTAGTGCTAGGTTAGAGATTAAAACCTTTACGCACCTGCCCCTAGCTAGCATCTTCCTAGTAGTAACTATAAGAATCTTAGCTATTACTTCGTTCATTTAACCATACGAACAAGCCGTGACATAAGGTTAAGGATTATTATAGGAGAAAGGAAGTATATAGAAGGGGGGAAAAATTAGTCTCTTTTATATTAACTATAGACCCCTTAAGTAATCTAACACACTATATATGTCAGGAGCGCAAAGGTCAGAGACAGGACGTTCATTAGAGCGGATCTTTGGAGGACCTTTAGGCCGCGTGAATAATAAAGAGGCTAGCTAGCTATAAGATAGCTATGTGCTTATAAAGCAGGGTATTCCTTAAGGACTATGTATATTATTAGTGCTAGGTTAGAAATTAAAACCTTTATATACTTACCCCTAGCTAGTATCTTCCTAGTAATAACTATAAGAATCTTAGCTATTACTTTATTTATTTAACCCTATACTAAAGCTATAATAAATTAATCTCTTTAAAACCCTTTTAGGGATATAAACTATTAGCTAGATTATTATATAGCTAATACTCTAAAGATTTATATAAAACATACTAGTACCTTATAATAATAAAGCTATAGATAATTAGGAAGGTAAAGAACCCTTATAATCTAGAACTATAAATAATAATAAGGTATAGTAAACGCTACCTAATCCTAATCTAGGTAAAGGTGTAAATAATATAAATAACCTAGATAGAGTATTATAAAGACACTATAAGGTTATATAAGCTAAGCTATATTACCTTTAGAAAATATAGGAGATTCTATAAATAAAGGTATAGATTAAAGAGCTTAAGGTAAATCTAGGATTAGCTAGACCTTCTCTAGGACTTATAATTACCCCTTAAACTTTAGCTATAGTTTTACTAGTAGTCTATAGTAACTTAATAGTAATTATATAGTAAAATAGTCTTATTAAGATATAGATAAAAATGCCTATATATAAAGGGGATATATATAAGAACCTATAAAATTTCCTAGTAAATTTAGATATATTATTTAAATTAGACTACTATACCTTTAAGGATAATACTACTAAGGTAGTGTATATAAGTAGCTACCTAGCTAATAATATAAAGTAATAATAGATATGTTATATAGCTATAGATAAGCATATAAATTACTTATTATTTATATAGGTAGGTTTTCTAGAATAGCTAAAAACTAGAATAATAGATAAGGGTATAAGACCCTTAAAAGTAATAAGAATACTATTAAATCTTAGGTAAAAGAGTAACTAATTATTTTAAGCCTTTATAAGAGCTTAGACTAAGGTAGAAGCTAAGTTACCTAAAGTAATCCTAATATATCTATAAATTACTATTTTTCTAAATAGCTTAAATAATACTATAAGAAAGTAAATAATTAGCTAAGAGATTCTAATAACTTAAAGCTAGTTATAAGGCTAGGGTAAGAAAGTAAAGGTTATAATAAGTTTAGGCTAAAGTAATAAAAAAAGTTAAGACCTTAAAAGAAAGAGGTAATACTCTATATTACCTATAAATAAGGTATAGTACTAAAGTAAAGATTAAGCAAAAAAGCTATTTCTAGTGTGCTATAAATATAGAAAGCCTAGATATACTATACTAGTTTATTAGGCACTAGACTATTTTACCTATAAAAGTAATAGGTATATAACTAAGAGGTATAGTAAAAGTAGTAATAAAGCTATATTACTTAATATAATACTAGTTTAAATAGTATAAACCTAGGAATATAATCTTACTATAGAATACCTTATAGATAATAGAATAAGAATATAGGTATCTTTATAATAAGATAACTAGTAGTTAGCTATAAAAGCACTATTTAATATAGGTATATAGTTCTTAATAATTTATCCTAAATTATTATTAAAAAAGGATTAGGAGAATATAATTTAATTAGACTAGGTACTAGAGAGTATAAGCTAAAAAGAGATTCTATATTAAGGGATCTTAAAAATATTAATAAAAGTAAAAGATAGTATAGGATTTATAAAAGTCTATTAAGTTACCTACTATATTACTAATATAGGTAAAGGGATAATACTAGGTATAGATTAGACTAAAGAATATTTACCTATAATTATATATTAGGATTAGGGATTTTAAAGATATCTAGTAACTATAAAATACCTCTCCTTTATTTATAGTAAGTAGTAAATATATAAAAAGAAAAAATAAGTAGTGGTTTTATTACTATTTAGGGCAATAAAGATTAGGCTAAGTATTTTAAAAAGTAAAAATTAGAAAGAAAAGGGTAAGAACTAATTAGAGAACCTAGTAGTAATAGAAGTATAATTAAATAGTAAAGTAGCTATATAGTTACTAAAATACACTTACTAGTAGTAAAAAAGTAAAGGTATTATAGTTATACTAATTTTAGAAAGTATAAGTAGTAAATAAGCTATATTAAATTAAGGCATAAGTACCTAATACCCTATACTAATAATTCTAAAGGAATATATAGAGTTTATAAATATTTTTTCTAAAGAGCTAGTAAGTAAGCTTCCTAAACTAGGGGGCTATACTTATATAATTAAATTAGAAGAAGAGAAAATACTACCTTAGGGGCTTATATATAATTTAGCTAAAAAGGAACTATTAGTTCTTAGAGAGTATCTTATAAGTATATAGCTTAAAGGGTAGATTAGAAAATTAGTTAGCCTAGCTAAAGCCCTAATTTTATTTATTCTAAAGAAAGGAGGGAAATTAAGGCTTTATATAAATTATAAGGGCTTAAATAAGATTATAATTAAGGATAAGGCCCCTTTGCCCCTTATTACTAAAATCCTTAATTTATTAGTAAGTATAGTTATTTTTATAGTCCTTAATCTAAAAGATATATACTACTAGCTATATATTTACTTAGGTAATAAGTAAAAGATAGCCTTTTATTATTACTATAGCTACTTTAAATATCTTATAATACTATTTAAACTAGTTAACACACTAGTAACCTTTTAGGAGTATATTAATAATACTCTTAAAGGACTTATTAATAAGACCTATATTATTTACCTAGATAATATACTAATATATAGTAGTATAGTTAAGGAGTATTTAGAATATATTAAATAAATTCTATATAGGCTTAGGGACATAAGTCTTTTTATTAACCTTAAGAAGTATTAATTTTTAGTTAAGGAAGTTAAATTCTTAGGCTTTAAGATATTAGTAAAAGGTATTATAATAAACCTAGTAAGAGTTAAGGTAATTATAACCTAGCTAATACTATATAGTGTTTTTAATATTTAGTTATTTCTTAGTTTTACTAGATTTTACTACTATTTTATTAAATAGTATAGTAAAGTTATTATTCTATTAATAAATTACCTTAGAGAATAGTAACTAGTAATATTTAACCTAGAACCCTATAAGTTAGTAGTGTTTAGAGAACTTTAATAGAAATTTTAAGAAGCGCTAATTCTAGTGTATTTTAACTTACTTATATATCTTAGAGTAGAGATAGATATATCTAGATATGTAATTAGGGCTATACTTATAATGTATATACTAGGTTACTAGCACTTAGTTATATTTATATTAAGGAAGATAACTAATGCTAAATTACACTATTTAATACCTAATAGTAAATTATTAGCTATCTAAGAGGCTTTTTACATATAAAGACACTACCTTACTTATTTAGCTTATATAATTAAGGTTATTATAAACTATTTAAACTATAAGTACCTAGCTATAAAGCTTAAGCTTACTAGTAAGTAAGTAACTATACTTAATAAGCTTTATCCTTTTAACTTTAAGATTATATATTATATAAGGAAATTAAATCCTACTAACTTACTTTTAAGAAGACTAGATTTTATAAGTAAGGTAAGGAAAGCAGAAGTAGTAACTATATAACTTCCTACCTTTTTATCTAAATTTATAGATACTAAGCAATAGGAATACCCTAGTAATATTATTAGTACTATAGGTTTTATAAAAACATTACTTAGTATAACTAATAGTTAGTTATAATAACACTATAATAATACTACTAATATCTAGGGTTTTAAAAAATTATAACTTAACTATATTCCTAAAGAACCTAATAATCTAGATAATCTTAAAAAAGTTATATTAGTAAGGTTGTTTAATACTTTTAATTCTTTTACTAATAAGTAATAAGCTAGCTATAGTAGTACTACTAGTACCTAGCGTATATTTAGTTTATTACTTAGTTATTTTAATTTTCCTATTAGACTAGCTATTATTATTAGGGGTAAACTAGCATAGGTTATTACTAGTAAGTAATAAGAGTACCCCTTAAAAACATTACTTATCTATATACCTATAAGACTAGAAGTATCTATTAAACTAATTACTTATAGAGATATTATAGCTAGGAGCTAATCTATTTAAAGAACCTCTTCTAAGTTTATCTCTAACTTTCTAGAAAAGAGCTTAGAATTAAAACCCCTAATTTAAGTCTTATTATATAAAGTATAGTAAGGGAATAACTTTACTATAGATTAATTAAAGTTACTTAAAAGTAGTAATTTAGTAGTATTCTAGATATAGTCTATTAGACTCTCTAAGCTATTAATATTTAAGAATTATATTTTTATCCCTTTAGAAATAAGAAAAGAAATTTTATTACTAACTTATAATAATCCTACTACTAGGCATTAGGGAGTAAGTAAAACTCTTTATTAGATTATAAACTAATATTATTAGCTAATAATAAAGAAAGATATAAAGGTATATATTAGCACTTATATAAGTTATTAAACTTTAAAACTAAGGCATTATAAACTATATAGTAAGCTAGCTACACTACTAGTGCTTAATTGCCCTTTTTAAGAATTATTAATAGATTTTATTACTAGACTTTTACTAGTAAAAGATTTAAACTAAACCTATAATATAATTCTAGTTATTATTAACTAATTCATAAAATATAGTATTTATATTCCTATATTAATATAACTAACTAGTAATAGGCTAGTAACTATATTCTTAGAATAAATTTTTAGAGATTATAAAGCTCTAGAAAGTATTATAATAGACTAAGGTTCTATATTTACTAGTGGTTTCTAGATAACTTTTTATTATTTTCTTATAACTAAGCAGCTACTTAGCACTGCTTTTTACCCCTAGATAGATAGCTAGATAGAATGTTTAAACTAGGTCCTAGAATATTATTTAAGGGCTTTTACTTATACTAAATAGACTAATTAAGTAAATAACCTATTATTAGCGTAGTTTGCATATAATATAAGCAATTATATAACGCATAGCTACACACTAGTAAAGGTATTATAAGGTTATAATCCTAGAGGTCTATAATAAGTAATTATAGATATCCCTTTAGTAAATAATTAAGCTAAAAGTAAAGTCTTAGTACTAAGAGAGAAACACACTATAATTAAATAGCTTTTAAGTGACTTATAGACTTAGTATAAGAAATATTATAACTAGAAAAGAACTCTAATAAGGTTTAAGGTTAGTAATCATATTTTACTATTAATAAAGAATATTAATTTAAGATAACCTAGTAGGAAGCTAGCTATAAAATATCTAGGCCCCTATAAGATTAAAAAGGTAATTAGGAGTTATAAATTAGTATATTAATTAAAGTTACTACCTAGGACTTAATTATATAATATATTTAATATTACTAGTCTTAAGCCTTTTAAAGGGGACCTAACTAATATAGAAAATATATCCTTACTATAGGATAATATTAAAGATAATAAATAAGAGTTTAAAGTTAAGAGAATTATTTTATACTATTATAATAAAAGGTATTATAAATATTTAGTTAAATAGAAGGGCTATAATACTTTAGAGAATTCTTAGGTATTAAAAAGGGATTTTAGCACTAGAGAAATTATTAATAACTATAAGTAATAGTTAAGTAGTAAAGTTAATATAAAATAGTTATAATTTATAAGTTAATATAGTAAGATATTAGAAAATAAAGTTAATTTATTTAAATAACTTAAATAATCTATTATATAGCTACTAAGTACTTACCCCTTTATAATAGAGTTAGTTTCTAGGACTACTAGTTTCTTAGTAGTAATAATAGCTATAGTAACTATAAAGGTAAAGGCCTTAGAAGTATCTTTATTATTAGAATCCCTCTCTTTATATATATAAACCTAAAGTTTACTAGGGAGCTTAATAGGACTAATATAATTAGGTAGGTTAGTAGTATAGGGTATAAACTACTAGTAAGTTAGTTAGGTATTAGCTATATATATTAAGAAAGCTTACTATTAGGATATTCTAAGCTATAAAGTAAAGACTATTTAAAATATTAATCTATATCTTAAGGTTTATAGTATTACTTAGTAGCGCTATTATAATATACTTATTACTCTTTACTTTATAAGTAGTATTAGTAGTTATTTAAGTATAGTAAATATATTTATACTTATTAGAATTTTTATAGAATAGAATAGTATTTTATAGCTTTTTCTTTACTTTTATAATAGACTACTAGTAAGTTAGTAGTAATCTAGTATCTAGATAGTAGAATTATACTTACTTTATCCTAATAGTAGTAGCTACCTTCTAGAGTAGCTTTAATAAGTTTAAATAGCCTATTATAAAGCTATATAATTTAAGCTAGATACTAGTAGTATATTAGTAATAAGTAAGTAAATTCTAGATAAGAAAGATATACTATAAGGTAGTTTTTATTATTTTAGAAGTAATAAGTATATTTTATTAAGTAGCCTATTAGAATATTAATAATAAAGAAGTAGTAAGTAAGTAAAGAAGTTATACTTATAAATTCTTTATATTTTATAAGGAAGGTTTATTATTAATAAGATATCCTAGAATATTATAGGTACTATTTTTTAGTAGGATATTCTATATTACTACTTACTAAGAGCACTATATATATAGAATCTTCTTACTTATTATATTACTAGTAGTAAGTTAGTAATAAAAATACTATAAAGATATAGTAAACTTATATTAAAATTTTAGAAGTAGTTTGCTTTTAAGAAGATAACTTCTTAGGAGACTTTAAAGGAGATTTCTTAATAGCTTAACCTTTAGAAGCTATTAATAAAGGGGGAGTTCCTATATAAGTATTAGATATAGTAGACTAGCTATAAGTTAGCTATAATAGACTAGATATAAATTATAACTAGAAGTAAATAAACTAATAACTAAGAATAAGATAAAAAACTAAGATAAATAGTAATAAATAATAATAATATTTAGAGACTAAAAAAGGTTAGTAACTATAGTATAATAGTAATAAGAAAGCTACTACTTAGTAAGTAAGGGTAACTTATAAGGTTAAGAATTATTATAAGAGAAAGGAAGTGTATAAAAGGGGGGAAAAATTAGTCTCTTTTATATTAACTATAAACCCCTTAAGTAATCTAATATACTATATATAAGTAATTTATAAATTATAATAATAACTATTAGCTTTACTACTTATATATATACCTAATAGCTATAAACTTATAGTAACTATAATATAAGCCCTTTAGTTAGACTATTTAGAACTATAGTATTAGGTACCTTATTTATTTAAACTAATTATAAAAATTAATATAAGTTATCTATTTTTTTTAGTCTAGCTATATAATAGGTAATAATATTTATTTTACTATATTAAAGCTATATATAGGCTACTATTTAAACACTACTACCTATAATAAGGGGGGTTATTTATAATTAGTAGTATTATTATTATGGTTTTATTTACATATATATCTAGTTATAAGGTGCCTTATCTTAATTTTTTTTATAAGCTTTATTATAGTAATTATACCCTAAGTAAGTAGCTTATTTTATAATTAAGGTTAATTATATATTAGGGGAGTATTATATTAGGAGCGTAGAGGTTAGAGATAGGATATTTATTAAAGCGAATCTTTAGAGGACCTTTAGGCTATATAAATAATAAAGAGGCTAGCTAGCTATAAAATAGCTATATGCTTATAAAGCGGGGTATTCCTTAAGGACTACGCATATTATTAGTGCTAGGTTAGAGATTAAAACCTTTACGCACCTGCCCCTAGCTAGTATCTTCCTAGTAGTGACTATAAGAATCTTAGCTATTACTTCGTTCTTTTAACCCTACGCATAAGCCGTGATAACTTACTCTAGCTTTAATCTAAGGTAATGAGGTAATATATAGAATACTTAGTATATATTATATAAAACTTACTTAATTAAGATCCTAGGTATTAGTGCTATAATATTATTGATTTTTATAATTTTTTAGTATCACTGGTTATAGCCAATGCATCTAATTTATTACAACACACAATTATTACTAGTAATACCTAGCTAGTAAAACAATTAACAACCAAATTCTTATAGCCATAGTAATAAATAAGCTCTAAGGTCATAAATACGGGGGGCTGTGACCTTAGAGCTTATTTATTACTATGGCTATAAGAATTTGGTTGTTAATTGTTTTACTAGCTAGGTATTGCTAGTAATAACTCCTATAGTATTTAATATAGATAATTTACTCTATATAGCCTTTATTACCCTTCTCTTTGTAAAAGTCCTATTTCCTACTAAGATTAAAGGTTTAGAAAGGTAATCTAGCTATATATTTAAATCTAGGTTAATAAAGATCTAAATTCTATCTTTAATAGCTCTTACCTTAACTATCTTATACTATAGGTTCTAGTAGTAAGGCTCCTATAGCTTAATAGCTAGCTTATTGCTTTTTAAAGATTCCTTGGATATTATAAGGATATCCTATAGTATTGCTATTAAACTAATAAATACTAATATTAATCCTAGTATATTAGGAGTCTAGGGTTACCTAATTATAATATTAATAAATTAGGCCTCTCTTTTACTAAGTCTATAGTAGTTATTTAAAGATTAAATAATTAATTAACTTAAAAGAAAAGTACTAATTTAAAAGAAAGGTATAATTATTATAAACACTATATAATTACTACTATATTAGACTATAAAGCTAGGGTTTAATATAATTATATTTGTTAAGTTATCTAACCTTATAAGAGGGTATAAACTATAGCTTAAATACCTAAGTACCTTTACTATAAGTAAGGTACTTATATAATACTAAAATATACTATAAAGTTATAAAGGTCTTAGAAAATAACTAGCTAGGGGTGGACTCTTATCTTAGCTAGTTAAATAGCAAGACTATCGTGCGGCAGGGATAAGTCATGCCCTTGTGGGTGCAATAGTTAGAGAGGGACGAAAAACTGGGGCATGTAGATTTGTAAAATAATTCAGGGGGTACGTCCGTAGAGTGTATTCAAACAAAAGCCACGCCTACGATCCGTGCACGCCCCCTCCAACCAAGACAAAATGAGCGTTTCTGCGCCTGCCAAGACACCCCAAGCCGCGTGAGATTTTCAAATTGCACTTCCTCCAACGACCCGCAACATACCATCACAACCCTATAGGGACCAACTTGGCTATCAAGGCGATTGACACTAGCTTCTACATATCTGTTGGACCGCGTAGCTAGGGTTCAATGTGATTGTCTCTATTGAGTTGTCTAACCCTGTAAGAGGGTGCAGACTACGGCTTAAATACCTAAGTACCTCTACTTGTCAGGTAGGGGTGTAGATAGAGGATAAAAAGTGTTCAATTCAATCAATCAGAGGTGCAGACAGTAGCCGACTTTTGTACCTAAAAGGTACACAGTGCGCTACAGTCTTAACTAGTCTACGGAGGTACTTCTAATACATTCATCTCCACTAATATCTCGCAATGGGTTTTATCCTAGTTAATGCGCAACTAGCGCCCACATATCTAATGCTTTAGGGAGCTCTTCCTAACATACCCCCCCTAGCTAAGATATCTATTAAAGCTATAGATTAAGAGCGTAGGAAGAGATTATAAATAATCCCTAGTATTATAATCAGGTGGGAATCTCCTATAAGCTAATTCTATAGCAAAAGTCCCTATGTATTTAACCTAAAAGAGGCTTTATAAAGCTATCTATAGGCATCTTAGAGGTCTTTATCTAATTAACTTTAATATTACCTATCGCATATTATTCTTAAATCCATATTTAATTTATATTAAGGTGCTTAAGGCTAGTCTAAAGCCTTCCTTCTGTATGTTTAGTAATCTAGATTATCTGCTTGTTATTACACTAGATAATTAAGAGCAGTGGCACGCACATATTAATATCGCGAAGCAGCCTACTAAGAGAGATACGCTCTTTTACACTATAATTCAGGGCAAAGAGCTTTACTTCTATGCTTAAAGTTATTATATAATATTACCTTCTAGACTTCTAATTAATCGCAGCACTATATATAATAAAAACATAGCCCTATGTTAATTTCTAAGTCTTAGGATTATTACTAAGTAAAGTATCTATGCTAGAAAACAATGTATTAAAGCTATCCATGCCTAAATATTATAAGTAAAGCTTCTTTATGTTCTAGGCATATAATAAAGCACCCTATACTAACTTAATATGCTTTACTAACGGATTTATTATAAAAAAGGCTAGCTTTAATACTATAAACGCTATATCTAGTCTTCTAATAATACAGAGATACACTAAAGAGCCTATAATTACTCTATAATAGCTAATTTCTTTATCTAAAGCTTTATTATTATTTAGGTAGATTATAGCTATTAGGAGAGAAGCTGTAATTAAGCTCTTTAACTTATTATTAATAATATTAGGAATAAACTTCTAAGCAATCTTTTAAATATATAATTCCTGTGATAACCATATCTCTTTAGTATCACGATTTCTAATAATTTTAATGCCTAGGAACCACTTTAATTCACCTTAGTCCTTAATATCTAGGCTGTTTATTAATCGCTTATATAGCTCTTTAAATTCTGCTTTAGATCCATTAGGGTATAGCACTATAATATTATCTACATAGAAAAACAGGATAAAATCATCCTTTATAAAGATACATAGGTTTTCTTTCCCTTAGATAAAGCTAAGCTCTAAAAGGAATCTTATTAAATAAAGGAACTATTATTAGGGAGCTTCCTATAGCCTATATAATACTCTAATTATCTTCTAGAGATATTCTTTTATATTTATACCCTCTAGGGGCTTATAGAAGACAGGTTCTTTAAGTTCTATGTATAGGAAGGCATTTTAAATATTATATTACTAAGTATTAAGATTATTAGCGTAGCAGACTGTAAGTAGCATTTATAGAGATTAAGAAGTAAGCATTATAGTATAGTTATTAAGGTTATTCTTTAGTTATTAATTGCCTTATACTACTATTTAAGCCTTAAACTCTATAACTATACCTTTCTTATTAGTCTTATATTTAAAAACCTAGCTAAGGTTAATAATTTCCTTATGCTTATTAGGATTAATTAGTTCCTTAGGTATATTCTCCTAATAGTTTAAGGATAGAAGCTTTAAAAGCTCCTTTATAATCGCTTCCTTCTAGTGGTTATAATATAGTAATGCTATTGCCTAGCAGTAATAAGCGGGTTCTAGGGGCATATCTTTGATTTATAAATTATACTAAGTTCCTTAGAACACTATAGAAAAGGCAGAAGAAAACTAAGCTTACTTAGCTTTCCTTAAATCCTTTTATTAATATTTTCTGGTTATAATATTATTTAGATTAATACTATTATTACAGGGACTATAATTCTCTATAGTCTTACTGCCCTTAGCAGTAATTTCGCTAGTCTCTGTGGTTATCTCTATGTATTTAGCTATTGCGTTACTTATAAATTTATTAATCTCTTAAAACAGCGTATTATTACCTTATACCCAAAGCTCTATATTCTCTATAGTAACTAGTGCCTTATAAGAAAAGTTAGGAGAGGTTAAAAGAGCACTAATATAGCCGCTTTCTTACCCTAATATATAAGGTAGTATTTCTACTTTAAACTAATTATTTTCTTACTTTATAACTAATAGTAAGAAGTTATAATTCTCCTCTTCTAGGTCTATTCCTATAAGGTCTTAACTAATTTCTTTATTAAGGTCTTTAGCTTTAAGTTCTTTAAGCAGTATAATTATTAATATCTTCTCTTTCTAGGCTAATTTAATCTTTTCTTCTGGTTTAAAGAATAAGGCCTTATTAAACTATACACACGCTAATATAATAACCTTATAATTATAAAGGGTTAGAACCTAAATAATATACTAGGATTTACCCTTATAACCTATAAGGTATCTAATATAAGCTTTTTGCTCTAACTAAGGGATTATATTATTTAATTTAATATACTCTAGTGCTTTTGTTATTATAGGAAACGCTTTATATCCATACGCTTATAAATATAAGATTAAGGGTTTTTAAACCTCTAATATCTATAAATAGGTAGGAACGGTTTTCCTAGCCTAATTCCACTAAAGTTTATATAGTATAGTCTAATTCCTATAATGCTTAAAAGGCATTTAATTTAGTAGATAAACCGCTATATTAAAGACCTTGTTATTAAGTTCTAATAGGAATCTAGCCTTAAGACTTAACATACAAGCCTTCTGCTTAACTACCCCCCTAGATCTCTCTACCTTGCTATTCTAACTAGGTATTAAGGGAGCTGAATTATAAACTATAATGCCTGTAAGGGCTATCTTATCCTTTATATTATCTATAAAGAGGGCTTTCTTAATATTACTATGCAAAAAGCATAGTTAAACACTAAATTAAGTGCTTAAAAACGCCGCTATTATATGGAAGCTATTATAAATCCTATTCTTTAATTTAAATAAGTAAAAGAATTATATTAAGGTTATAAGGCATATAAAAACACACTAATACCTATCCCTATTCTAATAAGGTAAGTTATAGTACTCTAGATTAACTAAAAGCCTGTAACCTAGTCCTTAAGGAAGCCCTTTAGGTATAACCTATAATCTCTAGTGCCTAGCTTTGCCTATAGTATAAATCTTATATTATATAAGCTTAGGTCCTGTTAATTTAATGCCTAAAGTTACGTTTATAAGCTCTATAAAGGCCTTGTTACTAGGATAACTATATCTTTAATGCTAAAGCTCTGTATCTCCCTTTATAGGAGGCCTTAGGTCTCTGCTTAATATAGTATTAGCTTCCTTTAGATCTTCTAATAGCCTTAATAATATATAAAGCTTATTAATATTATAAACCCTAGCTATAGGCTAATTCCCTTTATAGAGGAATCCCTTCTTCTAATTCTAGAAGATACCTGCCTTTATTATAATTATTACTAACACTAGATTAACATGGAATTTAGGAATAAATAAAGCGGCCTCTAATATAATTATTCTTGCCCTTTATAATATAGGATCTATAACTAATATACTAACTAGGCCTTAACCTAAAGCTATATAGATTATACCACTAGCTTTAACCTCTATTATAATATCCTTATTAAATTTAGATTGCTTAAACTATTAAATATTATTAAAGATATAAACGTTTGCTCTAGAGGTATAGAGAACTATATTCCTCCTTAAGTCTAAATTATTCCTAGTATTTAATAAATTTATGCTTTCCTTTAATAATTTATATTACTTAAAGCGTATAAATAATAATATATTAGCTAACTTCTTGCCTAGAGTAACTATAATAGAGTTATTTATAGGGTTTTATAAAGGCATAATAATTTTATTACTCTTCTTCTCTAGCTTCTAATTTATAGCCTTTAATTTCTCCTATAAGTTACCCTTAAGATACTTCTTAATATTTTCTTTAGAGTTCTTCCTAACTTCCTAATTCTTTAGAGCAGCCTCTGGCTTATAAAGAGCTTTAAATAAATTATAGGATTCCCACTACTTTATAGTATTTTTAATATTATAATTCATATATCCAGGGCACTTAGGTCTCTCTTACTTTAATAAATTATTTAATCTATTGCCTATAAGCATATTAGTAGTCTTTAGTTCTTTTAGCAAAGCCTTATAGTCCCTTTTAAACTTAGTAATAGCTTTAAGAAGGTTACTGTTTGTCCCCTTATTAAGTATATTATTCCACTTCTTCTAAAATAACTTATATTTGCTTTAAAGAGGCATAATAAACTTATATAGTATTATCTCCCTAGTCTACTAGGTTTTAAGGTCTAGATAATTCCTCTAGAGTACCTTAATTATTACTACCTACTTATACTAATTATAAGTACCTTTAGCTTATAGGTAATTAGTTAGATAATTTTCCGTAAGGATAAGCATTTTCTTAGCGTTTAGCTTATACTAATTATAAAGAAGTAAGAGTATTCTTTATATATAGTGTTAAATAGACTCCTTCTCCTTTACCTTAGTATTAAAGTTAAGAGAGTCTTAAATATTCTTTAAAAGGGTCTTATAAATATATTCCCTAATCTTTAGTATCTGTTTAGCTAGATCTCTATACTTTATAAGATTAAATTAAAGCTCTTTGTATTTAAAATTAAATCAGTCCTTTACATCTTTATACATAAGCTTCTAATCCTCTAGAGCATTAGGGTTATTCTCTGTAATCTCTAGTCTCTAACCCCTTTATAGGTACGCAGGCATTATAGGTTCTTTAAGCAATTTATCCTTATTTAGATTAATATACTCCTAGACCCTATAAGATTCTATATAATTCTTAATTTACATATACTACTTAATCTAGTCCTTCTCTAATAATAATACTATATTTAGGGTTTCTTTAGATATATTAAAGGGGAACATACTATATAAGGGAAGCAAAGGTTATAAAGGTTAACTATTAATTAATATAATAAGGGCGTTTATCTTATAATATTAGTAAGCATTAATTAAATATCTTTAACAAAGCTAATAATCTTTAAAGATAATAACAAATTTAGCAATAAAAGCCACCTAGGCTTATAACTATTAGGTAGGGGTGTAGATAGAGGATAAAAAGTGTTTAATTTAATCAATCAGAGGTGCAGATAGTAGCCGACTTTTGTACCTAAAAGGTACACAGTGCGCTACAGTCTTGACTAGTCTACGGAGGTACTTCTAATACATTCGTCTCCACCAATGTCTCGCAACGGGTTTTATCCTAGTCAATGCGCGACCGGCGCCCACACATCCGATGCTTCAGGGAGCTCTTCCTGACACTACTATTAGTAAGGTACTAATATAGTGCTAAAACATACTATAAAGTTATAGAGGTCTTAGAAAATAACTAGCTAGGGGTAGACTCTTATCTTAGCTAGTTAAATAGTAAGACTATTATATAGTAAGGATAAATTATACCCTTATAGGTATAACACACCCCCCTAGGAGACCTTATTTAAGGTTTTCTATAATAAATCTAAATTAATATAATTAGTTAAATTAATCTTATAATATTTAAATCAATTCTATAGTGTAAAAATATAGTTAATTAGTTATAAGTTTATCTAAATTAGGGTTATTATATAATACTTATTCTTTAGGTTCTTTACTAAGTATACTAGAGGGTAGTTATATAAGCCCTAATACCTTATAAAAGCTTATAAAAGCATTCCCTATAAGAGGCTTTATAAGGCTATTAGTAATTATCTCTTTAGTAGTAATCTAGGTAATATTAAAGGTTCCTTTTATAACCTCTTAATAAAGCTAGTAATAATAAATATTTATATACTAGAGCTTTATAATAAGCTTAATAAACTTTTCCTTAAGGAGGTAAATTATCTATATATTATTATATTTGATTTTAAGTGTGTTATTACCTAGGCATAGCCTAACCTCTTAATATAATTATCTAAAGGCTATAAGCTCTTTACTATAGTAAGAAAGCACTAGGAGCTTTGCTTTAGTTAATAATATTATTATAATAGCTTACTTACTTACCTTAAAGAGTATAGGTTCTTTAAAGAGCTTTATAATATAGCCTTATAAGCTTTTTTATATTATAGTATTATTAGTAAAAGAAGCATTGCTATATACCTCTAATTTAGGGTTATTACTACTATATTTAATTGCTAGGTTTACCTATATATACCTATACTTAAGGGCTTTTTTTACTACTTCTATATATTATAGCCTTAGGTTTTATAGATATTATAAGAGTTATAAAGCTATAAAAGTAATATTAGGTCTTAAAACTATTATTAGATATAGTAGTGTTTTAATTAGAGATTAATATCTCTTAAGGTCCTATACACTAACCTCTCCTTTAAAAGGCTCTAATAATATAGTGATTATTAGGGCTATAGGCCTTTATTAAGGGATCTTTATATTAAATTTAGTAGTAGCTTTATCCTAATAGGACTTCTAATTAAGCTATACCTTCTTATTAGTATAATCTCTAATAATTTTAACTCCTAGGAACTATTATAGCTCTCTAAGGTTCTTAATATTATACTTTATAAAGAGTCTTGCTTTAAATTTATTATATAAGGATGATTTCCCTTTAGTAAATAAGGTAATAAGGTTATCTATATAGAAGAAGATAATTAGACTATCTTTAATAAATATATAAATATTCTTAAAGATCTATATAAAGCCTTTACTAACTAGCTAGCTAATTAGCTCTTTTATCTATAAAAGAGGCGCTCTCTATAGCTTATACACTACTCTAAGAAGCTTTAGATAGGCTTATTTATCCTTATAGCCTAGAGGTATCTTATAGTAAACTTCTTTATTAAGATCTAAATTTAGAAATACTATAATAAAGTTATACTAATATGCTTCTAAATTAAAGTAGTATATAATAGCTATAAGTAGCCTAAAGGTATTAGTAACTAGGGTTACTACTTAAGTTAATAGATAACTCTTTAGTTAATAATTCCTAAGAATATAGAGATAAGCTTTATATTATAGAAGGTAACCTTATTTATCTAGTTTATAGGAAAATACCTAAGTAAGGCCTAGAGGCTTTATATATATAGGGATATTAGATCTAGATACCTTTATAGCTACCTTTCTATTAATAATCTTATTATATTCTTTATCCTAGGCTTAATAGAATTCCTTTTCTTTTAGATAGCTAGCTAGATAGTTATAATAAGCTAGAGGAGGAGAAAGCCTAAATATATAAGGTTTTTCTTTGCTTTTAGGACCTAGGTTAAAGGCTATTATAAAAGCTTTAATATTATTATAATCTTATGGATTTATTGCTATTTTATAATTATAGTTACTATTAGAAGGGTTAAGTAAATTATTAATACTTAATAGTATATAATCTATAAAGCCTAGTAATTATCTAGGTAAACTTAGAGGGGTTAGTAGGTTTAATTCTTAACTTTCTTTTCCTTTCTCTTTATAATTTTATTAATTATAACTAGTAGGAGTTTTAACCTATTAAGGCTAATTAAGTAGTTACTATAGTAACAAGGGGTATACTATCTATAGAAGCCCTATATTAAGGCTTTTATCCTTATTATCCTTAACTAGCTCTTTAAGGAGGTGTTTTTTAACCTCTTTTATTATTAATAATAGGCCTCTTTCTTAAGCATAGAAAATAGACTTATTAAAGGTAATATAGCTTAATAAAAACTAGCAGTTCCTCTTTATTATTAGCACCTAAATTAGGTATTATATAGAGAAGACATATCCTATAAGGTATCTAATATAAGCTCTCTAAGTAAGCTTTAGACCTGCCTTATAAAGCCTACTATATATTATTATAAATGCTTTATAACTAAATACTTATAAATAGTTTATAAAGGCTTCTAGTTTCTCTAGTAAGTAATTCTATTAAAGCTTATTCTCTCTTAACCACCTATTTAATGCTTATTAAGGTAATTACTAGTTAAGTAGCTTTTAAGGCATATAGTTTAAGATATAAATAGCTACTTTAGCAGCTATAGGCTAGAGATCTTCTAGGAAGCCTAATTATATTATAAGAGTTATTATAACCCTTATTATTACCCCCCTAGACTATTTAGCATGCCTATTTTAATATAGGTAAGCTAGGCTAGACTTTCTTATAATAATACCTCTATTTATAATATCTTCTTCTTGCTTTCTAGTCTAGAAAGCAGTCTTACTATTAGTTATTATAACCACAATGTAAATGCTATATACTCTTATATATATAGCTTCTAACTAATTAAAGTAAGGTATAATATCTATCTTTAAGGGGATTATAAAGATATAATATAGCCCTATAGCTCTATAGGTAAAAAGAGTAATGTATTAGTCTTTATTATACCTTAATAATTAAGTAAAAAGATTAAAAAAGACTACTTAAAGCGGCCTTAAAGGTAATAACCCTATTTAAGGGACTTATAATATTTACCTCTATGCCTTAGCTATTTAGTAAACTTTATATTTACCTATGCTTCTCTCCCTTAATAGAATTTAAAGCTTTTAAAGCACTTAATCTATTATATCCTTGCCTAGATATGCTAATCTTATATGCTATAGGTCTATAGGAGTTATTATAATAGTCTTTAGGTCTTATAAATCTCCCTTAATAGTAAAAGCTTTTAATAGGCTTAATCCCTCTATATATAGTTATATACTAATAATCTAAGTTTAAAATATCTCCTAATTATCTTTTACTAGGTTTATTACCCTTCTAGTAAGGTTATCTTACCTTAATCCCTTCTATATAAGTATTTAAAGAGATATAAGGTTTATAAAGAATAATAGTTAGTACTAGGCTCTTAATAGCGTAAGGGTCTAGCTATTTATTAAGATAATCTAAGCTATGCTAACGCTATAAGCCTTAGTAATACTATAACCTGCTTAAATTCTAGGCTACTTACTATAATTAAGGTCTATAAACTAGCGTTTATTATTAAAAATATAGATTAAGGTATTACTATTAAGTATAACTTATGATTTATTATAGGCAAGGAAAGCCTCTATAAACTCTCCTATAGCTATAAATATAGTATTATTTTCTTTAGGTTCCTTAGGTTCCTTTACACTATTATCCTTTAACTATATATTATATACCTTCTTTATATTATTAGGTTAATAATTTATTACTTCCTTTACCTTCTTTAATAGCTCTTTATTAATTTTCTAATCCTTTAGTAAGTAAAGTGTTTTATAGGTTTTCTATAAGTCTTTTAACTTCTTTACTTTATGTTTTTTATAGTAAATATAGGGGTCTTTCTTTAATCCCTTCTATTTTTTAGCTTTATTCTTTCCTTCTCTATTAAAAGTTAGTTTAGCTTTAAAGGCTTTACCTCCCTTACCTTAAGACTTTCCTTATGCTTTAATAAGATACCTAATCCTACTTATAATATTATAGAAATCTAGGACCTTTCCCTTACTCTTTACTATATAAATTAATAAGTTAATCTAAGCTAAGATAGTAGGAAATTAAGCCCTAATAGCGTTATTAATTATTTCTATAGGTAAGTTACCCTTAGTAATAAGGTAGTTTACTTAGAAGTATCTTTTATAGCTAATTAAAGTATTTATAAGCTACTTATTAATATTTACCCTTATAAGGTTTTACTTAATAGTCTTATTAAAGTTAACTTTAGTATAATACTTAATAGTTCTGCTTAAAGGTATTATATTCCTTATAAGCTCTCTAATCTTATTATAAAGAGATATATACCTTAAGGTTATTTACTTATATTTAAATCTAAGTATTACTATAAACTAAGTATAATAGTCTCTTATAGCCTTTAAGAGGCTTTAGAATTAGCTATTAAATACCTAATAATAACTACTAAGGACTATAAACTAGGCGCTATCTTTAGTATTATTAGGTTATTAAGGGTATTAAAAATAGCTTTTCTTAGGTATATTATAACCTTTAGAGGAGCTTTCTTAGGGTTACTATATACTAGGGATTATAGCTTTAATACTATATAAGCGCATTTAAACTCCTATAGTATTTAATATAGATAATTAACTTTATATAGCCTTTATTACCCTTCTCTTTATAGGAGTCCTATTTTCTACTAAGATTAGAGGTTTAGGAGGGTAATCTAGCTATATATTTAAATCTAGGTTAATAAAGATCTAAATTCTATCTTTAATAGCTCTTACCTTAACTATCTTATACTATAAGTCCTAGTAGTAAGGCTTCTATAGCTTAATAGCTAGCTTATTACTTTTTAAAGATTCCTTAGATATTATAGGGATATCCTATAGTGTTATTATTAAACTAATAAATACTAATATTAATCCTAGTATACTAGGGGTTACCTAATTATAATATTAATAAATTAGGCCTCTCTTTGCTAGGTCTATACTAATTATTTAAAGATTAAATAATTAATTAACTTAGAAAGAGTACTAATTTAGAAAAAAGGTATAATTATTATAAACACTATATAATTACTACTATATTAGACTATATAGCTAGGGTTTAATATAATTATCTTTATTAAGTTATCTAACCTTATAAGAGGGTATAGACTATAGCTTAAATACCTAAGTACCTTTACTATTAGTAAGGTACTAATATAGTGCTAAAACATACTATAAAGTTATAGAGGTCTTAGAAAATAACTAGCTAGGGGTGGACTCTTGTCTTAGCTAGTTAAATAGCGAGACTATCGTGCGGCAGGGATAAATCATGCCCTTGTGGGTGCAACAATATCTCATGTGCTTATGCGCCTTCATCTCGCCCCGTCAGCATGGAAACGAGCATGGTCGTGGACTCGTGGGGTCCAAGACGGGCCGAACGCCGCAGATATCGTCCACGCCCCCTTCTTTGTTATCACCGGGCTCTAACCACCTTCAGCCCGAGTGGCACGATTACTTGTCGCGTGGAATAAAAGAGACCACCGGGTCGTCGTGACGAAAATCAACGATCCGGACAAGCCGCACCCATGACGACCATGAAGCCAAACCAGCCATCCCTCTGTAAGAGGTATGCGTGTGACCGGTGTAGGGAGCAGAAGCTTCGATGCTCTCGCAGCTCATCGGGAGATAGATCGTGTGAGCGATGTCTCAAATCTAAATCCTCCTGCGTGACCAGCTACGCACGCCCACTTGGCCGACCGCCTCTTCACTCGAGCATCGATAACGGCAATCAACACCGTCGTCACCAGCACAGCAGATTCAGTGTCCAAGGGAGCAGAGCCGATGATGACAGCACAAGACCCGCGTCATCACTCAATCAGGTGAAAGAGAAGCAGCATTCTGAAAACTGCTCACATTACGCCTGGCATCAATTCACGACGGCAGATAATCCCCTTCTGTCGCCGTGCAGTTGTTCGTCAACCATGGCTCATGCTCATGGCCCAGACGCGTCTGGTGCGACGACTCACGCTGCCAGCTTCCAAGGTGCACCCGTCATCATCATTCCTCAACAACAAGCCATGCCGGATGTCCAACTTGACTCGTCCCACTTCATCAATGGTGGATGGGACACGGGAGGCTTCGATGACATTGGCGCAGCAGACTTTGAGCTCCAGCTCGAAAGCAGCCCCCGCGGGATGCAGGACCTGCAGTTCGACCATGTTGCACATGCGTCGCCGACGGTGGAGCACGTCGCCCATGACGAATCTACTGCCGACACAGACGACGATACTCCGTCATCAAGAGGCTCATGTGCGGCAAGCTCCGCGCTCATGACAGTCGGAAACATCTTCCACGAAATCGCGAATCTTAATCACCAACGCTTGGAATCTGCGAATCTGTGTGACACAAAGCTGCTTCATGAAGCGTTGTTCGGGATGCAGCCCCCGAGGAGTCCTCATGACGGCCAAGAGGGCTGCACGCCCCTGAGACGTGTCTTCGATGTGGCCGTGAGATTTGTATGGGCCCTCCAGACCATGAATCCCGTTGCTTGCGGAACAGGACTGGCTCGACCCTCGCCGCCCGCTCTGTCCGTCCAACTCATGGTTCTCTCAACATACCTTGAACTAGGGCAGTTGCTGGACAGATTCCTGACACGTATGCATGATGACCATGCGTCTCATAGGCGGCTAGCGAATTGCGGACAGCGGGCCTCTCGACATGGCACGATGCTAGCGCAGGTTATTGAGCACCAACTGCACTCCATTGAGCGTTTGATAGAGCTACCGGAGGAGTTCAGGCTCTGGAGCCGGCAAGACTCCTACGTGGGAATCTTGGACCAGGATAGACCCTCTGAACTCGCGCTTGCCGTCATGGGGCAGGCAAAGGGGACGTTTACATCGCTGAAACAGACCATGGACAGAATCACCACGGCTCCGGAGTGAAGATGGGATTGAATCACGGTTGTAGTATAAAATGAATATGAATAAAAACACACGACTGAATTAGAGACAGGGAAACGGGTTCATCGCTCAGTAATGATTACTTGATTCTCTCCAAGATGCAAGAACGACTGGAAGTGCCGCATCCTCATGTCTCGATTTCCAAAAACAACGTGCCATCACACTACTACAAACGTACTGCGTTTATCTAGCTCATAGCATAACATTCAAATGTTCTCTCTGCCGTGCCGATGGCTTTATGGATGTGGGCATCCTCATCCTCCGGGGCCACGTTTCAGGTCTTGGCCGTATAAGGCGTGAGACGAACTCTGACAGGCGGCTTTTGCCACACCATGTAGACACGCAAGTCCCTGTCCCAGTCGACTTCGTCCCCATTCGCCAGGCGCCAATCAAACCGCCAACACAGCCTTGCAATCATGACTCGAAGCACAGTGTACGCCACGGCTTGGCCGATACAGTTTCGAGACCCGATGCTAAATGGACGAAATGCGCTTTGAGCGTCCGCATCATACATTTGATCGTAGTCTGCGTGGGCGGCGGGAAGCCATCTTTGAGGCTTGAATCCGTATGGGTGCCGGAAGTATCGCACGGAATGCGTCGTGGCGTAAGCGCAGGTGGAAACTACGCACTAAGTGAAGACGATTTAGTTGCCAAGTATTCAATGTGCAGGTCAAGAAGGAGCCAACAGCGCAAGACTCTGGCTTTCTGACTGCGAGAATTAAAAAAGCAGCGGAAGAGACAAGGAGACAAGAAAACTTTACCCCCTTTGGCACAAAATGACCATCGATCATGTGTCCCGGACTGATGCGAGGCAGCCCGTACGGGACATTTGTATGGAGCCGAAGCGTCTCCTCGACAATGGCATGGAGCCATGGAAGTTCACGGAGCGAATCATCCGTCATCTCGTCCAGGGAGTGAAACTTCTCGCGCAGCTCTCCTTGCAACTTGCTCATGGGGCCCTCGTTGGTGGTGAGAAAGTAGATTGCAGCGGAAAGCACACTGGAGGATTCGAAATGGTCGAAAATGAGATGGCCGGCCTGCGAGACGAGAAACTCCTTCGGGGGCAAAGGACCGCCCTCGCGGACGAACTGAGCCAGGTAATCAAGCTCCTTTGCATCATCTCGGCCCTTGACTCGCTCTTCAATGAGTTTGCTGCTCAATCTATGGGCCCTGACATAGCTGAGCGCGACGTTGGGGGGTAGCAGGAGATAGGAGAGCCAAGAGATGAGAGGGAATCGTCGAAAGACCATCCGAATCGTAGTCCACTGACCTACACCAAGAATCGACGCAAGGATAGGGTTGTTTCTCCCTATTTTTATTTTATTTTTTTTGCCAATCCCGGGTTAGCGGATGAGTCTATCTGGATATGAAAAAAAAAAAATTGAAAGTTCTTTCTCGTCAAACGCACCATCCCGGACATTGTGAAAGTCATGATTCACGGCAATAGCTCCACCGATGTCGGTCGTGACTCGCTCGAACCACTAGGTCGTCACCACTCAGATCACACACATCGAAGACGCCAGGTATAGAGATAGGGGTATGTTATACGTACGGGGACGATATTGAATCCATCGTGGGTTTCCGACATGTCCTCCAGTTTCTCAAGCAGTAGATCAGTATGACGATGTATCTTCGGTTGATATGCCTTCAAAGCGCGAGGACTGAATGCCGGGGCCAGTTGCTTGCGTGCAGCGCGGTGCTGCTCGACATCACGCTCAGATGCCAGGCCTTCATACTTTTCACCCATATCCAGCATATCCGACTTGACAAATGCAGGGCGGCCTTGAATGGTGCTGGTATAGATGTCTGAGAAACGATGGGAAGTCAGCATGGACACGCATTTGTCGAGCGCAGTGCGGTCGCTCAGCAGACGGAGTCCAGCTTACCAGTATATGCCTCTGGCGTGATGAACACCACCTCATTCGGCGCAATTCGCACTACATCTCCTATTCCTGCTCGTCAGCCAACTCAAACGCATCATGGGCGGTGAGTCGTGCGAACCGTGTTCGTGAAAAGCGCGCTGGATAGCCCAGGGATAGCGGCCAGACAGCCTGGAAAACACCCAAGACCCGTCCGTCAGTGACTGCTTTCGAATCATGTTCTGGGAAAGAGGGCAGGCAATTTGTATCTTACCAATGATATCCATACCACAGGTTGGATATGGCGGCGAGTTTTGGGCCAGGGAAACGGGCCAGCGGGTGAAACCGAAGCAAGTAGATGGCTCGTGAGAATGCATATATGATTATCTTTCTGCGTATTTAGCCATACCATATACATAACCTGTGCCTCATTAAACAGCCTGATTCTTACACTGGTTAGAAGAACGACTACGTATTGCTGGAGGGACAACCTGTTGCTCAAAGTCGTCATCTCCAGGTCCAAATTTTTCGGTTGGGCTTCCATGTTGGGGGTTTCGATTTGCCGGGCCACAAACGCAGATCAGAACAACAGCTCTAGTCACGGATATGAATTTTGATGGAATTAGAGGACAGTGTTATTATCGAGACTGGAACGGCTTCGTTTTCGGATACATTCTGCCCCCCCCACAATCAATTTGATACCCCGATGCACTGTCATCCTGTCGGAGGGTTCAAAATGCTCCGAATCAATTCACGCCGACCGGAGCGTAAGCTCTGCGGAGCTGAGGCGACTCGGTCGGAGCTGAGCCGGGAATCATGTTGAATCGTGATTGTTTCCACTTGCTATATTCTAGTCCTCGGATCTTTTCGAACATTTTGAGATTCCGTGAACTTCAGTTCGAAGAGTCAACGGCAACCATCACCAGACGGAGATTTTCCAGCCAATAGCCTCTGTAATTTCGCATCAATTACCGCAAAATACCATATATTCGCGGTTGTCACGGTCACTCAGACCCACCGAAGTCAAATCAAGTTTATTGTACTGTGCTTGGGCGCATTTGCCTCTGTCTAGGTCATACTTGCGTGTCATGGAGACGGTGGAAATGCCTCCATCACAACGAGGCAATGAGCCCATTGCCATTGTTGGCAGTGGCTGCCGACTTCCGGGTGGCTCCAACTCCCCGTCGGCACTCTGGAAGCTCCTGAGTGAACCTCGTGATGTTCTTTGCCAGATCCCGCCCAGTCGATTCGATGTGCGTGGATTTTATCACGAGGATCCCCAGTTTCCTGGCCATACCAACGTGAAGCACTCTTATCTTTTGCAAGAGAATATCGCGCGCTTCGATGCTGCTTTCTTCAACATCACGCCGACAGAAGCCATGGCCATGGACCCTCAACAGCGGCTGCTGCTGGAAACGGTATATGAGGCCATGGAGGCGGCAGGTTTGACCATACAAGGCTTGAAAGGCTCTGATACGGGAGTTTACGTCGGCCAGATGTATGGGGACTATGAGGCACTTCAATACCGAGATCTTCACCGTGTTCCCACGTATCATGGGTTAGGTGAGTGGTTTTTTTGTTGGTCGAACTTGTGCATCGTGGCAGTCGCTGACCAGCTCGCGCAGGCGTCGCACGAAGCATAGTTTCCAACCGCATCTCGTATTTCTTCGACTGGCACGGCCCATCTCTTACAGTAGACACGGCGTGCTCATCGAGTCTTGTCGCTGTGCATCAGGCTGTGCAGGCATTACGGGCAGGGGATGTTCGCGTGGCGGTCGCAGCGGGAACGAACCTTCTCCTCGGCCCTGAGCCCTACATTTATGAGAGCAAGCTCAAGATGCTCTCTCCCGAGGGCCGAAGCCGCATGTGGGATAAAGATGCGAATGGCTATGCTCGCGGCGACGGTGTTGCGGCCATCATGCTCAAAACTGTGCGTGCTGCTCTCGCAGACGGTGACGCAATTGAATGCATCATTCGCGAAACCGGGGTGAACCAGGATGGTCGCAGCCGGGGAATCACGTTGCCTCGCGCAGCGGCTCAGGCTGCCCTCATCCGCGCAACATATGAACGGGCAGGCCTCGACCTGACGCGCGATTCTGACCGGTGCCAATACTTTGAAGCACACGGCACCGGCACACCGGCTGGAGACCCGGTCGAGGCGGAGGCGGTGCACACTGCTTTCTTCGGGCACCGAGAGAATCATGAGTCCTTCGGTCCGAAGCTGCTCGTGGGCTCCATCAAGACCATCATCGGGCACACAGAGAGCACGGCTGGCCTGGCCGGTATTTTGAAGGTCTCTCAGGCGCTGCAGCATGCGCAAGTCCCCCCGAACTTGTTGTTCAATACCCTCAACCCCGGAATAGAGCCTTTTTACCTCAATCTGGAGATTCCTCTGAAACTCACGCCATGGCCGGACCTTCCACAAGGCTCCTGTCGACGTGCCAGCGTGAACAGCTTTGGATTCGGCGGCACCAACGCTCACGTCATTCTGGAAAGCTGCTCGGAACCGACACCGACACCGACATCACGTGTGGCTCGCTCCGGTGGAGCAGTACATGCAGCAGGAGCAGGAGCAGGAGCGGGAGCAGGAGCGGGAGCAGGAGCGGGAGCAGGAGCAGGTGAAGAAGATGAAAATGAAACGCCTCCCACGCCTCTCACACCATTTGTATTCTCGGCACAATCGAAACCGTCCCTTGTCGCAAGTCTTGGTGCTTACGCCGCTTTTCTCGAACAGCATCCCGACACCAACCTTCGTGATCTGGCGTGGTCCTTGCAGACGCGACGATCTCGCCTGCCGCTTCGCATCCATTTCTCATCGCCCACGCATGGTGATCTTTTGTCTCATGTGAGACAAGCGACAAAGGATCTGCAGCTAGGTCCCCGATCCACGAATGCTGGCGATGATCAAAGAGAGAGAGATGCTCGAATTTTGGGCCTTTTCACCGGCCAGGGAGCTCAGTGGGCCCGCATGGGAGCAGAGCTCATCGAAACATCGGCCCTCGCCTCCGAGATGCTGTCGGATTTGGACAAGGCCTTGGAGGAATTGCCCGAGAGTGATCGGCCGGCGTGGAATCTGAGAGGCGAGCTTCTTGCCCATGCCTCATCCAGCAATATTGGCCAGGCTGCCATCTCGCAGCCACTGTGTACTGCCATTCAAGTAATCCTGGTACAAGTTTTGCGCACCGCTGGCATAAAGTTCTCCTCCGTCGTCGGCCACTCTTCTGGAGAGATTGCGGCAGCTTTTGCGGCAGGATACTTGTCGTCGAAAGATGCCATCCGCATTGCATACTATCGAGGATTCCATGCACACCTTGCCGCTGGCCCCAACGGAGTGAACGGTGCCATGTTGGCAGTTGGGACAACGTTGGAGGATGCTGAGAATCTTTGCAGCGATGAGGAATTCTCTGGCAGGATCAGGGTGGCCGCCTGCAACTCTCGAACCAGTGTCACACTCTCTAGGGACGAGGACGCCGTCAGTGAGATGGCGGACATTCTTGAGGATGAAGGCAAGTTTGTGCGCCGCCTTCAGGTAGACACGGCTTACCATTCACATCACATGGACCCTTGCTCTCAGCCCTATCACCACTCGATTGGGAACATGTCCACTTCCGCGCCGAGCCTCGGACCAAATTGTTCCTGGTTCTCAAGTGTGTACCCTGATCGAAAGCCCGAGGACATGGCTTTCATCAATCCATCGTATTGGGTCGAGAACATGCGATCCCCCGTTCTGTTTAGGCAAGCTTTGGAAAATGCTATTGCCTCTGGGCCATTTGATGTGGCCATTGAAGTTGGCCCGCATCCGGCCTTGAAAGGGCCGGCTCGAGACATAATGGAAGCCCTTCAAATCCAGATTCCTTACACGGGGACGCTGCAGAGAAAGTGCAATCCCGTCCATAGCATGTCCGACACGTTGGGGTATGTTTGGTCATGTGCTGACAATTCATCTGTTGACTTTGAAAGATACGAGAAGAGCTTTGGTAATAGACCAGAGCCCCAGTATCTCCCAGGGTTACCTGTGTATCGCTGGAATCATGGACAGGAATATTGGAATGAGTCAATCGCCTCCCGTGATTTGCGACAGAGGACCTCGCCTGTGCACCTACTCTTGGGCGACTTGATGTCTGGCTCTTCTTCATCACATCAGCTGTCATGGAGCCATGTTCTGCGACCCAAAGACGTGCCCTGGATCCATGGCCATCGCATCCAAGGCCAGACAGTCTTCCCGGCAGCTGGCTACGTTGTTACTGCATTGGAAACTATCCCCTTCTTGGCCATCAACCAAGAAGTGCAGCTGGTTGAGCTGGAAGACCTTGCCATTCATCAGGCCATGGTGTTTGACAACGAAGACCAGGAGTCGGGAATTGAAGTCCGATGCACAGTCTGCAATATCGACCGCAGCAATCCTTCTCGTATAGCCGCCAAGTTTATTTATGAGTCTTGTACGGCGGGCGCCTCGTCGTTTCACTTGGTTGCCGACGGCAAGCTATTGGTGCATCTCGGCAACCCGTCACCCCATATCTTGCCGGCAGGCAAATACGGCGAGTTCAATCTAATCGACGTTCCCGAGGAGAGATTCTATTCTACCTTGAAGGAGATTGGGTATGAATATGCCGATTCCTTCAAGGCCCTGACAAATTTGAGACGAAGTTTAGGGAGAGTATCTGGCTCTGTGAACACTACTGCCCTGGAGTCTAACGGACAGACACTTGCTGTTCATCCCGCCATGCTTGATGCTGCTTTCCACTCTGTTCTCTTGGCAGTCAGCTACCCTGGGGATGGTGAGCTCTGGTCGTTGCATTTGCCCACTCACGTACGCCGAGTGCGAGTGAATCCAAGCCTGTGTGGCGCTCAATTGATCGTTGAGCAGCAAGTTCCGTTTGAGGCTTCCGTTCCTTCCGTCAGCAGGCAGGAGAACAGGCTAGGCTTCGAAGGTGATGTGGAGATCAGGGATCCTGCAGGAATCAGCTCCGCGATTCAGGTTGAAGGGCTCAAGGTGGTGCCTTTTACTCCAGCAACTGGAGCTGATGATGAGCAGAAGTTCTACTCCATGCAATGGATTGATGCCGAGCCTGATGCGGCAGCTTCTGGCACATGCCAACCCACTGATCAGGAGCGGAAACTGTCCGATGTGCTGGAGCGAGGAAGTTTCTTCTATCTTGGCCAGCTGGAGAGCAAAGTCCCCGTAGACTGCCCGGGTCGAGATAACGAGTACTTCGCCGCCTACATCAACTATGCCCGTCACACAATAAAGCAGTGCGAGGATGGCAGACACCGCTACGCAAAGCAATGTTGGCTTCAAGATACTGAGCAGGATATACTTGAAATGGCTCAGAGCTTCTCAGGCCGGCCTGAGATCAAGGCCATGTTCGCTGTCGGGCAACACATGCACCGCTCGATCCGCGGCGAAACAACAATGTTGGAGCATCTGATCATGAATGGTATTCTGGATGACTACTACGCCAGAGCTCTGAGCATGGCTCAGATGACACCCATACTCGCTGATAGTGTTGCACAAGTAATACGCAGATACCCAACTCGAAAGATCCTCGAGGTCGGAGCAGGCACTGGCGGAGCAACAAGGCAGATCCTGCAACGCATCGGCGACGAATTTGCGACTTACACTTTTACTGACGTATCTGCGGGCTTTTTCGACAAGGCGCAATCTGAATTCTCATCCCATGGTGGCAGAATGACCTACAGCGTTCTAGATTTAGAGCAAGACATGAAATCTCAAGGTTTTGAAGACGGCACGTACGACATTGTAGTCGCATCACTTGTCATACACGCCACAAAGAATCTGGAGCAGACGCTACGCCGTATCCGACGTCTTTTGAAGCCAGGGGGCTACCTGATTGCCTGTGAAATAACAAATGCCGATGTCATTCGCGTCAACGCGCTTTTTGGCTGTCTACCTGGTTGGTGGCAGGGAATGGACGACGGGCGGACACTCGGGGCCGCCGTGAACGAGACTCAATGGGATACACTTTTGCGAAACGCGGGACTCTCGGGAATCGACAGCATCTCGTCTGTGCAAGACTCGATGGCTTTTCCGACATCGGTCTTCATCTCACAGGCAGTCAATGACTGGGTAGACTTCATCCGAGAACCGCTCGTAGCTGGCCCAATGATCTCCGTGGAGCGGTCAATCATCAAAAAGCTTTTGATTGTCGGCGGTGCCACATTTCAAGTCTCACGTTTGGTTGAAGACGTTCAAAAGCTAATTCGCCCATTCTGCGGGGACATGGTTCGATTGCAAAGTCTGGAAACAATGGACGAAGCCTGCGTCACTCCAGACTCCACAGTCTTGATGCTGGAAGACCTGGATCACCATGTTTTTGAAGATCTAACGAGCCCTACATTTCAATCTCTGAAGCAACTTCTTGGTTCAGAAAAGACTGTCTTGTGGGTCACTCAAAATCGCAGAACAGACAATCCGTATGCCAACATGCCTGTTGGCTTCGCTCGTACAGCTCTCGGGGAAGTTCCAGAGCTTCGTCTACAGTTTCTGGATTTCGAGGAAATTGCCAAGATAGATCCAAGAACGTTGGTCGAGTCCTTGTTGAGATTTCAGACTCTCGCCTCAAGCCAAGAGCGAAATCAACGCGGTGCGCTTTTCTCGGTCGAGTCGGAGATCGTCGTCACCAGCGATGGACGGAACAAGATACAGCGCATGAGACCGGTCCGAGACGCCAACGATCGCTACAATTCGGCACGTCGGCCGATGGAAAAAATGGTTTCCTTGAAAGAGAGTTCGGTCATGTTGACAAAGAAGGATGTGGGATACATCGTCAAGGAGGTTTCGATTCCTTCGACAAGCGCAAATGCCCGAGATGAGGACTTGGTCAACTTGGAAGTCACCCATGCTACACTAAGAGCCATCCGTACGTCTGCCGGAGACTTGTTCGTCGTAATCGGGGAATGTGCGCGAACCGGAGTACGATACGTCACCGTCACGCATTCGGTAAGATCCTCGATGATGATTAGAAGGAGTCGCCTACACCTCTCTCCAGTGCCATCCCAGTTCGCCGTCGGCTTCCTGCGACATGTAGCCGCTGAGTTAGCGATGAAACCGCTGCTCACATGCCTCGGGGCCTGCAAGACGGTAATGATGCATAACACACCTCCTGAGCTGGCAACACATGTTCAACAATCTTCCAATAACACGGGGATAAACATCACATTTACGACCACATCCCGCCATGGAGCAGAACATCAAAAGTGGACTTACATCGACCCACACTCTCGCTCATCTCTGCTGGGAGCAATATTGCCACTGAATACTTCTGCCTGCGTGGATTGGTCTCTTCCAGAGAGGCCATCTGGTCTTTCAATCTCAAACTTGACATCAAGCTTTGGAGGGTCTTCCATGAAAATGATTGACGTAGATTCAGTACTTCCAGGCACGACCTGCGGAAGGTTCCCTGATGGGGAAGACCCTTCAGCTGATGCGATCCTGAAAAGCGCGTTAGACGAAGTGCTTGACACAATCCCCTCTCACATGTATTCTGTCAGCGATTTCAGTTCAGTCCAAATCAATGATGTGATGGACAATGAAAATCCCCTGGATGCTCTAACAATCGTCGACTGGGGCGCGGACTCTGTCAAGGTTATAATAAAGCCAGCTCAGACAGAACTGAAGCCAGATAGAAGTTACTGGTTGGTCGGGCTGTCAGGGAGCATGGGATTGTCCCTGGCAGACTGGATGATTGATCACGGCGCTTCAAACCTGGTCATAAGTAGCAGACGCCCCAACATTAGCAAAGATTGGCTAGATGCGGCCGCACATCGCGGCGCCAGGGTACGGGTTGTGAGCTGGTAAGTCAACAATTTGTCCTCGATGAGACCTGCTTCAGAACCATCATCCTCACTAACCCAAATGACATCAGTGACGTCACAGACTTGAGATCGCTTCGAACGACCTACGATGAGATCAGAAGAACCGCACCGCCTCTGGCTGGCGTTGCTCAGGGTGCAATGGTCCTCAAAGACATGGCAATTCGGGATATGGGGCTGGAGGATTTCGTTGACGTTGTCCGACCAAAAGTGACTGGAAGTCTCAACTTGGATTCACTTTTGCGGGACGAAGCGCTCGATTTCTTCGTCTTCTTTTCGTCGCTTGCTACGGTTGCGGGCAACCCTGGTCAAGCAAATTACACTGCTGCAAACGCATTCATGAGCGGCCTGGCTCAGCAACGTCGCCGCCGAGGAGCCGCGGCTTCTGTGATGGATCTCGGGCCAGTCATGGGAACTGGTGTCATAACTCGAGGTTTCGGGCATGACGTGAGTGCTGCGTTGGCCGATCGAGGGCTTGTTGGCGTCTCCGAACTTGATGTGCACCAGTTGTTTGCCGAGGCGATTAACTCCAGTAACCCAGCCTCGACTGGTGAATGGCAGATGGCAACTACCTTTAGGAAAATACCGGAAAGCGCCCCGAACAGACCTCTGTGGTACGATTACCCTCAGTTTGCGTGCTTTACCCTGCAGGAAGCTACCGCCGAAGTCAACAGTCCCGGTAAGGAAGCAAATGTATCGGTGAAAGATCAACTCGCAAACGCAAAATCGACAGAAGATGTTGGCAAAGTCATCACAGGTCAGTCAGAGTCTCCATTCAACGAAAGAACAGGCATCAAAACCGCGCTTCCAGGCGAATATGTGAGAAAAGGAATACTAACGAAATGGGGCGTGTCTAGACTCATTATTCAGAGAATTGCGTAAAATACTTCGTTTGGGAGATGACTACGACTTGGCAACATCCCTTCGCACGGATGAACTTGGCCTTGACTCTCTTGTCGCTGTCCGCGTCAGGTCCTGGTTTTTGAACAACTTCCGTGTCAACATACCGGCATTGAGGATCTTGATGGGCGCATCATTACAGGATCTCATCCTCCAGGCACTAGAAGGCATTCCACCAGAGCTTACTCCGATGGTGTCAGCCGGCCGAAGCCCAGACTCGGAATCAGACAATCTTGTGCCCAACGAATCTTCACAGTCTTCACTTCGGAGCATGGATGGTGGTGACTCTGAGAACGGGGTTACACCGCCATCCACGTATGCCCAGACAGAGGCCTTGCCCGTTGAGAATACGCCACTTCCATCTCCACCGCCAGGGAGTGCGAAGGACGATGAGATGAAACTGCAAAGGACAGGTCAAGTTTCATTCACACAGTCAGTATTTCTATTCGTTCATGAACTACTGAAAGACAAGTCAACTCTCAACAACACAGGTATGCTTCACCTCAAGGGTGAGATTCGCATCCCGGACCTCTCTCGAGCTGTTCGAGCCATGGGAATTCGACACGAAGCGCTTCGAACTTGTATACGCGTGATAGATGGGCGAATTTCCCAGGGGGTGTTGCAATCTTCAAGGCTGATACTGGAGCATCAGAAGATACGTACCCCTGATGAAATGATCAAGGTATATGCCGCCTTGAGAAATCACGTCTTTGACCTCTCCTCAGGCTACACCAGCAGAGTGATCTTGTTGTCATTGTCTCCGAGGGACCACTTTCTCCTCGTGGCCTCTCATCACATCATATTCGATCGAACCAGTACTGGGATATTTTTGAAAGACCTAGAAAGAATGTATGACGGAGGCGTGCGGGGCGCTCCAGATCCGCTTCAGTATCTGGATTACTCAAACACGCAATATGAAGAGTATGAATCGGGACACTGGAAACAAAACATCAAATTCTGGCGTGCCGAATTTTGCACAATTCCGGATCCTTTGCCGCTACAACGCAGTCAGGTCACTGACCGTCGGCCCCTGGAGCAATATACATCTCATATCATTGACTTTCGCGTTGATCAAAAGCTGTCCGAACGTATCAGAGAGCTGGCAAGAGATCATAAATCGACCTCCTTTCACGTGTATCTTGCCGCTTTTGGCGTCTTGTTACATCGATTTCTCGGTGTGAAAGATGTCTGCATAGGTATTGCGGACAGCTGCCGCACCGATGATCGCACGTTGACAGGCGTCGGTCCATTCTTGAATATGATACCTCTCAGAGTTGATATCGCCGGTGGTCAAAGTATTGGCAATGGCATCATAGAGTGTCGAAAGAAGGCTTTTGAAGTTCTTAGCCATGCTCTACCGTTTGAGGTTATCCTCAATGAACTTCAGGTCATTCGCGAGCCAACTCATACACCGCTTGCTCAGGCATTCTTGAATTACGCTGATAAAAACACCGGCGAAGACCAGGCTTATCTAGGATGTCAGATGGAAGCCATGCGAGAAGATCAAGCTGAATTGCCGTACGATATCGCGCTCACCGTCATAAATAACACGAGTGGTGACACGCGGATTATAATGAACGTGCAGGCGTCGCTATACTCTGAACAGCAAGCGAAAATCATAGCGCACGGCTTTGAAGACGTTCTCAACGAGTTTATTCAAGATCCCAAGCTTCCAATCGGGGACGACTGGCGCTTTCGAAGGGAAACTATCCAGAAAGCGCTCGTCGTCGGCCGTGGTAAGTTCAAGTTACTATAACCCGTTCATTCGCTGCATACCGTGTGCTGATTTGGTGTGAAAACAGGCAAGTCTCTACAATTGACATGGCCTCAGACTGTGGTACATCGGTTTGAGGAAATTGTCTCCAGTTCAGGACAACATGATGCAGTCGTGGACGACGAAGGGAATTCCTTGACATACGAAGACTTGTCGAAGCTCATCGACAGGCTGGCCGCGGAGATGCTGCACAATCGAGTAAAACAGGGACACACGGTTGCCGTCTTTCAAAAGCCGACAGTCAGCTGGGCCGTTTCCGTTCTCGCCATCATGAAAATTGGTGCCGTCTATGTGCCTCTAGATGTCGCCACGCCAGTCCCACGACTTTCTCTGATGTGCAATGACTGTAAACCTGCCGCTATCTTAGTCAATGAGTACACCGTCAGCCGGGTCCAGGAGCTGTCATTGTCTCAAGAGACTCCCATCATCGACGTGGCCAACATACCAAAGCCGCAGAACGACGTGATGATCCCGACTCTGGCGCAGGCAGGTGCGGCAGCCGTCATCCTCTACACGAGTGGATCGACAGGAAGACCAAAAGCTGTTGTGCTGCAACACACGTCTTTGGTCCAGGAAATCGAACATTGCGCCAGGACATACAAACTGGAAAACCACGATGCTGTCTTACAACAGAGTGCGTGGAGCTTTGACTTGTCCGTTAGTCAAATGTTTGTAGCTCTTTGCGTAGGTGCAAGGCTGCAAATAGTATGTCACACTATGCGCCCAGATCCGGATAGCATAATTCATACCATCAGTCGCCACGGCATCACAGCTACATATGCTACCCCTACCGAATACAAAAGCTGGCTCGCTCGCGACAGGAAAATGATAGCCAGTATGTCGGCCTGGAGACTTGCCTTGGTCGCTGGGGAGCCGGTGACAAGAGATCTCCTTCAGCTATTTCGTGGACTGAATCGTAAAGATGTACGCCTCTTCAATATTTACGGGCCAACGGAGACGACATGCGGGTCGACAAAGATGGAGTTGCGGTACCAAGATCCTGAGCTAGGCCAATGCGGCATCATTCCGGTTGGGTGGGCTTCTGTAAACGAGGCTGTTTATATTTTGGATTCAAATCAGAACCTCCAACCCATTGGACAGACGGGTGAGGTTGTCATTGGCGGCGTTGGAGTCTCACTTGGTTACTTCAACGATGCCGAGAGCACCCGGGCGGCTTTTGTGTCCAATCCTTTCGTCACGTCAGAGGACATTAGCCGCGGCTGGACTACCATGTACCGAACTGGAGATCTCGGATACCTACAGCCTGATGGAAGTTTGATCCTCAAGGGCCGTGTTGCAGGGGATACTGAGATCAAGCTGAACGGCGTTCGCATCAATCTGGCAGAAATAGAGGAAACGGTACTCTTGTCCGCGGATGGAGCCCTTTCGGATGCCGTTGCTTGTTTAAGATCTTCGTCGAAACATGGCGATACCCAATTCGTAGTCGTTTATGTGGTATTCAATTGCAACTCCGCTCTCGGCAGTGATCGATCGAGCTTCTTGCAAAGGCTGTTACAGAACCTGCCATTACCAAGCACAACGCGGCCGTCCGCCCTAGCCCCGATTCAAGAAATCCCTCGCTCACTATCAGGCAAGGTCGATAGACAAGCACTGAGCAAAATGCCTCTGCCCCCAATGGGCTCTGATCTCAGCAGACCTTCGGGCATGTTGCATCGCGAATTGCTGCTTCGAACAATTTGGGAGCAGGTTATCCCTGACGAACTGGTTCAACTCGGACAAATTGACGCAGAGACCGATTTCTTTTCAGCCGGGGGAAGCTCACTACTGCTTATACAGTTGCAAAATAAGCTAGAGGAGCTACTTCAGATATCCGTTCCGCTATTACAGCTCTTTCAAGCCAGCACTTTGCGCTCTATGGCGCGCCTGCTGGCCAACGTGGAGGAGCTGGAGGAACATACTCGGGATGCTGAGCATATCGATTGGAACCAGGAAACCATGATCATGTCGGATCTATTCCCCAAGGAAGTCTCACCTGGTCCCCCAGCGAATCTCCCTTCCGTGCCCCCTCGAGTTGTCGTGCTCACAGGGGCCACGGGGTTCCTGGGCCATCATCTCGTAGAAGCCTTGTTAGACGAAGAACATGTGGACAAGGTCATCTGCATTGCAGTGAGAAACCTTTCCTTTGACGACACTTATCCAATGGAACTCAAATCCAAACTCGAGTTCTACCAAGGTGATTTGACGTTGCCTCAACTCGGACTGGATGATGCTGCCGTGAGTCAGATATTTGGCGTGGCGGATGCGGTCATACACAATGGAGCGGACGTGTCGCACCTCAAGACGTATGCGTCTCTGCGCAAGGCAAACTTCGTCTCAACTCAAGAGTTGGTCAAGATGTGTCTTTCGCGCAACGTTCCACTACACTACATCTCAACAACAGGGGTCTCGATGTATACCTCATCGGAAACCATGGCGCCAGGTTCTGTCCGTCACTCGCGCCCTCCCACGGACGGTCATTACGGATATATCGCGTCCAAGTGGGCCAGCGAGGTCTTTCTCGAGAACGTCCAGGACAAGTATGGGCTGCCAGTTGTCATACACCGGCCGTCAAGCATCATTCGACCGGAATCAGACATGGCGGGAGATGATCCAGCCGCAGATGTTGTTCAGAACATGCTTCTTTACTCACGGCGCATATCTGCCGTGCCAGCGGCTATGCTAGAGCTACGCGGGACCTTGGATCTCGTTCGTCCTGAAACGGTTAGCCAGAGGGTCATTGAGGCAGTGATGGGGCCACCGCGGCAGTCCGATGCTGGCGGTATCACGTATATTCACGAGTCTGGAGACGTCGAGCTGAGGATACGTGGCATGCGCGAACATGTTCAGAAAGCTACTCGAGGCCCCGTAGGAGCAATACCGTTGGACGAATGGCTTCTACTTGCCAAGGCTCAGGGGTTATCCGATTCCATGGCGAGTGTTTTCGAGGGCATAGGCTCGGGCGAGGGACTGAACTTCCCGCAGCTGGTCACTGGTGGGCATGGGGAGCCGCTGTTTCCCAACCAATCGTGACAAGTATGTATGTTTCGCCTGTAGCTTACACGGACGAGCAACAGGGGTTGGCATCGATCAAGCTTTTGCATCCATCATCAAATGTCAATTTGAGCCCAACATAGGTCGATAATAATAATAATATCATCCTTACCCCCGGTCAACCCCAAAGCTTGCCCTGGTCCGTCCAGTACCGAGATATAATTATGCCACTCCCTCTCGCGCTTTAAGCCTCAGCATTAGCGGCCCCTTTTTCCATACGGTGAAGAGTCGTTGCTTCTGGTGCCAGTCATCCTGTCCCTCCATGACGTTGTAGTCAAATCTATACAAAACCCGGCTGATTATGACTCGAAGCTCATTCAGCGCCAGGTTTTTCCCGACGCAATCGCGCGGCCCGACGCTGGATGGTTTGAACACGGCATGGTTGTCGTTTTTGAAACGCTCGTCATAGAGGGGATGAGATGCCGGCAACCATCGTTCAGGTATGAACGAGTTGGGCTCTTTGAAATGCTTGGGGTTGCGGAAAGTGGCCCACTGATATGTAGTCACACGCGTCTAGAAAAAAAATAAAAAATAAAAAAATAAAAAAACCATGGGTGTTAGCCGATCCTCTCTGCGGAAGATGGGGAAGGAGAGAGGGTTCATGTCAACTTGCCCCCGGCGGTATATAAATGCCTTCGATAAAGGCACCAGGCGACACTCGCGCTGGTGTTTCCGCAGCGGGCGGGAAGATTCTCAGAATCTCGTTGACGGTAGCCACGAGATAGTCCAAATGGGTACAAGCTTGGAAGCTTATTTCCTTCTCGGAGCTGAAGGAGCTTCGAATCTCCTCTGTCAAGCGCTTATACGCCTCTGGGTGGTTTGACAAGTAGAACCAAAGAGCGGACAGAGCTGAGGCAGTCGTCTCGCTCCCCGCCAGGATGATGGTAGGCGAGCTTTCCAAGACTTCCTCGGCTTCCATGCCAATCTGTCCATCTCGCGTCTTTCGCAACATGTAAGTCATGAAGTCCTTTCGCCCGGCAGATCCTTCTTCTCCGAGCTTCATGCGCGCGCGCGCGCGTTCCTTGCTTTCACTGCGAGCCGCGTGCTGTTTGACACCGAGTTCGTCACTGAAGCAGGATAAGATGGTTCGAATTCTAGGGTAGTTCGCGTACAATCTTCGGCGGGAAAACTGCTCGATGGAGTCGAAGATCAACGTGATTAGGGGGTGGACGGTGTTGTTCTCCAGGCTGGAGAAGGACTCGGACAAGGTGAGATCCCCTATGATGTCGAATGTACAAGCATTCATCCACTTGACGGCATCGACCACCTCGCCGTTCTCGGCATGCGTCTGGAGGCGATCTAGCAACAGGTCGATGTATTTCTGGACGACGACCTCTTGTTGCGCCAGAGAGGCGTCGCTGAATGCATGGCTCAGCTGCCTGCGTTGACGGCGGTGGATGTCGTGAGGCGCGAAAATCAGGCTGTAGGCCGTGGCGGCAAATGTCAGAGGCAGCTTCTCGAATTCCGCTTCATTTGCCTTGCGCCGGCTGAATACTTGTGGCCAGGCAATCTCGCCGTCGAGCATGATGTGGTTGGGACCAACCCGAATCATGGGGCCATATTTCTGGATCAGGTCTGGTGTCTTCCTGAAAAACACCCCTCGGTAATAGTTTTGAAGCAAGAAGGGCAAGTATGAAACGGAGTATTTCACGGGTCCGGGCACTTTGGCCAGCGGATGGAACCAGATGCGGTAAACAATTTGGGCGAGAAGACATGCAGCGACCTTGAGAAAGGGGAGGGGGGGGAGGGGGGTTGTACCAACTCAGCTCAGCATCAGGTTACGATTTGGAAATAGCTTGATGTATGGCGACCTACAATTGAAGCAGCAAAGCTCAGGACCAGTAGCATGTGTGCGTTGTCCAGGCGAAGGTTGGCCAGGCGACTTTCCGGACCGAGGACATCGAGAGATGATGGCATGATGAATGGCGACTCTGGAGAAGGAGTCAAATTTTGGTGATTTGGAGAAGAGGAAGGAGGACGGACCGTCTTGGGGACGTGGCCGGGACTTTTGTGGCAGCAGACATGGCGCATATATGTATGGTTCTGCTCGTTCTGCTAGTTGATTTCAGCCTCTCTCTCCATGGATCAAGAGCTTGCGGGCATCAGATACAGACCACAACCCCCCCCCCCTTTCCTCCCCTTTTCTTGGTCGTATATACATACGATCGACGGCTCGATTTCATAGCACCCTAGTCTTCCTTCCCATGGTTGACCTTCCTCATCCTTTAACGGGAACGGGGGATCCACCGTCCACCGTCTGTCTACCGTGCGGACGTATGTAATCCGTAGGGTAGTATTCGGTGGGGATGAGCATGCAAACATCAATGAGCACATGACTAAGTAAATTTTCCCTTATCGTAAAATACATCCGGACGTACATCGGTATCTCCTTACATAGACGTGTTCCACCTTGCGGAGTCACGCTGGAACACGTCTACATATGTAAGGACTCTACACAAGGCGATAGGCTAGTCACTACCCCGCACTCTACTCCATGATGCCCGTGTCCAATGCACAAAGTCACGCATTAAGACATTACACGTGACTGAGTATGCGCACTGTGCAGGGTGCGGTAACCATGCATGTCATCTCAGGTGGGGTAGACCTGGCAGAGTTACTGTTGGACCGCGAAGCTAGGGTTTAATGTGATAGCATCTATTGAGTTGTCTAACCCTATAAAAGAGTGTAGACTATAGCTTAAATACCTAAGTACCTTTACTATAAGTAAGGTATTTATATAATACTAAAATATACTATAAAGTTATAGAGGTCTTAGAAAATAACTAGCTAGGGGTAAACTCTTATCTTAGCTAGTTAAATAGTAAGACTATTATATAGTAAGAATAAATTAGTACCCTTATAGGTATAATATACCCCCCTAGGAGACCTTATTTAAGGTTTCTTATAATATATCTAAATTAGTTAAATTAATCTTATAATATTAAAAATTAATTCTATAGTATAAAAACATAGTTAATTAGTTATAATCTTATTTAAAGCAAGGTTATTATATAATACTTATTCTTTAGATTCTTTACTAAGTATACTAAAGAGTAATTATATAAGCCTTAATACCTTATAAAAGCTTAGAAAAGTATTCCCTATAAGAGGCTTTATAAGGCTATTAGTAATTATCTCTTTAGTAGTAATTTAAGTAATATTAAAGATTCCCTTTATAATCTCTTAATAAAGCTAGTAGTAATAAATATTTATATATTAAAGCTTTATAATAAGCTTAATAAACTCTTCCTTAAGAAGGTAAATTATCTATATATTATTATACTTAATTTTAAGTATATTATTACCTAGGTATAGCCTAACCTTTTAATATAACTATCTAAAGGGCTATGAGCTCTTTACTATAGTATAAAAGCATTAGAAGCTTTACTTTAGTTAATAATATTATTATAGTAGCTTACTTTTTTACCTTAAAGAGTATAGGACTTTTAAAAAGCTTTATAATATAGCTTTATAAGCTTTTTTATATTATAGTATTATTAGTAAAGAAAGTATTACTATAAGTGTCACGGCTTGAGCGTAGGATTAAATAAATGAAGTAATGGCTAAGATTCTTATAGTTACTACTAGGAAGATGCTAGCTAAGGGCAGGTGCGTAAAGGTTTTAATCTCTAACCTAGCACTAATAATATATATATTCTTTAAGGAATACCCTGCTTTATAAGTATATAGCTATCTTATAGCTAGCTAGCCTCTTTATTATTTATATAGCCTAAAGGTTCTCTAAAGATTTGCTTTAATAAATATTCTATCTCTAACCTTTACGCTCCTAATATAATACTCCCCTAATATATAATTAACCTTAATTATAAAATAAGCTACTTACTTAGGGTATAGTTACTATAATAAAGCTTATAAAGAAAAATAAGATAAGGTACCTTATAACTAGATATATAGGTAAATAAAATAATAATATTAATATTACTAATTATAAATAACCCCCTTTATTATAAGTAGTAGTGTTTAAATAGTAGCCTATATATAGCTTTAATATAGTAAAATAAATATTATTACCTATTATATAGCTAGACTAAAAAAAATAGATAACTTATATTAATTTTTATAATTAGTTTAAATAAATAGGGTACTTAATGCTATAGTTCTAGATAGTCTAACTAGAGGGCTTATATTATAGTTACTATAAGTTTATAGCTATTAGGTATACGTGTAAGTAGCAGAGCTAATAGTTATTATTATAATTCACGAATTACTTATATATAGTGTATTAGATTACTTAAGGGGTCTATAGTTAATATAAAAAAGACTAATTTTTCCCTACTTTTATACACTTCCTTTCTTCTATAATAATCCTTAACCTTATAAGTTACCCTTACTTACTAAGTAATAGCTTTCTTACTACTATTACACTATAGTTACTAACCTTTTTAGTCTCTAAATATTATTATTATTATTTATTATTACTTATCTTAGTCTTTTATCTTATTCTTAGTTATTAGTTTATTTGCTTCTAGTTATAATTTATATCTAGTCTATTATAGCTAACTTATAGCTAGTCTACTATATTTAATACTTATATAGAAACTCCCCCTTTATTAATAGCTTCTAAAGGTTAAGCTTTTAAGAAATCTTCTTTAAAGTCTTCTAAGAAGTTATCTCCTTAAAAGCAAATCACTTCTAAAATTTTAATATAAGTTTACTATATCTTTATAGTATCTCTATTACTAACTTACTACTAGTAGTATAATAAGCAAGAAGATTCTATATATATAGTGCTCTTAGTAAGTAGTAATATAGAATATCCTACTAAAAAATAGTACCTATAATATTCTAGGATATCTTATTAATAATAAGACCTTCCTTATAGAATATAAAGAATCTATAAGTATAACTTCTTTACTTACTTATTACTTCTTTATTACTAATATTCTAATAGGCTGCTTAATAAAATATACTTACTATTTCTAAAATAATAAAAACTACCTTATAGTATATCTTTCTTATCTAGAATTTGCTTACTTATTACTAATATACTACTAGTATTTAGCTTAAATTATATAGCTTTATAATAAGCTATTTAAACTTATTAAAGCTACTTTAGAAAGTAGCTATTACTATTAGAATAAAGTAAGTATAATTCTACTACCTAGATACTAGATTACTACTAACTTACTAGTAGTTTATTATAAAAGCAAAGAAAAAGCTATAAAATACTATTCTATTCTATAAAAATTCTAATAAGTATAAATATATTTACTATACTTAAATAACTACTAATACTACTTATAAAGTAAAGAGTAATAAGTATATTATAATAGTGCTACTAAGTAATACTATAAACCTTAAGATATAAATTAATATTTTAAATAGTCTTTACTTTATAGCATAGAATATCCTAATAATAAGCTTTCTTAATATATATAGCTAATACCTAACTAACTTACTAGTAGTTTATACCCTATATTACTAACTTACCTAATTATATTATTTTATTAAGCTTCTTAGTAAACTTTAAGTCTATATATATAAAGAGAAGGATTTTAATAATAAAGATACTCCTAAGGCCTTTATCTCTATAGTTACTATAGCTACTACTACTACTAAGAAACTAGTAGTCCTAGTAACTAACTTTATTATAAAAAGGTAAGTACTTAGTAGCTATATAATAGATTATTTAAGTTATTTAAGTAAATTAACTTTATTTTCTAATATCTTACTATATTAACTTATAAATTATAACTATCTTATATTAACTTTACTACTTAACTATTACTTATAGTTATTAATAATTTCTCTAGTGCTAAAATCCCTTTTTAATACCTAAGAATTCTCTAAAGTATTATAGCCCTTTTATTTAACTAGATATTTATAATACTTTCTATTATAGTAATATAAAATAATTCTCTTAACTTTAAACTCTTATTTATTATCTTTAATATTATTCTATAGTAAGGATATATCTTCTATATTAGTTAGGTCCCCTTTAAAAGGCTTAAGACTAGTAATATTAAATATATTATATAATTAAGTCCTAGGTAGTAACTTTAATTAATATACTAATTTATAACTCCTAATTACCTTTTTAATCTTATAGGGGCTTAGATACTTTATAGCTAGCTTCCTACTAGGTTATCTTAAATTAATATTCTTTATTAATAGTAAAATATAATTACTAACTTTAAACCTTATTAGAGTTCTTTTCTAGTTATAATATTTCTTATACTAAGTTTATAAGTTACTTAAAAGCTATTTAATTATAGTATATTTCTCTCTTAGTGCTAAGACTTTACTTTTAGCTTAATTATTAGTTAGTTATATTAATATAGGAATATAAATACTATATTTTATAAATTAGTTAATAATAACTAAAATTACGTTATAGGTCTAGTTTAAATCTTTTACTAGTAAAAGTCTAGTAATAAAATCTATTAATAATTCTTAAAAAGGGTAATTAGGCACTAGTAGCATAGCTAGCTTGCTATATAGTTTATAATACCTTAGTTTTAAAGTTTAATAACTTATATAAGTACTAATATATACCTTTATATCTTTCTTTATTATTAGCTAATAATATTAGTTTATAATCTAATAAAGAGTTTTATGTCAGAACCCGAAGGTGTGCAGGTAAGCCACTAGACTAAAAGATCCACCACTGCTAGCTCTCGCTTGCATTGCACCTTACAATTGATTATTAGGCCCGCTTATAAACGCGCGCACCTGATAATTATCCCTTCCCTTGTAAGGCTTGTCCTAAGCTAAGGGCCTACACAGGCTAGCGGCAATGGCTTAGCAACGCAACCTTAGCTTGGATTAGGCCTGGTTATCCGTAGCCTCTAAGATAATTAACTAATTATAAACCCCTAAGGCCTAGTACGCACAATAGCTAAGCCTATACATCACCTAGTGCACGTGACCCCACAGTTGCATCGTAACCATACAGGCATAACCATACCTGCCCTGTGAGCCTAACGTAAGCTACCTAGCCTAGCAATTTAAACCTAGATCTGTTAGGTTAATCTAACTATAGGAATTAAACCTAGGACTTAGCGTATACCTTACCTACGAGGATTCGAACCTAGGACTAGCACACACTAGAAGACCCGTGAGAGCTAGCATTAATATCAGAACCTAAAGGTGTGCGGGTAAGCCACTAAACCAAAAGATCCACCACTGCTAGCTCTCGCTTGCATTGCACCTTACAATTGATTATTAGGCCCGCCCACGAACGCGCGCACCTAACATTTTACTTCCTCCCTAATACCTAGTAATAAGGTTATTATAAGTTAGTAATAAAATTTCTTTTCTTATTCCTAAAGGGATAAAAATATAATTCTTAAACATTAATAGCTTAGAGAGTCTAATAGACTATATCTAGGATACTACTAAATTACTACTTTTAAGTAACTTTAATTAACCTATAGTAAAGTTATTCCCTTACTATACTTTATATAATAAGACTTAAATTAGGGGTTTTAATTCTAAGCTCTTTTCTAGAAAGTTAGAGATAAACTTAGAAAAGGTTCTTTAAATAAATTAAATCCTAGCTATAATATCTCTATAAGTAATTAGTTTAATAAATACTTCTAGTCTTATAGGTATATAGATAAGTAACGTTTTTAAGGGGCACCCTCGCTACTTACTAGTAATAACCTATGCTAGTCTACCCTTAATAGTAGTAGCTAGTCTAATAGGAAAATTAAAATAACTAAGTAATAAACTAAATATACGCTAGGTATTAGTAGTACTACTATAGCTAGCTTATTACTTATTAATAAAAGAATTAAAAGTATTAAATAACCTTACTAATATAACTCTTCTAAGATTATCTAGATTATTAGGTTCTTTAGGAATATAGTTAAGTTATAATTTTTTAAAACCCTAGATATTAGTAGTATTATTATAGTATTATTATAACTAACTATTAGTTACACTAAGTAATATTTTTATAGAACCTATAGTACTAATAGTATTACTAGGGTATTTCTATTACTTAGTATCTATAAATTTAGATAAAAAGGTAGGAAGTTATATAGTTACTACTTCCGCTTTCCTTACCTTACTTATAAAATCTAGTCTTCTTAAAAGTAGGTTAGTAGGATTTAATTTCCCTATATAATATATAATCTTAAAGTTAAAAGAATAAAGCTTATTAAGCGTAGTTACCTGCTTGCTAGTAAGCTTAGGCTTTATAGCTAGGTACTTATAGTTTAAATAGTTTATAATAACCTTAATTATATAAGCTAAATAAGTAAGGTAGTGTCTCTATATATAAAAAGCCTCTTAGATAGCTAATAATTTACTATTAGGTATTAAATAGCGTAATTTAGTATTAGTTATCTTCCTTAATATAAATATAACTAGGTACTAGTAACCTAGTATATATATTATAAGTATAGCCCTAATTATATATCTAGATATATCTATCTTTACTCTAAGATATATAAGTAAGTTAAAATGCACTAAAATTAGCGCTTCTTAAAATTTCTATTAAAGTTCTCTAAACACTACTAACTTATAAGGTTCTAGGTTAAATATTACTAGTTACTATCCTCTAAGGTAATTTATTAATAGAATAATAACTTTACTATATTATTTAATAAAATAGCAGTAAAATCTAGTAAAACTAAGGAATAACTAAATATTAAAGACACTATATAGTATTAGCTAAGTTATAATTACCTTAACTCTTACTAAGTCTATTATAATACCTTTTACTAATATCTTAAAGCCTAAGAATTTAACTTTCTTAACTAAAAATTAATACTTCTTAAGGTTAATAAAAAGACTTATATCCCTAAGCCTATATAGAATTTATTTAATGTATTTTATATACTCCTTAACCACACTACTATATATTAGTGTATTATCTAGGTAAATAATATAGGTCTTATTAATAAGTCCTTTAAGAGTATTATTAATATACTCCTAAAAGGTTACTAGTGTATTAACTAGTCTAAATAGTATTATAAGATATTTAAAGTAGCTATAGTAATAATAAAAGGCTATCTTTTACTTATTACCTAAGTAAATATATAGCTAGTAGTATATATCTTTTAGATTAAGGACTATAAAAATAACTATACTTGCTAATTAATTAAGGATTTTAGTAATAAGGGGCAAAGGGGCCTTATTCTTAATTATAATCTTATTTAAGCCCCTATAATCCATATAAAGCCTTAATTTCCCTCCTTTCTTTAAAATAAATAAAATTAGGGCTCTAGCTAGGCTAACTAATCTTCTAATCTACCCTTTAAGCTATATACTTATAAGGTACTCTCTAAGAACTAATAGTTCCTTCTTAGCTAAATTATATATAAGCCCTTAAGGTAGTGTTTTCCCTTCTTCTAATTTAATTATATAAGTATAGCCCCCTAGTTTAGAAAGCTTACCCACTAGCTCTTTAGAAAAAATATCTATAAACTCTATATATTCCTTTAGAATTATTAGTATAGGGCGTTAGGTACTTATGCCTTAATTTAATATAGCTTATTTACTACTTGCGCTTTCTAATATTAGTATAACTATAATACCTTTACTTTTTTACTACTAATAAGCATATTCTAGTAACTATATAGTTACTTTACTATTTAATTATACTTTTATTACTACTAGGATCTCTAATTAGTCCTTACCCTTTTATTTCTAATTTTTATTTTTTAGAATACTTAGCCTAATCTTTATTACCCTAAATAATAATAAAACCACTACTTATTTTTTCTCTTTATATATTTACTACTTACTATAAATAAAGAAAAGGTATTCTATAGTAAGATTATATTCCTAGGTCTATGCTATTTAAACTAGTATTATATTAGGTAATATAGCTTTATTACTACTTTTACTATACCTCTTAGTTATATGCCTATTGCTTTTATAGGTAGAATAGTCTAGTGCCTAATAAATTAGTATAGTATATCTAGGCTTTCTATATTTATAGCTTACTAGAAAAGCTTTTTTGCTTAATCTTTGCTTTATTACTATACCTTATTTATAAGTAATATAGAGTATTACCTCTTTCTTTTAGAGTCTTAACTTTTTTTATTACTTTAGCCTAAACTTATTATAACCTTTGCTTTCTTACCCTAGCCTTATAACTAGCTTTAAGTTATTAGAATCTCTTAGCTAATTATTTACTTTCTTATAGTGTTATTTAAGCTATTTAGAAAAATAGTAATTTATAGATATATTAGGATTGCTTTAGGTAACTTAGCTTCTACCTTAGTCTAAGCTCTTATAAAGGCTTAAAATAATTAGTTACTCTTCTACCTAAGATTTAGTAGTATTCTTATTACTTCTAAGTATTTTATACCCTTATTTATTATTCTAGTTTTTAGCTACTCTAGAAAACCTACCTATATAAATAATAAGTAATTTATATACCTATCTATAGCTATATAATATATCTATTATTACTTTATATTATTAGCTAGGTAGCTACCTATATATACTACCTTAGTAGTATTATCCTTAAAGGTATAGTAATCTAATTTAAATAATATATCTAAATTTACTAGGAAATTCTATAGGTTTTTATATATATTCCCTTTATATATAAGTATTTTTATCTATATCTTAATAAGACTATTTTACTATATAATTACTACTAAGTTACTATAGATTACTAATAAAACTATAGCTAAAGTTTAAGGGGTAATTATAAGTCCTAGAAAAGGTCTAGCTAATCCTAGATTTACCTTAAGCTCTTTAATCTATACCTTTATTTATAGAATCTCTTATATTTTCTAAAGGTAATATAGCTTAGCTTATATAACCTTATAGTATTTTTATAATACTCTATCTAGGTTATTTATATTATCTATACCTTTACCTAGATTAGGATTAGGTAGTGTTTACTATACCTTATTATTATTTATAGTTCTAAATTATAGGGGTTCTTTACCTTCCTAATTATCTATAGCTTTATTATTATAGGGTACTAGTATATTTTATATAAATCTTTATAGCGTTAGCTATATAATAATCTAGCTAATAGTTTATATCCCTAAAAGGGTTTTAAAGAGATTAATTTATTATAGCTTAAGTATAGGGTTAAATAAATAAAGTAATAGCTAAGATTCTTATAGTTACTACTAGGAAGATACTAGCTAGGGGTAGGTATATAAAGGTTTTAATCTCTAACCTAGCACTAATAATATATATAGTTTTTAAGGAATACCTTACTCTATAAGCACATAGCTATCTCGTAGCTAGCTAGCCTCTTTATTATCCACGCGGCCTAAAGGTCCTCCAAAGATTCGCTCTAATGAACGTCCTGTCTCTGACCTCTGCGCTCCTGATAATAAGCTTCTAATTTAGGGTTTTTATTATTATATTTAATTACTAGGTTTACTTATATATACCTATACTTTAGGGCTTTTTTTACTACTTGTATATATTATAGCCTTAGGTTTTATAGGTATTATAATGTTAGGAGCGCAGAGGTCAGAGACAGGACGTTCATTAGAGCGAATCTTTGGAGGACCTTTAGGCCGCGTGGATAATAAAGAGGCTAGCTAGCTACGAGATAGCTATGTGCTTATAGAGTAAGGTATTCCTTAAAAACTATATATATTATTAGTGCTAGGTTAGAGATTAAAACCTTTATATACCTACCCCTAGCTAGTATCTTCCTAGTAGTAACTATAAGAATCTTAGCTATTACTTTATTTATTTAACCCTATACTTAAGCTATAATAAATTAATCTCTTTAAAACCCTTTTAGGGATATAAACTATTAGCTAGATTATTATATAGCTAACGCTATAAAGATTTATATAAAATATACTAGTACCCTATAATAATAAAGCTATAGATAATTAGGAAGGTAAAGAACCCCTATAATTTAGAACTATAAATAATAATAAGGTATAGTAAACACTACCTAATCCTAATCTAGGTAAAGGTATAGATAATATAAATAACCTAGATAGAGTATTATAAAAATACTATAAGGTTATATAAGCTAAGCTATATTACCTTTAGAAAATATAAGAGATTCTATAAATAAAGGTATAGATTAAAGAGCTTAAGGTAAATCTAGGATTAGCTAGACCTTTTCTAGGACTTATAATTACCCCTTAAACTTTAGCTATAGTTTTATTAGTAATCTATAGTAACTTAGTAGTAATTATATAGTAAAATAGTCTTATTAAGATATAGATAAAAATACTTATATATAAAGGGAATATATATAAAAACCTATAGAATTTCCTAGTAAATTTAGATATATTATTTAAATTAGATTACTATACCTTTAAGGATAATACTACTAAGGTAGTATATATAGGTAGCTACCTAGCTAATAATATAAAGTAATAATAGATATATTATATAGCTATAGATAGGTATATAAATTACTTATTATTTATATAGGTAGGTTTTCTAGAGTAGCTAAAAACTAGAATAATAAATAAGGGTATAAAATACTTAGAAGTAATAAGAATACTACTAAATCTTAGGTAGAAGAGTAACTAATTATTTTAAGCCTTTATAAGAGCTTAGACTAAGGTAGAAGCTAAGTTACCTAAAGCAATCCTAATATATCTATAAATTACTATTTTTCTAAATAGCTTAAATAACACTATAAGAAAGTAAATAATTAGCTAAGAGATTCTAATAACTTAAAGCTAGTTATAAGGCTAGGGTAAGAAAGCAAAGGTTATAATAAGTTTAGGCTAAAGTAATAAAAAAAGTTAAGACTCTAAAAGAAAGAGGTAATACTCTATATTACTTATAAATAAGGTATAGTAATAAAGCAAAGATTAAGCAAAAAAGCTTTTCTAGTAAGCTATAAATATAGAAAGCCTAGATATACTATACTAATTTATTAGGCACTAGACTATTCTACCTATAAAAGCAATAGGCATATAACTAAGAGGTATAGTAAAAGTAGTAATAAAGCTATATTACCTAATATAATACTAGTTTAAATAGCATAGACCTAGGAATATAATCTTACTATAGAATACCTTTTCTTTATTTATAGTAAGTAGTAAATATATAAAGAGAAAAAATAAGTAGTGGTTTTATTATTATTTAGGGTAATAAAGATTAGGCTAAGTATTCTAAAAAATAAAAATTAGAAATAAAAGGGTAAGGACTAATTAGAGATCCTAGTAGTAATAAAAGTATAATTAAATAGTAAAGTAACTATATAGTTACTAGAATATGCTTATTAGTAGTAAAAAAGTAAAGGTATTATAGTTATACTAATATTAGAAAGCGCAAGTAGTAAATAAGCTATATTAAATTAAGGCATAAGTACCTAACGCCCTATACTAATAATTCTAAAGGAATATATAGAGTTTATAGATATTTTTTCTAAAGAGCTAGTGGGTAAGCTTTCTAAACTAGGGGGCTATACTTATATAATTAAATTAGAAGAAGGGAAAACACTACCTTAAGGGCTTATATATAATTTAGCTAAGAAGGAACTATTAGTTCTTAGAGAGTACCTTATAAGTATATAGCTTAAAGGGTAGATTAGAAGATTAGTTAGCCTAGCTAGAGCCCTAATTTTATTTATTTTAAAGAAAGGAGGGAAATTAAGGCTTTATATGGATTATAGGGGCTTAAATAAGATTATAATTAAGAATAAGGCCCCTTTGCCCCTTATTACTAAAATCCTTAATTAATTAGCAAGTATAGTTATTTTTATAGTCCTTAATCTAAAAGATATATACTACTAGCTATATATTTACTTAGGTAATAAGTAAAAGATAGCCTTTTATTATTACTATAGCTACTTTAAATATCTTATAATACTATTTAGACTAGTTAATACACTAGTAACCTTTTAGGAGTATATTAATAATACTCTTAAAGGACTTATTAATAAGACCTATATTATTTACCTAGATAATACACTAATATATAGTAGTGTGGTTAAGGAGTATATAAAATACATTAAATAAATTCTATATAGGCTTAGGGATATAAGTCTTTTTATTAACCTTAAGAAGTATTAATTTTTAGTTAAGAAAGTTAAATTCTTAGGCTTTAAGATATTAGTAAAAGGTATTATAATAGACTTAGTAAGAGTTAAGGTAATTATAACTTAGCTAATACTATATAGTGTCTTTAATATTTAGTTATTCCTTAGTTTTACTAGATTTTACTGCTATTTTATTAAATAATATAGTAAAGTTATTATTCTATTAATAAATTACCTTAGAGGATAGTAACTAGTAATATTTAACCTAGAACCTTATAAGTTAGTAGTGTTTAGAGAACTTTAATAGAAATTTTAAGAAGCGCTAATTTTAGTGCATTTTAACTTACTTATATATCTTAGAGTAAAGATAGATATATCTAGATATATAATTAGGGCTATACTTATAATATATATACTAGGTTACTAGTACCTAGTTATATTTATATTAAGGAAGATAACTAATACTAAATTACGCTATTTAATACCTAATAGTAAATTATTAGCTATCTAAGAGGCTTTTTATATATAGAGACACTACCTTACTTATTTAGCTTATATAATTAAGGTTATTATAAACTATTTAAACTATAAGTACCTAGCTATAAAGCCTAAGCTTACTAGCAAGCAGGTAACTACGCTTAATAAGCTTTATTCTTTTAACTTTAAGATTATATATTATATAGGGAAATTAAATCCTACTAACCTACTTTTAAGAAGACTAGATTTTATAAGTAAGGTAAGGAAAGCGGAAGTAGTAACTATATAACTTCCTACCTTTTTATCTAAATTTATAGATACTAAGTAATAGAAATACCCTAGTAATACTATTAGTACTATAGGTTCTATAAAAATATTACTTAGTGTAACTAATAGTTAGTTATAATAATACTATAATAATACTACTAATATCTAGGGTTTTAAAAAATTATAACTTAACTATATTCCTAAAGAACCTAATAATCTAGATAATCTTAGAAGAGTTATATTAGTAAGGTTATTTAATACTTTTAATTCTTTTATTAATAAGTAATAAGCTAGCTATAGTAGTACTACTAATACCTAGCGTATATTTAGTTTATTACTTAGTTATTTTAATTTTCCTATTAGACTAGCTACTACTATTAAGGGTAGACTAGCATAGGTTATTACTAGTAAGTAGCGAGGGTGCCCCTTAAAAACGTTACTTATCTATATACCTATAAGACTAGAAGTATTTATTAAACTAATTACTTATAGAGATATTATAGCTAGGATTTAATTTATTTAAAGAACCTTTTCTAAGTTTATCTCTAACTTTCTAGAAAAGAGCTTAGAATTAAAACCCCTAATTTAAGTCTTATTATATAAAGTATAGTAAGGGAATAACTTTACTATAGGTTAATTAAAGTTACTTAAAAGTAGTAATTTAGTAGTATCCTAGATATAGTCTATTAGACTCTCTAAGCTATTAATGTTTAAGAATTATATTTTTATCCCTTTAGGAATAAGAAAAGAAATTTTATTACTAACTTATAATAACCTTATTACTAGGTATTAGGGAGGAAGTAAAATGTTAGGTGCGCGCGTTCGTGGGCGGGCCTAATAATCAATTGTAAGGTGCAATGCAAGCGAGAGCTAGCAGTGGTGGATCTTTTGGTTTAGTGGCTTACCCGCACACCTTTAGGTTCTGATATTAATGCTAGCTCTCACGGGTCTTCTAGTGTGTGCTAGTCCTAGGTTCGAATCCTCGTAGGTAAGGTATACGCTAAGTCCTAGGTTTAATTCCTATAGTTAGATTAACCTAACAGATCTAGGTTTAAATTGCTAGGCTAGGTAGCTTACGTTAGGCTCACAGGGCAGGTATGGTTATGCCTGTATGGTTACGATGCAACTGTGGGGTCACGTGCACTAGGTGATGTATAGGCTTAGCTATTGTGCGTACTAGGCCTTAGGGGTTTATAATTAGTTAATTATCTTAGAGGCTACGGATAACCAGGCCTAATCCAAGCTAAGGTTGCGTTGCTAAGCCATTGCCGCTAGCCTGTGTAGGCCCTTAGCTTAGGACAAGCCTTACAAGGGAAGGGATAATTATCAGGTGCGCGCGTTTATAAGCGGGCCTAATAATCAATTGTAAGGTGCAATGCAAGCGAGAGCTAGCAGTGGTGGATCTTTTAGTCTAGTGGCTTACCTGCACACCTTCGGGTTCTGACATAAAACTCTTTATTAGATTATAAACTAATATTATTAGCTAATAATAAAGAAAGATATAAAGGTATATATTAGTACTTATATAAGTTATTAAACTTTAAAACTAAGGTATTATAAACTATATAGCAAGCTAGCTATGCTACTAGTGCCTAATTACCCTTTTTAAGAATTATTAATAGATTTTATTACTAGACTTTTACTAGTAAAAGATTTAAACTAGACCTATAACGTAATTTTAGTTATTATTAACTAATTTATAAAATATAGTATTTATATTCCTATATTAATATAACTAACTAATAATTAAGCTAAAAGTAAAGTCTTAGCACTAAGAGAGAAATATACTATAATTAAATAGCTTTTAAGTAACTTATAAACTTAGTATAAGAAATATTATAACTAGAAAAGAACTCTAATAAGGTTTAAAGTTAGTAATTATATTTTACTATTAATAAAGAATATTAATTTAAGATAACCTAGTAGGAAGCTAGCTATAAAGTATCTAAGCCCCTATAAGATTAAAAAGGTAATTAGGAGTTATAAATTAGTATATTAATTAAAGTTACTACCTAGGACTTAATTATATAATATATTTAATATTACTAGTCTTAAGCCTTTTAAAGGGGACCTAACTAATATAGAAGATATATCCTTACTATAGAATAATATTAAAGATAATAAATAAGAGTTTAAAGTTAAGAGAATTATTTTATATTACTATAATAGAAAGTATTATAAATATCTAGTTAAATAAAAGGGCTATAATACTTTAGAGAATTCTTAGGTATTAAAAAGGGATTTTAGCACTAGAGAAATTATTAATAACTATAAGTAATAGTTAAGTAGTAAAGTTAATATAAGATAGTTATAATTTATAAGTTAATATAGTAAGATATTAGAAAATAAAGTTAATTTACTTAAATAACTTAAATAATCTATTATATAGCTACTAAGTACTTACCTTTTTATAATAAAGTTAGTTACTAGGACTACTAGTTTCTTAGTAGTAGTAGTAGCTATAGTAACTATAGAGATAAAGGCCTTAGGAGTATCTTTATTATTAAAATCCTTCTCTTTATATATATAGACTTAAAGTTTACTAAGAAGCTTAATAAAATAATATAATTAGGTAAGTTAGTAATATAGGGTATAAACTACTAGTAAGTTAGTTAGGTATTAGCTATATATATTAAGAAAGCTTATTATTAGGATATTCTATGCTATAAAGTAAAGACTATTTAAAATATTAATTTATATCTTAAGGTTTATAGTATTACTTAGTAGCACTATTATAATATACTTATTACTCTTTACTTTATAAGTAGTATTAGTAGTTATTTAAGTATAGTAAATATATTTATACTTATTAGAATTTTTATAGAATAGAATAGTATTTTATAGCTTTTTCTTTGCTTTTATAATAAACTACTAGTAAGTTAGTAGTAATCTAGTATCTAGGTAGTAGAATTATACTTACTTTATTCTAATAGTAATAGCTACTTTCTAAAGTAGCTTTAATAAGTTTAAATAGCTTATTATAAAGCTATATAATTTAAGCTAAATACTAGTAGTATATTAGTAATAAGTAAGCAAATTCTAGATAAGAAAGATATACTATAAGGTAGTTTTTATTATTTTAGAAATAGTAAGTATATTTTATTAAGCAGCCTATTAGAATATTAGTAATAAAGAAGTAATAAGTAAGTAAAGAAGTTATACTTATAGATTCTTTATATTCTATAAGGAAGGTCTTATTATTAATAAGATATCCTAGAATATTATAGGTACTATTTTTTAGTAGGATATTCTATATTACTACTTACTAAGAGCACTATATATATAGAATCTTCTTGCTTATTATACTACTAGTAGTAAGTTAGTAATAGAGATACTATAAAGATATAGTAAACTTATATTAAAATTTTAGAAGTGATTTGCTTTTAAGGAGATAACTTCTTAGAAGACTTTAAAGAAGATTTCTTAAAAGCTTAACCTTTAGAAGCTATTAATAAAGGGGGAGTTTCTATATAAGTATTAAATATAGTAGACTAGCTATAAGTTAGCTATAATAGACTAGATATAAATTATAACTAGAAGCAAATAAACTAATAACTAAGAATAAGATAAAAGACTAAGATAAGTAATAATAAATAATAATAATAATATTTAGAGACTAAAAAGGTTAGTAACTATAGTGTAATAGTAGTAAGAAAGCTATTACTTAGTAAGTAAGGGTAACTTATAAGGTTAAGGATTATTATAGAAGAAAGGAAGTGTATAAAAGTAGGGAAAAATTAGTCTTTTTTATATTAACTATAGACCCCTTAAGTAATCTAATACACTATATATAAGTAATTCGTGAATTATAATAATAACTATTAGCTCTGCTACTTACACGTATACCTAATAGCTATAAACTTATAGTAACTATAATATAAGCCCTCTAGTTAGACTATCTAGAACTATAGCATTAAGTACCCTATTTATTTAAACTAATTATAAAAATTAATATAAGTTATCTATTTTTTTTAGTCTAGCTATATAATAGGTAATAATATTTATTTTACTATATTAAAGCTATATATAGGCTACTATTTAAACACTACTACTTATAATAAAGGGGGTTATTTATAATTAGTAATATTAATATTATTATTTTATTTACCTATATATCTAGTTATAAGGTACCTTATCTTATTTTTCTTTATAAGCTTTATTATAGTAACTATACCCTAAGTAAGTAGCTTATTTTATAATTAAGGTTAATTATATATTAGGGGAGTATTATATTAGGAGCGTAAAGGTTAGAGATAGAATATTTATTAAAGCAAATCTTTAGAGAACCTTTAGGCTATATAAATAATAAAGAGGCTAGCTAGCTATAAGATAGCTATATACTTATAAAGCAGGGTATTCCTTAAAGAATATATATATTATTAGTGCTAGGTTAGAGATTAAAACCTTTACACACCCGCCCCTAGCTAGTATCTTCCTAGTAGTGACTGTGAGAATCTTAGCTATCACTTCGTTCATTCAACCCTACGTTCAAGTCGTGACACTCTTTAAGAAAGTGTTTCTCTTTATTATTAGCACCTAAATTAGGTATTATATAGAGAAGATATATTTAGTAAGGTATCTAATATAAGCTCTCTCAGCAAGCTTTAGACCTGCCTTATAAAGCTTACTTTATATTATTATAAATACTTTATAACTAAATACTTATAGATAGTTTATAAAGTCTTCTAGCTTCTCTAGTAAGTAACTCTATTAAAGCTTATTCTCTCTTGTTAGGAGCGCAGAGGTTAGAGATAGGACGTTCATTAGAGCGGATCTTTAGAGAACCTTTAGGCCGCGTAAATAACAAAGAGGCTAGCTAGCTATAAGATAGCTATATGCTTATAAAGCAAGGTATTCCTTAAGGACTATATATATTATTAGTGCTAGGTTAGAGATTAAAACCTTTATATACTTACCCCTAGCTAGTATCTTCCTAGTAGTGACTGCGAGAATCTTAGCTATTACTTTGTTCATTTAACCCTACGCTCAAGCCGTGACATCTCTTAACTAACTATTTATTGCTTATTAAGGTAATTGCTAGTTAAGTAGCTTTTAAGGTATATAGTTTAAGATATAAATAGCTACTTTAGTAGCTATAAGCTAGAGGTTTTCTAGGAAGCCTAACTATATTATAAGAGTTATTATAACCCTTATTATTACCCCCCTAGACTATTTAGCATAACTATTTTAATATAAGTAAGCTAGGCTAGACTTCCTAATAATAATACCTTTATTCTTAATATTCTTTTCTTGCTTTTTAGTTTAGAAGGCAGTCTCCCTATTAGTTATTATAACTATAATATAAATTCTATATACCCTTATATACTAAGCTTCTAATTAAAGAAAAGCATAATATCTATCTTTAATAGAATTATAAAGATATAATATAGTCCTATAGCTTTATAGGTAAAAAGAGCAATATATTAGTCTTTATTATACCCTAATAATTAAGTAAAGAGATTAAAGAAAACTACCTATAGTAGCCTTAAAGGTAAAAACTCTATTTAAGGAACCTATAATATTTACCTCTATGCCTTAGCTATCTAGTAAACCTTATATTTCCTAATATGTGAGAACAATGGTAGCTAGGCAAGAGGTATAAGGGATCTGGTATATTAACTAAAGCTTACTAGGTCTAAGTGTATTATATGTATAAGTCACTAGCTTATAGCTAGCGGCTTACTAGTATTATATAAATATAGCCCTAGGGTATAGCTTATCTATAGGGTGCGCTAGTAGTGTGTGGTATTATAAGTAAGGCCTTATAATTACCCCCTTACTTATAGCTAGGCTTCTAAATAGCTTTTACTAGCTATTCTATAGCTATTTACTAAGTAGTAGCTATATTAAAATAATAATAAATATTAGGTAGTGTTTAAGTATAAATTCTTCTATAATACTCCTTTATATTATAGGCTTTTCCTTTCTATATTTATAGTTAAACTTTTTAAAATATTATTATACCTTTAGTTACTATTATATTTCCCTTATTAGTTACCTTATCTTTACTATAGAATAGGATTATATTCCCTTAAAAGAGTGCTTTTATATATACTACTTATATATAGGATATACTAAGTTTAAGAAAAGCCCTCCCTTAGAGCCTAAACTTCCCTAGATAAACTACTAATTTTCTTAGCTATTATCTATTATTATTATAGTAAAACACTCTAAATATTATATCTAGTGTTATAAGTATAGTAATACTTATAATACTATAAGTATACTACTATTCCTATATCTTTTAGTATCTTATTACTAATATCTCTATATAGGTGTGAGAACAATGATAGCTAGGCAAGAGGTATAGGGGACTCTGGTATATTGACTAAAGCTTGCTAGGTCTAAGTGTGTTATGCGTGTGAGTCGCTAGCTTATAGCTAGTAGCTTGCTAGTGTTACATAGACTTAGCCCTAGGGTGTAGCCTGCCCGCAGGGCGCTTATATGCCTATATTATAAGTAAGGCCTTATGATTACCCCCTTACTTATAGCTAGGCTTCTAAATAGCTTTTACTAGCTTCTATCTAATTATTTACTAACTAGCTAATAATTAAAATAATAATAAATAATAGATAGTATTTAAGTATAAATTCACCTATAATATACTATTATCTTATAGACTTAATGTCATAACCCTGAAGGTGTGCAAGGTAAGCCACTAGACTAAAAGATCCATCAATGCTAGCTCTCGCTGCATTGCACCTTACAATTAATTATTAGGCCGCCTATAAACGCGCGCACCTAATAATTATCCCTTCCCTTGTAAGGCTTGCCCTAAGCTAAGGGCCCTACACAGGCTAGCGGCTAGTAATAACATAACCTTAGCTTGGATTAGGCCTGGTTATCTGTGGCCTCTAAGATAATTAACTAATTATAAACCCCTAAGGCCTAGTACATATAATAGCTAGGCCTATATATTACCTAGTGCACGTGACCTTATATAGGTATACACTTATACCTACCCTATAAGCCTAATATAAGCTACCTAGCCTAGCAATTTAAACCTAGACTTATTAGGTTAATAATCTAACTATAGGAATTAAACCTAGGACCTAGCGCACGCCTTACCTATAAGGATTTAAACCTAGGACTAGCACACACTAGAAGACCTATAAGAGATAGCATTAATGTTATAACCCTAAAGGTATATAAGGTAAGCCACTAGACTAAAAGATCCACTAATGCTAGCTCTCGCTTGCATTGCACCTTACAATTGATTATTAAGCCACGCGCGCGCGTGCACCTGACAATTAGTATCTCTTTTTTTACTACTTCTTTAGTAGCTACTATTTTTTTCTAAAGTTTTAGTAAAAATACCCTATTTATTAGGGGTTTATTTTTATAATTAGACCTTCTTAATAATATATTTACTAGGTTACTTTTCCCTAGCCTATACCTAATTATAAAGTAAAAAGAATAAAGAAATATATACTATTTAGCTTATCTTTTATTTAACTTCTATTACCTTATAAAAGTCTATAGGTTATAGTAGTTTAATAAGACCTTAACTAGGGTTACTATACCTTTAATATAGTATTACTAGTATTTAAATAACTTTACTATAGTAAGTAACTCTTAATTAGCTATATTATAATTTTACTTAGTATTTATAAACTTTTTTAACTAAAAGGCTACTAAGTACTAGTAGCCCTTATTATCCTATTAAGATAAAATCCTTACTATTATAAAGACTAAAGTATTTATCTTAATATACACTAGCTAACTTAAGTTATAATAATAAAGAAAAGGTGCTTACTAAAAGGTATTTTTTAGCTAGCTAAATACTAGCTACTTCTTTACTTTAAATATAAACTTTCTAGTTTAAATACTATTTTAATTACCTTTTATTAGTATATATAAAAGTACTATAATTCTAGAGTATTTATAAATAAACTATTAGTAAAAGTTATAGAATTTAAGAAAAAACTATATATCTTTAAAGCTCTTAGGCTCTTTCTAATCTTAGATTATATTAACCCTATATATATTTATTAAAATCCTATTAACTAATAGAATAAACCCTAGGAATTTTATAAATTCTTAGTAAAATAAATACTTTAAGGGTTTTATATATAGCTTTACTAACCTTATATACTCTAAGACTTTCTTAATATATATAGTATACTTCTTTTATATTTTTAAGAAAATAAGGATATTATCTAGATATACTATATAAATAGTATTAACTAGCTTATAAAGTGCTTTATAAATATAGCTTTAAAAGGTAGCTAGGGTATTAGTTAACCTAAAAGGTATTATAAGATATTTATAGTATTTATAATAGGTATAAAATATAGTTTTTTACTTATTACTCTCTTTAATATAAATTTAATAGTAAGTATCCTTAATATTAATCTTTAAGAAGTAATAAGCTTTTTAATACTAGTCTAGAATCTCTAAAATTAAGGGGAGAGTATAGTAATTTTTCAATATTACTTTATTAAGTCCTTAATAATCTATATATAGTTAAAGTATTTTATCCTTCTTTAGTATAAATAGAATAGGTATACCTATAAGGCTTTTAAAAAGTCTTATCTAGCCTTTCCATAGGTTTTTATTAATATATTTATAAAGCTCCTTAAGCTTACTTTAGGAGAGAGAGTAGATTAGTTTATATAGGGATATAGTCTTAAGTATTAGGTTAATTATATAATTAGTCTCTTTTCTTAATAGTAAGCTTCTTATCTTATTTAATATAAATATATCTTTAAACTTATATAGTTCCTTAGGGATATTTTTAATAGTTTTATATACTTTACTTTCTTATTATTTTTAAGGTTAATAAACTTATTTTTTATAACTCCTATAATAATATATATAATAGTCTTATTATATATTACCTTTATAAACTTATAAAAAGTTATAAGTAAAAAAGCTATTCTTTTTTTCTTAAACTATTACTTTTATAAGTATAAATAAAAATATATATATTCTTTAGTAAGTATATATATTCTAATTAAGAGAGGGCTTTCCCTTACTCTTAAGTTCTTATTTATAGCTATATATAGTAACTTAAGGTTTTTTTTTCTCCCCTTAAGTCCTTAATTAAGATAAGTACCTTATAAATACTATATTAAGGGACTATAAGGGCCTTTACTACCTTAAGAATAGGTACTATAGCCTTAGCCTAGTAAAGCTTATAGCTTTTTATAAATTTAGTATTAATAATATTAATCTTAGCATAGCTATTAAGATTTGCTACTATTTTAATATCTTTATACCTATAAATAGTAACTAATATATAGAATCTATACCTTATTAGTACCTTAGTATTTAAGGTAAAGGTAAGGGTGTTTACCTTTACCTTAGTATATTTTCCTAATTTTCTTAGGGCTTTTTCTTTAGCTTATTATAGTTATAAATAAGATATTCTATATTACTATAGTTATAATATTATCTTTTACCTCCTATTTTACTATTATTTAAGTAAGTAGCTAAACCCTTTTCTTAATCCTTATTTTTTTAATTCTTATAAGGTTTATAGCTTTATAAGGAGTTATATCTTTAATATTAAGGGGTCTTATATAGGCCTTTATCTCCTAAATACTTAGGCTTTTACTTATTTTTTAGTATTACTTTCTAAAATTACTAAGTAAGTTATATAACCTTTTCCTAAGTCTTTCCTATAATAAAGAAGTATAAATTAATATAGTTTTATAGATTAGGAAGTAGTTTTATAAAGAATATAAAAGTATAAGACTTTTTAGTAGCTTTTTCTAGGTATTTCTTTAGTAAATCTAGGTAAATACTAAATTTAATAAGGCTTTAGCCCTTAAATTACTTTATATTTTCTAGCTATATAGCTATTTATATATTATAGTTTATAGTATCTCTAAGTAGTGTAAGTATTTAGGTTTAAAATATATCCTAGTTATCTTTAAGGTTATCCTAGCTATTAGCCTATTATTCCTTAAGGTATTTATTTTATCTTACTTAGTAATTAGTATATATATAGTTAAGTATAAAAAGAATCTTTTAATAGTTATATTAATACTTCTTCTTTATTTTATTAAAGGTATAGTTTAGGTTATTAAGCTATATCTTATACCTTTATAGGTTTATAAGGTATTAGAGTTTAGTAATATTCTAAACCTTAATCTCTTAGCTACTTTAGCTTAAAAGAGTACTAGCTTTTTACTCTTTTTTCTTCTATAATTTTCCTTTATTTAGCTATAATAAGGTAATAAGCTCCTATTCTTATTCTTATAATTTCTAGATTTATTTAAGCTAAGTAATTTACTCTATTATTACTATAGCTTTAGTACTAAAGGTAAAGGGTCTAATTTTAAGTATAGCCTCTATAAAATATAGTATATTTTTATTTATAGTACTACCCTTATTTAATAGGCCTTAGTTATTATTTAATATTACTTTAGCGGATTAGGTAGTTCTTTTCCTTATATTACTCTTAAGTAGCTAGTAAGAGAAGCTTTAGAATTATAAGAATAATAATAACTAGGTAAGAGATATAAGGGATCTAGTATATTAACTAAAGCTTACTAGGTCTAAGTGTGTTATATATATAAGTTACTAGCTTATAGCTAGTGGCTTGCTAGTGTTACGTGAATATAGCCCTAGGGTGCGGCCTGCCCGCGGGGTGCGCTAGTGGTGCGCGCTGTTGTGAGTGGGGCCTCACATACTACTCCTTACTTTTAATAGAATTTAAAGCTTCTTAAGCACTTAATTTATTATATCCTTACCTAGATATACTAATCTAGTATACTATAGGTCTATAGGCATTATTATAGTGGTCTTTAGGTCTCTTAAATCTCCCTGAATAGCAAAAGCTTCTAATAGGCTTAATCCCTCTATATATAGCTATATACTAATAATCCAAGTTTAAAATATCTCCTAATTACCCTTTACTAGGTTTATTACCCTTCTAGTAAGGTTATCCTACCTTAATCCCTTCTATATAAGTATTTAAAGAGATATAAGGTTTATAAAGAATAATAGTTAGTACTAGTGTTACAATATGGAATGTAATATGTAATGAATGTGAAGGTTGTTGTCTTATTTAACTAGCTAGAGGTTAGAGCTATTATCTAATATAGGGGTTCTAGGTCACGTGCAAGCCATATCCTAAGGTAATAGCCTAATTGTTAATTCTAGCACGTAATAAATGCAGGCACTATAGAAAAAGAGATAGCTGTCCTAGCTATCTAACAAGATCTAACAAATTTGCAATAAGCTAGTAAGCGGGCTCTTAGGGAATTTAGTTAGATAAATTGTCATAGATTGTTAGGTCCGGTGGTTATTAAATCGGTCATTAAATCGGTCATCGAATTCGTTATTGAATTAGTCATTAAATCGGTCATTGAATTAGTCATTGAATTGGTTATTGAATTAGTTATCTTAATAACTTAACCTACGGGATCTGTAACTATAGCGGTTAGAATAATCATGGAATTATATGTCTAATTCAAAGTGTAAGTCAATAAGGCGCTCTAAATTATAGTTAATTTAATTATTAGATTAATTAGATTAATTAGGTTAATGATTAGGTTAACGGTTAGGTTAATAATTAGGTTAGCGGTTTGATTAATAGTCCGAGTCTGTAAAGGGCTTGGGCTTTGCCTAAGCATTTCCTATGGCGCATACAAGTGAGGATGGTTCTAAGCTAGCAAGGATATAAAAAGGGGGCTGACATAAGGTAGTTAGGGGACATAAGGGGCACTAGTAGGAATAGGTCTTTTACCTTTCCTTCTTCCCCCCTCTAAGTTTCTTAATATTATATTAATGCCCTATTATAGTTGCCTAGGGGCTAGTCTATAATAATTAAGAAACTTCCTTTAGTCCTTATAATAGCTACTAAAAGATATAATAGATATACTAATAGATATACTAATAGATATAATAGGTATGCTTTAACCCTAAGATTAATATAGCTAGGGGATTGTCATAACCTCGAAGGTGTGCAAGGTAAGCCACTAGACCAAAAGATCCATCAATGCTAGCTCTCGCTGCATTGCACCTTACAATTGATTATTAGGCCCGCCCACGAACGCGCGCACCTGACAGGGATGTTAACCCCCTTATCTAACGCTATAGCACTACTAGTAGCTTAATAGGCTTAATTTAAAATGCTCTAACTTATACTAAATAAGCAAATAGCAAAGCTTATATATCTCTAATAATAGGTAATAGTAAATAGCATAGGACCTTTAACCTAACTACCCCCTATAGCCTAGCCTAGTGCCCTAGAAGCTAACCCTATACTATCTCCTGCCTCTAACCTAGTCTTACTTATACCTAAAGTAAAATAAAAACTAATCCCTATAGGTAACTTATATAATAGTAATAAAGCCTTATTTACTATATAAAGATTCCTAATAGAGTATAAGTTATAGGTAAATAAGGACTTTATTAGTATTAATAAGGATAGATAAGTATTTATTTACTAGAACCTATTCTTTAGAGTTTAGTCCTAGGTAGCTACTTACTTTAAGTAAGGCAGTGCTATTAGTTTTAATCTTACTAACTTCCTAGAATACCTTAGGTTAGTATTCTCTAACTTATATAAATAGGAGATAGCTTTTATAAAGCTAGACTAGCTAGAATAAGGCCTAGGGAAGCTTTTTTTTATATTCTTTATTTACTTTATAGAGAAGCTATTACTAGTAGGAGGGGAATATTAAGGGGATAATATAAAGCTAGTAAAGCTTTAATATACACTTAATAAGTATTTAAGGGAGATTAGTATAGGCTAGGGTATTAGCTAGAGTAACTAGTATATAGCTATTATATAGTATTATAAAATCATAGTTAATATTAAGGCCCTTACTATAAAGAATAAGTATTAGTCTTAATATAGACTATAGTAAGCTAAACCTATACCCTAGACTAACTATAAGGGTAATATACTAATAACTAGGGTTTATATAGTAAGCACTTAGCTAGGAAGGTAAAATAAGCTAGCTAAGAAGGAGAAAGGGCTAAAGCTTACTATAAATATATAATAAGCTAAATAGGTATTAGAAGTAAAGTTAGCTAAATACTATTAGGAGGGATACTACCTATAATATAAATCTAAGGATTACTATATTTAGGAGTGCACTTTTCTTTTACCTTACTATCTATAAGTTAGTATTAACTTATATAGGGTAGATAAGGAAAGCGTAAATAAGGAGGTAAATATTCCCCTTATAGAAAATAAGTAGCCCCTAAGTAAAGTCTTATATAAAGGTAAATAAGCTAGTTAACTACTATACTATAGAATAACTATTATAGCTATATAGAGATAGAGTAAGATATAGTATAGTATATAGACTAATTACTATTCTTAATTCCTATACTCTTTAATATATATTATTATATTAATATCTAGATTAATTATAGTTATAATTACTATAGTGCTATAAGTAAATTAGTGGTAAGGTAACTTAGCCTAGAGCTTATATAGTTACTAAAACAAAGGTATATTTATACTATAGTAAAAATAGAAAGGAGAGGGAAGTAGGTTAAGGAAGATATCTTTTCTATAACCTATATAGTATGCACTAGAATTAATATAGATAGCTAGGAGTTATTTATGTATTTATATATTATCCTAGGTCTTACTTAGGATATAATATTTAGAATGCCTTAGTTAGAATAGTGTAATATAGTAATTTACGTAGTAAAGTAATAACTAGTTATTACAGTAGTAAAGGGCCTTTATGTCTCTAAGGCCTTTACTAGGGGTGTTACGATATAAAATGTAAGATAATAATGAGTGTAAAGGTTCTTCTTTTATTTAACTAGCTAGAGGTCAGAGCTATTATCTAATATAGGGGTTCTAGGTCACGTGCTAGCCACATCCGAGGTCTTGTGGCATTAACAGGCCACATCCTAATATAGCAGGCTAACTATCAATTCTAGCACGTAATAAATGCGGGCATCACGGATAAAAGAGATAGCTATCCTAGCTATCTAAGATCTAACGAATTTTGCAATAAGCTAGGAAACAGGCTCTTACAAGGGAATTCAGTCAGATAGATTGTTATGGATTGTCAGGTCCAGCGGTCATTAAATCGGTCATCGAATTGGTTATTAAATTGGTCATTGAATTCATTGAATTGGTCATTGAATTAGTCATTGAATTGATCAGGTTGATCGAATTGATCAAATTGATTAGGTTGACGGTCAGGTTGACGGTCAGGTTGACGATATTGATCTAGCTGATAGATCTGATGATTGATAGCTTGGTCAGGCCACGAGCGTTGCAGAGGGCGTTGCAAAGGGTTAGGCAACAAGCTTTGCAAAGGGCGTTGCAAAGGACGAATTCGGTTAGGCTGTTAAATTCGGTTAAGCTGTTAAATGGGCTAACGAATTTGACAGGCTAGCTGCCTTTAAAGGTTATTGCGTTCTTTAAAGACTTCCTTAACGAGGTCTTCTAGCTGCTAGAAGTCATCCTCTTCTATCGCTAGCTTCTGTTAAAGGTCCTGTATTTACTACTGTTACCACTAAATTTGCTGCTATTGCTGTTATAATTGCTATTATAATTGCTACTGCTGCTATAAATATCAGGCCCTTAGGTCCTGAAGGTCCTGTTAATGCTACTCTTGCTGCTACTGGAATTACTAAACTAGCTGCTGTTAAATCTATTAGTATTGCTAACTAGCTAGGCATAGGTCCTTTAGATACTAAAAGACCTGATTTCTTGAAGGGAAGGTCTTCTAGTAAATACTACAGGTTTAGCGCTAATAATCTTGCTTATAAAGCCACTGTAATTGCTATTACTCACACTAATCTAGCTAGTGTAAGGGAAGCATTATATCTAGCAAGCTTTATTGAATCAGAATTAACGAATTTGTCAGATTTAACGGTCAGGTCAAAGGTTAACGAACGGATCAAAGGAAATCAAAGGTTAAAGAATTAAAGGTCAAAGAATCGAAGGTTGAATTCGCACGATTAATTGAACGGATCGAACGTTAACGGTCTTTAAAGGTCGAGGGTCTTCAAAGGTCGAGGGTCTTCAAAGATCGAAGGTCTTTAAATCGAAGGTCTTCAAATCAACGGATCGAAGAATCTGACAATGGGAGCGATGCCTAAGGGAGCTATCAGGCCTAGCGAAAGGGATAGCTTGATTAATTAGTCAGATTAACAGTCAGATCGAAGTTAACAGATCAAACGGTTAGATTAAAGGTTAACAGATCTAACGGTTGGATTGAAGTTAACAAATCAAAGGTCAACGAATCTGATGATAGGCGCGATGTCAGGAGCGCGCGTTTGTGGGTAGGCCTAATAATCAATTGTAAGGTGCAATGCAGCAAGAGCTAGCATTAATGGATCTTTTAGTCTAGTAGCTTACCTTACACACTTTTAAGGTTATAATATTAATGCTAGCTCTCACGGGTCTTCTAGTGTGTGCTAGTCCTAGGTTCGAATCCTTGTAAGTAGGGTGTGCGCTAGGTCCTAGGTTTAATTCCTGCAGTTAGATTAAGACCTAATAAGTCTAGGTTTAAATTGCTAGGCTAGGTAGCTTATATTAGGCTTACAGGGTAGGTATAGGTGTATACCTATATAAGGTCACGTGCACTAGGTAATATATAGGCCTAGCTATTATGCGTACTAAGCCTTAGGGGTTTATAATTAGTTAATTATCTTAGAGGCTATGGATAACTAGGCCTAATCCAAGCTAAGGTTACGTTGTTACTAGCCGCTGGCCTGTGTGGGCCCTTAGCTTAGGACAAGCCTTACAAGGGAAGGGATAATTATCAGGTGCGTGCGTTTATAGGCAGGCCTAATAATTAATTATAAGGTGTAATGCAGCGAGAGCTAGCATTGATAGATCTTTTGGTCTAGTGGCTTACCTTGCACACCTTCGAGGTTATGACATGCGATGCCTAGTGACTGGTTAGATTGACGGTCGTATCGAAGTTAACAGATCAAACGGTTAGAACGAAGGTTAACAGTTCTAACGGTTAGATTAAAGGTTAACGAATCTAATAATAGGCGCGATGCCTAGTGACTAGTCAGATTGACAGTTAGATTGAAGTTAATAGATTAAATGGTTAGAACGAAGGTTAACAGTTCTAATGGTTGGATTAAAGGTTAACGAATCTGACGATAGGCGCGATGCCTAGAGGGACTATTAGGCCTAGTAAAAGGGATAGCTTTGACAGGCTTAGTGAATTAGTTAACGAATTTGTTAGTTTAGTGGCTTTTATTAAGCAGTAAAAAGCGCTAGGTACGCAATAATTAGAGAGCAATTGCTACCACTTATTATAATATAAAATGTAAGATAATAATGAGTGTAAAGGTTCTTCTTTTATTTAACTAGCTAGAGGTCAGAGCTATTGTCTAATATAGGGGTTTTAGGTCACGTGCTAGCCACATCCGAGGTCTTGTGGCATTGACAGGCCACATCCTAATGTGACAGGCTAACTGTCAATTCTAGCACATAACAAGGGGGTTAGAAGTACTAGTATAGGGAATTATTAAATCCCTTTACGCTACTAAAGCTTATAGGGTATAATAGAATAAGGACACTACTATAAGGTTTATTACTATAAGCTTAAAGGAGATAATAATAGTATTATAAATTATAATACCTAAGTTAGAACTATTAGCTTCTAATATATTAATATTGCCTAAGGAGTTAGTGGACTTTATAGACCTCTTTAATAAAGCTAAAGCTAATAGTTTGCCCCTTTATAGGGGTTCTCTTAACCACTATATATATATACGCAAGAACCTAGATAAGTCTAAACTAATACTTCTATAGGGACTGTTATATAATATACTATAGGATTAGCTCCTAGAGGTTTAGCACTAGATTATAGACTTAATAGATAAGGGTTAGATCTATGCTAGCTTCTTATTAGCTATAGCTCCTATCCTTCTTATTAAAAAGGCTAATAAGGAATAGCGTTTTTATATAAACTAATACGCTCTTAATAAGATTATAGTATAGGACTATTACCCTCTCCTATTAATTAAAGAAATGCTATGCTTCTTATCCTAGGCACGCTAGTTTATAAAGGTAAATATTTATATAGTGTTTTATAAACTATAGATTACTAAGGGTAAGAAGCACCTTATAGCGTTTCATATAAGGTTTAGTTTATTTAAGTAGCTAGTCTATCCCTTTAGCTTAGTAAGCGCGCTAGTAACCTTTTAGTATTATATTAATAAGTCCTTAGGGGATATATTAGGGGATTTTATTATAGCTTACCTTAATAATATCCTAGTTTACTTAAGGGGGTTAAGGAAAGATTATATAGCTAAGGTCTAGCTAGTTCTAGGTTACTTAAGGGCTATAGGTTTATACCTTAACCTTAATAAGTCTATATTTACTATAAAGAAGGTTTAGTACCTTAAATATATTATTATAGTAAGGTATTTAATTCGCCTAGATTCTATAAAGGTTATAGCTATTAGGGAGTAGGTAGCACCTATAAAGCTATAAAGGGTCTATAGCTTCCTAGGATTTATAAATTTTTATTATAACTTTATTAAAAACTTCTTTAAGTTAGCTACCTTACTAATATAACTTACTAAGAAGAATGTTTCTTTCTAATAAGGACCTAAAGAGAATAATACCTTTAAAAGGTTAAAAGATACCTTTATTATATATCTAGTCTTAGTATAATAGAATCCGGATTATCCTATAGTAGTAAAGGCTAATTATTTAGGCATAGCCCTTAGCAAATACCTCTTATAATAAGGTCCTAATAGCGTCCTATATCTAGTTACTTACTATTTTGCTAGCCTTATATCCTTATAGAAAAATTATATAATTTATAATAAAGAGCTACTAGCTATTATTTTCTATCTTAAGGTATAGTTAGTAAAGCTCTAAGGAGTATCCTGCCTATTTATAATTTATATAGACTATAAGAACTTAGAGTACTTTATATTTCCTTAGTTAATATTAAAGTAATAGGCTAGGTAGGCAAACACACTTACGCTATTTAACTTCTACCTTTATTATAGGCCTAGTATATAAGCTTAATAGCTAAATACCCTTTTCTAAAGGGAATAGGACTAGAATAAGTTAGCCTTAAGAATAGGATATATTTTATAACCTATTACTATTATAATATTCTCCCTATCTTTAAATATATAAGGGGATAGCTTTAACCTAGATCTATGCCTTACACATGCGTTGCTACTACTAGAGAGAAAGGCTCTCTTTACTACTAAGTACCTCTAGACCTTATAGGACTAAGCTATTATATTAGACCTTATATATAGTATTTAACTAAGGGCTATCTAGGAAGGGGCTTAGAAGTTTCCCCCTAAGGCACTAATAAGGGAATAGGTTATAGATTATTTTATAAGTATATATAGGGCGCTCTAGTTTAGGGGCTGTACTTAGATTCTAACCTAGGAACCCCTTATAATAACCCTTATTTAATAATACTATAATTTACTAGTAGTAAGATACCTAGGGTATAATACTATATTCTAAATTCTATAATAGTAGTTTTATTAGAATAGGATATTATAGAATATTGCTTAGTTTGTTTATAATAAACTTACTAGTATTATTCCTAAAGAGACTATAATACCTTATAGTTATAATAAATAGGCTATTAAAGTTTATATAGTTAAAAGCTATAACCTTTATTAGGGCTAAGGAGTGTATAGAATAGTTTAAAATAGTATAGTAAAGGTTTTAAGGATTTCCCTAATCTATTATTATAGATTAAGGGTTAGACTAGCTAGGAATATTTTAGATAATATTATATTCCCTAGTTAGGATTAATTAGTTACTTTTTACTTCTTATTACCTATAGACTAATAGTAGTATAAAGTAGGTAAATTAAGAGATATAAGTAATATTATAAGTAATAGTCTCTTTCTTATAGTTTAATTAGCTAGAATATCTATTTACTTACTAACTTATAATTAATAATAGGTTTTCTTTAGTAATAGGGGTTAGCCTAAATAAGCTACTTTATAGTTATAACTTAGAGCCTATTTAGTTATAACTAGACTAGTCTTTATTAATAACTATACCTAAGGGGTAAGCTATATAATTCCTTAAGTATCTATAGGAGGGGACTCTTTTAGCATAGGCTATAATAGCTTATATATAATAAAAGCAGTAGGATACTATATTAGCTTCTAGATAACTAGTAAAGTGGTTTTATATTAGCAATAAGGTATAGCTTTTACTTAGGAATATTAAGATAAACTATTTATTATAGAAACTTAATTAAGTTATAGTAAAATATATAGTTATTAAAGTACTTATACTACTTATAGTATAGCTTAATATCCTAAGAGGTATTTACCTAGTTTTCTACATAGACTTTCTTAAATAAGCTATAAAGAACCCCCTTCCTAGTTAGAAACTCTAGGACTCCTATCTAGGGCTAGAATAGGTTCCCTTAGAGAATAATAATAAACTTATTAAGGAATATAGAGTAAAATAGATCTTAGTAGCCTATAATACCCTAGGCTAAGGTAAAAGATATAATATACTAGTTAAGTAAGTAAGTTATATATAACTAATATAGGAACTACTAGAGAGTATAGTATAGATATAAGCCCTTAATAAGTTTAAAGTAAAATAAGGAGATATATACTATAATAATAAACTAAATTAATTATAAGCTACTTATTTACTTATAGAGACTTCTACTAGTATATAGGGTATACTTATTATATAACCTATTCCTTCTTGCTTACTAATAATATAAATTTATACTCCCTTATTTACTATATTATAAAGGTTACTTATACTATTAGTTAACTTAGCGCTATTATTAGATAGGATAGGAATTAGTATTACCTTATGCCTAATAGGAGTAGTAACTATATTATAATAGACTAGGTAGCTACCTTAGTTCTAGATAGTATAAGTAAACTAGTAGTTAAGGGGTTTAAAATAGGTATATAGTAAGGGAGCTATATTCCTAGAATACTTACTAGTAAGAGAGAGAAGCTAAATAGTAAATATAGCTAGGGTATAACTAGTAGCTAGGGTATATTTGCTTATAAGGAAGGGAGGCTAAGTATTAGTAATAGTTTAGGAATAACTACCTAGGGTATAGTTAGCGTAATAGTTAATAGGGCTAGATTTAGTCCTAAGTTAAGAGTATTCCTAGTAGTAATAGGAAGGTAATTTATCCCTAGATTTAATATAGTATATATAGCTTTAGTTACTACTATAGTAGTAAGGTAAGAGTGCCTTAAGGATAAGCATAGACTAGTTATAATATTCTTAATATATAGTATTTATACTACCTATAAGCTACTAGTTCTATTAGAATAAAATACTAGTAACTTACTATATAAAGTTTCCTATACTATACTTACCTAAGGGACTACTACTAGTATATAAAATAATATTAAGTTTAGTTATATTTATAGTAAGGGAGTTAGTAAATAGGGGTAGCCTAAGGGCTAAATAAACTAGTGCTAGATTAAACTAAGCTTAGTTTAGAAAAGTAGTTTATTAGCTAATAAGGGTATAGAAACTCTAGGAGAGTACTAGTATTTTCTTCTTTATTATTATAGTCTTAGTAACACTAGGGGTAATAATATATATACTTAAAGTAATTATAGCTTTAATATCCTTTAGATAATATTAGAGTTAAGGGTTAGTAAATAGGAACCTAGTTAGCTAAATATAGGTTATATAGTTTTACTAATATAAGGGGTAAGAGTCTTTACTCTTAAGGGTATAATAATCTAAAATGCCTATAGTAAGGTACCTTTTAATATATAGGCTATAAGGTCTAAACACTAACTTAGGAGTAGTATATTTCTTATTATCTAAGTTTCTCTTTATAAGGAACTTACTAATAGCTTATATAGTTAGTATAGTAAGGGCTACTATAATATAGGGTAGGATATAACTAGAGAAGCTATACTAAGCTATATTTAGTAAGGGTTTAATAGAGAAATAAAGAGTATTTAAGATAATAAGGTAAAAGAGAGTAATAGGATTATAATAGTTAATAAAAGGGGTTATATAAGGAAGGTAAGGTTATATAAGGAAAATAAATAAGAGATTCTAGGTAAGGGATTTTACCTAGGGTAGTTAAGTTATAAATAAGTAAGGGTAAGGTTAGGGGTTATTATACTAATAGGGTAGGGTTAGGGGAATGTGTCTATATATATTATTAAATACTAGCTACTAATTAGTAGCACTTATTATATGTTAAGGGGGTAACACTCTATATATAACTTAATTAGATAATAGCTATAGGGGGTAATAATAGGCTACTAAGCTAGATATACCTTATATATTTATATTAAGACCCTAGTTAAGGTTTATTAGGAGGAGGAGAAGTAAGGGTATATATAAAGGGCTTAGGCTTTACCTAAGCATTTCCTATAGTGTATATAAGTAAGGATAGTTCTAAGCTAGTAAGGATATAAAAAGGGGGCTAATATAAGGTAGTTAGGGGGTATAAGGGGCACTAGTAGGAATAGGTCTTTTACCTTTCCTTCTTCCCTCCCCTAAGTTTCTTCATATTATATCGACGCCCTATTGCAGTCGCCTAGGGGCCAGTCCATAACAGAGTCGCTATTAGATTCATACGGATAGTCACATTGATTAGGCTAATAGATCTAATAATTAATAGCTTAGTTAGGCCACAAGTATTACAAAGAGCATTGCAAAGGGTTAGGCAACAAGCTTTGCAGAGAGTTAGGCAATAAGCGTTACAAAGGATGAATTCGGTTAGGCTATTAAATTAACTAATAAATTAGCTAACAAATTTGCTAACAGGCTAGCTGCCTTTAAAGGTTATTACATTCTTTAAAGACTTCCTTAACAAGGTCTTCTAGCTACTAAAAGTTATTCTCTTCTATCGCTAGCTTTTATTAAAGGTCCTGTATTTGCTACTACTACTACTGAATTTGCTGCTATTACTATTATAATTGCTATTGCAATTACTGCTACTGCCATAGATAACGGGTCCTTAGGTCCTAAAGGTCCTATTAATGCTGCTCTTACTGCCACTAGAATTGCTAAACTAGCTGCTATTAAATCTATTAGTATTACTAACTAGCTAGGTATAGGTCCTTAAGATACTATGTGAGGCCCCACTTACAATACAGGCGCACAAGCGCCCCGCGGGCAGGCCGCACCCTAGGGCTAGGTTTACGTAACACTAGCAAGCCACTAGCTATAAGCTAGTAATGCGTATATATAATATACTTAGACCTAGTAAGCTTTAGTTAATATACTAGGTCTCTTATATCTCTTACCTAGCTACTATTATTCTTATAATTCTAAAGCTTCTTTTACTAGCTATTTAAGAGTAATATAAAGAAAAGAACTACCTAATTTACTAGAGTAATATTAGATAATAACTAAGGCTTATTAAATAAGGGTAGTAGTATAGATAAGAATATACTATATTTTATAAAGGCTATATTTAAAATTAGACTCTTTACTCTTAGCACTAAAGCTATAGTAATAATAAAGTAAATTACTTAGCTTAAATAAATCTAGAAATTATAGAAATAAGAATAAAAGCTTATTACCTTATTATAGCTAAATAAAGAAAAATTATAGAAGAAAAAAAGGTAAAGAGCTAGTATTTTCTTAAGCTAAAGTAACTAAGAGATTAAGGTTTAAAATATTACTAAACTCTAATACCTTATAAACCTATAGAAGTATAAGATATAGCTTAATAATCTAAACTATATCTTTAATAAGGTAAAGAAAAAGTATTAATATAACTATTAAAAGATTCTTTTTATACTTAACTATATATATACTAACTACTAAGTAAGATAGAATAAATACCTTAAGGAATAATAGGCTAATAGCTAAGATAACCTTAAAGATAACTAGGATATATTTTAAACCTAAATACTTATATTACTTAGAGATACTATAAACTATAATATATAAATAGCTATATAGCTAGAGAATATAAAGTAATATAAGGGCTAAAGCCCTATTAAATTTAGTATTTACTTAGATTTACTAGAGAAATATCTAGAAAAAGCCTTTAAAAAGTCTTATACTTTTATATTCTTTATAAAACTACTCCCTAACTTATAGGACTATATTAATCTATATTTCTTAATTATAAAATAAACTTAAGAAAAGATTATATAACTTACCTAGTAATTTTAGAAGGTAATACTAAAAAATAAGTAAAAGCCTAAGTATTTAGGAGATAAAGGCTTATATAAAACCCCCTAATATTAAAGATATAATTCCTTATAAGGTTATAAACCTTATAAGGATTAAAAGAATAAGGACTAGGAAAAGAGCCTAGCTACTTACCTAAATAATAGTAAAGTAAGAGATAAAAAATAATATTATAACTATAGTAATATAAAATATCTTATTTATAACTATAATAAGCTAAAGAAAAAGCCCTAGGAAAACTAAAGAAATATACTAAGGTAAAAGTAAATACCCTTACCTTTACCTTAAATACTAAGGTATTAATAGGGTATAGATTCTATATACTAGTTATTATTTATAGGTATAAAGATATTAAAATAGTAATAAATCTTAATAGCTATACTAAGATTAATATTATTAGTATTAAATTTATAAAAAACTATAAGCTTAACTAGGCTAAGGCTATAGTACTTATTCTTAAGGTAGTAAAAGCCCTTATAGTTCTTTAATATAGTATTTATAAAATACCTATTATAATTAAGGACTTAAGGGAAAAAAAAAGGACCTTAAGCTATTATATATAGCTATAAATAAGGACCTAAGAGTAAAGGGAAGTTCTTTTTTAATTAGAATATATATACTTACTAAAGAATATATATATTTTTATTTATACTTATAAAAGTAGTAGTTAAAGAAAAGAAAAATAGCTTTTTTACTTATAACTTCTTTTAAGTTTATAAAGGTAATATATAATAAGATTATTATATATACTATTATAGGAGTTATAAAAAATAAGGTTATTACTCTTAAAAATAATAAGAAAGTAAAAGTATATAAAACTATTAAAAATATCTCTAAGGAATTATATAAGTTTAAAGATATATTTATATTAAATAAGGTAAGAAGTTTATTATTAAGAAAAAAGACTAATTATATAATTAACCTAATACTTAGGGCTATATCCCTATATAGACTAATTTACTCTCTCTCCTAAAGTAAGCTATAAAAGCTTTATAAATATATTAATAAAAACCTATAGAAAGGCTAGATAAGACTCTTTAAGACCTTTATAGGTATACCTATTTTATTTATACTAAAAAAGAATAAAGTACTTTAATTATATATAGATTTTTAAGGACTTAATAAAGTAATATAAAAGAATTACTATACTCTCTCTTTAATTTTAAAAATCCTAGACTAGTATTAAGAAGCTTATTATTTCTTAAAGATTAATATTAAGAATACTTACTATTAAATTTATATTAAAAAGGGTAATAAGTAAAAAACTATATTTTATACTTACTATAAATACTATAAATATCTTATAATACCTTTTAGGTTAACTAATACCTTAGCTACCTTTTAAAGCTATATTTATAAAGTGCTTTATAAGCTAGTTAATACTATTTATATAGTATATTTAAATAATATTCTTATTTTCTTAAAAATATAAGAGAAGTATACTATATATATTAAGGAAGTCTTAGAGTATATAAGGTTAGTAAAGCTATATATAAAACCCTTAAAGTATTTATTTTACTAAGAATCTATAGAATTCCTAGGGTTTATTCTATTAGTTCATAGGATTTTAATAAATATATAAAGGGTTAATATAATTTAAGATTAGAAAAAGCTTAAAAGCTTTAAAGATATATAGTTTTTCCTTAGATTTTATAACTTTTACTAATAGTTTATTTATAAATACTTTAGAATTATAGTACTTTTATATATACTAATAAAAGGTAATTAAAATAGTGTTTAAACTAGAAAGTTTATATTTAAAGTAAAGAAATAGCTAGTATTTAGCTAGCTAAAAAATACTTTTTAGTAAGTGCTTTTTCTTTATTATTATAACCTAAGTTAGCTAGTATATATTAAGATAAATACTTTAGTCTTTATAATAGTAAGGATTCTATCTTAATAAGATAATAAAGGCTACTAGTATTTAGTAGCTTTTTAGTTAAAAAAGTTTATAAATACTAAGTAAAATTATAGTATAGCTAATTAAAAGTTACTTACTATAGTAAAGTTATTTAAATACTAGTAATACTATATTAAAAGTATAATAACTTTAGTTAAGGTTCTATTAGACTACTATAACCTATAGATTTTTATAAGGTAGTAAAAGTTAAATAAAAGATAAGCTAAATAGTATATATTTCTTTATCTCTTTTACTTTATAATTAGGTATAGGCTAGGGAAGAGTAATCTAGTAAATATACTATTAAGAAGGTTTAATTATAAAGGTAAACCCCTAATAAATAAGGTACTTTTACTGGATTTTTAAAAGAAAATAGTAATTACTAAAGAAGTAGTAAAAGAAAATATACTAATATATTAAAGAAAATATAATAAGATACCTTTAGGGGAGGAAAATACTCTAGTCTTAAATATAAAAAGGCTTAATAAGATATCTTTAAGGGAAGAAAGTACCCTAGCCCTTATAAAGAGAGCTTAAGAAGCTAGAGTAGCCTAGCTAAGAGGCTAGTTAGCTACTATAAATCTAGTAAAAGATTAGCTAAATAAGGGTAATTTCTAGGAGAAGGTAATATATATCTAAGATATTAGTATAGTATAAGAGATATAGGGAACTATTATATTACTAAATTCTTACTAATCTAGGCTAAATAAACTATTAGTATAATTACTATAAAAGGCATAGAGTTAAGACCTAGATTTATAAAGGTAAAATAGTAAGATAAATAAATCCCTAGTAAAAAAGAAAAGAAAAGCTAGTTTATAGTTATATAGTATAAGGGGTTCTTTAATATACTAAGACTAGGTAGTTATTCCCTAGGAGCCTATCTTATAATAAAAGCTTTAATAGCTATATTATAATAATTTATTAGTAAGTTACTTTAGGACTAAGTATACTCTTAAGCTACTAAAGTATTACTTCTAGTAGCTAGCTATAAGTAAGTTTATTTTAGACTATATTATAAGCTATAGGGTTTATTAATAGGTAGTAGCTAAAAGGTATTACTTATATAGAAGCCTTAAATTAGTACTAATACTAAGGTAACTATAGGTAAAGATTTTAATAGACTTTATTATAGGATTACCTATTACATAAGTAAGTAAGTAAGAAACTAATATAATTCTAGTAATTATAAATAAATTTACTAAGTATTCTATCTTCTTACCTATAACTACTATAATTAATATAGCTAAATTAGTAAAGCTTTTCTATAAAGATATTAAACTATAATTTAGGGCCCTAAAGGGTATTATATCTAATAAAGAATTAGTCTTTATAAGCTAATTTTAGTTAGACTTATACTACCTTTTATATATAAAGTAAAGGCTTTCTATAGTATTTTACCCCTGGATTAATAAGTAAATAAAGAGAATAAACTAAGTACTTAAGCATTACCTTTAATATTTTATTACTAAGAACTAGTAAATATAGCTAAAGCTACTCCTAATAGTATAATTTATATATAATAATATAGTAAATAAAACTATAGGTTACTCTTTAAATTACTCCCTTATAGGCTATTTACCTAAGTTTTATCTAGCTCTTAAGAATAAGATTAAAGAAAAGGAGGTACTAAAAGCCTATACCTATATTATAAAGCTATATAAAGTTAGAGAATAGCTAAAGGAAAACTAAGTAAAAGCTACTAAAACCTAGGTAAAATACTATAATAAATACTACTAGCTATTAACTTTAAAAAGAGATAACTTAGTATTACTATTAGTAAAGAATATTAGGCTTAAGGATATAAAAAAAAAGCTAATCCCTAGGTTTATTAGGCTATTTTAAGTACTTAATACTATAAGTAAATAAGTATACTAACTTATACTACCTAAGAAGTATAGCTAACTATATAATATATTCTATATTAGTATATTAAAGCTATAGAATTACTATAAAGATACTAAGGAAAAAGATATATTAATACTAAACCTTAAGAATAAAGAAGATAAGTATAAAGTTAAAGAGATTAAGGACTATAGAAAAACCTATAAAGATAATAAATACCTAGTAAAATAAAAGGATTAGCCTAGTAAGTATAACTAGTAAGTTTTAGTAAAAGATATAAAAGATACCTAATATATAATTTAGGTATTTTACTCAAGTAAATTTAGTAAGAAAGGTAGTAAGATATAAGTAAGTTATAAGTAAAAAGATATAATATTCCTATAAAAAAGGCCTAGCCTTACTAGCTATTATTATACTTTAAACTAGAAACCTTAGATTACTTACTAAAAAATAAAGGAAAATATACCTATAAAGTAAGGAGAGTTAAGGGAAACCCCTTTATTATAGCCCTTATATAGCTTAAAACCTTATTATTTTAAATATAGTACTTATTACTATTCTTATTCTTACTTATTAGCTTCCTTATTACCTAGGAAAAGTAATATTTAGCTATACCCTAAGGAATAAAACCTAGGTTATAAGACTATAAGTATAAAGTTACCCTTACCTTTTAGGTATAGAAAAGTTAGCTATAAAGTAGCTATAAAAGTTAGTAAATAGGTAGTAAAAAGAAATAAAATACTTACTATCTCTAAGCAGAGTATTGCACTACAATGTGTATTGTATTGTATTGTTTGTATTATATTGTATTAAATATAATACAAAATACAATACAATACAAAGACCTTTGTAGTAACTACACTAACTACAAACAATACAAATGTATTGTTAGGTAAAAAAAAAAGTAGGACTTTTTATTAACTAAGGTTATTATAAGGATTAAAAGGGAATTAGTTAATAGAAACCTTTTATTATTATCTATTTTATCTAATTAGTTATATAATTTATAATATTATACTATTTTAAGGATTTTACTATAATTAAGGTTATATATAATATTATAACTTTTTAATAATACTATTATATTTACCCCTTTTTAGTACTAATATAACTTTAAGAAAAACCTTCTTATTATATTATTTACTATTACTATAAATTATTTTATATTTTTATAAATTATTATTAATACTTTTAATTAAAAAGAACTAAAATAAAAGTAATTATATAAGATAAACTACTAATAAACTGAATAGGAATAGCTTATTATAGCTTACATTACTAGTATTACTAGTATTACTAATATTACTAATATTACTTATATAGCTTTTAATATTATTAGTGTTAGAGTTTAATTAAAATATATATAACTTATAAATAAATTAAATATTAATATTAGTAAGTATAAGTAAATTACTATAGAAAAAGCTAGACTTTTTAGTTATATAATATTTTAAGACTTTTTAAAATATTAATAAAATAAAATACTTTTCTCTTTTATATTTTTTAAAATTATAATAATAGTAATAATAGTTATAGTAATAGTAATAAGCTATCTTAAGCTACTATAAGCTATTATAAGTTACTATAAGCTACTAAAAGCTACTATAAGCTACTGAAAGCTATCTTAAGCTATTATAAGTTATTATAAGCTACTATAAGCTATTATAAGCTATCTTAAGTTACTAGAAGCTAGTATAAGTTACTATAAGCTATTTTAAGTTATTATAAGCTATTATAAGCTACTATAAGCTATCTTAAGCTACTATAAGCTACTATAAGCTACTATAAGCTACTATAAGTTACTATAAGCTATTTTAAGTTATTATAAGCTATTATAAGCTACTATAAGCTATCTTAAGCTACTATAAGCTACTATAAGCTAGTATAAGCTACTATAAGCTATCTTAAGCTACTAGAAGCTACTATAAGCTATCTTAAGCTACTATAAGCTACTATAAGCTACTATAAGCTATTTTAAGTTATTATAAGCTATTTTAAACTATCTTAAGCTATTATAAGCTATTATAAGCTAGTATAAGCTAGTATAAGCTAGTATAAGCTAGTATAAGCTAGTATAAGCTATTATAAGCCATTATAAATTATAATAATAGTAATAATAATAGTAATAATAATAGTAATAATAGTAGTAATAGTAATAGTAATAGTAATAGTAATAGTAATAGTAATAGTAATAGTAATAGTAATAGTAATAGTAATAACTTAATATATTAATATAAGCTTAATAACTACTTATTTAGTTAGAATTCTCAACAATACTACTATTACTAGATCTACTACTAATAGTAGTAGCCTTAGCTTTTCCTTTTCCTTTTACCTAAGATTTAAACCTAGATTCTTTAGAATCTTTAGAATCTTCTGAATAATTAGATTCTTTAGAATCATCTGAATGATTAGATTCTTTACTTTTAGAATCTAATGTATTATATTCAAAAAAGGAAGGATATTCCTTAATTAACGGTTTTGTTGTTTCTTTTTCCCAACTCTTTAATAGTAATAATTCCCGTAAAGTTAAATTTAGTAGTAATGTTCTTCTTTTTGTAAGAACATTTCCACCTTGATTAAATTGACCTTCAATAGCACTAGATATAGCAGGGATTGCAAGGTATTTTCGAGCTAAAATAGATAAAATTGGAAAGGCTTCTTGATTTTTAGCCCACTAATTAAATATATCATCCTAAATAGTAATTAGTATAAGTAAAGTAAATAACTATTAGTAAATAATAACATACCTTATTATGTAATTATTCTAGCTTAATATAACTAGAAATTTCATCCTTTCTAGCCTTTTTAATAGATTTATTTCTTTCCTTTGGAAATAAACCTTAGTAAAGGACTGAAGTAGGCTTTTTAGGCCTAGGATTACTATATAGGCTAGGATGTCTTTTAATCCTAGATAAATTAACAACTAAAGCAGAAGCTTTATTATGTTCATTATCAGAGCTAGAATGATCAAAAGATTCATTTTTAGCCTTATATAAGCTTTTATATCTAGCTTTTAATATTAGTATAAATTATAAAGGGATTACTTTCTTTAATTTTAAAGGTTAGGGTTAGGGTATAGGGTTATACATACTCTTTATATTCAGCTTTTAATGTTATTAAAAGCTTCTCAATTATAGCTTCAGTTAAGTTTAACTAATTTCGTAATGCTAATAGATTTAATCGAGGATTAAGTAAAAATGCTAATAAATAAGGCTTATAAAAGTTAAAGCTCTTATTTATATCTCTAGGAAAATAGGCATTCAACTTTTTTAAGCCTATATTTATTGCAGTAACAAAGATATTTGCAAGTGGATTATAGCTCATTTGATCCTATAATAGTTAGCATTTAATATAGTAAGATGAAATTATAAATAACTTACTCTTATATAAGCTTTTTAATCCTTTAATAAAGTAGTAAGATATGTATATATCTTAACTACAAATAAAGGCACAAGGCTTAATGTATTATATTTTTGCCCTTATAATACTATAGTTAGATGATAGAAAACCTCTAAAATCTCACTTAAAGTGCTTAAATCTGCCCATTCTTAACTTTTTAGGCAGGCATCTTTAAAAGCAGATATATTTGTTTTTTCGTTAAAAATTAATATAGCTTCTTTTAATAAAAGCATAGTATTAATCATTAAATAGGTTGAATTCCACCTAGTATCATTGGCTATAAAGAATAGTTAGTACTTAATACCTAATAGTATATAGTTATTACTAATTAATTACTTACCTAGTGGTATTTTTGTAATGTTACAATTCATTGCTAGTTTTCCTTAAAACTTAGCTTCTTTTAAAGCAATAAGCCAATCTTTATATAGATTTGCGTTATTCTTAATTAGAATAGCTAGCTTTTTAACTTTTCGTATAATACCTATAGTTTAAATTAGTAATAAACTTAAAGTAAGATAAGATAAACTAGCTTACCTTGGATAAGGCCTATAAATTGATCTCTTTTGCTTTTTGTTAAATATGAAAATTATTCTGTTAAATAGAATAGAATTTCGCTATTCTTATATTTTTTAATATCTTCTACGCTTATCATAGCTTTTATAAAGCTAGTAATTATATCTTTAGCAACAATATTTAAAACATGTGCAATACATCGGATATCTGTAGGTTCTTTAATACTAATACTATTATAATTAGTACTAATAAAAGCACTTATAAAAGTATTATTATTAGAACTATTATCTCTAGTAAGACTAAAAGAGGTTAATAGTTAGTTAGTATATATAGAAAGGATTAATATAACTAACCTTGTAATAGATAGTAGTTGTATCTTATATAAAGCCATAAGCTAGGTGAATATATTATTAATATATATTCCAGTATGTGTGCTTTTTAAGTTTTCAAAGCCTAGTTAATAATATTAGTATTATAAAAGCTAGGTAATTATAGTTATATAAATACATACCAAGAAGCTTATATTCTAATTGAAAATCTGAAGTTATCCAATTTGCAATAACTCCTAAATAGGCCTTTGAATTAAAAGATGTCTATATATCTAGTTATAAAGATATAAAGCCAAAATTTTGAAAGTGTTTATTTAGCTTAATAATAAGCTCTTAGAAGGATTTGTTGTATAAATTATGGATATTTATAGAAATATTCCGATAATTTAAAGAAGATGTTATATTTGGACTATAATTATTAGTTAGATAATAAAGGAAGAAGAATAATTACTTACTTAAAGTAACTTAGTAATTCCCTAAAAGAATTACTAGTTATAGTAGAAAAGGATAAGTTATTTTCTAGCATATATTTTATAGCTAGATGAATAACAGTATCTAGTGAAAATTCACTTAAGGGAGGCCTAGGCCTTTTCTTTGGAAAAAAAAATAGAAATACTTAATTGTAAAGATAGTGAAGTTTATGTTATAGGAGGTACTAAATAATAAGTAATATTAGTTAAATTAAATCTAGCTCAATTATTAAAAATAAGTAAATAACTTACTAGTAATTTTAATACTTTCTTCTCCTTTATATGAAGCAATAGTAGGATGCTTTATTTTATAATGGCTAGTGCTATTAGATGATTAAAAACGCTTAGCTTTAGAGGAAAAGCTAAAGGAGCAATCTTCTTATGTACAAAGACATATTATTAATCTTTCCTTATTATTGATTTTTATAATCCTTTTATTATCATTGGTTATAGCCAATGCATCTAATTTATTACAACACATAATTATTACTAGCAATACCTAGCTAGTAAAACAATTAATAACTAAATTCTTATAGCTATAGTAATAAATAAGCTCTAAGGTTATAAACACAAGGGGCTATAAGGTTAGAGTAAAGTTTGCAATAAACTTTATAGCTATATTAGCGTAAGAGTTATAATTTATAACTATAGTTAAACTTAAATTTATTTAAGTTTTGCTTATAGTATAAATTAATATAATTCCCCCTTTCTCTATAACTATGTTTTTTCTATCTCTTTATATCTTTTCTATCTTATAGCTTACCACTTATGCTTTAAAGCTCTAAGGCAAACTAAACATAACTTATCCTTACTTATCTCTAATTTAATTCGAATCGCTAGGTAAGTTCTATATTACTAATTAACTAATTAACCCCTAACTAATTAGATAATAGTATAGCTAAGGGTAACTAAAAGCTAGGGGCAATAATTACTAGGCTATAGAACCTTTAGGCTATTTAAAAAGCTAATAAAAATCCTAATTAAAAGGAAATTAAGAAAACTAAAGAAAATATAGAGAAAAGTAAGAAAAGTAAGAATAAGAAGGGGAATAAAAGACTAGAGAAAAAGGCTAGATATTTGGAAAAGATGTTAAAAAACATAGAACTTTAATCATTTAAGCAGTTTTACCTCGTGCTTAGGAGAGGATCTTTCCTTATTATAATTAATATCTGATAGACAATAATTAAATAAGTTATGATTAATAATATAAGCTTTAGTTATAAAACTATAGCTTAGTTGATTTTCAATGTTATTCTTAAATTTCCCATTTAAATTACTCTTATTAAAAGAGCTATTAGATAGGGTTTGAGAAATGTCATTAGAAGGGGTAAAAACTGAAGAGGTAGTTGATTTAGCCATTATAGTAAGGCTTATAGACTGTAAAGATATGTAGTAATTGTGATAGTAAAGAGTAGATTTTAAGCTTTATAATAGTATAAAATTTATATCTTAAGTGTTATATTGGCAAAGATATAAGGATATAAAGTATAAAGGAAATAGGGAAGGGAAAGGGAGCTTACTTATAAAGAAAAGGCTTTATTATATAATATATTATACATAAAGTAAGGGGGTCTTATTACTATAGGACTCTAATAATACTAATACGAGTAAAAGTAACCTATAATGTTACTATTATAAAAATAAACAGGTTAAACCTAGTTAAATAATAGAAGGATTCTATTATAATATTACTATAAAATTCTATTAATACTAATACAAGTAAAAGTAACCTATAATATTGCTATTATAAAAGAAAACAGGTTAAACCTAGTTAAATTAATAGTAGGATTCTATTATAATATTACTATAAAATTGTATAAATACTAAATTATTAATATAAGTAAAAGTAATATATAACATAGCTATTTTAAAAAGTAGGTTAAAAGTAGTTATATTTATAGTAACTTTATATTATAATAAAAGTTTACTAATAGTTATATAATTAAAAGTGGGTCCTTATCTATTTTTATTATCTAACTTGTTATATATATATATTTATTTATATATAACTAAAAAATTGCAGCGGATCCGCATTTTTATCCAATTACTAAGGTTATAAGGTGCCTTGCTTCTAGGGTTCGAACCCATAGGCTTTTTATACCTTAGCTCTTATTCGAAATTAAATTTCATTTTTCACAAATTTAACCCACTCAACCACATCTAGGGAGTGTACGTAAGTGGATCCGTAATTAATAGAAAAGGGTTTACTTAGGTATATAAGGCTTTATTCTTAAAGCGTAAAAATAACACTTAAATTTAGTTTATAATATCTAAATAAAGGATAATCCTAGTTTTTTTTTTATTATAAAGATAATAATCTAAATTAGAAGAAAGTTATTTACTTATTAATATTTATGGCTAATATTATATAGGTACTTAAAGATCTAATATAACTTATATTAGCTTATACTAGCTTATAATAGCTTGAAGATAGCTTAAGATAGGTTATACTAGCTTAGAATAGCTTAAGATAGGTTATACTAGATTAGAATAGCTTAAGATAGCTAATAATAGCTTGAGATAGCTTATAATAGCTTAAGATAGCTTAAGATAAGTTATACTAGCTTAGAATAGCTTAAGATAGCTTAGAGTAGCTTAAGATAGCTTAAAATAGCTTTAAGATAGCTTACGATAAGTTATACTAGCTTAGAATAGCTTAATATAGCTTATACTAGCTTAAGATAGCTTATAATAGCTTAAGATAGGTAATCCTAGCTTAGAATAGCTTCATATAGCTTATACTAGCTTATATAATAGCTTTAAGATAGCTTAAAATAAGTTATACTAGCTTAGAATAGCTTAATATAGCCTATACTAGCTTAAGATAGCTCATAATAGCTTTAAGATAGCTTAAGATAAGTTATACTAGCTTAGAATAGCTTAACATAGCTTATACTAGCTTAAGATAGCTTTAAATAGCTTATACTAGCTTATACTAGCTATAAGTAAATTACTATAGAAAAAGCTAGACTTTTTAGTTATTTAATATTTTAAGTTTTTTTAAAATATTAATAAAATAAAATTCTTTTCTCTTTTATATTTTCTTTAATCTTAAGTGTATTAATAATACTAATTATAGTAATTATAATATATTATTAAAAAGTAAGCCTTAGTTATGGCTTCCTCCGGACCCTTGGACAATAGTTAGTCCGGCCGTGGCTAAAGGTAGGTCCACAAAAGGGATGCACGTAATGCGATTAGTTATATCACAGGCATTCCTACACCGCTTACAGTGGCTTTACACTGCAAGACTTATTTTTTCCTCTTTTTACTTACCTTCTCTCCTAGCTAGATTTCCCTCCTTCTTTCTTTTCTCTTCTCTCTTAGATATTATTAACTATTATTAACTTTATTAAATTAAACCCCCTTTATACTAGTATAATATTCCTTAGTATAACTAATACTAATTAGTAATTAACTATAACTATAGATAAGTTAGGTATTATAAGAAGAGATATTTTTATAAACACTATAGCCCCTTACCCCTTAAGCTAATATATAGGCTATTTAGGTAAAGAGATATAACTATAAAGTATGCTAAAGGAAAATAGACTAGAATCCTAGTAATAGGCTTATTAGACTTCTAAGGGATTAATCTATTAACTCTTAGGCCTTTAGGATATTTAGTTAATTATTATTCTTATTATCTATTATAAGAAAACTAACTAAATAACTAAATCTATTACTATAAGGTATTTTATTTAAACCTAATATTAAATATAACCCTTAGCTAAGCTAGCTAATCTATATAACCTTACCTTTTTACCTCTTTTCTCCCTTCTTTATAATTATTTACTATAACTATCTTTGCTTCTCTATATTCTATATATAGTTAAGTTATTTCTAAGTCTATGCTATCTTAAGTTATTTTTAAGTCTATATTATCTTTATTACCTATGTTTTTCCTTCTTCTCTCTTTTTATTATTTTTATTATTTTTATTATTTCTTCTAATTATCCTATTTATTCTATTTACCCTATTATCCTATTTTGCTTATCCTGTTTATTTTGCCCTATTTATCCTGTTTTCCCTGTTTTTTTTCCTGTTTATCCTATTTACTATATTATACCTAATGGAAAAACACTATCCTATTATTATACTCCTGTTTAGTTTATTCTATTTATTCTATTTATTTAGTTTATTCTATTTAATTAGAACTCTAGGCTCTATTATATTAATTATTTTATTTTATTAAAGATAGTGGAATTTAAATCTAGACCTTTAATAAGAGAAAGAGCTAGTAATAGTAAGGCTCTAATAATCACTATTAAAAGACCCTCTAAGAGTAAACTATTACTATATTTATAACCGCTTACTAGTAAGCTTATAAGAGATTAGAAAGAGTTTACTAAGCTAGACCTTAAAACTACTATATAGTCTAAGCTTAATAATTATATTATAGGATTTATTAACCTTAGTAAGCATTAAGGTTAGAGAGATAATAATCTCTAGGAATTATTCTAAGAAGACTTTAAAGGCTAGTCTAAGAATACCTTTAAAAGGGTAAATAAGGATATTATTAGAGAGCTATATAACTTCCTTATACTAAAGCTTACACTCTTTAAGAGTAAATATAACTAGATTAATCTCCCTAGATTACACTTTAGTAAAGTATTCCCTATTATACTAATAGGAGATACTAAATAACACTTCCTTAACTACCTTTCTAGTAAGAACCTCTTTTATAAAGAGATAATTATAAATATCTATTAATACTTTAAAATAGAAAGTAATTAATAGTTTTACTATTATAAGTAAAGTAGTATAACCCTTAAGAATATTATTATTTAAAACCCTAAAAAAAGCAAGCTTAAATATCTTAAGATTCTATTAACTATATTAAAGAGACTCTATAAAGGGCTATACCTCTCTAATATAGTAAATATAAAGCTTTATAAGCAGACCTTAAATATAGTCTTTAGTATTCCTAAATATTAGGTAGTAAAGTATATATATACGCTAGGCTTTAAGAACCTTATTAATAATCTCTATAAATTAATTATAATTATAGAGAGTAGTATAAGGAGTACCTAATACTACTAGTAATAAGGTAAAGACCCTTCAAAGGCTATATTTATAGACTAATAATATAGTTAATAAAATTAAAGAGAAAGAGAAAACTATTATAATAGCTCTAAGCGCCTTAAGTAATGCTTTATTTATAGTAAAAGTAGCTACTAGTTAATAAACCACTCTAATACTAAGTAAAAGAAAGAGAGAGAGAGATAGTAAGCTAGTAAGAGTTATTACTTACCCCCTTTAGAGAAGAAGTTCTAATTATTCCTTACTTTAATTAAAGGTAGTGCTAACACTAAAATAAAGAAACTAGAAGACTAGGAATCCTAGCTTAAGGCCTATACTTAGGCCTAAGATAATAATAATAATAATAATACTAAAGAGAAGCTATTATTAAAGGTATACCTAAGTATTATATAATTCTTCTGCTCTAGGCTATAGATAATTAATAATATTAATATTCTTATAATGCTTAAAAATCAGGCCTTTTAACACACCTTACTTAAGTAAGAGCTATACCTTAAAGAGGCTTCTAATAAGGACTATTTAATCTATTATACCTCTAAGGAACGCTATTCTAAAGAAGTCTTTAGAGGAATTATGCTAGATATAGGAGCTTTAGGTTAATTAACTACTAGCCTAGCATAAGTTAAAGCCTTATTAAAGATTAAACCCTATAGCCTAGAAGTTATTAACTTTAGCGCTAGATTAGTAACTATATATAATATAATATGCATGCTAATAAAGCTTAGTTAAATTAACTTCTATATCCTTAATACTACTATACCTTTTTTTTTTCCCTTACTAATATAGATCTTATAAAGGTTAAGATAAATAACCTTGCTAATATGCTAATCTAAGATAATAACACTATACTTATTATATATAGATAGGGCTATCCTTAGTGGCTATTAAAGGCAAAGGAGACTATAGCATTCTATCTATTAGAAGGAGAGATTTATTAACTTTACTAAAGATTTAGTTATCCTTTAATTTAATGCCTTATAAAGATCCTTTAATAAGCTAGTTATAATATTAAACGCTATATAATTAAAAAGCTAATAAAAGTCTATTATTATTATTAGATAAATAGAAAAGCCCCTAGCTAATTTAAATTCTTAATTAAAGATAACTATAACTTTAACTATAAGATTATGATTAATATTATATAAATTAATAGTTAACTAGTCCTTTATATTATTAATTTAGTAACCTTATTCTAAGCGGCCTATTTCCTTAACCCTAAGAAGCAGAAAGCTTATAATATTTAGGATATAATTAGAGAGTGCTAGATAGATATGTATCTAGGCCCCCTAGATTAAATTATTTATAATGCTAGTAATAACTTTACTTTAGCTAAATTTAAGCATTATACCTGCTTAATATTAATTAAGATTAATAAGATACCTATTAAAGCCTATAATAGTATTAGAAAGGTTAAAAGATACTATAGACCTCTTTGCTAGGCTTATAATATTATTATAGACTTAATTAGTAAAGAGATTACTCCTAAATAATAACTCTAAATAGCTATTAAAGCTATTAATAACTTAGTAGGTTTAGATAGCCTTATGCTTATACTACTAGTCTTTAGAGCCTACCTATAAATAATAGATAAGTTACTACTAAGTATCTTTATTATTTAATAAGCTAAGGTAATTTAGAAGGTAACTAATAAAGTTTGCTACTACCTAGCTAAGAGGTAAGTTTATAATGCCCTTAGTGCCTAGAATAGCCCTAATATATTACTAATATATTAGCTACTACTATAGGCTAATATATATATATAGAGAGAAAAAGATAGATAGTATAGCCCTTATAAGCTATTAGTTACTAATAAGGAGACTTATATAGTTAAGATGCCCTATAGCCTAGTTAGGTTTTACTCTATAGTAGTAAAGCTATATTATAAGAACCTATAGTATATAGAAGCTAATAAGTAAAGCCTTTAGTGTATTAGGGAATATAACCTAAGCCTAGAGGCCCCTTATACCTCTTATAAAGAGACTAGAGAAGATAAGCTACTAGTAAAGGGTAGTAAGGTAAGGGAAAAAGAGGAAAAGACACTAGTAAAGAGAAAGTAAGGAAGACTAAGAAAGGCCTTTATAGTTTAATTCTATATTAATAAGGTTATAGAGAAGCTTAAAAAGGCTTATAATACTAAAGCTACTCTTATAGGAAGCTATAAAGCTAATAGCCTTAAGGTAATAAAAGTAAAGGCTATTAGGGCCTAGGCTTATAATCCTAATAAAGCTATTAGACCTAAAGAGCCCTTTGTATTTATTAATAAAGACTAAGAGAAGGTATTATTTAAAGAGATTATAGCTAGAAAAGTACTAAATATAGGATTCCTTATAGTAAAAGAAAAGGCTAACTAGAAACTAGCCCTTTAACTTTACTAAGAAGGAAAGATTATAACTCTAGGAAGCCCCTTTAAATAATCTAACTAAGCTAAGATTAATGCCCTATAAGCTTATAATATATTTAGGTTTATAATATTTAATCCTACTAAGCATAGAGGCTATAGGATCTTTAATTCTTATATAGTTTAAGAGATTAAAGGCAAAGGGACTAAATCACTATATAAGAAGTTATACCTTATTATATAAGGGCATAATAATAGAGGAAAAGAGGCTATCTTAACCTAGTTACTAACAATATAGCGATTAAGCTAACGGATTATTATAGCCCTTACTTTATTATTAAAGAGAAAGGGAATCTACCTTTAGTTACAAGATATTATATAAGCCTATGTTTAATCCTATATAACCCTAAATAGGCTAATTATCGTGAGATTACCTAAATAGATTACATATCTCTTTCTAGAAGGTATAGTAATAGAGGTAATTAAGCCTCTTTATAGAATTGTAAAGGCTAGAACCTATTAGTAAGCAATATATTTCTATTACTATAGAGATAACCTTAATATAATAACCTTAATATATAATCCCTACTTATTAATTATAGCCTTAAATAATAAGAACCTCTTTAGTATTATAGGAATGCAAATAGATAATACCCTAGGCCTTAGTAATAATAACTTCTTTAAGAAAGAAGAAAAAGAGCTTTAGAAGGCAAAGTTTATAGCTAAAGAAAAACAATACCTAATAACTATAAATCCCCTTATTTTTAATAGCTATATCCTAACCTAGAATACTAATACCTTACTAACCCTAACCTAAAAGGGCTAAGGTTAGAAGATTAAGGAAATTAATCTATAATCACTAATAGTAAAGCAAGATTACGTTAAGTAAAGAGCCTAGGGGAGTTATATTGTAATAGTCTATTAACCTAAAGCATCTTATAACCTATTAATTACTATATAACACTAAGAACCCTTTACTAATAATATCTTATAACTTAATAAACGCCTTAAGTAGCAAATTAAGTATTAGTAGTAAGGATTATAGTATATCCTATTAACTCTTAAAGAGGCGAAGCTCTTTATATTTATAAATAGGTCCCTTACTAATAATAAAGACCTTAGCTTATAAATTAGGTATATAATTATAATTAGCAATAAAGTATTAAAGGATAATAATACCTTTACCTTAAAAGGTAATATTATAATATATAGCTCTATAAAAAGCAAGCATATAACTTATAGCGCACTTATATCTAAGCTATATAGCATGGTTTAAGGCACTAATATTATGTATATAATATCTATAACTCTTTATATAATCATAGACTAATTAAAGATACCCTAGATTCTAATAATTCTTTATACTAACTCTTTCTTATTATATAAATACCTTATAAAGCTAGGTATAATAAAGGAGAAGTAGCTAATAATTAATATTATAGCCCTCTAATAGTTATATAAAAGGAGAGAGATCTATAAGGTTAGGTGGATTAATAGTGGTAATAATCTAGCTAATATAATAATAAAGGCATTACTAAATTTAGTCCTTTTAAATTTAATTAATTTAAATGAATTAATAATTTATATAAAAGGCTAGGTTAAAAGACCTATAAGGTTAGGCAAATAGGAGGATTAAGATAATAGGTTAGTAAGTATAGATTAAGGTAACTAGGTTAATTAGATTAACTAAGGCTATAATAGCTAATTAGAGCTATAGATTCCTATAAAGGGATTTACTTATATATACTTTCCTTTAATTTAATTTTTATTATGTTTTTAGGCTTCTTTAGCTATAAAGAAAAAGAGAGACTACTAGTATAGCTTCCTCTAGACCCTTAGATAATAGTTAGTCTAGCTATAGCTAAAGGTAAGTCTATAAAAGGGATGCATGTAATATAATTAGTTATATTGCGGGCATCCCTACACCGCTTGCAGTGGCTTTGCACTGTAAGACCTATTTTTTCCCCTTTTTGCTTACCTTCTCTCCTAGCTAGATTCCTCTCCTTCTCTCTCTTCTCTTCTCTCTTAGATATTATTAACTATTATTAACTTCATTGAATTAAACCCCCTTTGCACTAGTGCAACGTTCCTTGGTGTAACCAACATTAGTATTATTTTTTAAAATAGGTTAAACTAATTATAAGTAAGGTTATTAGAGTTATTATAGTTATTATAGTTCTTATAATAAGTATAATATTATATATATTAAATAAAAGTAAGTCTAGTATTACTTTTATAGATAGGTTTAAGTTCTAGAGTATTGCACTATAATATATTTATATTGTATTTTCTTTTTAACAAATAATATATATTTAATCTAAAAAAATATATAGAGATATAAAACTTCTTTTTTTAGATAGATAACTAAAAAACTACAATGTAGTTATATATAAAAGTGGGGATAAAAGTGGGCCTATTGCCTGTAAATTAGAAAAACTACATTTAAATATATTTAAGCACCAAAAAATTAAAAATACAATACAAATGTAGTTTTTCTAATTAACGGGCTATAGGCCTATTTTTAGCCTCACTTTTATATATTATATTTTTATTTGGATTAATCTCTATAGGATAATATCTTTTATTATAAGCTAGCTATAAAATTAAATATAAAAAATACAAAATACAATACAATAAATATAAACAATACTCTGGGTTTAACTAATAGTAATTAAGGTTCTAAGAGTTATTTAAAGCTCTTATAGTAATTATAGTCTATTAAATAAAAGTAAGGCCTAATATTACTTCTAAAAATAGGTTTAACTAATAGTAATTAAGGTTCTAAGAGTTACTAAAAGCTCTTATAGTAATTATAGTCTATTATATAAAAGTGAGGCCTAGTATTATTTCTAAAAATAGGTTTCACTAATAGTAATTAAGGTTATTAGAGTTATTAGCACTCTTATAGAAATTATAGTATATTATATAAAAGTGGGTCCTAGGATTATTCCTAAAAATAGGTTAAACTTATTTTTTATAGCTTAATTAAGCTATATAGGGTAATTAAAATAATATCATTAGTTATCTATTAATATATTATAAATATTAGTCTATTATATTCTCTCTTTATATATTATAGTAATAAGATATATAGACTTACTAAGTTACTATATATAAATTCTTTAAGCTTTAGAATTATAAAGCTAAAAGTAATATTAAATTAGTGTTAGTATCTATCAGGATACCATTGACCTACGCGTAGGGTTTTCGGGGGTGGACTAAATTATACATAATTATTATATATTCTAGTCTACTATCTAAAGCAAAAAGAGAGATTAAATAGAAGTATATAGAGTGCGCTATTTATAATAGAAAAAGAGGCCTTAATTAGAGTTATATACAAAGAGGCTATATATACTAATTCTAACTGTAGCGCGGTTAACCTAGATATATAGGTCCGTGATGTAACGCGCCTAGCTAATTAGAGGCGCCTATAACCTGTTAATATTATGCTTATTCTAATACTAAAAACTCTCTCTTTTTAATATAACTATTAATAGGTAAATTAAAGAGAATGTAAAAAGAATAGCTAAGATTAAATAATTACGCCTAATATTATATAAAGAAAACAAGAAAAACGCTATAAAAACCTAGATTTAGTCTATAACCTTACTAAGAGAGAATAGGTTAGGATATTAAATCTATAACTACTATTAGTTAATAATATATAGGAAAGGATTAGTTAATCTAACCTCTTTCTAATCTATAGATCTAAAAGGGCACTAATCCCTTAAATTAGTTAAATCCGTGGATTAGAATACAGGCGAGGTTAAGAGCTCTAATTAGCTTAAAACACTATGTAACTAGCCTAAAGGCTATGGTTATATAACCTATCCTTCTATCCCTATAGTTGCTAAATTATTTGTAATAAACTCCTTAAATACTTTATTTAGCAATGCCTTTATAAATATATTAGCAAGGTTATTATCCCTATTGATTTATCTAATCTCGCAAATCTTACGTTGCTTGTATAATTAATAAAGGGCTATAATATTAATTATAAGGCGCTTCTCTTTTATAGTACTAAGCTTAATAAGATATTTATATAGGGAGTATAAATTAGTATATACAATAATAGGGATTATAGGTAGGTTTAATTAATAAGTGATTAATCCAAGCATTATTATAATTACGTAAGCTATGTTAGCACTAGTAACTATACTATAAATCTTAGAAGTAAGCACACTTCTTGTAACTCTCTTGCTCTTTATAGAGCTATAGTGCATAATATTACCTTAGATTATAAAGGTACCTTCCTTATAGACTTTAGTAGCTAGGATAAGTATATAGCCTAGCTAGGAAGTAAGATCTTAGTTATTAGCAAAAGATTTATCTATAAATACAAAGAGCTTTGCCTTTTTAAGATTAAATAGTATAAATCTTAATCCTTAATTAGGATAATTAATCTGCTACTAAATTTATTAGTTAAGGTTCTTTATATCTTTAGGCATTAGCTCCTAGTGCTATATAGCAATAGAGAGGTTAAAATAGGCCTTAGGCTAATAGATTAAGGTAATATACATGCCTCTAGCCTATTATTCTATATATGCCTATTTTAAATTAGTTAGTAGGATTAATTAGAGCTTTCTACTCTAGCCTTTCTATTATAGCGTAATTATATTATTTTTAAGAGTAATAATACTACTATTAAAGGTTAGTAAGTTCCCTATAGAAAGGATTTACTTTAGTTTAGTAATAAAAGAAGTGGTAATTAATTAATCTTTCTCTTATTAAGAGAACTTATAATTAGATAGTCTAATTATATTATTAGTCTATATCCCTATATACACAAAGGTTAGGTTCTCCTTTGTTATTATAAGCAAGCATAGGTTAAACATAGAGGTTATTATCTAGAGTATCTCTCTATAGTAATAATAATATATTGCTTACTAGTGTATGCTAGCTTTTATAATACTATATAAAGGCTTAATAACTTATATTATTATATCTCTAGGGTATAGGTAATAGATCTAGATAGGGATCTAGGCTAGAATAATATAGTTAAGGAGTGTCTATACTTACATATAGGCCTATGTGATGTCATAAAGCTAGAGAATAAGGCCTAGCTATAATAACGCAGGTGTTATTGCAAGGATTAATTATTAGCTAGCTTATTAGATTATTAGGGCCTGTGTAAGGATTGCTAGCTTTTCCTTATTACTATAGCCTTAGATTATAAGCCTTAACTTCTTATATAGATTTATTATCCTGCCCTTTACCTTATTAATAATATAGGAATTAAAGATTTAAACTCTACTATATTTTTTTTTATTATATCTAATAAATTTAAACACGCCTTATTTAATTAAAGTATTAATCTTAGCCTTAGTGAATAGTTTAAAGGGCTTGCTAGGGGTCTTAATAATTCCTTCCTTATATAATTAGATTATAAGCTTAAAATTAGAGCTTTCCTTAGCTAATGAAAAGATATTAGTCTTATCTTTTATTTAATCTATATAATTAACATTAGATATAATAGGAGGGTTCTTTTAAGGTCTTTTAGGTCCTTGCTTTAGGGGAATAATAGAAGGAGTAGCTATAGGCTATAGAGGGGCATCCTAGTCCTTTACGCTCTAGGGGGGTTTTTTCTTATTAGGATCTTTATAAAAAGGCCTAATAGAGATTAATCTAAAGGCCTTAGGGCCTTAAGGGAGCTTAAGAGTGTAGGTTTTGCGTTCTATAAATAAGAGCTTATAGGGGCCTCTTTATCCTTTGCCTTTATACTATATATATATAAGTAATCCTAGTAAGAGGTTAATAGTGCTAGAGGTATTAGGACTATTCCTTATAGCAAGGGCATTACTAACCTTTTGCTAGGTATAAATGTGCTTAACTTCCTTTATTACTAATTAGATTATAAGGGCTTATTACGTGATATCTAGTAATAAAGGCAATTCCTTAACTATATAAGAATACGCGCTAAAAACAAGAAGTATTAGTATAAGACTATTTAATCCTATAGTATTATTTATAGCTTTAACTACTATTTATAACGCTATAGGTTCTAGCGTTATTAGGCATTCCTATCTAATAATATTATAGGCCCTTTAAAGCAGCCTATAATATTGCTTAACCTTGCTAATGCTATAGTAAGCCTTAATAGGTATATTCTTAATCTTAATTACTATTAATAATATAAGCTGCTTAAATACCTTGCCTCTAAAGGTTATTCTAGTGTCTATAATAATTATATCTAGGGGGCCTAGATAGATATTAATCTAGTAAAGATAGAGTGCTTCCTATATAGTCTTTATAGAGATATCCTTAATAAATCTAGTTATATTAAAGAATATAGCTATATCTATAACTTATAGAATAGGGTAGTTACTATTAATATATAAGATATCTATAATAATTTTGTAATTATAAGTATATTTATCCTAAAGGGTGAATTTAAATTAATATAAGCTATCTATGTTTAATTAATATTACTAGTAAACCTTAGTTAACTTCTTAATAGCTTTAAACTTAACCTTATACCCTAATTTATAGAGTAAATCATAAAGATATCTAACTAAAGGGTATCTAAAGCGTTAATATAATTAATAAAGCTTAACTTCTATAAGATAACTTTAAGTAACACTTTCTTCTTTATTAAGAAGTATTTATATATGCCCTTATTTATATATAATAGGGATCTTAATATTCCCTTAGTATAGAATATTCTTTAATATATAGAAATTAATCTTTAGGTAGGTTATATTATTAAGATATAAGAGAAAGGGAGTGTTTATAGGGATTACCTAAAAGAAAATAATTCTAAAAGGAGTTAGTACTTTAATTAATCTAAGTGCTATAATTAGTTCTCTAAGGCTAAATTTAATCTTTACTTTCCTAGTATCTAACTTATTAAGTGTAATAGTTAGTATTACCCTTTATAAAGCTAAAAACTAAGGATAGCTTACTAATAAATATCCTATAGTACCTATATTAGCTATAATACCTTTAAAGGTTCTAGATAAATATTATTCTTTAAGTATAAATATACTTAGTGCCTTATCTAGTTCCTAAAGATTAAATAAATTCTTCTTAGCTAGAGCGTAAGTTATTACTCTTTTAGTAAGAATCTTAGTAATTATATAGCTATTATAGGTAGTCCTATATATAAAGAAGCCTATAGGTAATTAACTATTATTATTTTCTTTACTAAAACTAAGTTTTATTAGGTATTAGTTAATATTATTATCTTTAGCTAATTTAGAGTCTTTAGTGCCTTTATACTAAGTAAGGAATATATTATATAAAGAAGCTATTAAATCTATGTAAGAGTGGTTCTTAAAGTGTTAGAATACCTTCTTATAGTCTTTATTAGAGTGCTTAGTTAACTAATAACTTTCTTTTCTATATATATAACACTTTTTTAGGCAGGGAGGCTTACCTTTTAAGGTAGATTAACTATATTAAGCTTCCTTGCCCTTACTATTATATTTATAGTTAGTCTAAAAGTGCTCCTTAGTATTAGCTTCTATAGGGAATTACTGCTAATTAATTAAAGCTTTAGATTTACTAATTAATATCCTTATTTATTTATAAAAGCATTAGAGGTTAATAGGAGGATTAATAATATAGGCCCTATACTCTAGGATTCCTTTATAAGCATTTAGAATCTAACTATAAAGGTTTAATTCTAACTAGGATTTATAAGGGTTTGCCCTTTAGAGACTTAAGAGCTTTATTATAAGGTCTTTAAAGCACTTAATCTTTAACTTATTAGGGTTCTCTTAAATAATAGTAAGTAGTTATAATCTTCCCTATAATAGATAGTTTTTCTAATATATATTATCTATCTTAAACTTCTACCTAATCCTACTAATAAGAGTTAGGAGGTCTTAAGGGTCTCCTTAGCCTAAAAGGTTCTTTAGAAAGTACTAAAAAGGTTTGCCTTTTAGTATAAACTTAAAACTATAGCCTAACTATTCTTATATAATACCTAGTATCTTATATTTTCTTTAATAGGTTAAAAGCTTTATATTAAGAATATTATACTCCCTAGTACTATACTTAATACTCTTATTATTATAAAACTTATTAAGATTAAGTAATTACTTTAATAAGGGTTAACCTATTTCTTAAGAGGGAATAGGGATAGTTAATTCTTATTAAGAAAGTGCTATAGTTCTTTACTATAGAAGGGAATTATAATACTTAATTATAGGAGGGGAAATAAAGGGGGTTTAAGCCTATAGTTAAGGGCTTATAATAGGAGGATTTCCTTTACTATATAATTAGTATGCTTAGGGATTAGTATAATAGGGTCTAGGAATAAAATAGGAGAGATTATAATAGTTAAGGGGATTAGAGATACCTTAGAGTAATTTGTTACTTTAGTTAATCTTTAAGAAAAGGGATATTAATAAGGAGAAGGTCTTTATAGAAGTCTTAGTCTTTAATTTACTTCTTAAAAGCAGAATACTTCCTTTTAACTTCTTATATCTCTTCTTTATTTTAATTATAGAATCTATTATAGTTAATAATATCTTTAAGTAAAACTATAATTCTCTAGTAACTCTATAGGTCTATATAGACACTACTAAAAAAGAGGAAATCTTAAAGAATCTTTATAGCTTTAGGATTTACTACTTTAAATATCTCTTAGTTCTATTCTCTAAAGTTATTATTAAAGATAGTAAATAGGGTTTATAAGTATAGGTTCTTATATTTATAGGTTACTTTCTTAATAAGAATCTAAGCTATAAGCTCTTTAGGAGTAATAGTTACTTTAAGATTAAATAATTCCTTATATTCTAGTGCTTATTATGTAATATACTAGTATAAATCAGAGGGGATATAGTAGAGAAGGTAAGATATAACCTATATATTAGCTCCTTCTATAGTATCCTTAGGGGGGGAAATAAATTTATAGTTAGAAGGAATATCTTATAATCTAGATCCCTCTAGTTAATCTTAATATTTTACTATTATATTAGTAATAGATAGGGAGGTAAGGGAAATAATTAAATTATAGAGGTTTAAAGGATTATAAGTAAAGCTATTATCTTTATCCTTTAGTAAGTTTAATTAAATAAATAAGGATAGGTTTAGACTAGTTACTAACTAGGCCTTAATTATTTAATAAACACGCTCCTAAGGGTTTATTTATATAATAGATATACTAATTAAATAAATAAAGATAGGTTTAGACTAGTTACTAACTAGGCTTTAATTATTTAATAAGTTTAGATTTAGTACTAAGCTAGTTATAGTTATATAATAGTAAAAGAAGAGCTAGAATCTACTTCTTCCTTAGCACACTAGTATTATATAGTAGCCTTCTTATTTTATAAGGTAGGTTTATAATACTAATGCCTTTTCTATAAAACCTTACTAATCTATAGTATTTATAGAGATAATTACTAATTAGTATTAGTATCTATTAGGATACTATTAACCTATATATAGGGTTTTTAGGGGTAGACTAAATTATATATAATTATTATATATTCTAGTCTATTATCTAAAGCAAAAAGAGAGATTAAATAGAAGCATATAGGGTGCGCTATTTATAATAGGAAAAGAGGCCTTAATTAGAGTTATATACAAAGAGGCTATATATGCTAATTCTAACCATGGCGCGGTTAACCTAGATATGTGGGTCCGCGATGCAACGCGCCCGGCCAATCAGAGGCGCCTATGACCTGTTGATATCATGCTCGTTCCAACAATTAGTTTAAATAGTAAATAAATAGTTTAAGCTTTTTTAAAGTTCTTATTATATTACTTATAATATTTAAGTACTAAGTATATACTTTATTAACTTCTAGTTATTTATTTAGATTTCTTATCTAATATTATTATAATAGTACAGGGTATTTTTTAATTAAAATAAAAGTAATAATTTCTAGAAATAGAAAATAATTAATAGTAATAGTAAATAATATAATAAGAAGGTTTTTATTTAAGTTATATTAGTAAAATAAAGTATTAAGTATAATAGTGTTATTAAAAAGTAATAATATTATATATAACCCTAGTTATAGTAAAATGCTTAAAATAGTATAATATTATAAATTATATAACTAATTAGATAAAATAGCTAATAATATAAGGGTTCTATTAACTAATTATCTTTTAATCCTAATAATAACCTTAGTTAATTAAAAGTCCCACTTTTTTTTTACCTAACAATACATTTGTATTGTTTGTAGTTAGTGTAGTAACTACACTAACTACCCTACAAAATAATTTGTATTTAATATAATACAATACAATACAATACAATACAAATACAAGATTTCCCGAAAAAATACAATAAATACAATACAAACAATACTCTGCCTCTAAGATAAAAGCTAGAAATATAGTAATAGAAAGTTACTATTATAAAATAATATACTAATTATATAAAATTAATATATCCTACCTTAAAATATAAGTAAAAGACTAGTATATAGGTAAGGAAAATATAAACCTAGTAAACCTTTACAGCCTTAGTAAGGCTAAATATAATATAGTATACTATATTAGTATAGTTAAAGCCTATTATTAAATTAAGATAAGCCTTAGTAAAACTAAAGTAAGTTACCTTAGAAAATAGATAATTATTAGAGTCTTCTAGGTCTATACTACTAAGGGTATTTATAAGAGTCTATACTTAATTTAGAAATACTAATAAATCTAAAAAATCACCCTTTATTATAGCTATAGCTTATATAGAAATATTAGTAATAAGGTACTAAAAGATAGAGAAATAGTAGTATATTTATAGTATTATAAGTATCTCTATACTAGATATAATATTTAGAATATTTTACCATTATAATAGTAAATATTAGCTAGGGAAATTAGTAGTTAACCTAGGGGAGTTTAGGCTTTAAAAAGGGGTATTTCTTAAACTTAGTATACCTAGTGTATAAGTAGTATATATAGAAGCACTCTCTTAAGGGAATATAATCCTATTCTATAGTAAAAGTAAGGTAAGTAATAATAAGAATATAATAGTAACTAAAGATATAATAATATTTTAAAAAGTTTAACTATAAATATAGAAAGGAAAAGCTTATAATATAAAGGAGTGTTATAGGAGAATTTATACTTAAACACTATCTAATATTTATTATTATTTTAATATAGCTATTACTTAGTAAATAGCTATAGAATAGCTAGTAAAAGCTATTTAGAAGCCTAGCTATAAGTAAGGGGGTAATTATAAGGCCTTACTTATAATACTACACACCCCTAGCGCACCCTATAGGTAGGTTATACCCTAGGGCTATATACACGTAATACTAGCAAGCTACTAGCTATAAGCTAGTAACTCACACGTATAACACACTTAGACCTAGTAAGCTTTAGTTAATATACTAGATCCCCTATACCTCTTGCCTAGCTACCATTGTTCTCACATAATAGTAGGCTAGTAGGATATAAATACCTAGAGTTTATAGTTAAAATTAATTTAATAACTATTCTAGATATCAATATTCTTTATTATAACTATAAAATTAGGTTTACCTCTAGCTTACTAGCGCTCCTATATTACCTAATCTATCTCTTATTCTATATCTATATTTAGATAGTTCTTTATCTATCCCTAGAATTAACCTAGGTTCTCTAGTTTTCTAAGCTATTTTATAGCTAGCTTTTATGCTAATAAGTAGTATTAGAGTTTTCTTATACCTAGGAACTATTTAGCTAGGAATCTTGCTTTTAAAGGATTATTTAGGGCTAGCCTTGCTTCCTATATATTAGTAGGCTAATATTATTAAGGCTATCTATAGTTATAGTTATTATAGTTAACTAATATATAGTATTAGTTCTTTACTACCTAACTATAGCTATATAGGGGTAAAACCACCCTAGGAACCTTTCTTTAGAATAAGAACTTATTTAGGCCTATCTTCCCTATTTATAGTTAGATAATTATTAAGGAGATATATTTACTCTAGGTTAGCCTTTCTTTATTATACTAGTTCTTTTATTATTATTTCTATTTCTCTTATAGATTTATATCTAGCTTATTATTAATAGGTAGGGGTTTTTTCTTCTATAGTATAGTATTATTACTACTAAGTTAGCTATAGTTTAAATCTTTTCTATAATTTTACTATTTATAATCCTATTTTTAAACTTTTACTTTATCTTATTTAAATAAAGGTTAAGAGAGGGAATATAAGTCTTAACCTTTAGTTATATAATAGGTATAGCTTTAAATACCCTTATAATAATCTAGAGGTAAGCTAATTAGTTTACTATAAAGCTTTTTACTACTTCTCTTAGTTTTCCTTCTTTCTTAGTAAGGGTATAGTAAGCACTTACTCTATAGGTAAGAATAGGTTAGATTACTTATATATATAAAAGTCTAGTGTCTTTAAAGCTATATCCCTAAGCTAATACTACTAGCTTAGAGAGTATAAATTACTACTAGGTAAATTTACCTTTAAGAATATTTCTATAAGCACTTTAGTTAAGTTTTTTATTAACCTATACTCTAAGAAATCTATATAATTTTATAGGCACTATTTTCTTTATTCTAAGTTAAACTCTAGTTTAAGGAGATTTATAGGACTTACTAAAGTATATAAGTTTAGTCTTAGCTAGGTTAAACTTAACTCTTACTTACTTTACCTATTTCTTATAGATTTTCTATATAGCTTTAAGTCTCTTCTAGGTCTAGGTAGTATTCTTACTAAAGGCTACTATATTTATATTATTTATAAATCCTATAGGAATTTGGTTGTTAATTGTTTTACTGGCTGGGTATTGCTAGTAATAATTGTGTGTTGTAATAAATTAGATGCATTGGCTATAACCAATGATAGTAAAAAAATTATAAAAATCAATACCTAGGATAGCCTAGAGGTAAATATAGAGTTTTACTAAATAAAGTAAGAAAAGAATTAGAGAGAGAGGTAAGCCTTATAGAGTGCTAGCCTTAATTATAAATAGTTTTAAGAGTTCTTTATTAAAGCTAAGCTAGCTTATTCTATCTATAAGGAAGCTTTATATTACTACTATTAGCTATTATAAGACTCCTATCTTAATAAGGAAGTAAATTAAGTATAGGTAGCTAATACTATTAAATACTAATAATATATTTATTTATACTAATAAGGTAATACTACCCCTTCCCTAGGCCTCTCTAATATACTCTATAAGAACTCTTATTATAGTTTCTATTAATTTATTTACTTTATTACTTATCTAGAGTTTAGGAAGTAGCCCTTTTACCTTAGTAAAGGCTATAAGTTACTTTATAATTACTACTTCTATAATCTTTCCTACTATATTAAGTAGTAATATTAGCCTTTATATATTAGCTTTCCTTATTTTCTTAGTAGTTTTACTAAGTTTCCTAATTACTATTACTTTTATAGTTTAGAAGTAAGCTAGAAAGTAGCCTATTTCTAGGACTAAATTTAGAAGCTAAGCTATAGTATCTTTAGCTAGGTCTTTATAAGCTTTAATAAGGCTTACTAGGAGCTTATTATCTCCTAGTGCCTTCTAGCTAGCTATATTTACTAGAATATTATTAATCTCTTCTTATCTAAATTATTCTTTAGCTAGGAATAGTATATTTCCTAACTCTAGGAATAAGAGATCTAGTATATATAAAAGGTTTGCTATTAGTTTAGGGAAAAATCTTTATACTAGTACACTAGCTTTATTATTATATATAATAGCTAGATTAGGGTTATTTTTACCTTTTTCTAGCTTAGGGAGTCTAGAGAGCTTTAGTAAGGCCTAGCTTTAAAGCTAGGCTTACCTTTTAAGTCTCTAGACTTCTCTATCTTTTTCCTATATATTAGCCTTTTATAGGGTATCCCTTTATATATTTCTTTTCTCTTCTCTAATAATACATTCTTAATCCTTATTTACCTTAGTATAGGCTTACTAGTTTATATTAGTTCTCTAGTATCTTTATTATCTCTTAGCTTACCTTACTTTACTAACTAATTCTTATACTTTTCTTAACTACTATACCTCTAGGCTAGGGAGTCCTTAGGGCTTCTTTAGGATTACTTTATTTATAATCTATTATAAACTTATAATAAGCTAGGTTATATAATTATTAATTCCCTCTTTATTATAAGGGTTTAGTGTGTTTTTAGAATAAAGCTTAATTATAGCCTTTACCTTTATATATAGTTTATTTATAGCTCCCTAAATATATTTAAAGGCTTAGGGAGTAGCTTTCTATCTCTTATTAAAAATACTAATTAGATATAGAATATAGTTAGATTTAGTAAGATCTTTAGTGCTATTATAGTAAACTCTAATATCTAGTATAGCCTATACTAGGTTAATAATACTATCTTTATTATCTTTTTACTATTTTATAGGTTTACCCTAGGGTATAATAAGTCTAAGCCTTTACTAGCTTATAAACTCTAGGAGTTTATTTACTTTATTAGTTTTTCTATCTAGCTTATTCTAAAGGGGGTGCTTTTAATTAAAGTTACTAATAAATACACTTTAGTTATAAGGCTCTTTTAAGTTAATTATATAAATAAGGGTATTCTAGTTATTACTATATCTCTCTAAGTAAAGGGAATAAATATTAACTTCTTATAGTTTTACTAGTAACTAGTTAGTTTCTTCTTAGGCTAACTATAATCCTATTCTATATTTCTTATTTATATATATTATATTATATTTATTATAGTATATAAGTTAGAACTAGGTAAGGCCTAAAGCTAAGGGCTATAGGTTTCTTATATATTCCTATTCTTAAATTATAATTATATCTATATTAGTTTAGTAATAAAGCGCTATATATACTAGTTTATTTTTCTTATTTATATTCTAGAAAAGGACTTATAATATTATTGTATTAGTTAAGGGGGTTATTAGTCTTTACCAGAGTATTGCACTACAATCGATTTGTAGTGTATTTTCTTTTTAACAAATAATATATATCTAATCTTAGAAAATAGATAGAGATATAAAACTTCTTTTTTTTAGATAGATAACTAAAAAACTACAATGTAGTTATATATAAAAGTGGGTCCAAAAGTGGGTCTAACGCCTGTAAATTAGAAAAACTACATTTCACTACATTTTAGTACTAAAAATACACTACAAATGTAGTGTTTCTAATTTACGGCTAAACGGTCCACTTTTAGATCCACTTTCATAAAGAGTATTTTTCTTTGGATTTATCTCTATAAGATTATGTAATTTATAGAACAGTATCTCTTATTATAAGCTAGATATAAAATTAAATGTAAAAACTACAAATCACACTACACTAACTACAAACAATACTCTGGTCTTTACTATCTTATACTAGCTTTATTCTAGCTTTAAGTTACTTTATACACTATTTAATACTTCCTAATCTTAGTTATTTAGCGCTTTATTTTATATTTATAGAATATTTTTTTTTCTACTTATAATACTAATAGGTTCTAAGTCTATACTAAATCTTATATAAGGTAAGGTTAGGCCTTTACTTAGGGAGTAAGTAGTAAAGTAAAAGGGGTATTTAAAATATCTTACTTTAGTAGTATTTTACTTCTTTTTTAGAATAAGGTAATCCCTTAACTAGGCTAGGTATAGTCTAGAGTATAGGATATAGTTTTTCTTTACTTATTTATCTTATATTAGGTAAGAGAACTCTTTATTCTTATAATAACTAGCACTATACTTACTATACCTTAGGGCTACCTTATAAAACTTAGTAATATAGCTTATTTAAAAGTAGTTATAGTATTATTAAGGTTATAAGGTCTTATTATATAGTTTAGTTTAGAATAGCTTTACTTTAAAAACTATACTATTCTAATATATTTTATTAGTATCTTTAACTTTAGCTAGGCCTAGTATAATAGTAGTTCTTTAAGTGCCTTTACCTTAGGGTTACCTTATAGTTACCTTAACTATATTTATTTTATTAGCTTTTCTAATTTCTACTACTAGGTTTTTAATAAATATATATTTAGTTAGGAATCCCTTAATAATAATACTAAGTATATAGTAGTAAAGGGCTACTTCTAGTTTAAATATATTAGTAATCTATTTTTAATCCTATTTATATTAGGTAGTATTTTCTTTAAAGGTAATAATAGTATCTTTACTAGGGAGTCTTCTAGCTACTATTACTATAGTTTAGTTTATAGCTTTATTAATTACTATTATTATATCTTTTATACTCCTAGACTAAAGTAATTCCTAAATAGTATTTCCTTTTATAAGTACTTCTTAGTCTTATTTACTAGGAATCTAAAAGGAGGGAGGTAAGGTATTTAGTTATTTAAAGGCTAGGCTAGTAGTAATACTTACCTAGGTTAGGGTATTACCTTCCTTAGTTTCTTTTTTAATAGCCTCCTTAAGGGCTTATTTAAAAGCTTTTTTAGTAGTATAAATATTACTATTATTATAGTTTATTACTCTTACTTTAGCTTAGGTATAGTTTACTACCTATTTAGTAATAGTTTTAGTAATATACTATACCTAGTTAACTTTATTACTAGGGATAAGGCTTATAATTTTATTATAGTATTTTATATTATCTAGATATTTAAATTAGATCTAGTCTATTATTAGGTTATATTCGCTTCTCTAGATATTAAACTATCTAATTCCTATATTTAGGTAGTAGTAGCTCTATACTAGCTCTCTTTCTTCTTTATTAATTACTATTAGTATCCTAACCTTATACTTACCTCTAGCTTTATTATAATATAATATTATAGGGGGGGGGGGGTAAATAAAGGTAAGGAATTTAAATATTAGTATAGTTTATATTTTAAAGGCAATTATAAACCTTTAGAGCAGTGCGGAAGTTTGTGCAAAGGTTTTTTTTAGTAAGTAAAGTGTTTTATAGGTTTTCTATAAGTTTTTTAACTTCTTTACTCTATATTTTTTATAGTAAATATAGGGATCTTTCTTTAATCCTTTCTCTTTTTTTAGCTTTATTCTTTCCTTCTTTATTAAAAGTTAGTTTAGTTTTAAAAGCTTTGCTTCCCTTACTTTAAGACCTTTCTTAGGCTTTAATAAGATACCTAATCTTACTTATTGATTTTTATAATTTTTTTAGTATCATTGGTTATAGCCAATGCATCTAATTTATTATAACACATAATTATTACTAGCAATACCTAGCTAGTAAAATAATTAATAACTAAATTCTTATAGCTATAGTAATAAATAAGCTCTAAGGTTATAAATATAGGGGGCTATAAGGTTAGAGCAAAGTTTATAATAAACTTTATAGCTATGTTAGCGTAAGAGTTATCATTCGTAACCGTAGTTAAACTTAAATTCGTTCAAGTTTTGCTTATTTCGCTTATAGCATAAATTAACGCAATTCCCCCTTCCTCTGTGACTGTGTTTTTTCTATCTCTCTTACTTATGCTTTAAAGCTCTAAGGCAAACTTAAACCAAACATAACTCATCCTTACTTATCTCTAATTTAATTCATTATAATCGCTAGGTAGGTTCTGCATTACTAATTAACTAATTAACCCCTAACTAATTAGATAATAGCATAGCTAAGGGTAACCAAAAGCTAGGGGTAATAACCACTAGGCTATAGAACCTTTAGGCTATCTAAAAAGCTAATAAAAATCCTAATTAAAAGGAAATCAAGAAAACTAAAGAAAATATAAAGGAATTTAAGAAAAGTAAGAATAAGAAGGGGAATAAAAGACTAGAGAAAAAGGCTAGATATTTAGAAAAGATGTTAAAAAACATAGAACTTTAATCATTTAAGCAGTTTTACCTCGTGCTTAGCCTAATCCTACTTATAATATTATAGAAATCTAGAACCTTTCCCTTACTCTTTACTATATAAATTAATAAGTTAATTTAAGCTAAGATAGTAGGAAATTAAGCCTTAATAGTATTATTAATTATTTCTACTAGTAAGTTACCTTTAGAAATAAGGTAGTTTACTTAGAAGTATCTCTTATAGCTAATTAAAGTATTTATAAGCTACTTATTAATATTTACTCTTATAAGGTTTTACTTAATAGTCTTATTAAAGTTAACTTTAGTATAATACTTAATAGTTTTACTTAAGGGTATAATATTTCTTATAAGTTCTCTAATCTTATTATAAAGAGATATATACCTTAAGGTTATTTACTTATATTTAGATCTAAGTATTACTATAAACTAAGTATAATACTCTTTTATAGCCTTTAAAAGGCTCTAGAATTAGCTATTAAATACCTAATAATAACTACTAAAAACTATAAACTAGGCACTATCTTTAGTATTATTAGGTTATTAAGGGTATTAAAAATAGCTTTTCTTAGGTATATTATAACCTTTAAAGGAGCTTTCTTAAGGTTACTATATGCTAGGGATTATAGCTTTAATGCTATATAAGTGTATTTAAATCCTTATAGTATTTAATATAAATAATTAACTTTATATAGCTTTTACTACCTTTCTCTTTATAAAAGTCCTATTTCCTACTAAGATTAAAGGTTTAAAAAGGTAATCTAGCTATATATTTAAATCTAGGTTAATAAAGATCTAGATTCTATCTTTAATAGCTCTTACCTTAACTATCTTATACTATAGGTTCTAGTAATAAGGCTCCTATAGCTTAATAGCTAGCTTATTACTTTTTAAAGATTCCTTAGATATTATAAGGATATCCTATAGTATTACTATTAAACTAATAAATACTAATATTAATCCTAGTGTACTAGGGTTACTTAACTATAATATTAATAAATTAGGCCTTTCTTTTACTAAGTCTATAGTTATTATTTAAAGACTAAATAATTAATTAACTTAAAAGAAAAGTACTAATTTAGAAGAAAGGTATAATTATTATAAATACTATATAATTACTACTATATTAGACTATAAAGCTAGGGTTTAATATAATAGTATTTATTAAGTTATTTAACCTTATAAGAGAGTATAAACTATAGCTTAAATACCTAAGTACCTTTACTATAGGTAAGGTACTTATATAGTGCTAAAATATACTATAAAGTTATAGAGGTCTTAGAAAATAACTAGCTAGGGGTGGACTCTTGTCTTAGCTAGTTAAGTAGCAAGACTATCGTGCGGCAGGGATAAATCAGTGCCCTTGTGGGTGCAACAGTTACATGTAACTCGTCCCGTGCCGGATCAGAAAGCCCTCAAAACGTTGCATGACTTCGAACTATTCCTCAACGAAACATGGGATAGGGATTGCCTGCCAAATTGACGGACGCGATTCGGATTCGACATCTCATCCTGGTTGCGCGGGTCGCTGCCGGGAGATCGAACATTTCGACCAATGACAGGGAAACTCGGTGCACCGCGGCTTTGTGCGGAAGGAGCGCTCTCCGGCTCATTTCCGCGCTGCCGTGGCCCCGTCGTGGACCCCTCGTGGACCCATCAATTACCCGCCCGATTGCTGCCCCCCCCCACCACCAAACCTCATCGGTTTGCAGCGGCGGCAGAGGTGAAGGAAAGAGCTTCCGACGATTGATAACTGTTGCGCCCACTTCAATTTTGCCTCTGTCTTTTCGTTAACCCCCTCTTTCCCCTCAGATACGATATACAATTCCTCACCAGACAGACAGACAGACAGACAGACAGACAGACAGACAGACAGACAACGAACGAAACTGTCATTCTTCACCCGCCGAAAATGTCTTGGCTTGCCATCTCGCCAGACTCGCACTTCTCCATCGCCAACATCCCCTTTGGCATCATCACTACCTCGTCCGATGCGACCAAGCGCCCCGCCATTGCCATCGGCGACTATGCTCTAGACCTCAAGGCATTTGCAAGCGCAGGGGGGTTCCAAGACTCTCCCGAGATCCAGAAGCATGCGGCGGTCTGGTCCAAAGAATCTCTCAACGCCTTCGCCGCGCTAGGCCGACCCTTTCATCGCCTAGTTCGCCAATACTTGCAGTCTGTTTTCGGCGCTGATACCAAAATTCCCCAAGTCCTCAAGGACAACGAGCAGCTCAAGCAGGCCGCACTGTTCAAGAGGGCCGAAATTCGGAACCACATGCCCCTCGTCGTTGGCGACTACACAGATTTTTACGCCGGCAAGAACCACGCCTACAATATTGGAGTTTTGTTCCGTGGTCTTGCCAATGCTCTACAGCCCAACTACACTCATCTCCCGGTCGCCTATCACGGCCGCGCCAGTAGTGTCGTTGTTTCTGGCACCCCCATCCGCCGACCTTGGGGCCAGATTCTCAAGGACCCCAAGGCTGAGCCCAAGGTCCCCGTCCTCTCCCCCTGGGAGAAGCTTGACCTCGAGTTGGAGATGGGCATGTTCATCTGTCGCGAGAACCAGCTTGGCAACCCTGTCCCAATCGCTGAAGCGGACGACTACGTCTTCGGCTATGTTCTCATGAATGATTGGAGTGCCAGAGATATCCAGGCCTGGGAGTATGTACCTCTGGGTCCTTTCACTGCCAAAAACCTGGGTACTACTGTCAGTGCCTGGGTCGTCTTGGCTGACGCCCTCGAGGGGTCAAGGACTGCTGGTATTGCCAATGACAACACTTTGTTGCCCTACCTCGAGGAGAAGACCAAGGAGAACTGCCTCGATATTCATCTCGAAGTTGACTTGACCAGTAAGTGACATGGAGGAAAAGCAAAAGCGCAGAGGCATGCAATTCGCCGCAACTATGGCCCCACCACTTACTTGACATGTGTAGCTTCCAACGGTGACAAAACCACCATTTCAAAATCCAACTCCAAACACCTCCTTTGGTCTTGGCCCCAGATGATTGCCCACCACACCATCACTGGGTGCAACTTGCGTCCCGGCGACTTGTTGGGCTCGGGCACCATCACTGGTGACACGCCCGGCTCTGAAGGCAGCATTCTCGAACAGACGCAGGGTGGAAAGAAGGCAATCCAGCTGCAGGGCGGCGAGGAGTGCATGTTCCTGCAAGACGGCGACACGCTGACCATTCGGGGATGGGCTGGGCAGGAGGGTGCTTTGATCGGTTTCGGCGAGGTGACTGGCACCATCCAGCCTGCTTTGCCTCTGTTCTAGAATACTCGTGCGCGGTGAAACGAAGGCAAGTGGGACTCTTCAAACACAGAAAGAAAAATGCCGACAAGCAAATCAATGTACACTGATTTTTGACCGAGCCATCTGCCCTGGTGCAGTGTACTTGTACAAACACGATGTAGACTTGGTATTATTTTCGAAGATTATCAGGGCAATCGGACTGTCTGAAATAATCCGCTTTCTGCACAGCTGGGTGCTCATTCAGGTTCGCAACCACCTTGGAAACATGGGGGAAAAGTGAAATGTCGACACCAAACCGCTGCGCATTCCAAACAGCAGGCATCAAGCAGGCATCTGCCATGGTGAGGCCATCACCCACGGAATACTTGCCGGCGGAGCTCTTGACAACCGCCTCATAAGCCCTCAGTCCGTCCGTCATCAACTCCCTGTTCCACTGCTCGGCAACGCCACCGAGCGCTCTCACGCGCTTCATGATTCTCAAATTGGTGACGGGCTGGATATCCGCGGCGACAATCTCACACAAGACGCGCACCAGAGCTCGGGCCTCGGGATCGCCCGCCGGTGGCAGTGACGGGACCTCGGGGTGCACCTCCTCCAAGTACTCCAGCGCAGCTATGGACTGGCCGATCTTGAAGCCCGCGTCCGATGCCGTGCGCGACACGAGAAGGGGAACAGACGCGGATGGGTTGAGAGCCATATGCTCGTCGGAGAGCTGTTCATCGTTGAGCAGATTGACGGGGACGTGCTCGTAGGCAATGTTCTTGAGGTTGAGGATGATACGGAGGCGGGCGGAACAGGAGGAGCGGTAGTAGGCGTAAAGAGTGTAGTTGGGCATATTCTCAATGATTTTCTGATTTTTTTGATTTTCTGGTTGATCGAATTGCCCTTTTTTTTTTCGGGGGGTTTTTTTTTTCTCCCCTCGGTATATTTCTTATTCTGTTTTGGGGGCAAGTTTGCTCCGGCATATTAGCGGAAGCGAGGGCGGAAATGTTTCCGAGCCGCAGGGAAAGCTTTTTGCTGGGGTCACAGAAAATCTCGGCTCTAACAAAGTTAGAGTGGTATCCGACCCGACCCGACCCGACTGATTGACTGGATGACTGAATGACTGACTACAAGTGTGAGTGAGTTCGCACTAATACACTACATGTACGTTGTATGGTCTTTACCGTATGCTTAGCATATGCAGTGATTTTTTCACTGCCTACGGATTACCTAAGTAGATTCAGAGGCTCCACCCCACATATGAGACGAACTTTGCTAGAGCCAAGATTTGCTGTTGTGCCCAGCTTGGCTTGTGTTCCGTATATGCACATACACAGAGGCGGCTTTTCTTCTTCTTCAAGATTTCCCCAACAAGTCGAGATCGGCAGAGGGTGGCAAATCCGACGGCATCGATCGCCATGGTGGGACAGGGGGCGCGCTCGCTAGTTCTAGAACCTCGGACAAGTATAATGTGGATTCCTCGAATCATTGTGCCGGAGCGTCGCATCCTCGTGAGCAGGGGTTCCAGAACAAGGGGGCTAGTACATTGACTTACAGTCTAACCCCTAAATGATTTACAACGACATGGTGGCTATGTACGGATCCGTAAGTGGAGATATTAGGGATACTATATGTAGGGGTATTCACGCTAGTAAGAGTAATACTGTAATACTGTACAGTTCTACATACATACATGTAGTAAGAGATATATAATATCAGGTACTCTATCCCCCCAATAGTGCCACACTAAGCCACGGAAAGATCTGTCATTGGCCTGCTGCCCCTAGTTCTGTACCTCGTGTAAAAAAACAAGCAGGGATTAGACTGTACACAACGTTGGAATGAGCATAATATCAATCGTGTTGCGCGTGCCCACAAACCACCCACCCCCCCTTCTTTCTATACATACGATAACCTCTTCGTTCCTTCTCTCCCTTTCTTAGACAGACGCAGTCAAATAATCCGTGGATGAATACATAGTAATCCGCATATTCCTAATCCAAGCCTCATCCCTGTGTTCCTGGCAATAACTCATAGTCACATAATTGACTTACTGATCAAGTCCACTTTAAACCTTGGCATACTTTATATACCGAGTTGGACTATCGAGCTCTCCGCGCTGACGCTCTGCTGGACCCTAAATTTGAGGCTACATATGTAGGCCCCCGCGAGCCCGGTGCTTATCATCCGTACGCCCGTCAGCGCCGAGCGTCAACGAGGCTCATGGCACAAAATGCCCGCCATGTCCACAGACTCTACACGTTACTTTGTGGTTCTCCTTGATATCTATCTCCTCCTAAGAGCGGCGGTTCCACGATGCTAGCTGTACTAACTCTTGTCGGTTCGGTTCCAGCTACATGTACACATGTACAACGCAAACGGTGAGATGAAAAAGGGGGGGGGGCAACGAGTCATGCCGAAGGAACTAGACTCGGTCGACCTTCCGTCTATTATCATCACGATGCTATAGCTTGTTCGCCCTCATTTTTTTCTGTTGTATAGAAAGGGGGCGGGGGGGGAAAGTCTATATAACCCATGACATGAGTCCAACCGCCATCTTGGTGCTCAACAACATCTGGTCCTTTTTTTTCCCTCGCACATTGCATCAATACCACCGTTCGACATTCAAAGGCCCCCCCAATCATGAAGTCAATCAACTCGCTTCTTCTCTCACTGGCTGTTCTGGGCATGAACATGGGCTCGGAAGCTCATCCCAGCGGCCTCTCACGAAACAGCTCGGATGCGCACGTCCCGGCCGGCACTCTCGTCAAGCGTTATGGGAGCCATTTCAGTAATACATGCAAGCATATCAGGCTAAACAGAGGTATTCCGAGATTCCTCGAGGCGTATTGTGAAGGCACGGATCACGCACTGCGCTATACAAACATTGACCTCGACGGCTGCCTTGCGAATAGAAAAGGCGAATTGAAATGGGGGTGAGTTATCCTACTAGATGAATTCCCCTTTCTTTTAGAGAGTTTTTTTTCTTTAACTTATTCTATTTTAAGGAGTGGTTACTCTGATACTTGTGAATGGAAATCGTGCAAGCTCGTACATCCGGATTTTGTTTGCCACTGCAAGGATAGGGCAGGCGAGTTGAAGAAATCTTCTTATGATCTTGGTAAGTCTCCCGCGTAGATATATTTGAGTATCTCTCCCCCCCCCTCCCCCCAGATGCTAATCCGGAGTTCTACGGTAACAGACGAAATTATCGAAAATGCCAACGCCAAGCTGACATGTCAGCCGTCGCTGTCGCAAGCGGTATTGAAAAAGTTGGGTTTCTAAGGGGTCCGTAGGCTTCCCACAACGTGGCACAACGAGGCTATGTAACGAGGAGGGCAAAGACCCCCCCCCCCTCTTTGCCCTCAGTGCCGAGGTCTCGCAATCAGCCGCGAAGGCAAGGTATCGCGAGGAAGTGATGATGCCTAAGATGCGAGACTGCTACATCCAACATGAAATGCTAGCTATTGACTCGAGGGCTGTGAGATGAGGTATCCATCGCAGTGTGTTGATCTCGGAACCTTCATAGCACGTAATCACTCAAGATGTCGGCATTCACCCTCAGATCTCAGAAACTTTTGTGATCTTTTTTTTTTTTTTCTTTTCCGTGAACGAATTGCTCAAAGGAACGTAGAATGCGACAAGTCTTGCCGCAAACCCAAGTAGTAGTTTCCAACTCCCCTTTCAAAGATCTTGTAGATTGTGTGTAGCCGGAATCGCGCACCCTCAATAGTTACGTCACGCCAGATAAAAAAAAAGAATTGGATGAGCATGCGTTTCGTTTTGTAGAGCTTCACTTCACTTTTTTATGCGCTAAAAAAAAATCTTGGCATCATTACAATTCCTGGCACTACGTACGTGAACCACTGAATCATCCACGCTAAGCGGCATCACACATCCTCGTGGTCTTTTCCAACCCCAGGCTGTTGCTTGCCAATGTATTGGGATTTCTTCAACATGTTCCACTTGTCTTCTTCCGAGTCGAGGTGGCGGAAGCAGAACCAGAATACGACACCACCAACAGTAGCAATGCAGGCAATGATGGTGTAGTTCCAAACCAGGAGAGGGTCGCCGGACAGAGGGGTGAATGCCTGGCCGATGGCGGATGAGACGGCGCTCATGAACAGGTTGATGCTCATCACTAGGGACTTCATATTCTCGGGAGCCTTGGAGAAGGCATACTCGTATGAAGTGACGTTGGCGAAGATTTCGGCGACACCAATCAGGATGTACGGCAAGCTCTGGGCCCAAACATTGATGGGCGCAGGGTCACACTTCTTGCCGTTGGCGTACCAGCCACAGGGGCTCTTCTCGTAAATGTAGTATTGCATGACGGCGGATGCCACCATGGACAGGGCAGCGATGAGGAAACCGCACGTCATTCGCTTGATGGGAGTGAAGGCGACCCCCATCTTGCGAAGGCCAGGGTAGAGCAAGTGATCAATGATGGGAATCATGACGACTATGGAAATGGGGTTCAAGTTCTGAAGAACATCGTTGGGGACGCCGTTTCGCTGCATCGTGCTGGCCTGGGTGGTCAAGTTGGCCGTCATCTGGTTATACGACAAGAAGAAGATGGGCAGAAACAGGAAGACCTTGCAGGCCATGAGACCGCGGCGGACTTCGTCTACCCAGGCGTCGTCATAAGTCATCCAGCCAGGGCGCTGCTCGACGGGGACCCGGGAGGGCTTGGCAACTTCCCAGGTGAATCCCTTGACACCTGAGCGCTTGCGGGCGAACCAGGCCATTTTGAGGAACTTGGAGAGGACGGAACCAGTAGGGGGCTTGAGCTTGTACTTGTTCTTCTGCGACCAGAGGACAAGGGGTGCGAGCAGGAACAGGGCAGTGGGAATGAGGAATGCGAGCCAGAAGCCGACGAGTTTCTCAACATATACCATGCCGATCTGGCCGGTGAGGGAGCCAATGTTGATGCAAAGGTAGAAGTACAGAAAGATTCGGGTGTTGGTCACGGCGGGGTCGACAATGACGCGCTCGCCGTTGCGAACTTGGATGCGAGGGAGAACATCCTCGTTCTGTTCGGCAAGCAACGGAGAGACATTGGCCTTGAAGAAACCAGTGCCGACGCAAAGACAAAGCAGACCGATGAGGAATGCCGCGAAGGACGACTTGTTGTGTACAATGACTGCTGGCGCCGAGGCCGCGACCAAAACAGCGTGAGCAATGGTGGAGATGCCGATGGCGAGATGGAGAGTCCAGAAACGACCCAAGCGAGCGTCAGCTATCCAGGCACTGTACTCGGCAGAATGAAACAAATCTCTGTTAGCAGGAGAGTCTACCACGGGGAAACCCAAAGTATCTATAGAGTAGCAGTCTAGTCAAGCAGGAAATGCACAGCAGAGCTTACCCGACAAGAGGCATCATATAAGCAAAGAACTGGTTAAACAGGCTGATACCCTGCGCAGCCTTGGGGCCCATACCCAAAGCGCCAGGGTTACCGTCTGGATCAGGGTCGGCGCCGGTGGTCGAGCCTGCTGGCAGAGGGTGATTGACGAAATTTGTGTACAAGACGGCCGAGCCGTAGTATGAGAAACGCTCGCAAAGCTCGACAAAGGCAATGGTCCACATGGCCCACATGATCTTCCCAGAAACACGGCGCAGGGTCCTCATCTCTTCGTCGGTGGGTTTGCCCTCGTAGTCATCGTCATCAAGCATCCTCCCATCATGGTTCTGCAATGACGCCTCGCGGGCATGGACGTCCACTGAGCCCTTGGAAGGGTTCACGGCGTGGCCGCGGGTCTCAGGATCAGCCAAGCCCGACCGGGCAATGGCGTCGTTGTCAAGATTGACAGTGGTGGTCATTGTGGAATGCAGTGTCTTTTGTGGTGAACAATGAAACGAGGACGGACGGAGCCTTCAGGACCGTGTTGGGAATCGGGGATGCGGCCAGATTTAAACATGACCCATGGCATGCATGTACGTATTACGGAGTACAACCAACAACGCTTCTTCATGGCCTGCGGTCCAAACGTGCTGGAGAAGTCGGGACCGGGACAGATCCGGGGAACGACAACGACCGCATTCATTGTGCCGTGCTGCTCGACAGCCAAAAATGCGCCAAGGTTGGCCAATGCATTCAAAAGATCAAAAGATCCGGGCTTGGCTTGCCCCGCTCCATCAGAGATAAGGGCCAAGACACCCCCGCAACGCTTTGAAACGCTTTGCCTGTTGATGGATGAGTGGCGAACTATTTCTGTTTGTCGCCGTTTTTGTGACGGTTCTGGCCTCGAAGCTGATTCACCAACTTGCAAGTGTGAGCGGGGCCTTGCTTCAATCGACCACCTGAACATCCACAAACATCCACGCCTCGTATCATGCAGGGCCGATTATTACGCCCGGTGTCGCTCAGCAATAGAATCGCCCCAATAAATCAACATGGGTAATCCGTACATATTGACGAGTACGGACGTAGGGTACTCCGTACTACCACTGGCAACCTTGTTCGAGTCCACGTTTTTGATGGCTGGTTGCATATGGGAGAATGGCGTCCGCCTCGTTCCTGTTCCTTCTCCTTCTCCTTGTCCTTGTCCTTCTCCTTCGCGGGGCAGGCACAGTTGCGACGGAGCATGGGCACACACGCCGTCAATTGTGTTGGAAAAAATGCTGCGACTTGCGAATAAAATGACAACCTCGGAGAATCCACGTCTTTTCCTGACGCACATTAGTCGGCACCCCAGCAATCTCCGTTCGAAATTCTGTGTTTGTTACTCACATTTTCCCCATCAATAGGTCCCCATCTGTCAAGTGGGAACACAGGCGGGCGGGAGGCAATGATGTGTAGCTTCCGCTGTGTCGCCACGTGGTGGATTCACAATCATATCTTTCAGTACGTGCCTTCTAGCAAGGACCCGATGATTTTGTGAAATTAAAGCCCAATCTTTCGGCTACCCGTCCCTGATTAGTCTTGGCAGGCGTCTCTTCTAGAAATAAATCGTACTTTGACACCTGAGAGCATGAAGAGGAAGTATGCTTCCTTGTCTGCATCGTCCGGGATGGAAACCTCCACCTCAAAGTTGGCAAAAAGGGTGGCAATAATCTTGAACACCATCACCTCTGCCAAATTCCGTCCTGGACAACTCCTTGAACCACCGCCCCAATTAAGACTGTACTTCTCCATCATGCGAACAGATCTGGGTACAGTCTCGGCTCCCGTATGAATCTGGCTTGGCGCCAAAAATCTCCTCTTTACGATGCAACGCGATAGGATTGCATCCCACAGTTGTATTGGGAGGCACACTATATCCATGTAAATGCAAACCCGTGCGTGGTGTCTTGCGTGGAAGCGACATGGCTACCACGGGGTGAAGTCGCATAGCTTCGCGAATGGCAGCCTTTGTATAAGGCAGTCGGTTACTACCTGCGTATGCAGATGCACCTTTTGTCGTTCGCACTTCACTGGTGACCGTTTGTTGGACGTTACTGTGAGATCCGATCATAGCCACGGCCGCCGTCAAGGTTGATGCCATGGTTTCATGGCCAGCGCCAAAGTTGGTAACAGCCATCTTGCGAAGGTAGTTGTCGTTGAATTCGGGCTTTTCCTTATGCAGCTGAATCAGATCGCCAAAAATGTCCATGCGCTTGTCCTTATGTGAGTTCGGCCTGAGCAAGGCTCTGATGCGACGTACCACCAGCCTATTCACATGCTGTTGCATGTTAGCTGAGTAGCTTTTGCATGCCGCGATTGGCGCTCAGCGCGGATACTCACTGGGAAAAAGGGTCTGAACTCTTTCGGAGTCTTGTAAGTGACCCCCCACCAATATGCGAATAGTCTCCCCAGATGTGGCGACCATTGTTCCAATTTTTTCATGGTTGGGAACACCCCGAACAGGCTCTTTCTTCGCCAGCCTTGGTAACTGTGTTCCAATGTTCCCCAGTCGGTGCCATCGCGAAACATCCCCGGAGACCATGATAGCACAGCTGCACCCAGGCACTCTACCGTAATGATATGCATCCACTCCTTGAGGTCGAGTTCTTGGCCATCAAGCTCTGCCAGTCGTTTTATCGCGACCTTGAGCGTCGAGCTGATGGCATCCTCATGCTTTAACATATTCGCAGCACTGTAGACTCTCCCTATCAAGCGTCTCTGTAGGCGGTATCGCTTCATACTGCGCTCTGATAACAGATCCAACGTGTCTGTAAAGTGTGTCTCGAGCCGCCAGTCGACGTGCGGCCTGCTCAAAGCTGTGGCCACTGATTTTGAACCCCAGCTTCTTTGTGTCGTTGTGTCTCGGCAACAGCAAACTTACGATAGAAATCTGACTTCTCGAATCCTTTACCAGTGCCTGGAAAAGCTCGCCACATGTCAGCTTCATTCTCGTCCACAAATGCCCGGGCACCGGTTTGCGTACAGTAAATCTGATCAAATGCTTCCGGGGTGTTGAACCACACCTCATTCGGGCCAACTCGTACAACGTCGCCGTACTTCTTGTGCAATTCCAGCCCTAGCTTCGCCATTCTTCCTTGAACTATATTCTCAGCATACCAAAAGTCGGACATGGCAGCCAGTTTGGGGCCGGGGACCCGGGCCAGTGGGTGGAAAGTGATGCGATACAGCGGTACAGTAATGGCAAGCACAACCAATGCTAAGCAGCTAAAGCGCAGCGTGGCAAGTAGAATCCTGCTCAAGTCAATGGCATTCGCCACGTTGGGATTGAACAACAGCATGAAGGCAGCGGTTTCGCCTCTATGGCGAGCAAAATCCTTGCCGAATTTCCCTCCAACTAACCCAGCGATAAAGTCACCACATTCAAAGTCGTCTTTGCCAAAACCGAGCCAGACATTGAGGTGAGATGCCTTGAGCGTTCGAGACACGACGGAAGATATACTCGCCACAAGACGAGGCGGCCATGGTCGTTTGGTGCCACAATTAAGATGAAGACTCTGTCCATGTGTGTGCACTGTGCAAATTGTCGAAGATGAAAAATTCACGGCTCAACCTTGCTGGAGTGCCTAGGGTAGTTGGAGTGGGGCTCGGTAAATAAAGGAGACACACAACGCCGCTGTCCTGCAATATCCACGTTTATTATTCTTGTCTCGAGGATTTTTGTATTCTCAAAATGAGGAAAATGTTTACATACTTCCATGTACGCTGTGCAAATCAAACGACCTACTTATACGATGTCTTCATCACTTGCGACTAGCACTCCAATGACACCTCCTCAGCATCGATTCAATCGGTGGCGGACCCATGGTCCTCCACGCTTTGCAATTTCTTCTTTTCCTCCCGCGCTTTTGCCTTTTCCCTCCACCTCATACCAAATTTGAGAAGCACGAGCAAGGGAACTAAACTTATGAAATACAGGCCTCCGACAAGTGTAAATGCGGGACCAACCCCCATGGCATCGATCATAGGGATAATGGCAGCACTGGCACCAGCACCGACAAGACAGCGAGTTAGGTTATTGGCAGTGGTCGCGGTACCGGCCTTTCCAGGGTTGAAGTCGACGAGCAAAATGTTGGTAGCGTTGTTGAACCCAATCATACCGATGCCTAGCATGAAACTCAACAAGCACGGTACAGCGACGTGGGCGACTGCATGCATTGCCCATCCCCAACCGATCAAACTCGTTCCAGCGAGGCCAAGCAACGGAAGCCCGATTTCGAGACGGGCTCGTTCCAGAGGAAACTCTGAGAGATCCTGTTGTCGCCTGCGATCGTAAGGAACGCCAGATCTGATGCAATGACGCTTGAAGTTGTAGTTGATGAAGGGGCCAACAATCAATGCAGCGCCGATAGACCCAACGGCCAATGGCAGGTACATCAAGCCAACTTGGACTTCATTGTAGCCGTGTTTATTCGCGAACAAGGTTGGCATCGCCGTCGAGATGCAGTAGAAGCCAGCAAAAACAAGGCTGCTGGTCCAGAGCAACAGACCGTTCACTCTCTCAAAAAGGAGAAACAGTGATTCGAGAACATTTGGCACTTGAAATTTAAACTTGTCCTGCTTGCTTGCCGAGCTCGCGCCTGTTGCCACCTTCTCGAGTGTGTTCCCGCGTCGGAGCTTTCTCCTCCGCCGACGCTGTACAACCTGCCAGACAGACCTGTACAGAGGGGGCGGAGTGACGGAGCCATCGTCGACTATTCGACGACACGTCTCCGGGAAAAACAAGATGATGAGCACCAACGCCACGGCAGAAGATATAGCGAGGAACCAAAATATAGATCTCCAACCAAGATATTGCGAAAGAAGCCCACCAATGATGGGTCCAAGCGATGGTGCAAAAACTGTTGGAACAACGGTGAGCCCGATATACTGCCCCCTCTCAGCTGACGTCACAACGTCTGCAACGACGGCTGTACAAAGGGCGACGGTGCTACTTGATCCAGCGGACTGGAGGCATCTCAGACCAAGAAGAGCGCCATAACTCGGAGCTAAAGCAAGCCCGATGTTGGCTGCGATGTAAACGACGAAGCATCCGACGTACACCGGTCGACGGCCCCCACTGTCGGCTAGTGAGCCTATAAACATGGGAGTTATGCCTTGAAAGATCATATAAGTCGTTATTGTCAAGTTGATCTGCGTATCAGTCACCTGAAGATCTTTTGACAGCTGCGTCAATGCTGGCAAGTATATCTGAGCGGTTAGAGGTGAGAAGATTGCCGTGCAGGCAGCACCAAGGACGACACTTCGCGGTGCAGCGTTGTTTTCTCCCAAGGGTGAAGGCGACTTTTCAATGTCCGTGTGACTGTGTTCATTTGATGATGGCAACGCACCCTGTTGGCCGTTTTCAAGCGATTTCGAATTCGCCTGCTTCATGGCCACCTATGTTCAGGTTGATTCTCATACCAGGCATCAGAGTGTTATCAGAACCATTCGATCGAAGCCAGAAAGACAAAAATACCTCTGGGAGGGAGCCTTTTTGTCTGAGATCCAGACGATGCACCACCCCTGCCGTTGTCGGGGATTTGTCCCAATTTTCGGGCATATAAGGTGGGGCGTGGCACGGGTAGGACATAACGGCCGGCAGAACGGCGAGTCTGGTGCCGGATCGGTGCCGACGTCGGCCAAAAAAATTGTGCAATTAGCGGGCCTTGTTGACGGGAACATTTGGGGTGAAGCTCCAGTTGATGCTTTTGATGGTGACCTTGGCAGTTGATGAATGCTAGGTTTTCCTGCTGGTTGTGCAGTATGACATGAGGAGCCTGCTCAGATCTTGAACAGGGGCCTGATGTAATGTAGGAACGGCACACTCAATCAACTGTTGAAAGCAACAGACTAGCGACGATCAAGTCAGAAGAGCGGTTCGCTATCAATCAAACAATTTTTTTTAATCTTATTCTATAATGTGCGTTTAGCCAATCTTGCTATCTGCGTACTTGATGGAATCGGTACCTAGGTAAAGTAATAATTAGTAAATACGAATTATTACTGGTTCTATTAGCAAAACATGTCACTGGCAAATGAACAGCGGGTTCAGAGATATTCCGCTTCCGCCTGCGAACCCCCCCCCCCCCTGAGCCAGGTACGAGCCACGTACCTTGGTGCCATTATATTTTCGGCGGAGCCAGAGGAGCTAATCAGGACACGATCTTCACAAGCTGCAACTTGCGCGCTACACAATATCAAGGCTGCTATCATGGTGAGCGACCCCGGATTGTATTATATATGTCACAAGACTAATTCCCACATCAATAGAACGTCCAGTATAATTCCGCCCTGCGGCAGAGCAAATCAATTCGCAGCGAACTCGAGACGCTCAACTCCAAAGGCGCCCCCTCCGCCGGTGACATTGGCAATGTGTCGGCGTCGTTGTCGTCATTCTCCAAGACGATCGACGAATACAACCAACTTGCACGGCAAGAAATAGTTCCAAAGAAGCAAAGCGAGGCCTTCGAGCGGGTCAAGCGATTTCGGGAAGACCTGTCCGATTTCCGATCCCAGATCGATGGCCTGAAGAAAGCTCGAGACGACGCACATCACCAGAACAACAGAGCAGAATTGCTCGGCAGGAGACCTTATAATGCCACTCCCGAAAACCCATACGCAAACACTCCGACGAGTACCAACTCTGCCTTCCAGCCTCGGCAATCGTCACAACCGAGCGGTCATTTGACAACCGGGTCCGCAGACGAAATGCGAGAGGCGCATGCTTTCAGAGAGCAGAACTTCTTGGCCAATACTCACTCAGCCCTGGATGAATATATTTCCAGGGGGCAGGCTGTTCTGGGCGACTTGGGACAGCAACGGGAAATGCTCAAGAACACGCAAAAGAGACTGTACAGCGTCGGCACCACCCTGGGCATCAGCGGAGATACTATACGAATGGTGGAAAGGCGGGCTCGACAAGACAAGTGGCTGTTTTCGGGAGGAGTCGTCGTCTTCTTCGCATTCTGTTGGTTAGTGTTGCACTACCTACGATGAACAAGTGCGTCTTCGGCTGCGGGTATGCTGTACTTGGGCAAGAACATTAAGCATGGCGTCTTTGGGGTATATGGGTCAGTACATTGCAAATTTCTCTTCTTCTTACGGGGAGCTTTTCAACTTTTCAATTTTTTTTTCCGGAAATTCTCCGTTTCCCCTTTGATTGATTCCGTCGGCTTCGCCCATTCTAAACCTCGTCTTCCCCATCAACAGGACGGAGAGCTATGGTGAAAAGCACGTCCTTTGTGGTATGGATCTCGACACATCTAGTGCGAGGCAACACGTGATTACTGGTGCTTAGCTTTCCTCCAATCTTTGACTCCCAGTCAGACACATCCCATTCCAGGCCACTGGTGGTGATCCGGCTAGGCTCTTGAAGCGGGATGATTCCAACGTGCTTCCCAAACACAGCGTCCTCGCCGTCTTCATTGACGTGAATCTTGTGTGTTCCGGGTTTCAGCAAAAAAGTCAGACTTGATCCGGACAGCAGGTATATTCGGCCAGTGGCGTAATCAGGCTCTGATTGGAAGAGATAAAGGTGGTGAAGCTGACTCAGGCCTTGATCAACCCGGCCGCCGATGCCGCCGAGCGCGACTATATCCACGGCGCCTAGCTGTGACTTGCGAATCCAGTTGATGGCTTTCCCGAAGTCGGCGGATTCCTGGTCAGTGTCGTAAATGACCAGTGCGGGCGTGGGCTGTGACGAGTAGAAGTCCCTCACGGAGGGAGAGAGGGAGTCCAAATCACCAATGATGGCTTGCAGATTCGACTAAACAATGTTAAACCTCAATAAAAATCAACGGCATATACCTCGAGTTCTGGGGGCACTAATCCACTGACAAATTTCCCTCGGAACGAAGACAGCTCATGCAGTCGATTGGCGCCGCCATCGGCAGCAACTCTCAGTTTCGCTATACAACAACCCTGGTCAGCACGCAATGTAATCTGATGACACATTTGAGCTGCAAAATGTGATAGGGTTCCCCCGGTAGGCAGATGTCGTTTACCATTCTTCCACAGTCTGCGCAAGGTGGCTCCATTTTTCAGAGGCTGGTTCAGGACCAATAACGCAAATTCCTGGAAATTATCATGATCCTCTAGCAGCTTGGCGGGGTGCCACTCAAATTCCTTGGTGGACATGTTACAGCTTGCAATGAGCCCTGGTCGCCTGTCCTGGAAAAGTTTGGAAAGAGTTTGGAAAAAAGAGAACAAAAAAACCTATATGTTTCCGTCGATGTTATCCAAAAGGGCGTTTGTTTTTGGCGCCGAGGAGGGACGAAAGGAAGGCGGACTAAGACTGAGGCGGTCTGTTGCCCGGGGTGGGAGAAATTGACATGGACCAGACAACTTTCAGGACGACGAGAGGGTGTGAATCATTTTAGTAAGCTTCAAGGATGGCAATTTCTCAAGCATATGTAGGCGCGTGCACCGACCCGACTACCAGGGTCAAGTTTCGCACAGTAGTGGAACTTGTTGGATTGTAATACACAATGCACACAAAGTTCGTGTTTTATATATTTATAACACGTGGCAGCTGCATATTCCCAAACGCTTGTGTCATGGCTTGCTTGTACTCCGTAATTTGTGTGTCGATCGCCCCGAGCCCGCCCCCGCCCCCCCCTCTCGGCTTCACATCTTTTCGGATAACCGGATAACCGGATAAACACCGGTGTAGTGGTGGGTGCCTTTTTTTTTTTTTTTGCTGACTTTTACCGCCGTCCCGTCCGTGGGTCATCGGGAACGCTGACCAATCGATCCAGAGGTGGAATATTTATTTCCAGTCAAATGAATGCATTGCTCACGCAGTAATCCGTATCACAACCCGGTTCGCAACATTGTTGGAAAAAAAATTCCCGTTTCCGTCTCGGCAGGGCCACAACATGTATCGCGCAACCTTGCGAACCGCGTCGCGAGAGACTCTGGGACGCCTGCGCCCGCAGGCCTCCCGGTCTGCACCTCGACGGTTTGCGTCCACGTCCACATCATCCCCTGCCGACCGGCCACGATCATGGAAGAGCCTTGCGCTGAGATGGGGTCTGGCCATTGGCGCCGTCTCCTATTATTACAGCACAAACTCCGTATTCGCAGAGGAGACAGAACAAGGTACTTCCCAGTCCGCCCGCCCGCCCGCCCGCCGCGTCACCAACAAGTTTCCGGCAAACATATCATCCCAGCTAACCAGCGCCAATGGCAAAAGCACCCCGACCAATATCCGCCCCGTTGACTTTCGCAGAATCCGATCTGCCCACCGTCGAGTCTGTCGTCAAGAAAAAGCGGCAGCAGCTGGGGGGCGAATCCGAAGAGCAGCCCAGATCATCCCAAGTCCAGTCGACCAAATCCACAACCCCCGAGAGTCAACCCAGCACCGACGCGCAGACGACCGCGGCTTCTGCTTCCCCAGAGGCGCCGCTAGAGGAGGAGGAGGAGGAAGGCGGCCAAGAGGGCGCGTTTAACCCCGAAACCGGCGAAATCAATTGGGATTGCCCATGTCTTGGCGGAATGGCCCACGGTCCTTGTGGCGAGGACTTCAAGACGGCCTTCAGCTGCTTCGTCTTCTCCAACGCGGAGCCCAAGGGCATGGACTGCATCGATAAGTTCCAGTATGTCGAGGCTTTTTTTCAAGTGCTGACGCACCACGGGAGTGAGTTTATACGCTGACACGGTTACCAGAGGCATGCAGGAATGCTTCAGACGATACCCGGACATCTACGGCGCCGAACTCACAGATGATGAGGGCGGTGAAGAAGACGGAGCACCTGAGGGAGATGGAGCTTCCCGCGAGGGAGATGCTTCAAATTCCTCTTCAAGAATCGACCCACTCGAGACGCAAGAGTCGAAAAGTGCTCGGCCAGTGGCCGACAATGGTGTACCAAAGCAGTGGGAGGACGCCACCGAAGCGGACAGGAAGGACGCACAAGAGGAACAGCCAGGAAAGCTGGAAAGCAAGGAATAGAGCATGCTATTGTAAGATGTATCTATCGCATGGGTGGCGATGATCTATTTTTTTTGGGGGGGGAGGGCACTTTTCCAGACCCGTGCCCCATGTAGAATTTGGCATGGTGGCATGCTTGTACAACAACAACAACACTGTACGAGACGGATATGCATAGGTGGAAAAGGCTATGGAACATGGACGGCAAAGTATCAAGCTGCACCATAATATTTGTCTCCACTCGGAACGGCATCTCATCTCGTGGTACATGAATCGGAACGCGACAGGGCCAGGCGTCAAACATGGACATTGCTGACTGCAGATTTCAGTCGCAAGATGATGCTGAATTGTACATTTTACATTAGACTCAAAAAAATGAAAAAATAAAAAATAAAAAATAAAAAAGCACCAATACCGTTACAACCAACGCCGCACCAAAAAAAAAAAAAAAAAAAGGAAGTGTGCGATATGGCATCGCCATCCCAACTCTCACATTTAAGAGCCACCCTTCTTGCCCTTGACCAGATATCGTCCGAGGACAGCTTCCACGGCACCAACGCCAGCCAGAATACCAAACCCTACACCAGCGTTCCTCCAGTTGAGGTTGCCCCTCTCGTACAGGCCCCATGCCTTGTACCCCAGGTAGGAGCTGACGCCGATGACGGCGGCGAAATTGGTAATGGCCAGAGCACCAGCACTGCCATCCGACAAGCTGGCGAATTGCTGGGTGATCCAAGAGTCGGCGTTGCGCGCCTTCTTGGCGGCCTGCTTCTTGGCATGTTGGGCCTTGGCCTCGGCGGCCTCGGCCTCGCGTTCCAGCCGCTCAGCTTGCGTGTCCGTCTGGACATCCTGCTCGAGGAAGTCGGACGGCACGGTGCGCACGCTGGGGACGTCGACGTCGATGAGGGAGGCAGTGGATGCGGACTCGTTGTTGACGAGCTCCACGGGCTGAGGAGCAGCGGCCTGCGCGTTTCATGTGTCAGTCAGTCAGTCAGCCCCAGCGGCTACATGACAGAGTCACGTCCCGCGGCGAGAGAGAGTATCAGGAGAGGAACCAAAACAAAAAAAAAACAAAAAAAAAGGTTGCGCGACGCGATGCGATGACGATGCGCTTCACTCACATCCTCGGGAGTCTGCTTGGGACCGCTGGCGGCTACTTCGGCGTAAGACACTGCGACGCCGGCAGTTAGCTTCCAGGTTCTTGCAAAATGCGATGGCCAAGAAAGGAACAAGCCAACTTACTGATTGATTGGGGTTGATTTGGGGCTGGGAGGGAATCCGGAAAAATCGCAGGGCTTTGTTATGAGAAATTGTGTTGGGGTGCCTGGACAGGAAAGAAGGTGTTGTTGAAGGGAAGTTTAGGGCGGGGAAAGCTGTTCCGGTCCGGCCAACGCCTCCAGCCCCCCGTCAATGGATGACGTAGTTGCAAGTTGGCGAACTTCAGTGAGAGCCATGACTAGCCATAACCATAACCCACCCACCAACCGGTCAAGGGCTGGTCGTCATGGAAGTCATGGACTGAACTATTAATGCCAGTCGGCACCGCTCCATTTCCGAATCTTTCCCACGTTGGATTACTCTGACCTGTGGATGCCAAGGCAAGAAGAATACGCTGTCGAGGCGTCAATATCGTCAATATCCGTCATGGCTCTCACAGCTGGCCGCATGAAGCCTGCAACCAATCTCTGATTTTGTTTTCAGACGAAGAATTTCCCTACAACAGGGAACTCGAACTCTGCTCTGGCTTTGGATGACCAGCATACTGAACCTTTTTATTTATCTCCTCTGCTGGTATTGTGTTACTGTGCATTCAGCGATGCGGAGCAAAATGCGACGAGCAAGTGAATGCATTTCTTAAGAATGAAAAAGGAAAGAAAAAAAAAAAAAGAAGGAAATTACTCCTAGCAATGACAAAAGCTTAATCGCTCCCTGAATTCAGGTCCAACTTCCCAGACCAACGCCGTGCCAACGGGTATCACGATTTCAGAACAACTCGCCTACGCCTCTTAAAACCGGGGCATCAGCTCCATGCGAAGGTTGCTTGTCTCGTGTATCATGCATTTACTTTTCCAGGGAATGAGCCTTGTTGCCAAAGTCTTCTAATGATATGGGGTATCATGGCGATTTTCGAAATGCTTCGTCGAGTCTCATTACCCAGTGCTGCTTCATGCGCCAGGACATTTTGCAATATATCAACGCCTTACTCTCATCGACCAAGACGTTTTCTGCTATCTTGATCTGCAAATCCATATCTGCGTCTGCAAAGTCTCCGAAGAATTGCTCCAGAGCCATTTCACACCATCTTGAGCCGATGGAGGGCCGCACGACATCACAGGTAGGGGGGTTCTCCGGCGGCGGCTGCGAAGGACTCCGGGTCGATCTTGTCGTCACGGGCGGAGCACCACTTGGTGATTCAGATGCAGATGCAACCGAATTCGGGAGCAGATTGTTTGAAGATGCAGGAACTAAAGCCACTGAATCGTCCGCGAGGGAGGTCCGTTGCCCCTTCCCTGGTGACGCGGCCAATAGCAGGGTTGTTCTGCCATAATAGGTTGAAGAGGGCGGCGGCGTTGTGCCGAACAGGCCGTCGCTTTGGGCCATTGGAAGCGCTCGCTTCTTTGCTTGATTTGCCGGCTCATCTGGAGGAGTCAAGGCGGATGGCTGTGTAGTCGCCGTTCGAGGAGGAAGGGCGGTCGATGTCGGCGTCTGGCTCGAAGATGATTCCGCTGGCCCAGGGCTGTCCTGGCTGGTGGGACCATTCGAAGGTTCAGACTGTAGATGCAAGACACCGGTTCCTGGCATCTCGGACTCGTCACCCGGTTGTCCATCGGTTCTCCTGCGCGGCTTCATGATCCTTTTTGGAGCACCTCCAGACCCGATAACGTCGGGGTACAGGATCTCCATGTATTCTTCATGATCAAACGGTCGACCCCTGAGGGCTTTCGAAAGAGGCTCTCTCTGTTTCAACCTGTCATGTCAGTTTTCTCTTGCTCTATTCAGTGTTGTCTTGAATGTCCTGACTACGCATCGGCACGAGACACACCCACCTCTATGTGCGCCCTCCAAGCGCCCTCCGTGGCAGTCACCGTTTTCGACACTGAATTATATACAAAGTCTGGGTCCTCGCGAAGACCACGCCAAAGGCGGAATCGCTTCCGCGCATTGTCGCTCTTGTTGATGAGGTGGCTCTTTGCAGGATATGCACCATGGCAGTCCTGGAGGGCTTGCGCGGCGCGCTCCCAAGCCTCAGCTTTGAAACTGTTATTTTCTCGCAAACCGAGTTGGACGCTGTCGCAGAGGCTGCGGAAGAAAGTCGTCTCGTATGCGGGTGTCCAACTAAAACGTGGAGCGCGGCGGTCACGATCGACACGGGAAGACCCTTGCCCGTCGGGGCCGAGCATGTCGATGTCGTCTTCAGACATGGCGCGTGAACGTCCGAGACGGTGCAAATTTCGATACGGCAACCCTTGCGACAGGGCCGGCGATCAGCTACCACGGCGCGCTGCACCAACGCGGCGGCGGCGGCCTGCAGGCTTTCAAAGTTTGGGTTGCGATGGCAGATAAATTTTTTTTTTTTTCGGGTGAGAGGACTAGTCAGGACTTTTACTCCGTAGACCAACAGTATGTAGTCCGTAAAGCTAGGCTAGCATAATAAAGCGGTCCATCGGACCCTGGGAAAGGTACGTCGGAGCGCGGGCATCACCTGCCGAATGCGGCAGCCTGTTGTGCAGCCAGTACCCTGGCGAAGATCCAATCACATGAGCCCTGGTGTCGGAGTGGAAGCCAGAGATGGCTTTTTTCACGTGAGCAGCCTTATGAAAAGATTATTGATTTCATTAGCGCCACAATCTTCCATCGGTTAGACCAATGATACGGGCGGATGGTTTAGTGGTATAATACTCCCTTAGCATGCCTTCATATGATGACTGAGTATGGGAGTGGTCCGGGGTTCGATTCCCCGTCTGTCCAGCATAGATGGTTTAAGCCCACCGTTGTACCATTCTTTTCCTCCTCTTACGGAGGTACAATAAATTTTTTTTGGGGGGGGGGAAGGTAGTCTGGTTAACCATTACAAGCAGCCTGTGTAATAAAACAATAGTGGCTGTAGACCACATCATAGGGTAGGGGGAAAGCCGTGTATATTAGTTATATCGATAGCCATAAGATTGTTTGACATCTACCCATCATGTTGCTCTGCTTGCATCATTACGCTGGCTGATACAAGACGAAATACCCGAGCCAGTCAGTCAGTGCCTTTGAACGAATCTGGACCATATCAGTTGGGAGTTTATCAGATCAAGTTGCATCCAAGGAGATAATATTCCGGCGGGAATAGGACAAGTAGGAACAAGCCATCGCGCCCCCCCTCTGCATCCGGGGGTGCCATGAAGCGAGAGCCAATCACGACCTGCCTGCGCCTGCCTGCCGGAACCCCCTCATCTTCCTTCCTTTCTTTTTTCAGCTGATCTGTCCAGTCGGCGGTCAGGAGCGCGCCAAGTCGGCAATGTGTTGGCTGGTGATGCTCATCCCGTGGAACGTGGTTTCACCCACCTGAGGGACATGTGGAAAAAAAAAAAAGTAGAATAAAATAGAAAAGACATGTTCATGCAAGGGTCCGTGCAACGACTTTGCAAGAGTCATTGGCGGCGCTGGGCAATGAGCCTGGCAATTTCTGGATTCCCCGTCGAGTCAAACCACCAAAAGTCATGTTGGGGCAAAATCGGCAACGACGGGCCGGAACACGGGAAGGAGGGAGAGAAAAAAAAAATAACATTAAGAATGCATGCATTTCATCGCGACAGATTAGCGAGCTTCGTTGGCGAAAAGAAGGATCCGAGACAAGGAACCGGGGGGATGGGCCGGTATTACGGATCCGTAATAATGCACGCACGAGTTGGTCGGAGGAGTTGCATTGTGCAAAATCCGTCGTCATGTTATTTTATTCCCAAAGCCCCCCGGACGTGCGACAACGTGTGCGCTCGTCACGTCACGTTCCATGGGCTCCGTGACACCCTGAACAACCAAGCACCACGGGGACCTGCATCTTCTGGGATGGGAGATCCTTCCATCATCTGGGGATCCAACGGCCCAATGCTACCTCGACCCCGGCGGCCCTGCCACTTTTCCCCGAACCAAGCATTGGGAAGTATTATGTACATATTACTACATGTAAGTCGTGGGCCAAAGACGAGATGCGCCGTGCCACAGCAACAAGCACAGCACATGACTGATGGACCACGTTCCCCGTAGCCAGATAGGATTCCACGCTCCCTCTTTGTAATACCGAAGAGGAAAAAGAGACGACGACATGGAGTTTGTCCCTTTCGGCGTCGAATTTGGGGAGCAAGATGTTACGCCGGGGCTGTGCGCTAGCACTCTTTCAATATCAGAGTCCCATCTCATCTTCTCAGGATCCCCAAGCTCCCAAAGCCAAGGAAGGGGTTTGGCCAAAATAAAAGAGTGTGAAAAAAAAAAAAAAAAGTCCCACCCTCCCCCTCCCAAAGCACGTGTTCCCTCCTCTTGATTCGGCCCTTCCATCAAGAGGCGCACAGTTTTCCTGCGCCTGAGCATCCGATGAAGTAGGGACCATTCAACACATTTTTTTCATCATGCGGTGAAATGCTGCTAGGCTTGACCAATCATGCCCCTCTTGTATGAATCGTCTTCCCGTAGGATGCCGCCCCCCTATGTGAGCTAAGCCCGATGTGCCTTTTCTGCCCGGATGGGACCGTTTCCAAGGATGGGCACTTGTCGTGGTCACTTGGGATGAGATGAGGTTCCCCTTGTCTCGTAGTCCTTGCCATTTGATCTGGAGACTTGTTCATGTCTCCTCCCCCTCCCCCTTCCCCCCGAGACGTTGTGTTCTCGGGGAACAGAGAAGAGTGCGCGGAGCTACTTGTGCTAGGTTTGTCTGGAGCTGGGGAGGTTATAATAACTTGACCATGTTCCCACCTCTCGCGCTGAATCTTGGTTTTTTTTTTGATGGGGGAGGGGAGGGAAAGGAAAGAACGTTTCGCTTCTTCTTCTGTGTGTGTTTATACTTGTTGGCAGCAGAATTCCTCGCCGCTGTGTATCATATCCACGACTCGTTCTTGTTGTATATATATTATATCCCCCTTGTTTGTTCTTCGGCACAAAAAATGATCAACCACCAAGCACTACTGGCCAGTGTACTGGCTCTCGCTGCCTCGGCGAGCGCGTGGGGTGCCCCCGGCTACGCGGGATTCAGCATCAGATGGCAGGAGGCCTTTGGCGGCGCGGGAGGCGGCGCCCCGAACACGGGCAACTGGAACCTCATCGACGGATTCCTCAACGTCAACGACGAGTGGCAGACGTACACGCCCAGCACGCGCAACGTGCAGCTCAGCGGGGGCAACACGCTGCAGATTGTGCCGTGGAGGGACGCGTCGGCCCGGAGGGGGTGGACGTCGGCCCGGCTGGAAAGCAAGTACGTCTTCACGCCCGACGCCGGCAGGGTCACGAGGGTCGAGGCCTCTCTCCGGTTCGGCTCCAACGCCCGGGCCGGCAAGCAGGGCGTCTGGCCGGCCTGGTGGATGCTCGGCGACTCGATCCGGCACGGCAGGGCCTGGCCGGCGTGCGGCGAGCTCGACGTCATGGAGCAGGTCAACGGGCAGCCGGCCGGGCACGGCACCGCCCACTGCCAGCAATACCCCGGCGGCGTCTGCAACGAGCCCGACGGCATCGGGAGCACCGTCGCCGTCGCCAACGACAACAACTTCCACGTCTGGCGGCTCGAGTTCGATCGCCGCGCCGGGGACTGGGCCCGGCAGTCCATCACCTGGTTCGTCGACGGCCGCCAGTTCCATCGCATCACGGGCTCGCGCATCGCCGACCACGCCACCTGGCTCTCTCTGTGCCAGAGTCCCATGTACTTCATCCTCAACGTCGCCGTGGGCGGCAAGTGGGTACGTTTCCTCTCGAGAAAGCATTCCCTCCTTCAAAAAAGTCCAAAGTCCCAAGTCCCCCCCCCCCCTTTTTATTGTACCAAAGTTCTGACTCCGAATCCCCTAGCCGGGCCCTCCCAACGGCGCAACACAGGACGGGTTCGGCGCCATGATGGAAGTCGCATACGTCGCCCATTACACCACCACCTGAGTGTTGACTTTGACAACTCGACCATTTTCTTTTCATGGGCCATGATTCCCACCCACTTACTTACCCACCACTTCTCTCAACTGTTTATATTGCATCGCGGTTCGATATCTTATTCTTCTCTGTACACATAGTTGTTCCCCAGTCGCTTCCTCTGGCTGCTCGTACATAGGACTTGCTTTCGCTACACTACATATGCAGCACCGCACATACAAATTCTCGAGCCGTTGTCCTCAATAAACCCTCTTTCGTCAAACAAGTCTCCTGTCATGATGTTTGTTGCGTGATTATGTTTTTATTCATGGACGAGTTCCTTGCTCCAGTTCCTCAATCTTCCGTTCAGCCTCACGTCTGTTCTTCTCCTGCAAATCGTACATCTTCTGCAGCTCGTCCACCATGAATGGTATCAACGCCGACAACTTGCCTGCTCGGTAGTCGTACACGGCCAAGTCCTCGAAGCATCGCGCCGCCACGCGTCTGTGCATCTCGGAGTAGATGACGGCGTCGAGGAATATGCTGGTGCAGCTGCTGGTTGGTCGCTGGGAGAGTCTATGTATGACTGTGATCTTGTCGGGATATGTGACGGGCTGGCCGAGTGCGCAGTGTAAGCTTTCAACGAGGTTCCTGGAAACAAAAGGGGGAAAGGGGGTGGGGGGATGGCAAAAGGGAGCAAGCAGAACTGACGAGTTTGTAATCAGTCTTGATGCTCTTCAGGATGAGACCAATGCCACGGGGGCTCATCATGTCGAGCCACTGCTGCCGCTCTTCCGGTGGTGCGTACGGCGCAAACGACGTAACCCAGTTGACACGCCCGGATTCAGCGTATCGGTTGTACATGATGTTGTTTACGTGACCTTTGCTTGGTATTCGTGAGCATAGATGCTGGAAATGAGAACTCGCCAGTTTCAAAATTGCTCTTCTTGCTTACCCTGTTTATCCGTCTGAGCTTGGTGCCTTGTGCAACACAAGACAAGGAGGACTCACCATGCTATCCTGTATTCACCACATCAGATGGCGCGTCCAAAGTCAGCAGGCATCTCGGGTTCGTGCTCGTCCTCATCTGTCCTCCGGTAAACGTTACCATGTCGCCCCAGGCCACGCCAAACTTGTCGAGGCCCCTCCACCGCTCTTCGGTGAGGAAGCCCTCCCTGCCGGCCGACAGCGCGAGCCAGTGACTGTCCAGGTAGTCCGAGGTCTTCTTCCTCAACCTCTCGGCATCTTCTCCACGGGCATCGGCGCCCAGGACCTTGAGGCGGCTCTGTAGATCCGAGAGCCACCGCGGGTTCAGCGCAAGTGCCGACCCGGAAGCGCTCCTCCTTGCGGTGGTGCTCAGACTGGACTTCCGCGCCGGCGTCCGCAATGCGTGCCGGGCTGTGTTGCTGCAAGCACGAGGGTTGGCTATGCGCTGCATTGCGTGCATCGCGGGCGGCATGTCTTACGGCAACGGTAATTGTCAATGATGGATGGAAATCTGGATGAAGTTGCTGGACCTTGTCTGCGGTTGTCTGGTTGCTTACGTACAGTGCTCCCTGCTTACGTTAACGTACGTCACGTCACAGTTTTGTTTGGTGGGCAAATTGCAATCTGCAGGGGCAAGATCGGAGGGGAAAATCCCCGAGCCGGCCCGGTGCGGGCAGCCGGGGGGAGAACCGAACTCGAGCCGATGAAGTCGATGAAGTCGATGAAGTCGATGAAGTCGAGGACCACGGTAGCAGCCCTTTTTTTCGCATTCCCAGAAGCTAGAACGCTTGCTCTTTCGAGAAGCGCTGCTTTCCCGCAAAAGGCCCGGACTCGTACACCACCCCCCCCCCCTTCCCCCGGCCTAGGCGTCGGCGAGAAGGGACCGACTTAGCATGACGGACAAGGCAATGTCAGGACTCAGGAATGGGAGCGCAGAGACAAGGCAATTTACGTGAGTGCCATGGGAAAGACACCATGGCACTTGGCACATGGCAACAAAGGATACAGCATATCTTGAAGGGAAGGTCAGGTAACAACAGGCTGCTTGCCACGCAGCGCACATCGCCTGGTTCCCTCGGCGACCACCGCCGCACCATCGCCTTTGCCACAGTTTGTCGACATGTTCGATGCAGTAATCTGGACATGGAGGCGTGGTATCATTTTTGCGTTAAATTCACTTGTCCTAATTATGGATTAAGAAGAAAAAAATATTGGTGCAAATGAACAAGTTGTATCCCACCCCCCCCCCCTCCAACCACCAAAATTTCTTGTCCCAGAGTTGCATCATGTGGACTCTTGTCCCGGCCCCTCCTACTTCTTTGTCGCCAAGTTGGCAACACTTGGTCGGCGACTGGCCGAAGGGGTACCTCGAGGAGTTCCTCTTGGGGTGACACGGCTTTCGCCGAAGAAGCGGTGCTGTTGGCTGTATCGTCGCGCGTTGCCAGGACGTCCCGGCACTCCTGAAGCGGAAGCAGCGGATCCTGTGCGATTTGTTTGGTCAGTTTCATTCGTCCCTGATACAGGTGCACGAGTAGCGCGGCAGTGGAGGGGAAAAGTGCTTGCTTACCTCGGCGTTCGCCAGCGTCGTATGCGTTGCTGCCACGGCGACCTTCTTGTATCTGCTCTTGACGTGCATCGGCCAGCCTCTGAGCAAATGGCGACCTCTTTCGTAGTTCGGGCCCCTTCCAGTAGATGACGTACACGGCAATGACAAGAACGAATGAGATGCAGAAAAGAATGGTGCTGGCATATTCCAGGTTTCTCCCGCTCGATTTACCAATGTTCTCGAAGAACGGCACGGCAGGCACGGTGAGGACACCAGCCAGGAAGTCTCGGGCCCAGCCATTACCACCAGTGGCTGAAGCAGAGTACGGACCGTAGGCGCAAATCATGTAGTCGATTGTGGCCATGTAAATGGCGTAATTGGCGATGCCGACAATGGCGACGAATATCATCGACCCGATCCAGTGAATCGGCGGGCCTGAAATCGTCCATGCAAATCCAATCAGGCCGATTGGCAAGCACGGTGCTGTGTAGAGCAGGAATCAGAGGCGAGATTCATACTGCGCTCGCTCGTCGGTAGGTTTGGCAGCCCGCTCTTTGATGTTGCGGCGGATGGCGGGAATGAACATCAACCAGGCAATAACGTACCCGATGCCGATGGCAATGAATGCCAATCCGACCTGCACTGTTGTGAAGCCCCATTTTCCATGGTATACCAGCCCGAAAGACTGGATGAACATGAAGATCAGCGCATCGGAAAAACCGGACAACAGGGACAAGACCAGGACGATGGGCTCGGTAATGAACATTCGGAAGGGTCGAACCCAGGTAGTGATGATCTCCTTGGCAGAGAAGCGGTCGCTGAAGGGGACGAGCTCATCGGGACCCCAGACGTTCTGGCCCGTCTCCTTTCTGCGCTTCTTGGCAATGCGGTTCATCATGATGGTGGTTCGGGTCTCGGGAACAGTGAGTGCGTGGACGATCTGCACGACTCCACCAAGAATAAGCTGAACCCAAATAGACCATCTACAAGAGAACGCGCGGCGCGCGGCGGTTAGCATTGGATGTTTCGACGTGCGCCCAAAAAAAGAAAAAAAAAAACACCACGCTTCACTCACCTCCAGTCCAGATATTGCTCAGTGAAACCACCCACGATGGGACCGAGGACAGATCCTCCGACAGAAGAAAAGACAACGTAAGCGACGGCGTACTGTTGCGTGTCGGCTTCCCACATATCGGCAATCATTCCCAGTGTGACTGAGCCACCAGCCGACGACAAACCACCCAGTGCTCGTCCAACCATGACGGTGGCAAAGTTGGGCGCTAGTGCTACGGGCAATTGCCAGATGTTGACAAGGAACAGTGAGAGCGGAGAACCGGCCAGCGGCCGAATTCCTCTGACCAGGGAGCCCACAGCTCACAACCAAACGCGTAGAGAACCAGGAAGATCATGGCACCACATCGAGCAGCCTGGTCGCTCACACCAAACTCCTCGGTCATGCCAGGGATGGCATTGGAATACAGCGAGGTGTTGAAGTTCATCGACACCTGAACCCAGAAGATGACGGTGAGGATATACCATTTCTTCGCGTTCGGGTAGCTGTATCCCAGCTCGTTGTAGCAGTCGTCCTCGGTGATTTCGTACTTGTCGTACGTACCTATCTTTTCCAAATCAGCACCCTTGTGGTTGGTGTCTGTGGGAGAGTTGGCGTCATCGCCAGATCCTGCGGTTCCAGCAGCAGTTTGAGCTCCGTTGTTCGGCCCAGCAGATTCCGACCTCTTGAGCTTCTCGTTGGCGAGCTCAAGATCCTGTTGGTTGATGACCTGCGGGGGGTCTTCTGAGAAATGTGTTTGAGGCATGTTGACGTCTTTGTCTGCCTTGAATTCGTGCTGTGCTTCCCCCCTTGGTACCACGCAAGACGGGATACCTCTTTGAGCTGGATGCAAGATCACGGCACAAGTGGGTAACAGAGACGAATGGGAAAAGGTGGGGGAGGATAAGAGGGGGAAGAAGACAAGGGGGAAAAAGGAGAAAAACAACGACAGTCAAGTGGGTGGCAGAGGTTTAAAAGCAACTCGACACGGAGAGCCTCTGCGTGTAAGCCGTACAAGCTTATAGTTTCCGGCTAGCAACCTGACAACAACTTTCCCGCGCAAAAAAAGAAGAGGATGCGGCGGACCCACCGGGGTATGCAATCATTTGAGTTCACAACAAGCCTCCTCCATCCTCCATCCACCCCAGTTTCCTGTTCGCGCCAGAGGGTTTTTTTATTTTATTTGACAAGACATTGTCGGTTGGGTCTGCAGGGTGTTTGTTGGGTGTGTCGTTACAGAGATGCCAGCAGAAAGGAATTCTTCTGTGCAGGTAGCCTGGGCAACAATCTGAATTGTTGTCTTGCTTGCGCTGCTGCTCTCGTCTGAGACAATTCCGTTCGAACCCTTTTTTTTTTTGTTCTTTCTTGTCTTTTCGCCTATTTCCATTGGGTCCAGCGGGGCGTGCCTGGCTTGGCCTGGCTTGGCCTGGCTTGGCCTGGCTTGGCTTGGGCCGGGGTTTTGTGTTTCGCCGTCTGCGACGTGAAAGCAAGTCAATAATAATGTCTGAGATGGTTGGCATTTCCGGCTCAGCATGCCCCTACATAATACTGCCAGATTGAAGTATGCAGAGTTCCCTTTTCTCCCGTCGGAAAGTCGATTTATCGACTGTGTAAGAATGCGACAAGGGATGCTCTCTCTGGACGCTTGTCTGGACTCTGGCGTCTTTTCTTGCCCTTCCGTCACCCAAACACAAAGTACATGCAAGGGTGGAGGAGCCCGGCCATGACTTGATGCTTGTCATTTTGGGGTCACCGCCGCACGTCCGAGGTTGTCGGCGTCGACCATGACATCGTTGTCCGCCGGATCGCGGCATCTCTTCTGCGATCGGTCCGCGAGCCTTCTCCGCCTCTTCCTCTGCCTCACTTCTTGGCTCTTTGCCCTGCGACGCCCGCCGGTTCCACTACTTGCCAGGGGGGTAGGTAAGCCGGGTGTTACATAGATTCGACTTTTCCACGCTGTGCTGGGAAACAGGCTTCTGCCTGGGATATTCCATCGATGGAGCCTTCCATGACGCAGTTGTGGAGCTTGTCTGCTTATTGCGGAGAAAAAGTGCCATCACGTGCAGGTCTAGCCAGAACTAACCTCAACTTTGTTGGCATGTCTGCAACCTTGTTGAGGATCTGAGTGCTGGCGACCACAACAAGCTGATGAGTGCCGTAACGTAGCACCACCCCGGATAGTGCTAAACTTTGAATTCGTTAGAACTTGCCCAAAAGATTTAGAGTATCCAGAACAGCGGAGCAAGCTGCTCACTCAGTCCAAGGCAATATCCATCATAGCAGGGCAAGTCGCAAGACAAAATCGCGCCACGAAACGTCGTTTCATCGGTCTTTTTTCGTCACGCCTCAGACAATCAGACAATCAGACAATCAGACAATCAGACAATCGCGGGATCCCAACGGTCGGTCGGCCGCGAAGGTGTCACTTTGTCCAGTTGGTACCCGCTCTTTTCCAAGTTTGACGCAACCCTTGATCCATGTCCATGTGCACCCATTGATCGCCGCTTACGGAGTACTTGTTGCGACATTGATCGCGATGAGTTTTTCTTGTTGCTTTTTTCTTGACTCGAGACTCAGGACTCAGGACTCAGTGCCGACAGCTGTTGGGCCACCACCACTTGTCCGTCAGCAGCGAATGTCGTCATACGTTGGCTGTCGCGTGAAGCTGATGGACAGGGCCCAACTCCTCTCTCTCTCTCTCCTTTCACGGCGCCCGATGACGCACGAGTGCAGGAAAACAGTTGCAAGTTTGGTTTCGACTTGAATGCGGAGATGCGGGGATACGGAAATCGAAAAACGGAAATCGAAAATCGAAAATCGATGCATTTTAGCATTTTACCAGGTGGTGGTGAGGGTGATGAGTGATTTGAGCAGTCAGGATTTTCTTATTCAACTTGGCCGAATATGTGGGTCCGTGCACCTGCCCTTGCTGGGTTTCCCCTTTGCTTGTTGTGAACGAAGGGGTGGTCAAAGTCTCAAAGCCGGTATTAATTGATCCGGTATAGCAATAGCAATTTAACCACATAGTGACTCGTCTCTGATAACAAGGTTTTAAGATGAACAGTACGCCAAAAATGCCTTGTTTCATTGCCTTCTTTCATAGCCTTATAGGTGGATGAGAGGTCTCTATGCCCTGAGAGCACAAGCCTTGAGAAGTGAGACTGGGTGGGAAAACCGCGGAAGACGGGTCCTGCGTAAAGGTGGGGCTGACGTGTAATTGATCAACGCAACCTCGTCTTTTCTCATTCTCAACAAGATGCGGGAACTGCCGCCGCGTCTGTCCATCCTTGCGAGTTGCACGACCCTGAGAAGAGAGGTAAGCAATCGTAACTGACCCTTCGTTTGGCCCAGCCGATCTCTTTCAGACTGATCTTGATGCTCTTGTCGCCACCTGGCCAGAATACCAGACTCAATCTGTCGGAGCCCCACGACTCCGCTGATGCATTTTCTGACCATCGCTGTCACAGTCGAGTTTTCCAGTTCCCCGGCGAGCCTGTCGCTACGTACTTGATGCTGCTGGGAACAGCGCATATGGTAGCCGCCTGGGTCGGCGGCCTTGACCTGCCTCGGTGTTGCGGGACCGCGTGGATATCAATTTGTTGCCAAGCTCGAATGAATTGGTTCGGTGAACCTATATAGGTCAGGCGGCCGTTGGATTGAAGTCTTCCGATGGTATCGCACACCTTGTTGGGGCCAGTAATAAAGTCGGTGACAGCTGCTGCAAGCTTGGCCACGTTGAAGTTGATGTCGGAATTTGGCCTGGAGATGCCGCCGTGGGAGCGCGACAAATTTGCCCATGGTCTTCTATAAGAAATGAAGAACTGGACGTACAAGGTTCCAGCACACCCTGTTTCGTATCTTTGTTTGCAAAAATCATCCACCTGCCTGGGTGGCGACAGCGTCACGAGTTTGCCATGCCGGCGGCGAATGAAGTTACCGATCGCCTCGCTCTCCAGCTGAATAAATGCATTCGACTGAGAAAGTCCACGTCAGCATGAGCAAAGGTGATGGACAAGGATATTACACATCGAGTCTTTTCCACAACTGAAAAAAAAAAACCCCCGGGTTTGCATCGTCCGGCATTCCAAACGAGGTTCTCTTGGTACGCCCCGGCCCTGCGAGGGATTCGCTCACACCCAGCGTTCTGATCTTTTGTCAAGTTTGCGTCCTTCAACAGCAGCAGGCATGTCGTCCCGGCAGCAAATAGGCTCGCAGGCCAGAATTCACCCTGTCATGTTTAATTGACATTAGCCCGAGTCCCGTACTCCTTCTGGGTTCCCAACCATGTTAAAATGTGCGCATTGTTCTTCACGGATGGACACGGTTTGCATTTGGATGTCTGAGGATGTAAAATAAAAAATTAACATTATTCCGAGATTAAAAAGTATTGAGTTGTGGCCGAAATGGATTCAGTCTATATCGTACGTTGGAGCTCGAGCGTTCCTGCGTCCTGCGTCTAGCCCCCGCCAGAGCCTGAGCCAGAGCCTGAGCCGCTGGAACCGCCTCCCGAGCCTGAGCCACTGGAGCCACCTCCTGAGCCTGAGCCGCTGCCGCCTCCCGAGCCTGAGCTACTGGAACCGCCGCCTGAGCCTGAGCCGCTGCCGCCTCCAGAGCCGGAGCCGCTGGAACCACCTCCTGAGCCTGAGCCACTGGAACCGCCGCCAGAGCCGCCTCCAGAACCGCCGCCTGATCCTCCTCCGGAACCACCTCCGGAACCACCTCCGGAACCGCCTCCGGAACCGCCCCCAGAATCACCTCCAGAACCTGAGCCGGATGAGCTTCCTTCCGAACCTCCGCCAGACCCTCCAAAGACGGAACTTTGGACGCAGCTAGTGAAGCTATCTCCAGAATCAGGGTTGTTGGCACACTTCTTGACGTTGTCGTCCGCGAATGGCCCCAAGTCCGAGATACATTTGACCGCGCTTGCTTTCAGCTCAGCCTTGCTCATACCGTCAAGATTCGTGCAAGATGACGGCAGCCCAGTTATGCAGATGTCTTGCGCTGATCCCAAGAGGCAAGAAAAGACGTCAGCTCCCTTGGAGCCTTCCGCTATCTTGCTCGGGTCAAGACACGTCTCGACCTTGTTGATCTTGTACTCTTTCAAGGCAATCTTGCATTGGACAAGCTTGGGAATGATTTCCAGCCCATTGCTTTCCTTGATGGAAGCACACTCCTGGGGAAGCTTGGACAGACACTTCTTCGGCGGGCTGGAGTCACAGCTGTCGCCGCCGCCGCCGCCGCCTTTCTTGGGCAGGCCGATGGAGCTGAAGAGGCAGCTGATGATATCATCGCCCGTGGTCGATTTGTTGTTCAAGCACTGAAGCGCGCCGTTCACGGCGAATGGTCCCAGAGACAGTTTACATTTGGCAATCTTGACAGCCAAATCCGCCCCGCTCGCTCCTGAAAGATCCTTGCAGGCGCTTGGTAGGTCGGAAAGGCATTGACCCTTGACGGCGTTCTTTAAGCAGCTGACGATGTTGTCCCCCTTCGTCGCTGGATTGATGCCAGCCGTCACGACACACTTGGCAACATCTCCAACCGCGAATGGCCCAAGTTCGGCCGAACATGCCGGAATCGCGGTAATGAGGCCCAGGCCATTGGTGCCGCTCAGCTTTTTGCAAGACGGAGGCAGGTCAGTAGCGCAGACCGATGTAGTAGGGGCCGTGGAGCATGTTGACGAAGGCTTTGTGCTAGTGGGCTTGGTGGATGTGGGAATGTTGGTCGTCGCCGGGCTGGACGTCGGCGCAATACTCGACGTCTTTGCTGAAGTCGACGTGAGAGCAGACGAGCTGGGCTGCGAGCTAGAAGCTGGCTGGGAGCTGGGAGCTGGGGCAGAGCTGGGAGCTGGGGCAGAGCTGGGAGCTGGCTGCGAGCTGGAAGCTGGGGCAGAGCTAGGAGCTGGCTGCGGGCTAGAAGCTGGCTGCGAACTGGAAGCTGACTCGGAAGTTGCCGGTCCTGACGTTGGTTGAGAGCTGGGTGCTGGGTTGGAAGTTGGGCCTGATGAGGCCGGGCCAGATGACTCAGGGACAGATGATGCCGGGCTAGACGATGCCGGCTGAGTAGGCGCCGGTCCCGACGACTCAGGGCCTGACGATGCCGGCCCCGACGAGGCTGGTTGAGTAGTAGGCGCCGGTCCCGACGACTCAGGGGCTGATGATGCCGGTCCCGACGAGGCTGGTTGAGTAGTAGGCGCTGGGCCAGACGACTCAGGGCCAGATGATGCCGGTCCTGACGATGCCGGGCTAGACGATACTGGCTGAGTAGGCGCTGGACCAGACGACTCGGGGCCAGATGAGGCCGGGCTAGATGAGGCTGGCTGAGTAGGCGCTGGACCAGACGACTCGGGACCAGATGGTGCCGGGCTAGACGATACTGGCTGAGTAGGCGCTGGACCAGACGACTCGGGACTAGATGGTGCCGGGCTAGATGAGGCTGGCTGAGTAGGCGCTGGGCCTGACGACTCGGGGCCAGATGAGGCTGGCTGAGTAGGCGCTGGGCCTGACGACTCGGGTCCAGATGATGCCGGTCCTGACGATGCCGGGCTAGACGATGCTGGCTGAGTAGGCGCTGGACCAGACGACTCGGGGCCAGATGAGGCTGGCTGAGTAGGCGCTGGACCTGACGACTCGGGTCCAGATGAGGCTGGCTGAGTAGGCGCTGGGCCTGACGACTCGGGTCCAGATGGTGCTGGACCTGAAGATGCCGGCTGAGTAGTAGGTGCTGGCCCAGACGGCGAACCTGATGAAGCTGGCACAGAGAATACTGGACTGGACGACACGACACCCGATGAGACTTGGCTCATACTTGGTGACCCTGTGCTCTGCGAGTTGGGCGGACTGGTATTGCTGTCACTCGGTCCGGGCCCGTTGGTCTGCGAATTGGGAGGGCTGGCAGTATCAGATGGCCCCGGAGGAACACCATTGGTATTGCTCGGTCCCGGTCCACCATTGGTCTGCGAGTTGGGAGGGCTGACGTTGGTATTACTTGGCCCGGGCCCGTTGGTCTGCGAATTGGGAGGACTTGCGGTATCAGATGGCCCTGGGCCGGGGCCGTTCGTCTGCGAGCCAGGAGGGCCTGCAGTGTCGGACGGGCCCGGCGGTGGCTGGGTCTTTGTGATCAACGGAGGAACCCCGTTTGAATCCGTTGCCTTCCCGCGGCAAGTTACGCTGATAACAGGCCATTAGCAAAGCCACAACAAGACAAGCACAAGCATCCATTGTACTGCGGTTGAGAGAAGAGGGGGGAGGATCTCGCAAACCTACCTCGCGATTGTTGAGGTATACGTATGTGTGATGGTAGTCACAGTCTGGACCCAGCCCGGCCTCGTGATGTGAATGGTATGGCCATCACAGACGATCAGGTCCGTAGGTTGGGGGCAGTGGGTTGTGAGGGAAACGGGCACTTCCGCCACGAACTTGACCGGCTGAAGATTCACAGTGGCCAGCCCCTTCTTGGCTGCGCCGTCGGGCATGGGCTTCGCGTCTGCGAGTCCATAGTTCAAGGCAAGCAAGGTGGATACCAAAAGAGGAGAAGACACTGTCATTTTCACCGTTGGCTAGCCTCCGAATGAGTGGCTGTGAAACCCAACTTGGAGTAATGCAGCGCGGGACGAGCGTGAGCTGATCAATGAGAAGTGAAAACACCCGGTTGGTAAGGGGCAGCAGTATGTGGTTGGTTGGAACAGAGCAGGCGGTACTCCCAGGAGATTCAGTATTCTTATATATACCCATATGGACATATCGGTCGACGTCAGCGTCAAGGAACAAGGAGAGAGAGCTAGGCTCAGTGCGAAACTGGACGTCTCCCGCCATCGAGAAGCCATCGAAGCCATCGAATCGAAGCCACCGAGATAACCTTTGAGGACCCAGTCTTGGTCGGTCTGCGTCTGCGTCTGTCTGCGTCTGCGAACAACGACTTGGATGGAAGAAACAAGGGGTGCTTTCCCAAGATCCAAGGCCGGAAATGGACAATAAAGGTACGGACGAACTCGTGGGCAGCGGATTCCATCTCCACTCGCCTCGTTCTCTCGTGCGTCGCTCGGCGCCAACACAAATGCAGCATCCCTTGTTGCTGTACCGAGCACCTGAAAGCAAACTTAGAAATCGAGCGTGACATCTTCCGGATTTTACTGCGCCGTCCGTGTTCGGCCAGGAAGGCAAGGCGGCTTTGGATTCGGGGCACTAAAGTGAAGCTTATGTGGAGTCTCTAGTCTCGGACCTGCCGAGCTTGCTTTGGTCGCACTCACTCGGGATTTGCACTCGGCCTAGCACTTGGCCTAGCACTTGGCCTAGCACTTGGCCTAGCTTGCAAAACCGGATTGCCGCCAACGTGATCCTGAATTCGATCTCCGTTCATGCGAATAATAAATAAAATAACCTTTACCGGCGCGCTGGGACTCGCTGAAAACGGCCGTTCACTTACACTCACTTACACTTATCCAGAACACAACCCCCGTCGTGGGTCACGGACAACATGCCGGGAACAATACTGCTGCCCATCGATTTATGCTCTTTCCGTCCGTTCTCTTGTTTTCCCACTGACTACAGAGTGCTCATGGTCTTATTCCGGTCATTTTGAGTTTGCACCGAGCAGTTCTAGCCGTCCTCTCACTTAGTATTAGAAGGCATGCCGCCCCATCCTACGCTACGGGTCTGCATCACCAATTTTCTTCATTCACTCCGTCAAAGAAAGCGGCCGGTGCGTCCTTCTTTCGTTTTTCTCAACTTTTTGGATTCTCTTCACAACGTTTGTCATGCGTCACTCAACTGCGGTGGTGGTGGCTTTGCCACTACTTGCGAACACTGGCGTCTTAGCCGCTGAGGACGAATGCTATGCAACAGCAACGGCAACAAATATCCTGCCCGAGATAACATCCAAAATCACAGCACCTACAATTACTTGGGATCAAAGTTGGGGTTACACATGTGTTATACCCACTGGGATTCCCGGCGGCAACCCGGGCTCTCCTGGTACTCCGGGCTCTCCCGGCAGCCCTGGTTCTCCTGGTTCTCCTGGTTCTCCCGGTTCTCCCGGCAGCCCAGGCTCTCCCGGCAGCCCAGGTTCTCCTGGTTCTCCAGGCTCTCCTGGTTCTCCTGGTTCTCCCGGCAACCCAGGCTCTCCCGGCAGCCCTGGCTCTCCTGGCTCTCCAGGCTCTCCAGGCTCTCCTAGTTCTCCTGGTTCTCCCGGCAGCCCAGGCTCTCCTGGCAACCCAGGCTCTCCCGGCAGCCCAGGCTCTCCTGGTTCTCCTGGAGGCAACGGCGGTAACCCAGGCTGTTCTGACTCTCCTGGTGGCAACCCAGGCTCTCCCGGCAACTCAGGCTCTCCCGGCAGCCCAGGCTGTCCCGCTACTCCAGGTTCTCCTGGAGGCAGCGGCGGCAATCCTGGAGGCAATTCAGGCTCTCCCGGCAACCCAGGTTCTCCTGGTTCTCCCGCTACTCCAGGTTCTCCTGGAGGCAATAATGGCAACCCAGGCTCTCCCGGCAACCCAGGCTGTCCCGCCACTCCAGGTTCTCCTGGAGGCAACGGCAGCATTCCTGGAGGCAACGGCAGCAATCCTGGAGGCAATCCAGACTCTCCCGGCAACCCAGGCTCTCTCGGCAACCCAGGCTGTCCCGCCACTCCAGGTTCTCCTGGAGGCAATGGCAGCAATCCTGGAGGAAATTCAGACTCTCCCGGCAACCCAGGCTCTCCCGCCACTCCAGGTTCTCCTGGAGGCAACGGGGGCAATCCCGGCGGCAACCCAGGCTCCCCCGGTGGCAGTCCTGGTTCTCCTGGAGGAAATGGGGTTGATCCCGGAGACAATGGCGGCCCTGGTGGTAATCCAGGCACTGGCTCTGGAGGTAACCCAGGTAGTGGTCCTGGAGGCAACCCGGGCGCCCCCGGTGGCAGCCCTGGTTCTCCTGGAGGAAATGGAGTCAATCCTGGAGGAAACTCAGGAGGCAACCCTGGAGACAAAGGCAGCCCTGGTGGTACTCCAGGCACTGGCTCTGGAGGTAACCCAGGCACTGGCCCTGGAGGAAATCCTGGAGGTCCTCCCGGCAGCAACGGCGGATCTCCCGGCGAAAGCTCAGGACAGAGCCCCGGCAACAACGGAGGAAATAGTGGGAACCCCGGGGGCAACAGCGGCCCCGGTGGTAATCCAGGAGCAATTGGAGGGGGCAGTGGGAACGGTTCCGGTTCCGGTTCCGGTTCAAATCCAGGAGGCAACGGGAATGACTCAGGCGCAGGCGCAGGCTCATGTCCAAGCACGAACGGGGGCAGTGGAAGCAACGGATCTGGCAGCGGGCCAGGGAGCGGTTCCGGAAGCGGAAGCAATGGCACGGGTGGAGGAAGCAACGGCGAGCCCGGGAGTGGGAGTGGAAACGACAATGGAAGTGGAGGTGCCAGTGGAAATGGAGGTGCCAGCGGAAATGGAGGTGCCAGTGGAAATGGAGGTGCCAGTGGAAGCGGAAGTGGCAACGGCGACGGCAACGGCAACGGCAACGGCGACGGCGACGGCAACGGGAGCAGTGGTGCGAACGGTGGCAACGGCGTCGTATCAGGCCCTGCAAACGCGACAGCCACTGGCGCCGTCACGGCCGCTGCATCGTCCACGAAGTCAAGAGTTATGCTCGTCTCAAGTCTGGTGGCGGCTGTTGCGGGCGTCTTCTTTGTTCTATAGACTGTATGATTGCAAATAATTATCTGAGTGGTATGAAAAATAATGTCTACTGTATTTCGATAGAAAAGTGGTCAAACATCGTCATCAACCATCGATCAATTAGTGCTTCCTGATTCGAACTGTGAAATGGAAACATCAACTGACCTAGGGATGGAAAAGTTCCATTACCAGCTTGCTCCATCTCTTGCAGTCCGGCCCACGTTTCTATGGCCTCTTTGCCTCGGAGTCTGTCTTCACTCTCTGTATGGAGTACGGGTTGCTCCGCTAGATGCAGACATAGAAGTCACCTGGTGTAGAGGCATGTCGTTAGCGGCTCGAACAATCCAGTCTTGTAATCTAAAACATGAACATAATAGACAATAAGTTACCGAAACGGGCGATGGAGGATCAAAATCCCGAAAATCCCATACTCTGGATAGAAGATGGCCCCATCTTTCTCACTTGTGCAGATCTCAAATCGCATGTTGTGTCATTCACAGCAAATAGTCTCCCAACAGTCTCCACGATACACATCTAGCGTGTTTGGTGACAGCTTCAACTTAGCGTTAGCCCTTGCCGCTACATTGACGTGACGGACCGACTCTGAAGCCATGTTTTTAGGAACGCACCCATGAAATATCGTCTGATCCCACTTGTAGAATGGTAAATTCCGAGCTCGAGGCCGCATTTTGTCCCTCAACACACAATTGGTCTCGGTGAGCGATTTGGGACCGAAGACACTACCACTTTTGCCCATGTCTCATCGAGATCGCTGCAAAAGCAATTACAGCACGGTTCTGGGCTCTGAATAGCGGAAAGACTCTGCGAGGCCCGGCGACGTCGCTCAAAGAATCAATCCCCGCAGCTCTACGTGCTTGAGTCACGGTCATCATGTATGTCGCAAGACCATGCGGCAGGTAAGACGGTAAGTCGATAAGCCGTGCGCCGTGGTCACGCGGAGGAAAATCGTTTGCTTGCAAATTGGCAGAGGCGGGAGGGAAGGAACCGACGACGTGCAGTGTCCGTTTTTTTTTTTGCAACGACGACTTCCGACTTCCAACTGCTTCCAACTGCATCCAACAGATACTTTGGCGGCTCTCTGGTCCGGCTGTCGGCAGCATAGCAACCCGACAACTCGACCGCCCCCTCAAGGTCTCTCCATGCCACGACAGGATAACCAATCGCTTCTCAGTTGTGCTCGTCAATTCGCACGCATGCTGTTTATTGTGACCAGGCAGTTGCCGTTATGCTACCTACGTCAGAGGCTGTCCTCGTCCAACTAGCATCAACTAGTCCAACCGGCATCACAGCAGATTGGTCAGCCTGATCCGGATTGGACCAAGCGGTCTACCGCTTCAGGCTGGCATCTGGGATGGAGAGGAATTACGCGCGCACGGATGCAAGCTTCATTAGACCTGTCGGATTAACATGTTAACATGGCACCCATTCTCGGGAAAACGGCTGACGTCCGATGTCCGACGTACGCATCATCAGTTGAGAGCTGAAATACACGTCTCGCCCGCCTCGTCTTCACCCTCATTACTTTGGCCGTGGTTAATTTACTGAAAATAACCACTTGGGACAGTTGGATTTGTGTATCTCTCTGTCACTTGGTCACCCTCATCGACAAGACAACCGCAAGTTTGTCGGACGAAAAAAAAAAAAAAAAGGGATGCTCTCCAATTTCAAGTCCGTCCAGCACCTGCTGTTGGCTGCCACGACCCTCACAGCAATTGTCAATGGCGAGGAGCATGAAGACGGTCCCAGGCTAGGTGCCGTGGCCTCCGAGAGCAGCATATGCAGCAGAATTGGTACACGACTCTTGGAAGATGGGGGGAACGCCGTGGACGCCATCGTCGGCACCATCTTCTGCGTGGGAACCGTAGCCATGTATCATTCTGGCATCGGTGGCGGCGGCTTCATGCTGCTGAGAGCGGCCAACGGATCCTACGAGTTTATTGACTTTCGCGAGACGGCACCGGCTGCGGCGTTTGAAGACATGTACAAGGGCAATGCCAATGCCAGTATGTACGGAGGCTTGGCCAGGTAGGAGTTTTCTGCCGGAGTCCATACGAAAACGACCAGGCACGCGACATGTGTTGAAGATGATGTCTGGCGCTAATAATTTGTTTTTGTTGGTTTCGCAACATCAGCGCGGTGCCAGGCGAGCTCCGAGCAACAGAGTACATTCACAAGAATTATGGAAAGCTCAAATGGGCCGATACCATTGCGCCTTCCATCAAACTTGCTCGATGGGGGTTCCCAGTGACCGAGGATTTGGTCAGGTATGTGACTCGGGCTCAAGTCCGCTCAAGGCCATCACTCCTCGTATAACGGGTTGCTGAAGATGTCCAACGTGTTCATCGTTTGCCAGGTACATGGATTCAGTCTCACCGAACGAATTCCTTACTGAAGATGCCGCATGGGCGCTAGACTTTGCGCCACACGGGCGTCACGTGAGACTGGGTGAGACAATGACCCGCAAGCGATTTGCAAACACACTTGAGACGATTGCAACTGAAGGCGTTGATGCTTTTTACACTGGCGCCATGGCCAAAGCGACGATTGCCGCGCTAAAGAATGCCAATGGAATCATGACCCTGGATGACCTCAAGAATTACACCATCGTTCATCGGCAACCCATCGACATTCAGTATCGAGGCTACAAGCTGACTAGTACGAATGCGCCATCCAGCGGCAGCGTTGCACTCGGCGCTCTGAACACGCTCAGCGGATATGACGAGTTCCAAGAGCCGAGGCGTTCCAACTCATCTACGCAGTTGATGGTGGAAGCCATCAAGTGGGCGTATAGCCAGCGGGCAGAACTCGCCGATCCGTCATTCGTCTCAGGAATGGACACCTATACCAAGAGCATGATATCGCCGGAGACGGGTGCGGAGATACGCTCCAAGATCTCTGGCGAAAGAACTTTCAACCTGTCTTACTATGACCCCAAGGGTCTCGAATCCCTGGAAACGCCCGGAACTTCCCACATGGTTTCCGCCGATGCATCAGGATTATCCGTCTCCATGACCACAACTGTAAACCTGCTCTTCGGCTCCCAGCTCATGGTTCCAGAAACCGGCATCATCATGAACAATCAGATGAACGACTTTAGCATCCCCGGTGAATCTAACGCATTCGGGTACATTCCAAGCGAGGCCAATTTTGTCAAGGCTGGGAAGCGACCCTTGTCGTCCATTTCGCCTATAATTGCAGAGACGCCCGACGGCAAGCTTTTCTTCTCCCTTGGCTGCGCGGGCGGCAGCCGCATCATCACGGCCAACATCCAGAATGCCATCCACCTCATTGACGGTAACATGACTGTTGCTGAAGCAATCAAAGAGCCCAGACTGCATGACCAGTTGGTGCCGACGACTGTGGCGTTTGAGTACGCGTACAGCAATGACACGGTCTCGTACTTGAAGTCGCTGCATCATAACGCTACTTGGGTGCCACCAGGCCAGAGCACGGCTCAAGGATTGCGGTGGTTGTCCAACGGGACGTTTGAGGCTGCTGGAGAGCCGAGACAGAGAAACTCCGGTGGTTTTGCAGTCTAGTGTACGAGTAATCCCCACGTCCCTCTTTTTATCTTGATTCGATACTTTTGTCGTTTATATAGAGCAAAGACGGCATGATGAGTGTTTACATCAACTGGAGTAGAAAAGTAAAGGTCCATTTTCATGCTCTCTCTCTCTCTCTCTCTATATATATATATGGAGAGCTATATAGCAAATGACCATGCAAACAATTCCCCAGCTAAATCGTCAGGTCATCTGTGGCAGGCACACACACTACAGGGACTGCTACAACGATTACTGGTGAGAAATGAGGTTTCCGGCGCGCAGTCAGTCAAGTGCTTGCTTCCAACGGTTCATGGGGGTCATCTGGCCAATGATACATACAGTCCCGGCTTCTTCCAAGAATAAGGAGGCTTACGGCTACTCAAACCATGCTGTAAATTGTATGGTCGATGCGGGGACGACGCCCTGAACATGCTCAGCAATAGGATCCAAGTTGCCGTGTTCAATGGGTCCACTCGATTACTTCACTTCAACTGCAGATACCCTCGTCCGGTCCGTTCCCTTCGGACACTCAACGCCGGCTATAGGCCTCTTTTTTTTTCACATTTTCCTCCGTAGACTCTTCACCATTCTCATCGGATTAGACGAGAGGGGCTGAATGCGACGGCGCGATTTTGTCATGACCCTGCCGTCTCTAGTCCACTTGATACAAGTCGTATGTGTGAACAAGGTCATACTGTGAAACTGCGCGGGTGAATAAATAGCCTCACTTTCCCATCATGGTCTCAACTTGATCGCCATCGTGCCCGGCCGGTCCCCTTCACAACCGGAGATGACACAGGTCACGTTTCAAACTCCTGTTGTAGATGATTCCGAGCGGCAGCAAAAAGAAATGACTGCAGTCATCACCGCACGGTGATGATCATGTCCACGGCGAAGATGAATTCATCGTGCAAGCTGACGGGTGGCGCTGGACGCAATGGACGGCGGTTTTCATGGCCGTAGCCTTTCGTATCCCTGGCTGTTTCACGAAGGAGACGTACAGGAAGGTCATCCTGATAAGGAGGGTATTCCGCCTCGGTCTAGACACGTCTTCGCAGCGAACGTCTCCTGGTCGTGCATTCCGCTACTTTGCTGCATTGCACATGTTGCTCACGGAACCAATCGTCAACTCTCATCGGTCTCTACAATGGCTTCCTGTACGGGCTTCTATACACGTTTTTTCATGGCGGTGCCGTGGATCTTTTCGAGAATACTGCGGCTTCAGCAAGACTGGTGAGTCACTGTCTTGTCTGGGATCGACGGTCGGAACCCTGGTGGTGGCTTCGGCAACCGCTCATCTTGATCGACTTGGAGTTGGAGTACTACCAGAGGCGCCTGGCGCAAGTGGCGGGATACTCATCCTCCAGATGAGGATGGCGTCGAAGAGCCTCTACCATCAGAGCACCGGCTTGTCGGCGCCATGATGCTGAGTCGCTATCTTCTCAGTGCGGCGTTTCCGTTGTTTTGCTCTGCAGACGTACAAGGCGCTCGGTGTGGGCTGGGCAACGAGCTTGCTGGGCTTCATCACGGTGGCCATGTCTCCGATTCCGTGTTGTTTCTGGTGGAAGCAAATATTGCAAGTAATAAATAACCTCGTCGTTGAACCCGAACCAGGTGCACATCCAGTGTCAGCGGCTGTCAGCGGCTGTCATTGGCTGTCATTGGCTGTCATTGGCCACATCACGGAGAATCGGCGGACCACGGCGGCGGGCAGTCAGGGACTCAGGGGCCTCAGTGTACTCAGTGGGGTGGGTTCCAGGCTTCTAGCAATGTCGGGGGCAAATTCGAAAAGTACAGGTCGCACGCAACTCGGCCCGACCAAAAGATAAGATTGCTTCCTGTCCCGTCGAATCGCTTCTTCCTCTTGACGGCTGGATTCCTTATTCCCCGATGACAACGGCCACGCAGCCTGGCCCTTCGCTTCCAACAATTCCTACACCAATTGCTGCTGCTGCGTTGCATCTGTGTTGTATTCTTCCCATAGACCGTTCGTCTTCATCTCAGGCCTGAACAAGCCCCGTACGTGGTCGCCCCTCCTTCGCGGTTCGCGCGAGACTGCGACGCTCTCAACGTCGTCATCTGCACCATGGCGCCCTTGGTCGACAATCCTCAGATCAAGGAGGCCGAGCTGCTACGGCCGCTGCCCTTCCACTTCCATGCTTACGTCTGGCCGTTTGCCATCGTCTGGCCCATCTTCCTGCGATACTACCTTACTCCCGGCCTCTACGAGAAGTACATCGGCGCCCCAGAATGGACCTTCGTCTGGTGTGGTACCATCATTACCTTGCAGTCTCTCGTCTGGCTAAGCACCCATTGGAGTGTTGCTCTTGATGCGCGCTTCAGGGCAGCCAAGGTGAAATCTGTTGATGAGGCCCAGCTGATCAAAGTACTCCCTGTTGCAAACGCTGGTTCTGGCGAAATTTGCAAGATTGTGCGCGACAAGGTAAGCCATCGTCCATATTCGCAGTCTCTCCTCTTCAAATTGACTGACACGAGCGCAACCTCCAACAACAGACCGGGGGTAAGGTCAACACATCCTTTCTCTTCCAGAAGCGCCGATTTCTCTACAGCCCGGAAACCAAGTCTTTCGCCGCTCTTCGATATGACATAGATGTTGAGCCTAAGCCCACCATCGGTCACTTCCAGTCCTCAAGGGGTCTCGAAAAGCAGTCTGAAATCACCCGAATCGAGCAACACTACGGTGCCAATACTTTCGATATCCCCGTTCCCACCTTTACCGAGCTCTTCAAAGAGCATGCCGTCGCGCCCTTCTTCGTTTTCCAGATCTTCTGTGTCGGCCTTTGGCTTCTCGATGAATACTGGTATTATTCGCTCTTCACACTCTTCATGTTGGTCGCCTTCGAAAGCACCGTTGTTTGGCAACGTCAGCGCACACTCACCGAATTCCGTGGCATGAGCATCAAGCCTTACGATGTTTGGGTTTTCCGCCTCGGCAAATGGACCGAGATCCAGACAGACCGCCTTCTCCCTGGCGACCTGGTATCTGCTGCACGAACCAAGGAAGACAGCGGCGTGGCGTGCGACATGCTTTTGGTCGAGGGAACCGCAATTGTCAACGAAGCCATGCTTTCCGGGGAGAGCACCCCTCTTCTCAAGGACTCCATTCAATTGCGTCCATCAGATGCTGTGCTCGACACCGAAGGTCTCGACAAGAATGCTTTCCTATGGGGCGGTACCAAGGTTCTTCAGATCACCCACGGTAATCCAGAGCAGGAAAAGTCCAAGTTGCTATCGGGTGTGCCCCCTCCGCCTGATAACGGAGCCATGGCCATTGTGACAAAGACTGGATTCGAGACCTCTCAGGGAAGTCTTGTTCGCACCATGATCTACTCTACCGAGCGCGTCTCGGCAAACAACTTCGAGGCCCTTCTCTTCATCCTATTCCTCCTCATCTTCGCAGTTGCTGCTTCGTGGTATGTTTGGGATGAAGGTGTCCGCAGGGATCGCAAGCGCTCTAAGCTTCTGCTTGACTGTATCTTGATTGTCACCAGTGTCGTCCCGCCAGAACTGCCCATGGAGCTGAGTCTTGCCGTCAATACCAGTTTGGCCGCGCTCTCCAAACTAGCCATCTTTTGCACCGAGCCATTCAGAATTCCTTATGGTGGTCGCATTGATATTGCTTGTTTCGACAAGACCGGCACTCTCACAGGCGAGGACTTGGTTGTCGAGGGCATTGCTGGGCTCGGTCTGACCGATTCGGATAGCAACGATAAAAAGGAAGCTGACGGAGCTCACTCCACCATGGTTCCGGTCACCGAGGCTGGTATTGAGACTCAGCTTGTTTTGGCCACTGCTCATGCGTTGGTGAAGCTAGATGAAGGCGAGATTGTCGGCGACCCAATGGAAAAGGCTACTCTCACTTCTCTCGGTTGGGGACTCGGTCGCAATGATATTTTGGCCAGCAAGAACAAGAACAACGGCACGCAAGGTTCCGTTCAAATCAAGCGTCGTTTCCAGTTTTCTTCGGCTCTCAAGCGTCAAAGCTCTGTTGCTATGGTGAATGGAATCTCGAAAACCGGAAAGAAAGTCCGAGGTACCTTTGTCGGCGTCAAGGGTGCCCCCGAGACGATAATGAAGATGCTTGTTGATGTCCCAGCTGATTACGAGGAGACATTCAAGTACTTCACGCGCAAGGGATCTCGCGTTCTGACTCTGGCTTACAAGCAGCTGACTGTCGACTCTGAACTTGGTTCCGGCAAAATCAATGATCTGAAACGTGAGAAGGTCGAGGCCGACCTCATTTTTGCTGGCTTTCTAGTTCTCCACTGCCCTCTGAAGGACGATGCCAGGGAGGCCGTCCAAATGTTGAATGAGAGCAGTCATCGTGTAGTGATGATCACCGGTGACAATCCTCTCACTGCCGTTCACGTTGCTCGCGAGGTTGAAATTGTTGACCGAGATGTCTTGATTCTAGATGCCCCTGAGGATAACGTTGGTGGGGGAAAGCTCATATGGAAGAGTGTGGATGATAAGATCAGCATCTCTGTCGATCCCACTAAGCCTATCGACTCTCAAATTCTGAAGACCAAAGATCTCTGTGTCACCGGGTACGCTCTCGCTCAATTCAAAGATCAAGCTGGTTGGAACTCGTTGCTGCGTCATACTTGGGTGTATGCTCGAGTTTCCCCCAAGCAGAAAGAGGATATCCTGTTGGGCCTCAAAGACATGGGCTACTACACCCTCATGGCAGGTGATGGCACAAACGACGTCGGCGCTCTCAAGCAGGCTCATATTGGTGTGGCCCTGCTCAACGGTACCAAGGAAGACCTGAGTCGCATTGCTGAACACGCTAGAAACACCAAAATGAAGGAAGTGTACCAAAAGCAATGTGATCTGATGAAGCGATTCAACCAGCCATCCCCTCCTGTCCCTGTCATGATTGCCCATCTGTACCCTCCTGGCCCCACGAACCCTAACTACGTGAAGGCCGCTGAACGCGAGGCCAAAAACAAAAACATGACAACGGAAGAATACATCAAGGCACAGGGCCACCCCACCGAGACTATCGTGTCACCCGGCGCTCAAAGTCTTGTCAATTCCGGGAACAACCGACAAGCTGAAGCTCAGAAGAAAGCCGCAGGCCTTGCTGACAAGCTCGCGAATGGGATGCTCGAGGCCGAGCTCGGTGACGACGAACCTCCGACCCTGAAGTTGGGTGATGCCTCCGTCGCTGCTCCTTTCACATCCAAGCTTCGAGATGTGATTGCCATCCCCAACATCATCCGCCAAGGTCGTTGTACTCTCGTCGCTACCATTCAGATGTACAAAATTCTCGCATTGAACTGCTTGATCAGCGCCTACTCCCTGTCTGTCTTGTATCTCGAAGGCATCAAGTTTGGTGACACTCAATACACCATCAGCGGTATGCTCATGTCTGTCTGCTTCCTCAGCATTTCCCGCGCCAAGGTTGTGGAAGGCTTGAGCAAGGAACGACCCCAGCCCAACATCTTCAACATTTACATCATTGGCTCTATTCTCGGACAGTTTGCCGTTCACATTGTCACGCTCATATACATCGCCCGCCTTTGTGAGAAGATTGAACCGTACGTCCATCCCTGAGCCATTCTTGGCATATATCCTTTCTTTCGTTGAACCATTCATTATTAACATGTCCTTTTTTTTTTTTTTTTCTTCTAGCCGCTCTGGTCTTGTCGACCTAGAAGCCGAGTTTGAGCCCTCGCTCCTCAACTCAGCCATCTACCTTCTCCAACTCATCCAACAGGTCTCCACCTTCGCCATCAACTACCAAGGCCGACCCTTCCGCGAATCACTCTCCGAGAACAAGGCCATGTTCTATGGCATCGTCGGCGTCTCCGGACTCGCCTTTGCCTGCGCCCTCGAGCTCGTTCCCGAAATCAACGAGGGCATGAAACTAGTCAAGTTCACCGAGGAATTCAAGATGAAGATGGCAGTATGCATGGCCCTCGACTACATGGTCTGCTTCGTCATCGAAAAGGGTCTCAAGGCCGCCTTTAGCGACTACCAAGCTCGTGACATCGCGGAGCGTCGACCCGATCAGCTCGAAAGGGAGAATGCTCGTAGAAAGATGGCGGCAGAGAAGAAGGCTGCCGAGGATGAGCAAAAGAGACTGGACAAAGTGGCCGAGTTTGAGCGCCAGGTGGCTGAGAGGAGAAGAAAGCTCGAGGAATGGCGATCTGGTCGTCGGGCGCAGTAGGAGAGTGGCATTCCCTGGGGGCCGTGCTCATTCGCTGTGTAATACATCTGGTAGGCTAAATGTTCTTCTCCACGACCGGTTGGAAAAGGGGATGCAGCCCTTGTGCGGCCACGACAAAAAGAAGAAGACGTTTAGACGAGAGGTAGATGTCGCGGTATTAAAAAAAAAGGGGGGCCGACTGAGTGGGGAGTTGTCTGTCTATCTGCCCTCAGGGCACAGAAACATGTTACACACGATATACTTACATTAATTCTCCTTTATACTCGAGAGAATCAGAAGAATCAGGAGAACCAAGTAATAGTATTTGTCGGCGACAGAAAAACAGAAAAGCATTGTCAATTTTCATGACGGAATATTAAACGTTTCTCCCAGTCTCGTCAGTAAACATCCACAAGCATCACTAGACAGGTTGGCTGAAATTAGGTTACTATTATTTTACAGGAGACTTAATTAAATTAGTCCATGGCTTTTTGAGAAAACGTGAAAAAAGTATTTCGTGCTTCTCTTTTCAGTTTAGCCACTTTTGGGCATCACGCAGCCAACGATGGTATTAAGTAACTCTCCCATACCAAGTCCCCGAGTCCGCCTTTTGTCATCATTTTGTACATCATGCGCCTTGTCTAGCCAGTCTGCTTCTTTTGGGCACTGAACAATAGACAAGGCATGCGGCCTACGGGTGTGCATTTATTTGCCGGGGTTCTGGGCGACGAAAGCAACACCCTTCTCAATGTTCTTCTTGAGATCGCCCAGGCAGGCGTCGAGGAGCTTCTTCTCGTTGGCGTCGATCTTGCCGAGGGGCAGGATCTTCTCGACACCATTGGGGCCAAGCTCAACCGGGCTGGAGAAGAATTCAATGCCCTGGTCCTTGTACAGAGGGGAGTCGACGAAAGTAGGCTCGACAATGCCCTTCTCGCCGGCAGCAGCACAGAGGAGAGAGTCAGCCATGCGGGCACCAGCCATGGCCATGGAAAGAGTGGCGGAACCGGCTCCGTCCTTGGCCTTGACGACCTCGTCACCACCAAACTGGACTCGGTTGACAAGCTCAGCGTTGGAGCTCAGGTCGGGGTGCCTGCTCTGGCTGAAGAGAGGGACGATGGTGACACCGGAGTGCCCACCGACGACGGTAATCTTCTCGTCCTTGGGGTCAGTCTTCTTTATCTCGGAAACGAAGCGGCTGGCGCGGACAACGTCCAGGGTGGTGACGCCGAAGAGGGTCTTGGGGTTGTAGACACCACGGGCCTTGAAGACCTCGGCACAGATGGGAACGGTCGAGTTCACGGGGTTGGAGATGATGAGGAGCTTCGCCTCGGGGGCGGACTCAGCAACGGCCTTGGCGAGATCGCGGACAATTGAGGCGTTGGTGTTGAACAGGTCGTCACGGGTCATGCCGGGCTTTCGGGGGACACCGGCAGGGATGAGGACGATGTCGGCGCCCTTGACGCAAGAAGCGAGGCCACTGGCAGTGGGCTCATGGCCAGTGACAGTGGACTTGGTGTTGATATGAGACAAGTCAGCGGCGACACCTATTTGTAGAGATTATCGGTTAGCCCGGTGTCCGAAATGGAGCAACAATTGCTGAAGAGGAGTCGCTCGACGTACCAGGCCCGCCACGGATATCGTACAGTGCAAGCTCGGTAACCTTGGGGTTAAGCTTCATGAGCAAAGAGAGAGGCTGGCCAATGCCGCCGGCGGCACCCAGGATAGCAACCTTGGAAAGCTATGGACGGAGAGGTCGTGTTAGCAAGGCTTGGACGCGGACAACGACGTTGTTGACCTGTCAATTGACCAATGTGAGCTTACGTCACGGGCTGAGGCGGAAAAGGCCCTGCGCGAGATTCTAGAGGCCAACATGATGACTTGTGGTTTATGTGAGCGGAAAGTCGCGATGCCGCAAGAAAGAGGATAAACGGGATGGAGGTTGGTTTCGGTTGCGAGGACGACGGGGGGGAAAATCCCAGGACAGCGGGTGGAACAGGAAGGAAGTGCTTGTTCCCAAATCCGGGTATAGCTCGGCATTTCTCGGGTGCATGGCAAACATGTTGCCGGGGAGAGCTCGTACGAGAAAATTTAGGACAGGATTCATGTCGTCTGGGACACTGGAGACTTACTAATTAGATGCTCCAGCTTTGAGTAAAGTTGCCCTCTATGTTACTATTTCAACGCCGTTTTGTCTGTCTGAGCAGCAGAATCGTGGAAACCACCTCCCACGTAGGTCAAACGACCCAGCGTACAAATCCCTGTATCCACCAACCTGGCTCGAAGAAAGACCAAGGCAATCCCAAAGAGTACGACACAAGCAAGAGTAAACACCTTCTGTTGAAACATTTCACCATAGCTTGTTGACCAATTCGCATTTTCATGTTGAAAGGTGTAGAAGTCGGTCTGACTCACCGACTCTAGGGTAGCTGGGCTTGTCAAAATCATGCTTGCCTGCCCACTGCAACACTCTCAGTGCCCCGCCAATGGTATTCACTCATACGGACGTAGATGCAACATCGAATGATGGAAACGACCAAACCTCTACATCGTTCTAACGCTTGCTGGTTTCCCACAGCGACATGTCTCTTGCCCAGCTCTCCCAGCTCCTCCCGCTTCCGGAGGAGGACCTTCAGCAGATCCTACAGTACGCCTCGACACTTTCAAAATCGGAAGCTGCCGAGCATTTCAACAACTTTCTTGGTGATTCACCTTTGGCAGTAGACTTCATCGCGTCTTTCAATTCACACAGAAAAGCGCCATCTGGTCCACAGCCGTCGTCTTCAGCTGTTGACAATCCAGCTTCAACCTCAGACGCCATCGGCGCGGTGCCCAAGCCAAAGCGAGGCCCGAAGAAGAAGAAAGCAGAGATCCATGTACCGCAAGCCAGAAAGCTGGAAGTGTTTACTGGGCCAGCCAGCAAAGCTTACAGCAAGAAAGACCAGAACTTTGAATACATACCGCAACGCGGCAGTGCACCGAGCAGCAACCATGCATCCAGATCAGCGACGCCGCCTGTCCAGCAACCTCAACCGAAGCAGCATGCCTCTGCTGCTGGCTTCTTGATATCGGATCTACCGTCCAAGGCCAAGGCCAAGTCAAATCCGGCCTCAAGGGCGTCACTACCAAAGCCGGCCACGAGCAACGGCGCAAAGGTATCGATAGCCGGAGGAACACCCATGGCTGGCCAGTCTACGGCTCTTGCAGATTTAGACGCCGCCATCCGAGCGCTGGAAATCACAACAAATCCCACGTTGGAGAGCGGGAAGAGAAAGAAGTGCAATTGCGTTGCAACTAGACATCCACTCCAAGGAGCAGCGCCAAATTGTCTGTCCTGCGGCAAGGTGATTTGCATGAAAGAAGGACTAGGGCCTTGCACTTTCTGCGGCTCGCCCCTACTGAGTTCCGAAGAGGTCCAAGTCATGGTTCGAGAGTTGAAGGATGAGCGAGGCCGGGAGAAGATGGCAGTCAATGCATCACAACACCGCAGAGCCGAGGTTGCTAAGAAGCCGGCCCCATTCTCACAACCCCAAGGCGGCGCGGACGAGTCTGACAGCGGGCCACTCGCCGAGGCGGCCGCGAAGGCTCGAGAACATCGCGACAAGCTGCTGAATTTCCAAGCCCAGAACGCGAAGCGTACTACAGTACGCGATGAAGCCGCAGATTTTGACGCCAGTGGTGCAATGACTGGTTCAGGAAGCATGTGGGCCAGCCCCGAGGAGCGCGCAAAGGAACTCAAGCGCCAACAGAAGCTCATGCGTGAGATGGAATGGAATGCGCAACCGGACTACGAGAAGCGACGACAAGTCGTCAGCATTGATCTTGTGGGAGGCCGAGTTGTTAGGAAGATGGCTGCCATGGAAAGACCAGCTACGCCCGAAGACGAAATCGATAGCGACGCGGACCAAGAAGTGCTCGGGGAAGCTTCAGGTAATGCGAGTGAGCCATTTCGCGAGGGGGGGGGAGCTTTCAGCAGCAATCCATTGCTGGGCTCCCTTATGCGACCTGTCTTCGAAGCTAAAGGCAAGGACAAGGACATGAGTGGTGCTAGGGATCGAGCAGAACGAAGAAAGGGCTGGAGACGAGTACAAGATGATTTGGACGACAACGAGGACGTGATTCTTGATGGTGGGGTTTACGGCCATGTGAAGAATACAGAGACTGGGCGGTAAACTCTACAGGGATCAAAGACGCCGCCAGCGGGGACAAAACGTCCAAAATCCTGCAGAGAAAATATGTAAGGGACCTCACAGCAAACTTCAAGCAATCTTCAAGTCATGGCCAGCCAGTCATACGTCGTGATGATATTGATCAAGCTGTCTTTGGTAGCAGCCAGGATGTCTATGTGAGTCTGGGTCTACCACACCTGTTGGCAGTCACGTGATGACGCGTTCTGTTGGTGACCGTTGACGCACCCGAACCCTATCTAGTGCCGAGTGCCGAGTGCCTCGGACACAACAAAGGGCAAATGACGGGGCGTGCCTTTTTTTTCTTCAAGGCCTGCTAGGGCCAAACAAAACCTCCAAAACACGCACATCTTGCTATTGTTCTGTCGCTCGCTCACTGTCAGTGGAGTGGCAAAACCCGCTGAGCGACTCGCACATGTACATGTAGCAATGTCCTTGAGTGGGGCGGGGCACAATCTGCACAAAGCCTCGAAAATAATGTGAAACAGAACCCTGCACGTTAGCGCCCCACATATTCCATTTTCCACCTCTACAACGGAGTAATGTATGTACGGATTACGGAGCACATAATACGGATTACACGTAGCTTACATACGCTAGCTCGCCGAGCAGTTGCCCACAAGTTCGCGAATCAGCGCCGCCCGAGGCTTGCACCCGAGTGAGTTGTCGCGACCAGACCGCGTAACCAACCATGCAGGAAGGCCCGTCCCCAAATTTGAAAGAGTCAGCAGGCCTCGCCGCATGTCTGCATGCCTACGTCTGCATGCCTACGTCTGCATGCCTGCGTGCAAAGTGCACAGGCGCCCACTCTACTCTTCATCATCGACATCGACAACTCGCCAAAGCGGACCGAAGCAGCCCATCGCGGCATCATCGCAGCATCATCGGCGAGCCCCTTCCTTCCCTTGGCGCTCATTCTTGCGACAATCCGAGGCTGCCCCCCTGCAGCACCCGCCAACGTCACGGCTCGATGTTGGCACCGTGGTGATATCCCACAAACTTTCGCCGATAGCAAGGAGGTCGTCGTCGGTGTCGGTGTCGGTGTCGGTGTCGGTGTCGGCCGTGGTCGTTCGCGTTGCGCATTTGCGTTTGAGCGCGACAACATCACTTGTTCGTTGAATCAACAACGCATCGTCCCGTTGCGCGACGAGGGACTTATGCGACCTCATCTTCGGACAAAACACGCACATATAACCCAGTCGAATCTAGTTGGAGTGGCATCATCACCAGGAGAACATGGGTCAAGAGAGCGGCACCAGCTCCTCCCAGAGCCAGAGCCAGAGCCAGAGCCAGAGCCAGCGTCCATCTATATGCAGTTCGCAAACGTCTCACATAACATCCACCACAGACCAGGTCGTCACGCCGCCAGCCGGTGATACCAGCGGCGGCATGGACGGTCCCAGCACGACTGATGCAGCTGCCATGTTGAAACATAGATACACCTCTGCGAGACTTATACCAACAACTTCTGACGCTGCCTCTCGCGATAGCCAACTGCATCATCTATCTGCAGTTGCCGCTGCTCAGGATAGGCTCCATCTCGATCCCTGTGGCCATCCCAGGAAGAGAATGGCTGATGGAGAGGTCAAGGACCGTCGCATCGGGAGCATGAGTCCGGTGAAAGGACATTCCCGAACGACGAGTGCCGTCAGCGTTGCTTCAACGACCGGAAGCAGCACTATGAGTGAGGTACGCCAAGAACCCGCTGCATCTTTTCCAGTCCACTTCTCCCACAATACACCTCAATTAGACATGATCGCTCACATGATAATACAGCTATCCGCGGAACTGAGAACACGACTGTCATACGCCATGGTCAAGGTGAATCATGGCTGGCAAGGCCGATCTTTGGACGAGGTTGAGGGTTTAGCATCGCAAGCTGCTTCTCCAACCTCAAGAACATCTACGGTTCATCGTAGAAACGGATCATTGGCCAGTCGCGGACTACCTATGGCCGCACCGTCGTCACAGGTGTGCCTTGTCAACGAACCAACCATACTGAGACGGAGCTCCAAGTCTCCCCCATCATCATCATCATCATCATCATCATCATCATTCTCCAACAAGCCTGCACTTGCCCCCCCTGCCCCCATCCAGCCGTCTCTACCAATGTCAGCGCCCAGGTTAAGCCCACGACGCAATTCGAACACTCGTTTTGCGCCAACGATGCTGTCTCACTCCCGTTCCGCCTCCCCATCAGCATACTCTACCCCCATCAGCAACGGGTATCCTCGAACCCAGAGCAACGTGGAGCCCATTGTACACTCACCGCACAAGAATATGCGGGAACAAGACGCCATTGAAACGTTGTTGTTCATGAGCAGCCCCGGGAACTCGGCCAACCTGAAACACTCGTTCTCACCATCAGGTTCACCAGGACCACAACCCAACGAATTCCCTCCCCGAAGCGTCGGGGACCGGCATGCGCTTCCCTCTTCCGGATCACGGCGGGGCTTACCGTCAAACAGGCCGCCTTTGCCAGCCAAAAAGATTGGCTTCGACAAGTCACCCGGAATGCCACCCCCACACTCACCAATGGATGTCGACTCTCCCCAACAGCAGCGATATCATACGCCGAACAGAGCAACAGGCAAAGGGCACGCCCCGGGCCATCGTAGAAGCGCGTTATCGCTGCCGAGCGGCCTCGGCCTCGGCAACGGTACGAGCAGGAAAATCTTGCGGGACGAAGACATTGAGCGCATGTTGGATCGTGCAGGCGCCGAGCTGGGAGATAGCTCCGACGACGAAGAGATTCAGTTGCCTCGAGCAGGACGGAACGGCCTGGCACGTGTCATGGGCGCCTAGCGCTTTCTTGTTGCAGGTTTGTTTTCTGTTTGTGGGGGGACGCCACTCTGCCCAGCCAAGGTTGTCTGCATCAGCGTCAAAAAGACCAGCGACAAGGCGACTTGTTGTCACGAAATTTTTACGACTTGTGTTCCAGGTTGATACAGGTCCGTCAGTCGAGTCGGGGGAAGCATTTCATCATATTCTCATCATGGCATTTTTCCTGATCTCATCTTGTTTTCACTTTTGCTATTCACAACACATTTATCGATCCAAGGCGGTTATGATGGGAGGAGATTTATGGACCGGCAAGATGGGTAGTTCTTATGGTGCCGAGGGGTCCCGGGGAGGTTTTTCTTCTTCTTTTTCCCTTTTTTTCAAACGGATCGTTCTAAGAGCATCATATTCATTTCTCTGGGAGTTTTACCACGGGTAACTGCATTGACGGAATTTCTTCATGCAAGTATGAAGACGGACGTATCTTGGTTTTGAGTATGGAGCCCTTTGTACCCTTTGCCTCACGTGGCAAAGCTGAGTCACGTCCATCCGGTATGTAGAAGCGCAACTTTGTATACTGATTGATACGTCTTGAATCATGCATGGTTTATTGCTTTCACTTTCAGAATGGATGATGGAATGAAAACGTAGTCCTTGTTGATAAACGAAAGAGATGCCATCAAACTCTTATGTATCCCTGACACGATGATATAACATCGGAAATAGTCCGGCCCATGCGCGCAATGATGTCTGATTATGAAGAAAGAGCATGTCCCGCCATTTGTTAAAAACCCATCCTGATATCATGAAGCCTGTTTCGTACTTGCTCCCATTCCCCATTCCCCCTTCCTCCCTCCCCTTTCCCTAACCCCAATAGTCGATGAATATAGTAACAACAAAATTTACCAAAAAAAAAAGTTAATAAACTCCAATGCCCGTGGTGTCTCGTCTTGAAATCAACTTCTACCCCATCTCGCCAAGACACCCTTCTTCTCGACGAGGGGGCTTGAAGTACTCGGATAGTCGTCGTCCCAGGGTCCTAGGCTGCCTCCTGGCCGGCAGCGGCGCAACAGTATCCTCACCCACGCCCACGCCCACGCCCTCACCACGGCCCCGGCCCCGGCTGCTGCTGCTCCTCCTCGACCCGGTGGAGTAATACGCGCTGTCTCGAAGGGCGGCGGCCCCCGCGCCCGCGCCCGCGCCCGCGGCAGTGGCAGTGGCAGTGGCAGTGCTGCCATTCGACTGGCACAACCACTCGCGGCCCGACTCGCGGCTCCTCGGGGGCGCCGCCATTCTCGCACGGGCAGCGCGCTCGTTGACCTCTGCCTGGGCCAGAAACGCAGCGTAGTCGGTTGACGGGGCGTCGGGCTGGTGACACGACGACGACGACGACGACGACGACGCCGCCGCCTTGGTAGAGGGAGAGTGGGTGTAGTTGGAGGTGGAGGTGGCGGTGTGCTGGCTCTCGCGGCCGCTCCCCGAACCGTCGTCGTCGTCGTCGTCGTCGTCTTGACCGTCCGCCAGCTCGTGCCTGTCGTCGATCCGGATCGGCGACCGCGGCGAGACAGTGCGGGCGAAACTGGCGGCGGCGTGGGTGGGCACGTAGAATGTTCGCGGGCGGGCTTTTTCCTCGACGGTTGGCAGCAGCGGCTCTACTGCGGTGACGGATTTGTTGCTGCAGCCCAGGAGGCGTTGCGTGAGGGACGTTTTGTGGCGGAGCCGTGGGTGCGGGTGCGGGTTTTCCTGTTCCTGCGCCGATGATGCTGCCGCCGGGCGTGCATGCCGCTTGCTCCAAGATCGATGCATGGCCGTGTGAGACAAATTGGGAGATGGAGGGGGAAAGGGGGATTTTATTTGCTCTTATTTGTCGTGTACGGAGTAGATGGGAGAAAAGGTAAGTAAGTAGTCCGTAGTGGGGGAAAAAAAAACCAAAAACCGAAACCCCCCTCTCTCTTCCCCTGCCCCCTAAAAAAAAAAACAGGCAGTTAATTAAGAAGTGGAATAATAACAGAGATTCTTTGGTGAGATGGAAAAGCCGTTTTGTGTCAGGCTTCAATGCCGATGCCGTAATACCCTGGCTGCTGCAACGGGACCTGTGCAGTGTAACCACGAACCAACGGGAGGATCTTGGTTCGGATGGCAACACTTTCCACCGCGGGTAAATGGTAAAATGGTACGGATCCGTACATACATAAATCGAGGAGCGTTTCAGGAAGCGAAGGCGAATACGAAGCAGGATTTCTCGGTGATTTGTTGGTTTACGGATTGTATGAGGCTTTTACGAACCGTCAAGTTGAGGAAATACGGAGTAGTGTCCTTATTATAGCAAAGGAGGAATAGGAACCTGGCTGGCACATACATATATATATATAAGCAGAATGATAAGATGGTGTCCAACAAAAACCCTGGGGATCCATCCGCTTGCATTCAGCCGATTCAGGCAAGGCCTCTGCTGACGACTTATTCTGTTCTCACTCTGGACGGGGAGAGGCTTCAGCCGCCATGGGCAAGATTACTTTGGAAAGTGTCCGCGCATGTACCGAGTGCCGAGTATGAATCTGCTACCGTATTACCGGCACTGGGTGCGGAACATTCGCATCTACTCCGTATGGTCTGCCGCTTTCCCCTTCCTTTTTTTTTTTTTTTCTTGCGTCGCGCGTTCCGGGTCCACACACTCCCGGGAAGCTGGGAAGCTAGGATCCAGGAAGCTAGGAAGGAAGCAAACTCAGCCTCTTGGACAAGGTTTGTTGACGAGCCATCCGAGCTGATGGTGGTGCCAGAATGGTCCATGGCCTTGTCACCCTGCCTGCGTGTCGCCGCAAGAAGGATGGGATGTGACGGCGTTTGAGCCCTTTACATGTAATTCCAATTATCCGGAACAAGGCGCTCTGCTGAAATGTGTTTCTCCATTATTATTTCTTCACCCGCGGTGGTCCATGCATGCAATTCGACATGCTGGTCGCCGCGTTTGTCGTGTGAATGCGCGGCTCAAATTGGCCGTGTGTTGCACGCGTTTCGGTGAGGCCTCGACGAAGGAAAAAGAAAAAGATTGATTGTTAGCGACGGGTACGGATTACACGTATTAGTCCGTACCTACATACGGATTACATACTTTTCTCTTTGGGCGTTTCACTGCATCTCCCAAGCGTAGCATGCCGGACACCGGAACCACGTTGTCGGGAACAGCTGGGGCCTGGGGTCGAAGCCTTTTCAGCTCAATCTCGGAAATAAAAAAGAGGTCAATTGAAACAAAAGCAACAAAACAATGCCTCGAAACGTGGGCGTGAGACGAGACGAGACCGACCAGGCAAGTGGCGTGAGCAAAAAGCAATTCATTGGCCGCCTCGTCCGCAACTCTTCAATTCGAGCCATCGCCAGTGGCCGCCACCAGGGTCGTGGCTGGGGACGGACTATGGCAGGGACGATGAGACAATGAGACATGTCGAACTCGACAAGAAGACCTTTTTTGTTTGTGCATTTGGGCTGCCACCCCCGTGAGCACAGCTGAAAGCCACGACCAGTCCGTCTGGTCCATCTGAACCATGTTCCGCGTGGTCCGTGTCAGACCAATTCACAACTTGACATGATCCGTCGGAACCAAGTCACTGCAACAACACGGAAAAGGCCATCTACAAGCATCGGCACGGGCCCTATGTTGCTCTTTCCGTCAAGACACGGATGAGAAGACACTGAAGAGCCTTCTAGGCATATAATGAGCAGATGCACGTCCACGAATGCAGGATCCCGTCATCGAGAGCCACGGCACCTGGGAGATGCTTCAGGAGAGAGATCGAAACCCCGAATGTGCGTGCAGTGCAATGCAAGCTCTTGAAGTTGAGGCAGGCCCCGCCGGAGCCAAGTGCCAACGCCTTTATATGGTTTGGCGAAAAAAATATCGTCATCATTCCCAACTCGAGTCCGAGTGACTTGACTGCTGAGCAGAGTCAGTGTTGGGCAGCTGAACATTGACCAGGACCGCAACAGCCTCTATAAATACTTTCCGCCTCGATGCGCTTGGGCAAATGAAATGCCTCAAAGTCGCTGCATCTGCGAAAATCAAGGATCTGTGTTCTGGGCTTCGCGACGATGCACTTTCACAGCTCTTCTTTAAAACCGCCGGCTAGCAGCAAGTGGCATCAATGTCTCTTGGCCGCCAACAGGCTGAATGACGAAAAAAGTCGGTCAACACATCCGAGGCTGTTCTCTCCCATGCATCGTCGTATCGGCACAAGTCCACGTTTCGCGCAGACGCTGTGGACTTGTCAAGTAATGAACAACTTGAATGATCCGCAAAACACAATATACTGACCTCGTTTTTCATGGGGCCAAGTTTCTCTGGCCCTGGATTTTGGAAATATTCATTCAGGTACTGATACGACGGCTAGTCTGAGCAAATGAAGACGCAATCGGTCTCGCCATTGTGCCCTGCCAACTGCGACAAGGTGCCGTATTGCTTCTTTTTCTCAAAAGGCGCTGAAATAATTTTTGGAGAGTAAAGCCGGAGGAAGGGCCGCGTGCGATGCCTTGACGGGTTAGGTCTAGGGACAGACTGTATGAATCCTTTGCGCCCACTCCCTCTAGCGCATCGACGGCATTCTGTAGCGAAATTCCGCTTCCTCCATGAGGGAGAATTCTCGAGGACCAGGGACCCGTTCTCCGGCGTCGGTACAGACACTATATATGTATCAGCCATTATCGTTGTTCGGATTCAGGCGCGGTGAAGAACTTGATGCTAAACTTACGCAATCCTGTAAACTGAAGGCTTTGTTTTCTTGAAGTAGGTTCCTAGACCGGTCATGGTGCCTGATGAAGCGACCTATAGGTAGTAGGTGCATAATAAATGTTTTACGGACGTAGAGTCTAACCTTTTACCTCCATAAGCTGTCTTCGCTACATGCCTTGCCTTGCGCTTACGTGGCTAGCTTATACCTAGGCGATGGCTCTTAGTTCTATAAGGGATCCGAAGATCCTCCGTCCCTCTCTGCCCTTTCTGCCTCCATAGCTCCTGTCAATAACCCCTGTATTGTTTTAGAGAGTTACAAGGAAAATAATAGGGTATACAACGCCACAAAAAAGTATATTGATGTGAGAACAATAGATGCTAGGCAAGAGGTATGGGGGCAGGGCACTCGTATATTGACTGAAGCTTGCTAAATTAAAGTGTGTGATGTGTCCGAGTCGCTAGCTTATAACTAAGTGGCTTGCTAGTGTCACGTGGACCTAAGCCCTGGTGTGCCCGCGGGGTTCACCCATGTTGATGGGAGCGGGGCCTCACAATTCTTTTCTTTGTTAATCCGTACTCCGTGATACTCCGTAGGTTAAGTAGTACATAATAAAAGGTACTAGCCCCTATCTCCCTCATTTCCCTGCTAATGCCTCATTCGCTTGATTCCCCCTGCCATGTAGATTTGTAAAACAATTTAGGGGGTGAACTACGGAGTATACAGTCTAATCCCTATGTTTTCACAGGAGGTACAGAACTAGGGGCAGCAGGCTAGTAATGACAGACCTTCCCGCGGGTGGCACTAGGTAGAGTAAAAACATCAGTACGGACGTGTATCTTGCACTGGCGCAAATACCCCTTGTGGTGTCCCTAGCAGTTCCACTATCTCAGTCGCCCCAAAAAAGACGAGGTGTCAATCAATCCGGGCAAGCTGCGTGCAGACCAAACTCGTTCGTGACATTGGTGCCAGGAACAGATAGATGCCCGATGGCAAACAATGTAACAACAACCCGTCCAAACAAAAAATTGCTGTTCTCTTTCCCTCCATGTCAATCAACTTATCTTTGCACCACCGAAGATCGCTGTTCATAGACCTGGCATGAGCTAATTTCCATTCCAGAGTTATGGCGGGCCAACAAGGGAGAGCGCACAGAGAACTGCTGTGTGTCTTGGATGGGAAGTGACCTTTTTTTTTTTTTTTTCTCTCTCGGTAGTACAAGGGGCAATCGCGGCCCTACTAACGAGTCAAGGGCCAAGGGAGCAATTTTAGCCCTGTTTTCCAAGAATTATGTTTTCAAGAAGAAAGGTTAAAAGGTGGAAGGGCCCCTTTCCCAGTTCAACCTTCAACCCTCACTCGGATTCTCGTTCCGATGGTTGCGGGTTTCTTTGACACTGGCTTCCTAAAACCATGGCCCTGAACTTGCTGATGTCGGCTCTGGCCTTTGCCGGCCTCGGTGCATCCGCCGTATGCCTGGAAAAGGCCACAATGCTTCCAGAGGGATGGAAAATGCTTGACGATGCGCCAGATCCTTCGACACTGATGCGAATGTCCGTCGCCTGCGGCAACCCCATATTCACGGCTTATCATCAAAGATTCTTTCCACATCTTTGCTTGGCGAGGATGACATACTGTCTCTTCGACAGCCCGCCCAGGGGGATGTTGACGATGTCATGAAATGGCTGTCTGATAACGGCATCACCAATGTCAGAGCCGACCAAGACTGGATACACGCGACGGCGACGGTGGAGCAAGTCGACAAGCTCCTCGATACGAAAATTCGCCGATATGCCTTTGGCGATGGAAAAGCGATTCTCCGAACCACAGAATACAACATCCCCGAGGAGCTTAGCTCTGCCATCGATTTCGTCCACCCCGTCACCAACTTCATGACACCGGAGCACCAAGTCTCCATCGCATCCTCATTGCCCAATCATCGAAGTCTCAATCGTCGAGATGTTGCCTGCAGTCCGACAACTACACCGGATTGTATCAACAAGCTGTACGGCATCAACTACTCAACGCCTGACGGCAAATCTCCTATTCGATTCGGAATCGCTGGCTTCTTGGATCAATGGGGCAGCTACGCCGACTTGCGCCAGAGTTTTGAGCGATCACGTCCCGACCTCGTCAAAGCTGGATACAACTTTACCGTGGAGCTGATCAATGGGGGCGAGAACAAGCAAGATCCCGGTAGCGCTGGAACGGAGGCCAACCTGGATCTCCAATTTGGGATGACTGTTGGCTTTCCCACAAATGTCATCTACTATTCGACCGGGGGCCGAGGCGAGAAGCTGGACGCCAACGGCAAGCCATTGACTGGTGAGCTCGATGACAATGAGCCATACCTGGATTTTCTCCAGAACATTGCAAAGAAGCCTTCTGATGAGCTCCCTCACGTCATCTCCATATCGTACGCGGATGATGAGTTGGCCGTGCCCAAGCCGTATGTCATCAGAGTCTGCAATGAGATTGGCATGCTCACTGCTCGAGGTGTATCTGTCTTGAGTGGTTCTGGTGACGGAGGTGCAAAGGGTGGCAGAGACGCCACTTGCCGCTCGAATGATGGAAGCAACAAAGACATGACGATTTCCACCTTCCCGGCTTCATGCCCATGGGTGACCTCGGTCGGTGCTGTGAACAACGGCGAGGAACCACCCCGAGGTGCTGTGTTTAGTTCTGGCGGATTTTCAAGCTACTTCCCACGACCGGGCTGGCAGAAGGAGGCCGTGGATGAGTACGTCACGGCCCTGAACGGCCACCTCGAGGGCTATTACGACCCAAACATGCGCGCCGTTCCAGACATTTCTGTAATCGGCACTGAGTTCAACACCGTCTTCAACGGCCAGCCCTTGACGCTTTCAGGTACTAGTGCGAGCACACCTGTGCTGGCAGCCATGATTGCCCTCATCAACGATGCCCGGGTTCGTAAAGGCAAGAAAGTCCTCGGCTGGTTGAACGATAGGCTCTACTCCCAACAAGTCCGTAGAATCCTCCAGGACATCACAACGGGGCAGAGCCTGTCGTGTAGATTCTCTGGCGGGCGAACCCCCGGGGGTTGGCCAGCGGCGAAGGGTTACGACGCCATAACTGGGGTTGGCGTGCCGAACAACTTCCAGAAGTTTATGGATGTCTTGGTCGATGCATAAGTTTAGTTGACCTGGGAAACCTATTGGGCAAGAAAGCGCATCGTGAAGCTAGCTATAGAGAGACGTTGTAACAGAGCAGAGCAGAGCAGAGCAGAGCAGACGCATGATTGTGGCAGTTCTTCTGCGTGATTGCACAAAACACCCCGAAGGACTAATGAGTAAGGGACGCGCATCGCGGGTAGCAACAGGCACTGACTGCCTAGACCTACTAAATAATAATAATAAACGGAGTACTTTGGTTGATACATGTAACTTATTGGTAAAAGGGCATCGTACGGGTAATAACAGAGTAAAAGACTTGGGATGGCTGATGGCGGGCGGGAAGCTCCACTGAGAGTGGGGTTCAACCAGTAATAGCCAGCTTGATTCAGTAATAATGTGTGTACGGAACATGTATTACAGTGGGTGTACCACTATGTGCAGCCTAACTCCGTAGCATTCAGGTTGCCTACAGTGAGTGTAATCCGTACAGCGCGCGCTTCCCGCTCTCCCCGCTCTCCCCTCCCCGACCCAGAACACGAACAATCGATTCACTTCTCAACGCGCAATTGACCACAAACCGTTCTTGGAACGGATGGTCTCTGGCCTTCAAAGGCTCACAAAATGCTCGCCGAGTTCTTTTCCATTCCCACGAAACAAATTGCTCCCAACTAGGCCCAGAGCTGCACGTGACAACCACTGGGCGTGGCGCGATTTCAGACGCGTGTGCGTATACTCGGTAGACGCGGCGAAAGTCTCCTTCACACACGTCTCAGGCGATTTACCACGAGAGCACAAATACAAGGTCAATCTCACGAAACTTGGCGGAATCCTGGTGAAGATGCCCACGCAGCATGTTGAGCCGCAAGCGAAAGAGCGCCTTGGAGATGTCGCCAATGCGCTGCTCAAGGCGCGCAAAGTAGTTGTGGTGACGGGTGCAGGCATAAGCACAAACTCTGGTATTCCAGTATGGCATCTGTTTTCTGTTTTCTGTTTTCTGTTTTCGCAATCCCTGACCCTGACCCTGACCCTGACTTTGACTGCGGACCGAGGAGCAAACGATGAGCAATGCCGAGCGCCCGGGAACTGACCAGCACAGGACTTTCGATCCGAGAACGGGCTCTACTCGCTCATCCAGGCCCAGTTCGATGCCGCGTCTCGACAAGCGCGTCAAAACGACCCGTCTGACAACGAGGAAGGACTTGACGGGACCGCAGGGGCTCCGAGTCCGGCAAAGAGGCGAAAAATGTCTGTGGATGACGTCCAAGACGACATCAAGGACTCAATCACGGTCAAAATGGTGGAAATAAACAACACCAGCGATATGATCGAGGTCCAGCCCATTTCACCGCCGCTCTGTACCGCTTCTGAAGGAGCTGGGAAGGATACTGCGAGCACCATGACAGCTACAGCTACAGCTACAGCCAATGCCACAGCCACAGCTGCATCCATAACCATAACCACAACACAGATGGTGGTCGAAACTGGCTTCTGTACACCGAATTCAAAAGTGGCAACCATGTCTGCTGTAGAACCAACCACCTCACCTCTGTCGTCGCCCCCGGGTGAAGACTTCATTATTCCGCCCTCGGCATTTCGATACCGCACCCGCAAGAGGCTCACTGACGCGTCTCTTTCGCTCAGCTCATCGCCTCTGTCATCGCCTCCACCTGTCCTCTTTGATCCCTTCATACCCAGTTCTCCATCAGAAGCTAGATCTAGTAGTAGAAGAAGCAGCACGTCACCACCATCAGAGGTTGACGAGGACGACGAAGAGCCGTCGGCGAGTCAATATTCCTCATCTCAAAGCTCCTCTGGAGGCAGAAATGCACTCCCCAACATGAAGGGGAAAGACCTTTTCGACGCCAACATCTGGTCCGATCCAGTTAGGACTTCAGTCTTTTATACGTTTGCAACATCTCTGCGGCAAAAGATCAGGAGCGCTGAACCCACCACCTCACATCGGTTCATTAGTCACCTAAGAGACCGCGGGAAGCTTGTCCGGTGCTACACTCAGAACATCGATCAGATCGAAGAAAAGGTTGGGCTGTCAACTAGATTACAGGATGGGCCAGGCAGCCGAGGCAGATTTTCAAGGCGATCGACCGCCGGCATGAACCAGCTGAGCAAGATGGTTGAGGACGCCAACCCGTGCTCGAACGAACAACAACAACAACAACCCGTGCCGGAGAACCCCAGCCATTCAGACACCTCGACTGACTCAAGTCAACAGTCGCAGGACATGGGGGGGGCGGATGCAAGTGACGCGCCTGACGCTGATGAACTGCTCTTGCCGAGCGATGAGTCGAAATCAATACCCAAGGCTCTCAAGAAACAGCTTCCGCGATCTGGAGTCGAATGCGTATTTTTGCACGGCTCACTGCATCTTCTGCGATGTTTTCTCTGCGGTCGAGTGTGCTCTTGGGATGAACATGATCGCGAAACAGAAACGCTGTCTGGGCAGCAACCTGAGTGCCCTCACTGTGTTGGCGCAACGGTAGCCCGTGAGGAGCGTGGCAAACGCGCCTTGGGCGTGGGGAAGCTGCGTCCTGACATTGTTATGTATGGTGAAGAACATCCGAGCTCGCACTTGATCAGCCCAATCATCACTCATGACCTCGGCCTGTATCCTGACATGCTGCTCATTCTGGGCACGAGTCTGCGGGTGCATGGTCTCAAGGTCATGGTCCGAGAATTCGCCAAAGCCGTTCACAGCAAGGGCGGCAAAGTGATATTCGTCAACTTCACCAAGCCGCCGGAGAGCATCTGGGGAGACATCATTGACTACTGGGTACAATGGAACTGCGACGCCTGGGTGGATGATCTCCAACTCAGAATACCGAAACTTTGGCAGGAGCCAGAGCTGCCAAGGCCCAGGAAGAAGCGGGAGTCCAGTGGAACGTCGGAAGAGAGCACCAAGGAGGAGGAGGAGGAGGAGGAGGAGAAGAAGAAGAAGAAGCCACCAGCTGCCAACCCTGCGGCTTTGCGCGACACGAAAGTCACTGGGGCCTACTGGACATGCAAAGTTTTAGACGAACTCCATCGCATAACAGGTCACCCGGGAGCAAAAGCCGGGTCGAGCAAACACACCTCTGCTGCCGCTATCCTTTGCGCATCATCCACACCAACCGTGGCGCTGGCAGCCCCGGCAGCCCCGGCAGCCCCGGCAGCCAAGTCGGGACCGGAAATCCCTGACCCGATGGCTCCCCAGCAGGACACGAGGGCGAAGCAAAAGAAGCGATCGCGCAAGTCAGCCCCTGGAGCACTCGAAAGGGCACAAAGACCGTCATCGACACTGAATCCTAACCATGGCAGATGGCGCAAAAAGATGGCAGACCCTGCTACACAGGAAACACAGGAAACACCAGCGGCACCAGTACCCATGAGCACCAGTTCGATTCTCAGCTCGGTCAAAGAGAACCCCCGCATCAGGAAGAGGAAGATGATTGACGGAGAAGAGGTTCCAGCTCCTTCGGCGGGCAAACGACGTAACAAGCACGAACCGAAACTGCCGCCGCCCATGCCGCTGTCCGTAACAAACCTCCCGCCCTCGTTGCATGGGAAAGCATGGGCAATGGAACCAGACAGCAACAGTCCGCCCTCGGGACTTCTCAGCTCATTGTCGCCCAATGTACGAAGTGCGAAAGTGCTTGGCAAACCCCACCACACCTCTTTCCATCACCACGACGCCATGGTTTGTCTGCTCAAAGAAGCACCTGAATGGGCTTGCACGATGCAACGTGGCGAAAACAGGCCGCCGGCTCATCAGCATGACATGAGGGATGAGGCGAGCGCGGCCATGACACTGGCGGGACTGAGAAACAGCCCGGTGTTGATGACGAGGTCCGTACCGCCGCACAGGCATGGGCAGGGCAACTTGGAAGGGGACTTGATGAGCTGGGGGTCCAGTTGGAGTTGCAATATGTGAAGGTAAGAAGGGGTTTTTTTTTTTTTGTTTTTTTTTGTTTTGCATATCAACAAGGCTGGCATGCATATTGCTTGGATTTCAATCGCAGGGACACGAGACTATGATGGGTGGTGACAAATTTATGGAGTTTTATTTTTATTTTTACTAGTTTACAATGACGTGTCTTGCGACATGGGACTCTTGGGTTCTAGAAAGAAATGACCACTAGACGATATCAACATGAATACAAGAGAAGCGAAGAATTGACAAGGAAATGAAGTGCCGTGCCACACACAATACGGACTACATACATAGAGCCGGGCGGCTAGACTCGGCGCGGGGTAGACTGATAGTACAGTGGGGTGTGTATATATGTATGTGACATGTGACATGTGACATGACATTGGACCTCGATGTTATCACCCACCTAATTCCCTCCTCCCTCCTCCCTCCTCCCTCCTCCCTCCTCCCACCTCCCAACTCCCGTCCATCATGGCCCACGGCGAAACTCTGGCCGTGAGGGGCAAACCTGATGCCGGGCGCAGACCGTTCGGCAGTGAGTGGAAGAAGGAATTCCTGTTTGATCCGACGTGGCGGAACCTGAATCACGGTATGGGCTCCTCCGCACGCGACGAGACGATCGATGGCTCTGCTTAATACTTGGGAGTCAGGTTCGTTCGGCACATACCCGCTGCACATCCGCGACAAGATGCGCGGCTATCAGGACCAGGCGGAGGCGCGGCCGGACCAGTTCATCCGCTACGACCAGCCCAGGCTCCTCGACGAAGCCCGCGCGGCGGTGGCCAGGCTGGTCAAGGCGCCGGTCGACACGGTCGTGTTCGTGGGCAACGCGACCGAGGGGGTCAACACGGTGCTGCGGAACCTCGCGTGGGCCGAGGACGGCAGGGACGTCATCCTGAGCTTCTCGACCGTGTACGAGGCGTGCGGCAAGGCGGCCGACTACCTGGTCGAGTACTTCGGGGGGGCCCGGGGCGGCGGGCTCGAGCACAGGAGCATCAACGTGGCGTACCCGGCCGAGGACGACGAGGTGACGGCGGCGTTCCGCGAGGCGGTGCGGCGGGTGCGGGACGACGACGGGAAGCGCGCGAGGGTGGCCTTGGTGGACGTCGTGTCGTCCCGGCCGGGCGTCGCGTTCCCCTGGGTCGACGTGGTGGAGGCGTGCCGGGAGCTCGGCGTGCTCTCGCTCGTCGACGGCGCGCAGGGCGTCGGCATGGTTCCCCTGGACCTGGGCGCCGCGGACCCGGACTTCTTCGTCTCCAACTGCCACAAGTGGCTGCACGTCCCGAGGGGATGCGCCGTCCTCTACACGCCCGAGAGGAACCAGGGCCTCCTGCGCACGACGCTGGCCACGAGCCACGGGTACACGCCGATGACGACGACGACGACGAACACGACGCCGCTGCCGCCAAAGAGCGCCGACAAGAGCGCGTACGTGAGCAACTTTGAGTTCGTGGGCACGAGGGACAACGCGCCGTACCTGTGCGTAAAGGACGCCATCGCGTGGCGGGAGGACGTCTGCGGCGGCGAGGACAGGGTGCTGGAGTACCTCTGGGCCCTCAACAAGAAGGGCATCAGGATGGTCGCCGACGCCCTGGGCACCGAGCATCTCGACAACGCAAAGGGCACCCTGACCGACTGCGCCATGGGCAACGTCGCCCTGCCCGTGTGGGCGGGCGGCAGGGGAGCCGGCGCCAAGGAGACGGACGTGGTGGTTCCCGAGGAGCACAGGGACACGGTGCTGCAGTGGATGGCCGAGACGCTGGTCAGGGACTACAGGACCTTCATGTCGCAGTTCATCATGGGGGACCGGTACTGGGTGCGCCTGAGTGCGCAGATCTACCTCGACGAGGGCGACTACGAGGCTGGCGCGGCGATCCTGAAGGAGCTTTGCGGGAGGATCGGGAAACGGGAGTATCTCAAGGAAGTGGTGAGTTGAGAGTGACTTTTGTTGTTTCCTTGGATATCGCGGGTAGTACATGTAATTCGTAGTCGAGTTTCATCCCCCCCCCAACTCCTGGGCCGTCTAGGGTTTGAAGGCGACTTGCATGTCAGACTTGTATTGCAACATGGGCATATTATGGCCTGGTTGGTGCACGGTTGCTGGGGTGAAACCCCACGGATTCTTATTTCCCGGGAGCGGGCCCCAAGATGGTGGATTCACAAACAAACAGAAGAGCTTGTCCGAATGAATATTCATTGCAACACGTTTTAGCTTGCCCGCGCCAAAAGTCGCTTCAGGAAAGTATCACATGGTCGGTCCCCTGGGTAATTTAAAAAAAAAAAAAACCTCCCCGATTCCCCCCCCCCCTTCCCCTGTTCGTGCGCTCGATCCGCCCGTCTCCACCCTCGGGGCATTGTCTACATGTCAGATCCTTCCTTCCCGACGCCTCTCAGCCAACCGAACAACCCCGGTCCTCCACCCCGGTTTGACAACGCAGCCTCCTTGTTGTTTGAACGACCCGGCCCCCTGGTTGCGGGCGACGACGTTCAACGTCCCATGTAAAAATAGGCGGTTAGAACAAAACGGACAATGTTGCCGCCACCGTCTCCCCGAGGTCCCTGCGTTAGATGGATGGAACTGAAGACGGACGTGAGGAAGAACTAAACTTACTTCTGGTCTGCCCTCTCTCTCCTTCATCATAATATTCTTTTTTTTTTATAATCATCTGCGTTTTCTTCGTTCCGTTGGCCAGTCCATTTATCGAGAGCCAACTTCTCTATTAGTTGCCTTCTTTCATTTTTCTCGACTGAGTCGAATTGCATTCAAATCTCTTTCTTTACCCTTCGCTAGCTAGCACTGGCCCACCTGGCGTGAGCCCTCTTTTCTCACTTAATACCACTTATTAACGTTTCTTCCATCTACGACGAGTCCCACCCACCGGTGTCTCCGTTAATAATACCCTCTTTAATTTTTTTTTCAATTTTTTATCTTTTTTTTTTCTCACGATGCATTCTCAGTCATTGCTCGTCCTCTTCTGCACATTCTTTTCGCTGGTGTCCTTGTCTGCGGCGGACATTCAGAAACGTTCCTTCGCTGTCGAGAGGGTCAGGAACCCTGGCTTTACCGGACGGAATGGCCCGCGAGCCCTGGTGAAGACGTATAGAAAGTTCAACATGGCGCTGCCGCAGGGCCTGCTGGACGCCATGGCGGCTCAGGAGAAGAAGGAGGCGGCGGCGGCCCAGCAGAAGCGGGACACGAAGAGACCGTTTAGATACGTTGGCCGGAGCGAGGCACATCGGAGAGGACTCGTGGACGGCCTGCTGACTGGTCTTGGTCTGGAAGATGGGAATAATCAGAATGGGGGCCGGAACGGCAGACAAAATGGTGGCGGCCAGGCTGGGAATGGCAACCGCAACGGAAACAAGGGTGGTCGGAACGGGAACCAAAACGGCAACCTCGGGAGCGGAGGAGGACAAGCTGGAAACAGGGGAAATCGGACAGATGCTGCCAACGGCGGCAACCGAAACGGCGGCGCCCGAAACGGTGGCAACAGGAATAATGGCAATGGCAATGCCATTGGCGGCGGCAATGCAAGAAACACCACCGCGCGAGCCCCCAACAACAACAACAACAACTCGACGAATCAAGTGGGAAGTGTGGCTGCCCTGCCCGAGAAGAACGACGTCGAGTTCATCTCCCCAGTCAAGATCGGCGGACAAACCGTCAATCTCGACTTCGACACGGGCTCCTCCGATCTCTGGATCTTCAACAAGCAGCTGGTCCCCGCCCTCGCGGCCAACCACAGGATCTTCGATGCCGCCAAGTCGGCCTCGTTCAAGCCCATGCAGGGCGCCACCTTCCGGATCACGTACGGCGACGGCTCCGGCGCACAAGGCAACGTCGGCACCGACGTGGTCGACGTCGGCGGCGCGTACTTTGCCAACCAGGCCGTCGAGCTCGCCACGGCCGTGTCCAAGCAGTTTGTCATGGACCAGGGCAGCGACGGCCTCATGGGCCTGGCCTTTTCCCAGATCAACACGGTCAAGCCCCAGAAGCAGAAGACCTTCTTCGACAACATCAAGGCCGACCTCGCCGAGCCCGTCTTCACGGCCGACCTGAGGAAGAACGCGCCCGGCACCAACTCGTTCGGCACCATCGACAGGACCAAGTTCCAGGGCGAGCTGACCTGGATCCCCGTCAACACGACAAAGGGCTTCTGGCAGTTCGGCAGCGAGAGCTTTGCCGTCAACGGCGGACAGGCCCAGCCCTCGACGTCGGGTGGCCAGGCCATCGCCGACACGGGCACGACGCTCATCCTGGCCGATGCGAAAGTCGTCACGGCCTACTACGCCCAGGTCCAGGGCGCGCAGAACAATCCCCAGGTCGGCGGCTTCACCTTCCCCTGCAACACCAAGTTGCCCGACATGGCGCTTGACGTGGGCAACGTCTACATGGCCAAGATTTCTGGAAACGACATCAACTTTGCCCAGGTCGGCGACGGCAGTACGTGTTTCCTGCAGTTCCCCCCCTCCCTCCCCCATTTTGGTTCAATTTTGGTGCAAAGACTGATGACAACCGTGTAGCCTGCTTTGGTGGCGTGCAGGCAACGCCCCCCGGGCAAATGGGCATCTATGGCGACATCTTCTTCAAGTCCCAGTTTGTCGTGTTCAACGCAGGCAACAACACTCTGGGCATGGCACCGCATGCATAGATGGCGTGCTGGTACATCATGATGAACGCGAGTGTATATATATCTATATATATATATGACGAATTGTTAAAACAATTCCCGGTGAATTTTAATTTTTGTTGTTGTTTCCTACCTCTTCAAACACACAAATGAAGCTCGCCCATCGATGGCATTGTGCTGCTAGAATCGTGGCGCATGAATGATGAGAGATGTAAGCAGCCATGACTTTCCAGGAAACATGAATGACCAATCAATTGATTCCACATACCTCCCTCCTTCTTCGTGTGGCTTGAGACCAACACAAGCCCATCCCATGAAGTGAAGTGACATCTCTCTTGCACTTCTTCCCTGCCAAGTGATATGAAAGCTCTTTGTCGCCCACAGAAAACTCCGCGCCCACCGGCTACGGCGGCTGGGGCCCGAGCGCTGAACCGCAGGGTGCGAATCGCAGTATCAAGTTTCCGCCGCGGGATGTTGAGGCGGAGCAGAAGGAGCAGAAGGCTTCGGGGTGAAATGGGGCGAGGATGACTTGACTGGGGCTGGAGAGACCCGGGCTCTGTAGTTTGTAGCGACGGCGTGATTTTGATTTGATTGGAAGATAACTCGTTGGTTCTGTGTCCGATGTGATGAATCGCATTGAGAATGCTGGAGCCTGGACGCTTGGCGCTTGGTTTGGTTGTACAATGGCATTTTTTGACTTTGACAAAGCATCTCCAACATTTGCAATAAGCTCTAATGCCAATATGACACGATAGTTGTCTCTCCTGCTTTCTCCGAGCATCCAACAGTTCAAATACGGATAGCCCACCCCGATCCCCCTGCCTCCCATGCATTCCAAGGATGGAATATTCTCCCACAACATTAATCGCTGATACATCAAATCACATCGTACGGGGTATAAAGTCTTCCGAATATGTAAAGGCAGCCGCCAATTGGAAGATTCAAGGCCAAGCAAGGCATGCTATGAAGAAACAGGGCCATCAGTTCCACACACTGTTATCGGCTCTGTTATGGAAGCCTCTGGGCCGTGTCGCATCACAGCTGCCGCTTGAGCAAAGAAGGAGTTGGTGCGAATTGTCGCGGCTCGTATCATTGCCCTTGTTGGGATGTGGTCCGTCATGGATATTCTGTTGAGCTTTACCCGGAAATCCTCCAACAGCTTGTGCGCTGCTTCAATGTGTGCTCTGTCACCCGCCATGAGGAAAAGGTACACGAGAAAATTTCCACAGAGGATTAATTGAGATCGTGCATCTGTATTATCAATGACAAAATGGTTAGCATGTTTTTTTCTATCTTCTCCATCGCAAATGAAAAAAAAAAATTGAAAAATGAAAAAAGAGAGAGAGAGAGAGAGAGAGAAGGTGAGCTGATCATCAAAACGACTTACGGCGTCCCCAAAAGCCTCGGAAATCTCCCATATTAATGCTGACGAAGAACTCTGTGAATTGGGTAAAGTCTGCGAGAGCGTAGGTGAACCATTGGCGCAGGTTCGAATTGGGTTGTGATTTGGCCGCCTTGGTGGCAGGATGCATCAGAGCCCGGTAGAGAAGAACCTTGATTGCATAGAACGTCAAATGCAGAGGACCTAGTAGCAGCGCCATGGTTAGGGAAAATGAAATGGACAACACCGAGAACAAATCAGCATCGTTGATGTCGCGACTCACAGTTGAAGCATGAAACCATAGGATCCCGGTTTCGTGGGACAACCAAACATGAAGGAATCAGACTCGGCCAATCCTTCAACTTGTCGTGTATATCTGCGAGGCGCTCACGGGTCTGCAATCGACCATACGGATCGTGCATCTGAAGATTCACGACTTGGCTGAATGGGCGTGTTGTTGTTGTTGTTGTTGTTGTTGTTGTCAGTGCTTAAACTTCTGCCACCTTCTCACCGCCCCCCAGACAAGTACAGTAAGCAGGTAGGAGCACGCAGACAGAAGAAACTTACAAGCTTGAGTCCAGAACAGTCCGTAGGTATCGGGTCATCTTAACGTACTCTAAAAATCTAGCACCTGAAGACACATCAAAGTACGCGTTCTGGACATCGACGAGGTATCGCAAATCGTCAGGAACGTCTTCATCACAGCGAAGATCCTCTATATCGACGGGCGCGGTGTTGAAAGAGGTCGCACTGATGTGAGGAGGGTTTCCAAGGGAGATGGCGGCCCAGCAATCAGTGACGAAAGTCGACCACCACAGTTTCTTCCGCAACTTCTTCTCTACGGGCTCCAAGTTCCAGTCTGTGGGGTTTAGGTGAAGGCCAATGAGTTGTGCGCAAGCCGTGGCCTGCGCCGCAAGTGTGAATGTTGAAGGGGCTTCCATGGCATCAATAGAGGGTGGTTGGACGTGGATCAGGAGAAGACATGCCTGGACTACGAACAAGTTCGGGTTCTCAACTTCTCTGCGAAGAGCCATGTGAGCTTGGTCGACGATCTCGTGCTGATGAAAGGGGAAGGGGTCTCCATTCCGTGTCGCAGGGTCCTCCGTCCAGAAGACAGAGGCTAAAGCATACACTGCTCCACGCAAACACGCAGGTATTGACTTCCTATTGCTAGCATACCGGCGGAGAAAGCGAACTTTGGACAAGTGTGGCAAGACAGGATGCACGTGCCTGAAGTACAGCCGAACAAGGACGTCTGCGTGAGGCCATACTTTTGTCTCAATGGCGTCCGAGGCTTCCTCCCTAGACAGGTTGGTATGTTTCGGGTGTCCCATGGACAAGAACAAAAAGTGCTGTGGTAGGTCATCCAAGTCAGAACCACCGCGGTGGATTTGAACGACATTGGCGTCTACGGTGGATGTTTCGCTCAAGATGCCATAGCTAAACCCGTCAAGAACAAACGGATCTTGCTCTGCCGTGCTGCCTAGGAAGTACGTTGACCGTCCTGGGTTGTCCTCTAGAGTATAGGCTGTGCCGTTTACTGACGATTCGGGAGAGTTCAGAGCTGGCTGCACGATGTCCATGCTCATGACGGTCGAGTCCGGCTCTGACTTGATCTGACTATCCTGGATGAAGCCATACGATGAGTACCCGGTGGATGTTGGTTCATGACCAAATCGTGAAGAGTACTCGCTGGCCGCAGAAGCAGAGGGTGAAGTGACAGTCCGGGGACTCGATTTTGCCGTGTTGGGACTCCCCAAGCCCTCAGTCTGCTCCCGATCTCTTGATCCGCCAGATGTGGCATGATCATGACTGGAGTGTGACCGGGCCAACGCTGCCTCCCCTGCGGCAGTAGATTGACAAATGATGCCTCTTGTCTTGCAGAACACGCCTGGATGAGAGTCAGTCTTGAGCATATGAGAATCCGAATGACAATGAACACGTAAAAATGGGTACGTCCACGAGTATTAATCTCATGGCGTTGGGGGAGTTTCAAGGTGGGCAGCCATGTCAAGCAACGACGACTCGAGCATGGTAAGGGCCTAGGAAGGGGGGGCGGGGGGAGCACGAGATGAAAACTCACATGGAGGCTCAGTCGTGATGATACACGCCGTCTTCCGGCGGCGACAGGCATCGCAAGGACGGCTCTTGCGACTTCTTCTCTCCCTGGGCACACCAAAGGTGCTCTGTATCACAAACTTGCGGGGGCGGCTGTAGCCTCCTGGCTCGGAGGCAACCTCAGACCGATCAGCCGGGACAGGAACGGGAGTTGGAGCATGAATATGATGAGCAGGCACAGGCACAGAACCCGGGGCGATGGACTCGGAGCTGTCGCCATCCATGGCCCGTGACGTACGACGAGATGCGGCTCGAGACAATGGGCGACACAGGCGTGTCACTTCGGCCTACTGTCTGGATCGTTTCGAAGTGTGTCGGCGAACACATCGGCAAAGCCTGGGACAGGATGGCCACGGGGTTGACCGATTATGCCCTTCGAATTGTGCTGGCCATCTGGGAGGGGCCCAGCGGGGGGGGGGAGAAGGAAGGAGGGGGGAGGCCGGGACAGCGAAATTTCTGTGGGCGGCCGTTTTCGCACTAGCCAGTTCTCGCTTCCGGCCCCTTCGCGCCCTCTGACTGGATGCGCCCCGTCGGGTGGCACTGTTGGACAGCTTGGGCAGGTGGCAGACAATATTGAAATGGTTAGGCCCGCGCCTTATATGTCATTCAGCGAATGTAATCAAGAGAAGTCAACTCTACTAATAATCCGTACTTTGCTTGCCATGGGGAAACTGGCGAGTCACGGGACCAGACAGACAGGCACAACAAGCCCATCGGTGGAAACACCGAATCGCAAAACCATGGGCTTGGCCTGGGGATTGATTGAGGTTCGTGAACATGCAAGAGCAAAGCCTGCTCGGGTCCGTCTCCCAACAACAAGGAGACCACTGCACACAGAGCACACAGAGCACACCATGCAAAGCACCATCGATCGGTTCATCCCCGCCGGCTGAAACTCTCCCTGAGCCAGGATCGGCAGCTGGCCATTCATCAACCGTGCTGCCCCCTATTATCCCGCCTCGCTCAACCTGCGCAAGCCTCTTCTTTTCTTCACGTCACCCCGTGTTGCCGGAACACACACTTTTTAAGGAAAAAAGTTGGCCGAAGCTAATATTTAGCCACAAGCAAGCAGTTCGAGGGTCCATTCCATGACAAGACAAATCCGATCCGTCGGGACCCATCATGCATGATCATGGCCAAATTGGCACTATTTTCTAATTCTCCTCTTCTCCACGCTTAGCCGTGGACAAGCGTCGATTTCACATTGAGATCAACCCGCTTGTGTCAGGCTTTTCCCGCCCGGCATATCGAAAGCTTGCAATGCAAGGTGGGGTCAAGCCACCCCTTTTGAACGTGGAAGAGAAGAAAGATCATGTCATCACATGCAATCATCCAGATGCAAAAGGAATGCAAATGCGTTCATATCTGTGTTCTTGAAGCCTCCCAGCCTCGTGAACTTGGTCGCAGGACTTAGTCGAGGTTCGTTTGTGGCGGTTGGCAGGTCCCTAGTCAATGACACGACATTGTACTGCTGAACTTGGCCAACGATATGCTGCACGGAACCGCCCTTTCGAAAACGTGTGTCACGCCAGGAATGCACAGTAAACTCTGTGCTTTCTTGAAATAGCCATGATGCGTTGGCGACCAACGTAGGCCCAAGGTGTCCTGGACGGTCCACGCGCGCTGAACATGGGGGGGTCACCATGTTGCTTGTTGCTTTTGTTAAGCTTCTTTTGCCCAGACAGGCAGGCCCTTCCCATTCCAGCGTTGCAACACAAACCTCGCCAAGCCACCAGGATCAAGCTCTGCCCATCCTCACAACGCAATTGACGGCACCAGCATATGTGTTGGTCCGGTAAATCGGTGTGCTAGGATTGCTTCAAACAGTATTCATTTAGGCGAGAAGAGTCAGAGTCGCTGCCACAAAGTGAAAACGACCTCGGTGAGCATTAAAACATCACGTTGGATGAGCACAAATAGCACGAAGTAAGTGTACAATAGGTCAGGGCAATTGTATTTCATTCTGACTGACTGCCGAATAATTTATCATTGCCATCAGTATCAACGTGAGAGCGTGGTTACGGTAAAATCCCATTCAAAGTAAAAGAATGATGGACGACGAGGATCAGGTCAAGTCTTCATTCTCAACCAGTTGTCACACGTATACTTTAGATAGCATTCTGCTTGGCGCGAAGGTCAAAAACCTTGAGCGCTTCCTCGGCAGCCTTTAGACCGCTAAGGACCATTGCACCGAATGTTGGGCCTGATAGGGGAGACTGTTAGTTGCGTATAATGTCATAGAACGACGATAGATCACCTTACCCATGCGGTTGGCTCCGTCAACCTCGGAGAGCTCCATGCCACCAACAATAAGACCAGGAACAATCTCGCGAGTGTTTTTGACAATGGCATCTTCGGCGGTGTTCATGTCGAGCCCGCGCATACCACCGAGCTTTTCAATGCGCTGCATGCTGACGAGACGTTTCACGCAGAACGCACCCATGGGACCATCATGGCCAGTGGTGGAGATGACAAGAGGAGAATTGATGGTGTTGGGGTCCATGCAAGACTGGTCGTCGTGATGCATAGAGACCAAGGTCCAGTTGGTGACAACACCGGAAATGCGGACGCCTTCTTCAGAGGGACGGGTGATCAGATCCTCAACACACGTAGCATTGAACATCTTGATGTTGGGCAGAGAAAGAACCTTGGACATGATGGTCGAGGTGAACAAGGCGGCGTGCTTGACAACCACATAGTTACCCTCATCCTCGTACGGAACGCCAATTTCTCGAAGGAACGCGTCCGCGGGCTTGCGCATCACCATGGCAGAGAAGAGCTGTCCGCCCAGCCAGGCACCGCCACCAGGAGAAACAGAAGCCTCGATGATGCAAATTTTCAGGTCAGGTCGGTGCTTGCCCAGGACATAGGCTGCACTGAGACCGCAAGACCCTGCGCCAACGATGACAATGTCAGACTCGGCGTAGGTGTCGAGGTCCTGGAAGTATCGGCGAGTCATGGCCCGAGAGACTTGACTCTCACGAATGGGAGCGAACTTGAAGCTGTCCCACTGGCCCATCATCTCATCGATCGTCTGCGTCTTGGAACCGCCCGAAACGGCAAGCTTGGAGGTTTGAGTCGCGAGCTCAGCAACCTGCCGAGGGGGAGAAATGGCGGCCGGGGGACTCATGATGGATCTACTCAAGTTAGGATATGAACCGGAATGGTCAGAAAGGGGGGCATGATCCTTTCGCTGGTATTATCCAGATCAAGTTCAGGGCCGTATATTCTCAGCCACACCCCGTTACTTCTTTGCCCCTCTGATATTACAACACGAAAGATGTCGGCTGTCGCATCGGGGGAAAACAAGCAAGCTGGGTGGGCACCGGCTCATGCAATAAACATTACCTGAAGAGTTGTGATCATGTTTGGATATAGTACCATGGAAGGATGCCATGATTGTTGATAAATCACGGGGATCGCGTGTACCGGTTTGAAAATTGGGTATCTGGACTCGTGTTAGGTGCATGGTCTCCAACTCTGCTATCGCGGGGAGATGGTTTTATCCCACAAGATGGTATCTCAAAGTGGTATGGATAGCGATTGCAATGTTTTCGATGCGAGTATGCGGGTAGGCAGTGCAGGATTGACAGAATCAGAAGTGACAAGATGAGATTGGAGTATTTTGCAAGTATCTTGCAGAAAGGGTCGAGTGGTGTGCGTGCCTGAGTTGTATGAGGGGTTTTATTAATAATTATCGCTCCTTCATGGGGCCTCATGGCGGGGCTTGAAATATTCCGACGCAGCAGCACTGGCAAGTGTAAGCAGCAGACAACAAACATGTTATTATAATCGCCCCACCCTGCTCGCATCGCAACACGTTGTCGCCTTGAGGTCCTGGACTCCCCCTACGCCTCAGCAACCTCTTGAATTGTCTCGACAAACCTCTCGGGATCATGTCCGAAGCGTCCCAGAAACAGTCCATCCAGACCCGACTTCAACTGCGCATACAAGCCGGGTCCTGCGCTCCCACCGTACACAATCCTCGTAACGCCCTCCCTTGACTTGACACAGCCGAGCTGCCGAATGCCCTCAACCACCCCCAGCACATGCTCTTCACCAGCAGGCTCGCTCGCACCAATTGCCCAGACCGGCTCATACGCAAGCGCGACCTCTGCGGCGGGAGACACGCCCGCCAGAACCGCCTCGACCTGTGCGCGACACTCACCAACCGCCCGGGCGATACCCCCCCTCGTCTGCTCTCCCACACACACCAGAGGGACCATGCCGTTCCTGCTCACCGCTGCAGCCTTCTTCGCCACGACCGCATCGTCCTCGCCAAACAGTCTCCTCCGCTCCGCGTGTCCGACTTCGACAATCCGGACGCCCACTTCGCTGAGCACCGCGGGGCTGACCTCGCCCGTGAACGCGCCGCTGTCTTCCCAGTGGCAATCCTGCGCGCCCGGCCAGACGGGCACCGGGCATATCTTGACCTGCTCTGCCGTCTCGGCGAGGGACACAAAGTCGGGAATGATGAAGATGTCGACGTGGGCGAGGGATGAAGGCGCAAGCTTGCCGAGGTGTTCCAGAATGCCCTCTGTGACTTGGCGGTTGCGAGATAGCGAGAAGTACATCTTTGTAGAGAGGCCGACGAGCCGGCGATTGCGCGGTGTTGCTGCCATGCGTGCTGATTCTCCGAATAACAGATGAGTTTTCTTCTTCTTCTTCTTCTTGATTTTTTTTTTTTGCAAATCTTCATTTAATACCGTGAAAAAAAAGAGAGAGAAAAAACGCCCTGTGGCGGGATCCCAAATTCAAACGATATCGATTGGGAATATGGAAAATTCTTTCCCAGCCCGGAGATCTGCAATTGCACCTGCCTTGCTCTACGCTTTTTGCTTGAGAAACCGGAATAGGCTGTTCGAGTTCTGCTTCCTATTACATGACCTTCTCTCCAAGAACAAGAAAAACCTCGGACCAGTCCGACATTGCGGGCCGGTGGCTTTCCTCATTGGGAAAACCGGCAGCCCTCCGGAGTAAAAAGAGCGGAATGCCAAGACCAGACCCTATGCATGTCAACTTGACACTGTTGAGACATCATTCCTCGGACATCACTCCGCTGGTTGCTGAAAGAAGAAGCGTCTTTTATCTTTATTTGGCGCCGGCAGTCGAGTATCATGTAGGATCGATCTTTTGTCGCTGCTATTTCCCCCCCTCTTCACATCTGCCTCGATGTCCATCATCTCTTTCCCCACTGCTTCTCTAGGTTGATCATTACCGTTGCCCCAGCACTTGATTGTCGTCTTGCACAACGCTCAAGTCACGCCTCTAGTTTCGTAATGTCGTCGACTTTCTTGGCGCTCGCGCTGGTGGTGTCAAACTCGTAGCCCAGCCACTCCCTGGCCAGTCGTCGCGCGAGCTCCAGCCCGACGACGCTCTCGCCCATGCACAGTACTTGGGCGTTGTTGCTGAGCACGCTGCGCTCAACGCTGAAGCTGTCATGGGCAGTTACGGCACGGATCCCCCTGACTTTGTTGGCCGCAATGGCAACTCCGAGACCTGTTCCGCAGATGAGCAGAGCTCGATCGGCCTTGCCTTCTGCGACGAGACGGGCGGCGGCGGCTGCTCGTAGCGGGTAGGAAGTCTTGTCCGAGGGTTCGTTCGAGCCAACGTCAATGACTTCGGTGACGCGGTCATCGGATTCAAAGTCACGCTTGATGACGTCCTTGTATGACACTCCGGCTTCCTGGAAATGTTGGTCTAATCAGTACCTGTTTCCGTGGTGATGCCTCAGCACAGGGGACTTACATCGCAGCCCATGACGATTCTCCACGTCGGCGACATTGTAACGAGTAGTGATGATGTGATAGTATGAGGAACGTGCCAATTCGATGGTCAATGGGATTCTTTCAAGATATTCAGTTTCGAAAAAAAAAATGACTTGTTTATTTCAAAGGAATACAAGAAATGGTGTAAGAAAAGATTCAGACTGCAGGAAACATGTCGACATTCTCAAGCAAGACCTTCGCAATCGCCACTTCAACCCCACCGTGCGGCATCGCAGGCTTTTCTCTCATCGGTTTCCCTCTACTTAATAATACTCCAGTATCATCGGACCCCTCCGAAGGGAGCCAGTGCGTATGTACATGTGCGCAGTTCGTGTTTGTCTGTCGCCTGTCGACGGCATGTACAAGGGGGTCTCGATGGCGGGCTTCCTAAAATGGAAAGCCGACCGCCCAGCTCCTGGGGCGAGAGCTCCAAGCCAAGACAAATTTGATGTCATGAGAACAGCAATGAGGGGCTGAATATGCGGAGCCTTGTAGAAAAACATCAGGGACCAAGGACTCGTTTGCGGGAGCTTTGCGCCTGAGAGGATGGATCAAAAACAGTTGTTGTGCTACGGCGGCGTGAAAGCCGTCCTGATTCATGAGGGACCGGTGTCTCGCCTTGTCCCAATTGACGAGCTCCGAGCTGCGGAAGAGCGGTCCCAGAATGCTGATTCTCTCTTGGTGGTAGGTAACCCTCCCCATACTCTCTTGATGTTACTTTTTCTTTCGCAAATCCCCTTTGCTGTGAGCTTGCTGATAACATTCGGAGTTGCGCCCACGCGTGTTCTCTTTCTGTTGCTTTGCTTTTTTGCCAAACTTTGTTCACCATGTCGAAACGACATCTTTTCAACTCGCCTGACGGCCTCGTCAACAAAGCCCTTAGGGGAATCATCACCTACAACCCCAGCCTGAGCTTGGATGAGGCAAATCGAGTCGTCTACGACACCGCCTACGATACGAACAAAGTCAGCATTATCAGTGGCGGCGGATCTGGTCACGAGCCAGCATGGGCTGGGTACGTCGGCAGCAACATGCTCGCTGCTTCCGTTCAAGGAGACATCTTTGCCAGTCCCAGCACCAAGCAGATTCTTGCGGGTGTCGAGGCTGTTCCCAGTAGCAAAGGCACAATCCTCGTCATCACCAATTATACGGGCGACTGCCTTCACTTCGGCCTGGCCAAGGAGAAAGCCAATGCTCGCGGACACAACTGCCGCATGATCATTTGCGGAGACGATGTTTCCGTGGGCAGGAAAGGCAGCATGGTAGGCCGACGTGGGTTGGCCGGTCAGATTGCCGTTCTCAAAGTCATGGGCGGTTCCGCCGGAGCCGGAGCATCGCTCGACGACGTCTACCATCTCGGCGTTGCCTTTTCGCAGCAGATTGTGTCCATCGCCGCAACACTGGATCATTGTCACGTCCCAGGCCGCACCGAGCATGGAATGCTCAATGACGACGAGGTCGAGATTGGCACTGGTCCTCACAACGAGCCAGGTTACAGGAAACTGTCTCCTGCGCCGTCTCCGCCCGAGCTCATCAAGCAAGTCCTGACGCATTGCCTGGACGAGAACGACCCTGAGCGTGGCTACGTCAAGTTCGCTCCGGGCGACGAGGCCATCCTGCTCGCCAGCAACTTTGGCGGCATGTCGCATCTCGAGATGGGTGCCCTCGTTGATGAGCTGCTCGAGCAACTGGAGCAAGAGTGGAAGATGGAGCCCGTCCGGGTCTGCGCCGGCTTTCTGGAAACCTCTCTCAACGCGCCTGCCTTTTCCGTGTCCGTCATCAACATCACCGCTGCTGCGAAGAACTGCAAATACTCCGTCGAGGAGATCAAGTCCTTCTTTGACGCCAGGACCAACACCCACTGGGAGTCCATGGCTGGCTCCCAGGCGGAGCGACGCAGCAGCCGAAAGGAGCAGCTGGTCCTGGCTCCGAGAGAAGAGCCCAAGAAGACTGCGGACGATGAGCGCGACTTGAAAATCGACGCCGCCGTTCTCGAAACCATGCTTCGCAATGCATGCACCCAGCTTGTGGAAGCTGAGCCCGACTTGACGAAATGGGACACCATCATGGGAGACGGCGACTGCGGTGAAACCCTCAAGACCGGCGCGACCAGCCTACTCGCCGCGCTCGATCACGGCCTCGCAAAGTCCGGCTCGGTTGTCAAGGTCCTCCTGGAACTTGAGGACATTGTCGAGAGCAAAATGGGTGGTACACTAGGAGGCATTCTGGGCATCTTCTTCGTTTCGTTACGAAGCGCCGTCGAGAGCAACATTGTCATCGCCGGTGCAGAAGGCCCCGTTGCTCTCTGGGCCAAATCTCTATCTACAGCTCTAGCCAGCCTGAGGCAGTACACTCCCGCCAAGGTTGGAGATCGCACTGTCATGGACACACTGGTTCCTTTCGCGGATGCCATGAGCAAGTCTGGCTTCAACGACGGCGTTCAGGCCGCCATCGATGGAGCGGAGGCCACCAAGCAGATGACACCAAAGCTGGGAAGAGCGACGTATGTTGGCGCAGGCCTGTCAGATTCTCAGGAGCTTCCCCCCGATCCTGGTGCCTGGGGTGCAATGGTTGCAATCCGGGGTTTGCAGAGTGTGTGGGCATAAAGCTGTTTCATTGGTGATGAAGCGGATAGTACAAGGAACCTGGCGCTCGTAATATTGATCTTTATTCCACTGGATTCAATCGCGATGGGTCATCTTCAACTCTCCCCGCAATTTGCGTCTGTCTCGATGTGACTTTTGCGTTCTCGATGTGACGGGTGGCTTTACGCTAGCCCAGCCGCCCGTCTCTTTCTTTGTAACCTTTTCCCCCATGTTTTTTTATTACAGACACCTCTGCAAGGTCTGCAAGAGATGGCTTGATCGCCTCCCGGTTCGACAGGTTTCAGCTGACAGTGTCGGCCCTCAACTTACATACAGCGCGAGCGACTCATGGAGAATTAATCCGTATTGTGCATGCGACACAGCACGCCATCCCGCTGATCTCAGTCAATTCCAGCCAGAGTTCGCGTGGCACAGTTGCGGTTCGCCCCGCTGGCTGGGTGGTATTGCCAGTCCCAATCTGAACAAATCCTGGCAGCGAGGGGGCCGGCATTGCCAGCCAAGGAAAAAGCTGACACGACGAGTCGTCAAGACTGGGATACGGACTGGATCTGGCGCCAGTCTTTTCTCTTCTCTCTTCTCTCTTCTTCTCTTTTCTTCTCTTTTCTTTTTCTTTTTTTTTCTTTTTTTGCTTCTTTCTTCTTCCTCTTCTTTGCCCCTTTTTTTGTGGCGACATGGTCAATTGTCCATGACATCTTCCTCCCTCATACCACCACCCCCTGAGAGAACTCGTGTGGGCCGAAAAGGTCATGACCCGGGTCCCTTGAAAATGGAACTTACCGAGCGCAAAGAGAGTTTTCTTCGCCTTGTCTTCGACTTGGACAATATTCGACCGTTACCAGGGGCCTCGAACCAAAAACTTCGGCTGTGAGAAGAGGATTGCTGACCCAGTTTGGCGCACGCATCGAATCAATGTGATGTGAATGGACAGCTGGGAGGGCGGGAGGACTCAGTCCCGAGTAGTAGTAGTAGTAGTAGTAGTAGTAGTAGTAGTAGTAGTTACTCTGAGATGACATGTTTGTCTCTCACAGACACCCGTAGCATTGTGACGGCGGGCCGGCGGGCCGGCGGGCACTACATTGCCTTGACCATGTACACACTCCGTACATACTCGGTAGACGGACCTATCTGAGGACGCTCGAGTAACCGCGCCGCTGGAAGTGATGAAGAATCTACTACCCCGGTCAGGCTACCGAGAAACATGTTCCAACACATGGGATCGATCTGTGACTTTGAACGTTGGGGTGGTTGGCCGTCGTGCTAATATCGATACCGTCCTCCCCAGTTCTTGCAAGAGAGGCGCTGCCAGACACGGCCGTCCTTACATTATACTACTCCGTAATATGCATTGTGCTTGAGAGAGAGAGAGTTAATGAGTTTGATCACCACACTGATGCACCATCCCCCCGGCCAGTGATGTGCATCTCCGCCAGCATCACAGGGCAGGTCAACAATGACGGGAGGGATACCGGTGGGCAAATGACAAATACCTCACCTGGCCAACAGGGTGACATTACCTACTCAAGAAAGGCTTCACCTCGGCAGACAGGTAATTTCCTGGAACAGGGTAGCTCCCCTTGTGCACATCAGAACCTGATGGTCCAGTTACTAAAAGTTTTCAAGCTGGAATGTCAGAAAAACATGTGAGTTACTTCGGCCGAGATAAAGTCCATGGCCATCTTGTCCAAACACAAACAACAGCAGGGACGAGGCATCTTCGGGTATCGGACGCTAAAACGTATTCATCCCACTTTTCCTTTGATGTCTCACACTTTTCTTCCTTCATTTGACATATGCAGAGCAGATATTTCAAGGGATACGCTAGAAGCAGCGTTCCCCTCAGCGTGTGTGTTCGTGTGTTCAAACGAAAGGCTAAATGGGCAATGCCGCGCCGTCATCGTGTATGAATGGGTGTGGTTACGTATTACCTGTACTCCATAATCCGAGGCGACAACTTTTGCCAGACGAAACAAAGGCCGGCCGAACGCGCAGTGTTGCTCAGATTGTGGCCAGCCGATTGGCTTGGGCCAATGAGCTGTGGTATTACAGTACTCCCACGCGAAGAAGCCGAGTCAACAACTACAGGTATTGTGACCCCCCTGGCAAAATACAGCATTCAGTTGAGTGTAACACGCCTCCCACGTCTACGGACTAGATCGAGGGATATCCCAGCGCTCCGGTTAGGTTGGAAAACCTGCGACGATGCCATTCGCTAGGTGCTCTGAAATTCTGGACCTGAGAAACACGAGGTACATGCTGCTCATGTTGGGGCCCTCTAATCATGATTACTTTATTTTGTCTATTCGGTGGGCTTCAATCAGCTCAGTTGACGTGAGTGTCCGACGAGGCAAGGACGTACCGATTCTCACCCCTGCTTGGGTGTCCGTAGAGTCTATAATACGTATTCCGTAATCCGTACACCTTATGAATAACTTCGGGGCCAGTGCTCCGTAATTCGCCTTTCATGCACACATATGAACAGGTTCCCTGTGTTTTGTTTTTGGCCTTGATGGTACCGACAAAAATATCTGATCGAATTACAGTGTTCGATATATTTTGCCCGCGACTTCATTTTGAGTACACATCACACATATTCGAGCGTCAGCGAAGGCGTAGGGAAGGTAGAGATCAGATTTGTTTCCATTTTACCCAGTATAGCGCTCTCAAGTAATAGGATCTCGTTCGAAGAAGCCGGCAAATTTCGGGGCTCATAGACTGCGACAGTTTCGACAATATGTGCGGGGTTTTGTCGTTGCTGTGATGTGACTACAGTCTGGACGTGTACGGATTACGCGGTAATAAGGAGAGAATTGTTGGCCGGATGGTGACTGCTTTAGGTACTTGCAAGTGTCGGGTGATTGGACCAAAGGCTGGATTTAGTCTCCACCAGACAACTTCCCTCGCAATTTTGTGAGGTGGTACAATGATGTCAATGATGTCGTGACGAACGAGGGAGACAATTAATTGGTCGTCATGTTGGCAAAGTTGCGAGAATCAACTTCATCAGTCGAACAAGGGTCTCGAACGTCTCCCTTTGTCATGGCAGAGAATCGGCCTTTCCGGTGAGCTGCACTTGACATTTGACACCTGATGCTCCCAATTTCCTTGTTGCGGCCAAAGCGTTCCGGGAAAAAGCACCGTTTTCTTGAGAAGGCGAAGCCACACCTACACGGGTCGAGCCGGGTCAAGCCAGGTCACTTGGCGTCAGGGTCGTCATTAATTCTGGCCAGCTAGGATAGTGTTAAGGGGTCTCCTCGGATAGGCATCATTTGACAACGACACCACCAGACGAGAAGTTGGGCCGGGCCAGCCCCCAAATATCGAACTGTCCGTCATTGCACGGCGTGTGCGGACGAAGGTCCATGGCGTCCTTGGTGGCTAGCCAGCATCCAACAAAGGATTGGCATGTAGACACTTTCAGCCTATGAACTTGTGACAACATCTCCCGCAAGTCCAGCCCAGCTTCGTATGCGATCACTTGTACTTCACCAAGAGACTGATGCCCTCGAATTAACATCGATACTATTGCCACTGAACGATATCCGGTTCTGTAGGTGGACAAGTTGGAAAGAAGCCGAACAGTGCGAGATTTTATTTTTTGTCGCTGAAGCAATTGCCCTACCCTATGCTTCATAGTGATGCTGTTTTGGCTTTTCATCCTAGTCGCTTTGATTGCCTGGTCAGCACTCGGCGTAGGAAGGAAAGTCTTTCCTGCTCAGAAGTAGCCATTCGCCGACACAAACGTTTGCCTTTACCTTGATCTTGCCCCTAGGGCATCATTCATATTCGATCGTTATTTTGCCCACATGGAATCTCGTGCTTATGGCGAGCCAGGAGTATAATAACGCACCCCAGGTTCACAACGAAAAGAACCTCCGTCCACGACGCAAAGCGTTCATTCTATATTCGAAGGGTATAATTGACTCAACATCGCTCTCCTCGATGTCAAGTCGCAAGCTCGCATCGGTTCTCAGATTAGCCTCAAGAAAACTGACACCACTTTCCTGCCTTGTTCAAGGTCGTGACCGTGACAGCGGATTACGGTTAGCAAAAAAGCCGGTATTCGTTTAGGCTGGAGTGGAGTTGTATGTACTATACTTCTGGTGTGAACCAGAGTATGTCTTCGCATGCATGGACTTTCCGAATGTCCAGATTCCATTCTCAGTTGCCCAGAGCCATGAGCGCAGCATCTGAAAGTTTCGCGTGGATTATTTCCAGCCATTGAAAGTCGTATAAATTTCACATTGTTCCACAGTCTCAGGTTCGCGTGGATTGTGACATGATCGAAGACTATGGGAATGCGGAATTTACGGACTTCGGCGTGGGTTGTTTCGCTGACGAACAACCGATGCTTCTTGAAGGTTGAGCATGGGGCTAACCCATTGTCTCACATAGACTGGCGCTACGGAACGGAACAGTAGCACTACCTAACAATTCTAAGTCGTTCGTTGGTCCACAAGGCGGGTTGTTCTTTCTGGTACGTTAGCATGATTTGTTATTTATTGCAGAGATTGGGCAAAATAGGCGATATCAAGCGGAAGACCCTCGGATCGAATATTGCGAGAAGCCACTATTCAACGATCCGTACCAACTGCCAACACGCTTTGTATCTTGTGCGACTTGATCACCATGATAGGACGGGAAGCTTCCCTGTTCTTTGCTGGGTCGCACCATCCATCTGGAGATTGGCTCTACCACTCCCACTGTGCTGGGTCAGCCCGCACTGCGACTCCATAACAATGTGGCTTGACCCAGTAAGATGGATTAGCCATATGATTGTGCTACAGTTCAAACAGTGGACATTTGCTGCTCATCAAGCTGTGGAAGCTCGAACGGAGACATGATTGGTACAGTCCCAAGATTCTGAAAGTGTGACAACCGAACCGAGAAGCGTGCTCAGGGATAGTATATCGCTGGTGTAACGGGAGAATCATACGCGACGTCGAGTGCTCGCTAAGAGCAGTTAGTGAAGGAAAAGGAAAGCAAAGTTCTGCTCAAGGATGTTGGGGCGGCGTATTGAACCGATGCCGACAATTTGTGTTTTAGTAAATTCGACATCGAGGATGCGTTCAGCATGTCTACCCTGGATGACCGAGAAGGATGGTTCAACTGTGACAAGAGCTTTGACTTGGTCTCTCTCTGGCCGACCATCCTTCGTTTTGCGCGTAGACGGTTGTGTAATGTGGTGCTTATCTGTGTTCTTCCCTTCCCTGCAAGTTCAAAACATCCGCAGTCGACTCCGTACAGAGCTTCTTGCTGCCACAGATCCGTAAGTACATCGAATAAGCAATATAAACCCATCGATAGCATGTGACGCCTACGTGCGATCCAAGGGCTGGGGGAGGGGTTTAGATCATGCCCTGTTGAGACGATGAAGTCGGACCCTTTTCGCAATTGTTGTTGACGGTAGACGTTCCCTCCCTCCACTCGGCGATGGCAATTTCGGCCAAATACAATGACATGAAGCTGCATACGCCTCTCTTTAGGTGAAGTTACCTGTTCGTCTGGTGTGGCTGCCCGCTCCCTTGCCTCAATTAAGGTGCCGTGCTTGCTCGGTGGCGGTGGGAGGTCCGTACCTTGCATAAGACCAATACACGAGGTCCGTTCGCTGTCACACTTCGTATTTTGTAGGGAGGCCTGGAGCAACTTGCTGAGTTCCTCTCTAAGAACCGCAGACTAGGCAACCAAGATCTCGACCAAAGAGGTACTAGTGTCAGCGATTTAACGATTAGAGAATGGTGCTGTTCAATGCCCAACTCGCATCAAGATATCAAGTAATTCGACTTCATCTGCTCCTAGCACAAAGAAGCCTAAGCCTCGTGTATCAGCCTCGTACGGAGTTATGTACATTCAACCTTTTCGGGAGCACGATGACGATGGGGAATTGAAAGGGCAGGCCAGAGGAACGGTGGCGTCGAGCCCGATGCGAGTGGAGTCATGGAGTCAGCTTCCCCTACATAATAAGCGTCAACGGATCACAACAGCGCGCCGACACCCTGGCCCATGTGCCCCTGAGAGGAGAGAAGCAGGCCACGGCTGGCTGGCAAGGGTCTGGTGGTCGGTGTGCCCGCCGAGCAGCTAGGGTGAGGGTGCCACTCGTCAGGTGTGTGTTGCTTTTAGCTTTTAGCCTGACTTTCCTCTGTTTGCCTGTGACCAGACTGATTTGGTGAAGGAATTCGGGCACATTCACGTTGGGTACAAGTTGCGGGGTGAGAACGAGCCAAGTACATACATAGGCAGAACTCAGGAAGGCGTATCCCGCCACCTGGCAGCTGGCAGACTTGCGTGCCTGCTTGTTACTGTAACTGCATAGCTGACACTGCCGTTTCCACGTTTCTTGCCAAAAACTGACCACCAGCATAAGCAAGCTTTTGTGGTTCGTAACAATACCGGACCACACACTAACTTCTCGGCCGATAGATTGTATTCCAGGCGTTGACGCCTGACGCCAATGGCAATAGCAACACTCGCATCGCATTGCATGGCTTTGATGTTCATTGCCACACTCGGGATTTGTCGTCTAGTTGCCAAGGGAAGGTCTCGGGATCTGAGCCCTGTATTGCACCTGCCACTTCTTCACGTCTCAGGCAACTTGGGATATGGCGCAGCTGGAGAGGGGACCGTTTGTCCGTGGTATCGCCACATCGCCACTTGTTCAGTTGTTCAGGCACATTCACGAATGAGCTGTGGCGACGTGCTGGATTAGCAAGTCAACATGGTAGGGCAACATGGTAGGGCAACCTGGTCAGTCAGCCACCCCTGCCTTGCACAACATCATCTCATCTCGCCCTTGTACAGAGTAGACGGACGTCAGCTGCAGATCGGCTTCTGCAGGCGGAGATGGTGCAACGGTTGAGCCTACCTCGCCACATCCTCCAAAGCATCGGATTCTGTGGAAGACCGGGTGTTTGCAATTTATTCATTTGCCTAGCCCTCCAATACGACATGCTAGTCTTCGGCAGTACTTTTGTATGTTGGCGACGGAGATACCAGAGCTTTGTGGAAACAATTCCGACAGGCATCCAGCCTTTCAGATCGTCGGTATATTAAGACGAAACGCCCATCGTGAGTGACATCTGGGAACCATGAGAGCTGATGACGGCTTATGCCTCCCGGAAGCCACCTTGCAGCTGTTGGAACCATTGCAATCTCTAGCTTATGACGAAGGTTAAAGAGGATTTAATCAAGAGCACAAGAATGAATCCGGAAGCGTCACAATCATCAAAGGGGAAAATAAGGTATCACTGACACAGTTCGTACGTTGAAATCACACAAACACAGGATGCTCCTTTTTGCTTGATGACTCGCACTATCAAATGAAAAGTTCAGGCCCTACACCTGACCACACACTCTGATAGCCAAGGGATAGCCAAGGGATGGAATAAAGGTGAGACAGGCCCAGCTCAAACCCCACTTCAACTATTGTCTCATTTAGATCAGGGCTGAAAGTGAAACAGCTAGTCAAGTCGATAAAACGTCTTCGTGGTATGTCTTCTTCTCTAATACTCTAAATGTCTATTCGTCATGTTGTTTGTTCTCTTCCTTTTTAGCGACATGCCCTTATTCAGTAAGCGACACACATGGTTGATGCAGCCTCAATGTGCACTTTCTTAACCTATCTTCTTGCCCGACTTGAGAAGTTGAGGTCATATTTGTTGGCTCTGTGCGGCGGCGGCGGCGGCACCACTATTTGCATCCACTCATCTCGAAAGCATCAACCTCGCAAATGTGCAAGGGATTGCTTGCAAGCCAAATCAAGGAGAGATCACCGCTCTTCATTGCGTAGTTGGCCACGGTCCGTAACAAACAAGCCAACAAGGAACCTGGCTCCACAAGTCGAAGTAGGGCTAGACGGAATGAAGCAGGGGAGCACTTGCCTCGACAGACCTTGAGCGCCATCAGGATTGATGCCATTATGATTTGGCCAAGTCAACATGGCATCGTCATTGAATTGGTTGTCAATTACGGAGTGCTTCCCACGTTTACTCCTGGGGTTGGGGTGACACTGCACCGATCCATCTGCTTCGGATCGTGTCTGTGTGCCTTCAAAGACAATCTTCACTGTGCCGTCACGGATGTGGGGTTTGAGACACTCCGATACTCCGTTCTCACGGATTGTTGACGATGCCCATGCACGCTCACCACGCTTCACAGAGCGAGAACCTCTTTGACAGAGCGTCTTGTACAGAGTGCTCGACATCAACTCAGAAGCATGTGCGGCTGAATCACGTGCGAAGCATCTGCCATCAGCGAGTGATTCACTCTTCCAAATATATCCTGTTAAGGACATTGGGGAGTGAAAACTCGAAATGACTGCATCTGTACCTCGCAGGTGTCGCACGGCGCTGACTACTTGCAACTGCCGCCATGAAACGTCATTTCTGCAAAAAGGAAAGGATGGTTGTGAGAGATTGCATCGACCGGCATCCCGACACGGCACTACAGCAAAAAAAAAAAAAAAAAGGGAGAAGAGAAAGGACGAAAAAAGCAACATTACGGAGGCATGGACAGCACATCATCCTGGTCTTAAGAATCTTATTAGCAGGTGGGGGTGGACCCAGTCAAGTACCGGCTCCGATCTCTGGGACGTGGCTCCAACTCCATGGAAGTGATACTCCGTGCAGAGGCTGAGCCACCTAATTTCGATGTCTTCCGGCAGCATCCGGCACCGAGGTGGTGGGCAACCAGGGCCAGAGGTTCACATGCAGTCTGAAGGAGCCCCCCAGCCTCCCAAAGCAGCCGATGGACTAAGGCCAATGAAGCCATTGCGATGCTACTGTATTATTACGGAGTACTCCGTAGGCACTTCGTTCATTTGTTTATGGCTATCCGCCTTGCACATAAAACCCGACTGCTGATACTCAGGCCCAAGCACAAAACGGAGTCGAGCTGCTTACTCCGTATAACCCCACACATCTGTGCTTTTGGAGATAACATATGCTCAAACAGGCTTTCCACGAACGGCGCGGGACGGGCAGAGCAGTCGAGTGGCAGGAATAAACCCATTATAAGTTAGCTGATGCTATCGTTGACGACTTGAGCTTTTGACAGGAAGCTTCGTGGCTGACCCTGTCTGTGGTACTAGGCTCTCCTCCATCCAACAATGATTACTCGGATTCCAGGAGTGGGCCACACGGGCCTTTCGCTGCGCCTCATACATACAAGTAGGACCCCATAATGGAGATTCTCTTGACAAGTGCTCATTTCAGCAATACGGACAGGACGGGCTCGTTTCGTGCCTACTCTGCTGTTGCTGCTGTTGGCGCGCAACTCCATTTAATGCCGGAGACTCTGTTGCCGTTGCCCTTGGTACATGTACGTGTTTGCATTTCCCGACTTGACCGCGGCACTGCTTGAGCCAAGAGATGCCATTGTATACAAATAGCGGGACTCGATGGGAGGCAGATGAGATGCAATACCGCCAGCCCACATATTGACAAGGACTGAGGACGGAGCAATTATGTACAGCAATACCCCTGGTCCAGTGACTCCAGTCATATTACCTTTTGCCGCCAACGCCGCGCGCCACTGCTTCCCGGGTTTCCAGCAGCCCGCAGGCGCTGATCACTTACGTATGTACGGACTAGTGTTGGGCAGTGGGCACTCAATCCACCTTCATATCTGTCTTTCATTGCCGCGTCTCTGTGTCCTTTTTCTGCCAGAGCCCTGCTTCGGCCATGCAGTTAGTTGTACCAGACTTGGCCGAACCTCACCCACGCTTCATGTGGTTGCTGGGGCTGGCCCACCCTCTCACCCTCTTCGTACCAGTTTCGGTCTACTCATGTAATATTGTACATACGGCAGTCGTCTGCAGCGGATCGACCAAATTGTAGGGACGTTGCGAGCCCATCGCCCGCAGCCCACTTTCTTGGGCCCAGCCGGACTGGGATCAGGTTGTCCCTGACTCCCCATTACGGATTACTTGCGGCCTGTAATCCGTATGTTCATACATGCACGGAGTGCTACGGAGTACATGTGGAATATAGGGTACGTACCTCAACTGCATACATACATGTATGTACACATACACGGAAAAGCAAGGTACGAGATAGGTGCACCATCTCTCTGTAGCACAATTACACCCGTGGTTCGGTTCCCAGCACGGCCTTTTGAGCTTTCTGAGCTTGCTGGTCGGTCCGTGTCGTACGGAGTACAGAAGGCACATTCAGGCGCCTCCTTTGTCCACTTTCGCCATTGCTTCATACCTTTGCTTTCCCGTCCAAAGCCAATCTTTTCCCCTTCCTGACCGAGCACTGCTCATGACGTGGAAGCCGACATCGATCTACATGCCTGACCCCCGGTCTGGTATTACGCAACGACACTTCTGGGGTTCGAGCATACCATGTTGTGGTCGATCCCATGGACGTATCTGCTCTAGTTCCCTGTGCCTGCCCCCCCCCAAGGTGCCAGGATACGACTTGGTGGTCAACTCTTGGTGCCTACAACATGTACATGTACGGTGCACCCATTCCTCGGTACACACCCTTTGAGATGGTCGGCTTGTTCCCAGCGGGGCACCCTACCCTCATCCCATCTCATCCCATCCCATCCACGCGGTGGACGAGTTAACTGGACCATTGAGCTCGTGTGGTCGGGTGGCTCAATAGCTCGGTCAACTTTGCAACTTGCCCACGGCGTGAGGACCTTGTTGGGGATCTATCTCGACGGCCCTTGAATTGGGACAAGCCGAGCCCTCTGCTCGTCCGCACCGCACCCCAGACCCTGGCCCATCTATCTCTAAACATACCCATTACATACCCATTACACTGATCTCTTGTGCTTGGTAACTCTGACTACATTACTCTGGACTTGTCGGCTTCATATTTTTCTTGTTGGCTTCATCTAAAAAATTTGCCTGCTGCAACCTCCCTTGGCTTGCTTCTTGGCCATGATGAGCGGCTGCAAATGTCATCATTTCACGGCATCTACCGGGGGGGTTCGCTCCAACGCCATGCCCGAACTACCCCCTGGCTGATAAGCCGCTGTTCTCTGCTTCCCCTTCCCCTTCCCAAAGTTGAAAAGTCACGATTGCTAGGAAGCGGCAATCACGAGCAAATTGTTCCTTTCTCACCCAACTGTGTCACATTAGCTACAGCGCAGCTTTTAGTAACTTGCATTCTGAGGGAGATGGGGGGAGACTGAGGGAGACTGAGGGAGACTGAGGTAGACTGAGGGAGACTGAGGGAGACTGAGGGAGACTGGTGGTGGGCCATCCCTAGAGCTCGATATCCCAGATTGTCCCCTTGCCCAAGATTTGTCGTTCCATTGCCTCTCTCTACACGCCCCCTTTTTGCTTTTGTGGTGGCGGCTTTGCCGTTTACATACCCGTTTACCACTACTTCGTACCGTCTAATAGTAGACTAGTAAGCCTCTCACTCCTCAGTAACCTGGCAAACCCATTCCACCAAAACCCTGGCAGGGGATTGTTGACCATCACCGCTTGACGCAGGGCATCTAGCATGTCAACTTCCTGCATAAGCCATCCCAGTCTTCAAAAGAAATATTTGCACGCAGTTCTTTCACCTATCTTTTCTATCTTTTTGGCACACACCCATGATGGCCCGAGACCTTGAAATTTCCTAAATCTCACTTGCATCAGACATTTCGCCCTTTTTTTTCCCGTGCCGCCTTTGGTACGCACGCATTCAGTCCTTCAAAATCTGGCCCTACCGCACGCCAATTGTGTCCATCGAAGCCGTCCTGAATCTGTCTAATCAGAGAGGGTGGATCTCGAACCGTCGCTTCCATCATTACCGCATATTCTTACCGCTTGGCCTTCCTCACGGAGAGCTTCATTTCCCTCCCTGTGAATGATCTAGAGCGCCAGCGGAGAGCACGTTCATTGGTATTCTTGCTGTTCGCAAGTCAGAGTAGCTACATCAACGACTTCTGGATTGTCATTCTCCGGCAAGGGGGAACCAAGAGCTGATCGTGTAAGTCTGATGATGCTCAGATCCACCTGAAGTTTTCCCATGCTACTCTCGACCGACCCTCTTCTCTTTCCGTGCCAAGGGCGAGCGGTGTGAATGCGCGCTACCTACCATGGCCAACCCATGGGCGCGAGCAGACTTGCTAATTAGCTTCAGTCAATAGACCATCGAACGGCAGCCACGAGTTGTTAGGTATGTAACAAGGACACACCATGCAAAAGCACGTCTAAAAACTAGAAAGACAGCAGAAGTGTCACGGCGGCATCTTCTGTAGCACTCACATTCGAAACTGGTCCACGTTCCTCCCTTTATGCTAAGATTCCCGAAACCTGGCTTTCCCTGGAATTTCCTCCTCACTCAGCATCTACCATTCCTCCAATGAGACCAGCCTTCTATCGGACATCCTAACCCATTACTGCTTCCCACGGCCACACGCTGCGCCAGTTCAAAGAAAATCAAGCCTGAAAGGGCAAGACAATCATCCACTTGGGTCATCCAGAGCGATCTTGGCTTCTTGGAATGCGAGTAGCTCAGAATCGGGACTGTTCTGAGCCACTGCCGGGATCTCATCGTGCTGCCAGTAAGATGACCCCAGCCCGTCTGTTGTCTCACCCTCTCTACGGGGAGGGGAAAGAAGCAAACCCGCCCATGGACGTTCAACTGACAGGTCTCCGCAACATACACACATACATAGCAAAAGCATACACATTCACATTAGTCTAGGCCTGTACCGTTATCAAATCTCCGAAAGAGACCAAGCGCTTTCCTGAGGCAAGGTAGGCCCCTCTCGACTGACTGATTCTTGTCGGATAAGACCTGGACGAGACCTGGTTTTAACAGACCTCACATCCACCTTTTTTTTACCCAAGACAGTGGTCGGAATTCTTCATCTGCTTGCTTCTCTCTTGCATCTTCGACTTACACCACGACTATTCAAGGAGCACACCCTTTGTCTGGAAGCTTCATGTGTGCTGCCAAGTTCCAGTTCCCTTCACACAAGCTTTTCGAAGTGAGTCGAGAAACCCCAGACCTTGTTCCAGCATCACCGCTTCCCCCGAGAGTAAAGATGCAGACTCTGCTCATCCACCGTCATGTTTTCTTTCCACCTCTATTCTGCATCGTGTCTACTGCCCGTGCTCAGCTGGTGGACGTTTCAAACCCCCTTTCTCTCTCTGTCTGATACCCTCAAAACGAATACAATGACCTGAGCGTTAGTCATTCATGAAGATCAGCAGCTAGACCTTTGGGGGGGACATCAAAACCAGTCAGCATCGCCACGATACTGGCCAAGACAAGACTGACTTGCTGACCACCACCGAATCTAGCTGGGAGTCGACACCAAAACAATAATACTTGATCAGGAGGACGGACTCGAGTCTCCAAACACCCTCGCCCTCAAGTACGAAGAAGCTGCACGGGCAGCCAGTGGAGGCTGTTCACGGAGGGCTTCCTCGCCATTCCTTGACATGGCAACGTACGGCGGCAAGGCCCAGCTGCCATCAGTGCCTGGTGAGTTTTTTTTTTTTTTTTTTCCCACAATCTGTGTCATTTGCACGGTACAATGGCGTACGAGAATAAGAAGAGAGGAGTTGAAAACGCAGTACATGGCATGAGATGATGCCTGTAGACGCATGTCCTGCAGTAACGGAAGCATTGTCCGAGGAGCAAACCTATAATGCTTACCCCATGTCGCCGAGAAGGAACTATTTCTAATGAGCTTACCTTGACAGGCTATGATGCGACACGATACCAAGAAGCAACATACGACCAATATCCGGCACAAAGTTTTCCATCGCAACAAGCGGAGAAATTCGCTCAACTGAATCAGCAGTCTTTTGCATCGAACAATGCCGTCGCTCAATATATGCCGACAGGGCCAACGGTACTCTCGTGCCAGCCCGTGTCTGGCATGTTTGGAACTAAAGTGTTTTTGAAAATTTCCTCACAATATGACTTGTTTTCCATGTCCTCGGCCATGCCCTATTTCTCCATATATTTCGGCTCAGAAAAGGTGCCCGTGCAAGACATGGCCAGAGATGGGCAGGATGCCACGAGTTTCGTTTATGCGTGCAGTGTCGACGCCCCGCAGCCGATGGTCACGGGCTGCAGCGGTAACAACGTGCCTGTATCACTAGTTGTTGAAGGCCCGTCTGGAGAGGAGATGTCGCGGACGGGTGCAGGGTCTTTTCAGTATCTGGATGGGTCTGGGGATGACATGACGCGGACGAACAAGGTCCCCAAGCACGAAACCGCGGCAGCTGGACCCCGGATTGATCAGGCGAGCGCATCGCCAAAAACTGTTCACAGTCACTTGCAGCCGGATGTGTCTACAAATAGCTACGACTATCCGTCACAGCAAGGCCAATACGCAAACACTTTTCCTCAAGGCAACGGCGACATGATTACGACGTATAATAGGAGCAGCAGTTTTGCGGAACCGCACTACCGACGGCCCGCCCCATCGTGGAGCGGGCTCGGTGGTGGTGGTGGGCCACCACCACTGGGAGGCGCAGGCGCAGGCGTGAGGAGCTCCATGGATCACTCAGCAGCAGCAATGAGCAGCAGCGGGGGGCGACCGAGTCTGACGCCACTGCCGATGCCATCGTCGGGAAGCAGCGGGGCTCCCCAGCTCATCCGCACCAGCACCATGGCCAACGGCGCCGGAAGCAACGGCTCGTTTCATCCCGTTTCCCTCTACTCGAGCAAGGCCATCTTGAAAATAAATGGAAAACTTGATACCATGGCCGAGAACTGGACCCAGGAGGAATGGGACAATCGTCGGCGGATCGTCATGTTCCGCAAATCGCAAACGGGCTCAACCCTCACGGCGAATTTCCAGGCCGTGCCCGTCAACGAACGCCCCCCCAACAGCATCTGCGTCTCATGCATTTGGTGGGCCGAAAAGGGGGACTGCTATGTCACCTCGGTTGATACCATCCACCTGCTCGAGCAACTCGTCGCGGCGCCCAACCGATTCAGCGTCGAGGAGAAGAATCGAATCCGCCGCAACTTGGAGGGCTTCCACCCGCTCACGGTTTCCAAGGCCAAGGCCGACAGCGAGGAGTTCTTCAAGATCATCATGGGATTTCCCAACCCGAAGCCCCGCAATATCGAGAAGGACGTCAAGGTGTTCCCGTGGAAGATCCTGGAGCCCGCTCTGAAGAAGATTATTGGCAAGTACAGCGCCAGCCCCAGCAGCACACTGCCACCAAGCAGCCTGATGAACAACCCAGTGAGTGCTGCGCCGCCGTACGCGCCGCTGCCAACACCGCCTGGCCCTGGCATGGCATCGCAGCAGAGCCTGCCTCCGCAGCCCGGAGATGCTCACAACCAAAACCAGTACTCGGTGCACTCGGGCCACCACCATGAGCCGATGCCATCTCCTCGATCTCTGTCATCAGCTTCGCAGCCCGCGTGGACTCCTTACACGACGGCCCCGGCATATGCATCATCCGCACGCACCCTCAGCCCTGCCGGCCGCCATCATCATCATCATCATCATCATCATCATAGCCCACATCAAAATCACCATGCGCCGCCCATGCGTATCAATACAAATCCTTTGCCTGCTGTGACCACATACGACACGCGCAACGTGTCCACTGCCGGATACAGCTCAAGCGGCTTGCACACGCCCATTAGTCAACACCCGTCATCTACCGCGACACCGCCGCGCTGGGACAGCCAGTCTGGCGGATACTCGGACACTTATCCAAGCCTGACCTCGCACCATCCGTCCGGTCCTTCAGTCTACAGCACAGGTGGTTACGGGGACGGAGCTCCTCGTGCTTAACATGTACAACCCATCTCCGGTCAAAGCAGCCGACTGACAGAAAACAAGAAACCATCAGCACGAGGCATCTCCTTGTGCATGGCAACGAGAAGAGCAAGATTTTCTGGTTGAATGATTCAGACTCATGACCAGAAGAGTCCTCTTGAGCATGGCTCGGGGCTCTGGCTCGGGGCTCAGGACTGGGAGAAAAGAGTCATGCGGCGCTGGTGTAGCCAATTATACATCCTCAGCCCACGCACAAACGCACACACACTCACTCCCTCTCCATTGCTGTATTGCTGTCCTGTCCTGTCTCGGCAGGCTTCATCCGATAGCCAGCGAGCTTCTCAATGCTGATATTCTCACGCTTGATTCAGCCTCGCGCATCGTGTGAATTCTCTTCGGCTCTTTCCATTTTCAAAGACATAGCTTACATGTCTATTTTTGTTACATGAGCGTGCTTTTTTTTTTTTTTTTTCCAACTATTTTCTCCGCTATCATCATCTATCTGCCAGGCTACACTGCAAGCCCTCTTGGTTTGCTTCTTGATCTGGGCCCTTTCTCTCTCTATCCCTCCTTCCAAGGATCAGCATATATATATATATACCCCTTTAGGTGCATCAAATTTGTATTTTTATTTCTTCTTCCCTGACTGCAAGTGTCTACGACGGGTTGCGGTCTTGGTGCGATGTTTCAGACAGTCGTCCAACTTGGATGTCTGACTTTGTTTTCTGATGATTACTTCACTTCTCATCTGTGGCGACTGTGAAGGGTGCAATTTTTCATATCACGTCATGGAAAGAGGAAGGAACCTGGCATGAAACCAACTGTGATGTCTCGGTGTGTTGTTGAGAAGCAAGGCGGTGTTGCGGAATATCACGGCGAGTGGGGAAATGGGACACGCGACGAGCGAAATGGGACTGTGTTAATATCGTTGTTAATAATAATGCCACTTTCCAACTTCGGGAATTCTCCTGCCTGCTGCTCTGTTCCCCTTGTAGAGCCTTGTAGAGCCATCCCTGCACTACGGAAATGAAACGACGCGGATATTTCTGCGGGGACACATTCTATCACGTCTCGGACATGAGCCGATGCTCGTTTTGTCTTGAGAGGGGAGTCGCGGTTCCGCGGATGCTACTAGAGTATGAGATGAGGGGGGGTGTGTGTGTTTCGTGTCCTTTCCCCCCCCGCGGGAATACTCCGGATGCTCGGCAGCCTTGTCCGAGATTTGCATGTCTTTTGCTCTCCTCCTTTGTAAGTGGCCTTTCTTTTTTTTTTCTTTTTTTTTTTCCGGGGGGGAGTTTGCAACACGGCATTTCGGTGCTGCGGAGATTGTGCGACTCATTGTCCTTTCCTTCAATGGCATTGGTCACCGCTGGCCGGGGAAAACAGGAAAACAAGTGATGAATGGATATGTCTGCATGTGTAGCGAGATTGTGAACGCCCTTGCCGCCCGCAGGGAGTTCGCAGTTGGCCAAACCTGCCTTGTTTCGGAAGCTGATGCCAATGGTATACTCCGTACATACATGTACATACAGAGTACGGAGCAATGATCAATCAATCTCCTATGGTAACAGCCCACTCAGACGCTAACTGTGCGGATTTTACGGAGCACACGCATGTATCCGCAAGTGTTGTATTATTGTCAAGGCCCTGGTGTTATCATCTCCACCTCCGGAATCCGGGGGAAGCCGAGATAATGTGGAAATCCGGCAGAAAACCCCTTCTTACGGTCCGCTGATGAGGGCTGATGACCGACCATCTTTGAGTGGCACTCGGTAATACATACTTTGACTTCCAACGGTGCATTGGCGGCAGTGGCACGAATCATGCTCATGCTGCTCATGCAACGCACAACGCACAACGCACAACGCCTGGGACTTACTTGGCGGCCCACGAGTGAAGAAGGATGGCGTTTGGCATTTTGGCGTGGGGACCAACAAAAATAAAGCCCGTCAACAAAAACTCCTTCCCCCCCCCCCACACCAGACCAGACCCCGGACCAACACAAACCCCCATTGACTTTTCCCGTTCTCCTTCCGGTTTCCGCCTCGCCTCGCCTCGCCTCGTGCCACGACCGACTTGTCGCAAACATCAAAGATCCAACAAGTCTGAAGCTGGAACGGACATGCTCCACGCCCGCCTCGCCAGCGCCAGCGCCAGCGCTAGCTCCAGCCTGCGCTCGTCCGTCCGCGTAGGACCCCGAATCCAGCTACTGCCGCTCCGCGCCGCGGCGTCCCGTTCTCGCTCTCGATTTGCCAGCAGCAGCAGCAGCAGCAGCAGCGGCTGCGGCGGCGGCGGCAACCACAAATACCACAACCACCCGTCGTCATCTGCTGCTGCTGCCCCTCGTTTGTCCACATCATCACCATCGACATCACCATCGACACCGACAACATCAACGTCTCCCCCGGAAACAAGAACCAAATCAAAAAAATCATCAATCTACCTCTCCCCCTTCGACATGTCCTCGTCCGACGCCCCTCCTCCTCCTCCTCCTCCTCCCCCCGCCGAACTATCCAAATACCTCGCCCAAACCCACGACCGGCTCTTCGACAACAACCGCGCCTGGGCCGCCGCCAAAGCCACCACCGACCCAGGCTACTTCGCCAAGCTCTCGGCCGGCCAGAGCCCCGAATACCTCTGGATCGGCTGCTCCGACTCGCGCATCCCCGCCGAGCAGATCGCCGGCCTCGAGCCCGGCGAGGCCTTCATCCACCGCAACATCGCCAACCTCGTCTGCAACACGGACCTCAACGTCATGAGCGTCATCAACTACGCCGTCCGCCACCTCGGCGTCAAGCACATCATCGTCTGCGGCCACTACGGCTGCGGCGGCGTCAAGGCCGCCATGACCCCGCGCGACCTCGGCCTCCTGAACCCGTGGCTGCGTAACATCCGCGACGTCTACAGGCTGCACGAGAAGGAGCTCGACGCCCTCGCCGCCGCCAACGATGACGACGCCCGCTACGACCGCCTCGTCGAGCTCAACGTCGAGGAGCAGTGCCGCAACATTGTCAAGACGGCTGCTGTCCAGCAGAGCTACGCCAAGAACCGGTACCCCATTGTCCACGGCTGGGTCTTTGGCTTCCACGACGGCCTGCTCAAGGACCTCAAGATTGATTTCGAGGCCATGCTCGCCAAGGTGCAGAAGATTTACAACCTTGCCGAGGCCTGAATGAAAAAAAAAAGAAAGTGCTCGCTCCCGTCTTTCTTTTCCTGCCTGCATACCATGCCATGGCCATGGCGTCAAGATGAAGACGAAGAATGGAAATTGGTCGGGAGGCGCTGTTGATTTTGCGACAAATCTTGTGGCGGCCGAATGTCGAGGAGCGGGGGGTTTTTTTTTGGGGGGGTTGCGTTACTTTGTATTGTTCAAGGGTGCCGGGGGAATATGCATAGAGATGACAGAAAAGCATGCAGATAAAGCCTGCGTCGTGCAGAAGCATGACTTGCGAGTTACGTGGTGTCGATGAGGCTGGTGGGCATCGTGGCGAGAGCAATGTTTATTCGTCACTCTACATACGCATGAATCAGTCTTGTTATACCTTGCAGCCGTGTGACTAGTATTTGTGCCATTGGTTAGTACTACTACTACGCAGTCATCGGTGTTGTAGACCCATCCTGTCTGGAACTTTTTTTTGTTCCCATGAGTCTGATATCAAGCCGCTAAAAAAAAAAAAGAAACCTCCCAGAAAAATACATTGTTCATAAATCAATTGCTCATCGCATATGCCTCAGATTCCTTCTCTTTTCCGTTTCTTTTTTAGTTGCGAAATTGTCATTTCTTGAATATAGAAACACTTCTTGCCTTTCTCTTCTACAGCGGCGGCAATAGTTTAAACTTGCTCCGCGCCTTGTACAGGACCTTGGACTCCCCGCGATGAACTGTACTTGGACATGGAGTCACCAGTGTCCTTTCGTGAAAACGATGCCCACGTCTTGAAGCTCGACATGGACATGGTCTTGCGGAACTTGGGACCTTGATCATCAGGGCCTCCTCCTCCTCCTCCTCCTCCTCCTCCCTGTCCCCAAGCCCCTCGCTGAACGGCACGGTCCTCGAGGAGATGTAGTCTTCTCTTGACGAGTTTCCATCCCTCGATGCCGGCAACAAAGATGATGGTGAAGCCCGCGGCCAGCGCCCATTCCCAAGTAATCCCCTTGTGCTTGAAGAACTTTGTGTTGACCACGGGGATATACACAACGGGGAACACGGACAGCGCGCCGATAATGACGGACCAGAACAGGAAGCGGTTCGCATACAGGTCCTTGAAAACGGGCACCTTGCTGTCGTCATCAGGGTTGAGGTGGAACATGGATCGCCGCAAGCTCTTGAATTCCCAGGCCGCGATGAGGATCAGCCACGTTAGTTCGGCAAAGGTGGCAGCGCGAGCGCGGAATACAGCGTTGCATGCGTCGGTGTATTCCGTGTTGCAGTTGATGCCGAGGTCTCCCTTGTTGGCGCCATAGATGATGATGCAGAAAGTGCACATGGTGCATGCGCCCATGATGATGCCGTAAACGATCATGTCAACGATTATCTGGTTGGTGAATACACCACGTCGCTTTTCTTGCGGTGGCTTGCGCATGACATCCTGTGCGGCGGCTTCTCTACCCAGTCCAAAGGCAGGGAACGACGAGGTGACCATGTTGATCCAGATGATCTGGAGAGGCGAGACGGGGAAGACGGAGAAGCCGGAGCTGTCGATGAAGCCAAGACCGGCAATCAAGAGGATGACCTCGCCCACGTTGGAGGTGAGCAGATGCAGCACAAACTTCTGGATGTTGTCAAACATGCGGCGTCCCTCGCGGATGGCGGACACGATCGAGTTGAACTTGTCATCGGTGAGCACGATTTTGGAGGCAGACTTGGCGACATCAGAACCGGAGCCCATCGCAATTCCGACATCAGCACGAGACAGGGATGGCGCGTCATTCACACCATCACCAGTCATGGCCATGAAAGCTCCACGTCGTCGGAGAGCTTCGATCATCCGGGTCTTGGTATCTGGAGCGCAGCGAGCAATGACGAGCGGCAGCTCCTCAAGGGCGTCGATCTCCGCATCCGTCATCTTATCGAATTCCGTCGCTTTCTGGACAATGGATTGGGCAACCTTGCCGGGGAGAACACCTAGGTTCTTGGGGATGATTCCAACTTCCTTGGCAATGGCCTTGGCAGTCTCGGGGTGATCCCCAGTGAGCATGTGAACCTTGATACCAGCTTGAGAACACTCTCCAATGGACGGTTTAGTCTCGCGACGGGGCGGATCGTAGATTCCGGCAAGCCCGAGAAGAACGAGGTCTCGTTCGACGTCGTTGCGGAGTGCCTCATCTTCCTCGGCAGAAGTAGACTTCTTGGAGACAAATCTGCCGTTCCAAGGACGGTACGCAACAGCGAGGACACGCTGACCCTGAGAGGCGAGAGAGTTCATCTGGTCCAGAACGGTTTCCTTCAAATCTTCCGAGATTGGCTGTCGGTCAGCCCCAGTTCCAACGTGGGAGCACAAGTCGAGAACACGCTCGACGGCACCTTTTGTGAACACCATGCTGTTCTCCGTCTCGATTATGGAGCCGCTTTCACCTCGGGGCGCGTCATATATGACGGACATGCGCTTGATGGAGCTGTCAAAGGGAAATTCGGAAAGCTGCTTCCAGCCTTTGCCTTCGAGAGTCTTCTTGCCCTGATTAAATCGATGAGCAAACACCTGGAGGGCAATCTCGGTGGGCTCGCCAGTGGTCTGCCACTTCTCCTCCTCATTGTCGTAACGGACAGTGGCAAGGTTGCAAAGGGCCGTCGACAGGAGAAAAGCCTGAAGTTCGTCCGTCATTTCAGTTTCAGGCTCCACCTCAGCCTGTTTCTCAGGTACCTTGGGGTTTAATTTCTCCTCGGGGACGTCAAACTTCAGAACAGCAGCGCTACGTTCTCTGTCGTAGTCGCGCTTGTGCTCTTCCTTTTCGGCGACGGGCTCGTCCTTGTTTTGGGAGTAGGTGACTCGACCCTTGGTTGGGTCGTTCGGCTTCTGTGAATCTCGCACAGTATAGATGTGTGACGAGGGAATCCAAGCCTTGCGGACAATCATGGCTCCCTCTGTCAAGGTGCCAGTCTTATCCGAGCAGATATTGGTCACACCTCCCAAAGCCTCAAGAGCCGACAGGTCACGAACCACGACGTTGGCCTTTCGCATGACGGTCACAGCAACGACCATGGTGATTGTCAAAACACTAGTGTCCGAGCGATTAGTAAATCGCCAAGAAGAATTGGAGATCCCGGGGACGGACGGAATTGTGAAGTATACTTACGCAACCAGAGATTCGGGAATGATGGCAATGCCAAGAGATGTGGCGTAAATGATGACTTCGTTTCGTAGATCAAAGTGGTTGACGCCAAACACGACCATGGCGAGAATGATTGCACAGCCAAACAAGACATATGCCAACGCGGACAGCTTTCGTTGCAGCGGAGTGCCTTCTGTTAGACCGAGGAACTTTCCAATGATGTCGTACGTTCGCTTCGCCAAACCCACGACGGGCTGTTTCTTTCCATATTTGCGCCAATTCATGGAGCGGCCGGCTTTGCGCTGCTTCTTTGAGGTGGACGCGGCAATTTTTCCAACTTCCGTGACCATGCCAGTAGCAGTAACGATACCACGGCCTCTGCCTTTTCGGACAACGGTCGTGGCGTAGGCCATGTTGACTCGGTCGCCAATGCCAACTTCTTCTTCAGTAGTGGCAGGCTTCTCGGCCCCTGGGGCGATGATGTCATTTTCCGAGATTTTCTCGACGGGGATAGATTCGCCGGTAAGTTGACCTTCTTCACATGCGAGATTCATGGCCTCGAACATTCGAAGGTCTGCTGGTACAGTGTCACCCATCTTGAGTAGCACAATATCTCCGGGCACAACATCCGGGCTATCATCACAGGGTCAGTCGTGGTCCCCCCCCCTTTTTTTTCCTTCTCTTTTCCCTTTTCTTTTCCCTTTTTTCCCCATGCAGGTTCTCCGATAAAAGGGCCCAAAACTTACTTTGAAATAACTTGTGTTTTACCATCTCGGAGGACCATGGCACTGGGCGAGGACAGAGCACGTAGAGCGTCCATGCGCTTCTCAGCGCGATACTCCTGCCAGAAACCAATGGTCACGTTAAGAACGATGACGAAGACGAGCACGCCGCCTTCAATGTAATCCTTGATGCCAAAGCTCAGAGCCATGGCCAATGCCAGCACGATGATCATAGCATTGAGAATCTGTTTGGTCAAGATCTTGTACCATGGGATTCCCTCGCCCACGTCCAGCTCATTTTTGGGATATTTCTGCTGCACCTCATTGACTTGGGCTGACGTCAGACCTTTATCAATGTCGGTATTGAGAGCCTTTGCGTCTCCTCTACGGAAAGGAGGAACGGGTGCTTTGGAAATTCGGCCATTGTGGGAAGATGGACAGTGAGTGGTAGACGTCAAGCAAAAAGAGGGAGATTGGTTACGAGTGGGGGTGTATGTCGATATAAGTATGTACATAGTTGCGAATCTCCATTGGGATCCTCCGCGGTTACGTCTTCGACATCCATCTCATATCATGGATGAGTACTGGAGAGGCGTTGCCAAGAGGAAGGGCTTGTTCAAGACGTGGGGCTGTTGAGGTTTCTCACAAACGAAAGTGCTTGGCATATAACCTCCATCTTCGAATGACTGGCACAGCAGAACTTCCTGGAGTGGCATGGTGCAGGTTGTGGCGTTTGGCGTGCAAGTCGCAGGCGGACCGTCTCCGGAATAGATGCGCGGCGATGTTGGTCAATGGTGGGTCGCATAATCATCTAATCATCATCGCACGGATGGCAAGAAAGCTTTCTACTGTTTGCAATGCCAAGACCTTGGGTGGGCTGAACGGGCTGAACGCAGTGCAAGATGCCCATGAGGCGCGCGCAAGGGGGGCATCGGTGGCATCGGTGGGGAGGGAAAACAGCCGTGATGCCTGTCAATGCCATGCAGTCAGTTCTGGTATGACGATGACGATGACGGTATTGGTACTCCGTATGTACATGGACGGATTCTGCAAGCTGCTCGCCTACCTGTCAAAGGAGATTGTGTCTGATGAAGCAATGTGAATGAACGGAGAGATGGAGAGAGCCAAGAACTACTCCGCAGAATACGTCCGTAAGTTGGGACTAGCAGGGAAGGTGACGCCGGCTAGCCTCTCTGGGTCTGCACGCGGAATCACAAGCTGCCCACGAGCACTATTGGCGCCAAGACAGCCAGCCGCCAAGAGCCGCCAAGACAAGCCGCCAGAGCAGGTAGGCAAGAGCGACAGACGGGAAGATATTTTCCCCTCTCGCTATTATGTAGGGAGTACAACTACCAACTCGACGCAGCAGTTCGTTATTGACAGACAAGCACCGTATGCGATGGCGCCCAGACATGATCCACCGAGGCCGGCCATATTACCTCTGTCGTCGCTCATCAATTTTGCTTGCCAAGAAGATGTCCGCGCTAGCGTAGCTGCCAAGGCGCGTCACTGGAAGGATGAGCCTAGTACTACAAAGGGGCCGTGAGTTTTAAGGTTAATTTAATTCAATTCATGCTGGGCCAGCCCCGGGCTCCTTCCTCTGCGCCCGCAACCCCAGTGGACAAGCAAGTTCCAGAGGCTTCGGTGGGCATCGGGGGATTTTAGCCCCTGTTATTGGTGGCCCCTCTCTCTGCCGCATGCTTCCCCCATCCCATCAGCCTACATAGTTACGCCAACATCATTGTCAACGTGTCTCGCCGTGTGAGACCAAATCCTATGAACTGATGGGGTCCCAGTTCAAGTCGTCAGTTTCACATATTCTTCCACGTTGCCGTCGCACACAATCTCGAGGCACGGTGATGCCCCACTCCCGGATGGACGGCTCAATTCCTGCCGTTGTTGCTATGTACAGCCCTAGACGGATGGCATCATGTGAAGTCGTGCTTTTCTTTTCTCCTTCTAGTCCCCAACAAGTTCGTCAGACCGGTCCCCTCCCCATGTCTCACAGCAAGCTGACCAAGATGCCCGCCATCGTGCCAAGCGCAACCGCGCCCGCGCCTGGACTCAGGGACACAACGGCATTCGAGCTTTCAGGGTCGACACCAGTCGCGCCGAAGCCGAGATACCACGCCCCGATATCCGTCAGGTTGCCGCCTTTGTTGAGGAAGGCGGCATTGGCGCCCACGTTGGAGTTTGAGGAGCGGAACGCGCCAAAGTATGTGTAGCGGCCGAGATAGTCGAGCTTGTCAAAGTAATCTGCCGTTTGGTTGTAAAAGGCCTGTGTGGCTTGGAGATCCTTGTGCGCGTATGCGTACTCGGTCACCCAGATCTCGGCCTCGGGCCATCTGCGATGGGGGCAAGTGCTCGTTAGTCAAGGCCCCAGGTTTCATATTTGACATAATTTCTTCCTGATTTCTTCTTTCTTATCTTCCAGATTCCTCACCATCCCACCCCCTTGTTTATGGCAAGAAATCTAAATTCCGAAAAAGGAGAAACGAGTAAAATTCGGAGAACGGCGGGTAGGAAGGGGCAGATGGTACTCACGTTGCTCTTCGCTCGCCAATGTGCGAAGCCAACCCGGCAAAGTTATCGTACCAGTGGACGGGCAGGAAATCCCAGGTGCAGTTCTTCTTATCATTGGCCGTGCTCACCAGCGCGGAGCAGTTTCCCAAGAATTGCTTCAGCCAGGGCAGGCTGCCTCTTCCACCAGTGCAAGCCGGCAGGCCAAGCTTGACGCCCATCTTGGTCAGGGGCTCAAAGTTGGCGACCCAGGCGAGGGCCGCGTCTGCGGGCCCGACGTTGCTGCCGCCGACGTCCGATGTGGCGTCGGGCTCGTTGAATGCCATGGCGTGCTTGATCCTGGTGCCGCCGTCGATGAGCTTCCTCACGTCGCTCAGGAACGCCGTGTCGTTGGGGTTCGGCCCAACTCCCCACATCATGGGGACGAATTCGAACTGATCCTGCGAGATGGACGAGTAGGCCGGTGACGGCAGGCTCTGGTAGTTGTAGTACCACGTCAGGTCGCTGCCGGGCTGCACCCAGACCTTGTTATCTTCGGGGTGGTTGGGGTTCGGTGTGTGGCAGAGGCCACGCTTGCCCGTGGCGGCAGAGCAGAGCCCTGCCAGAGGGATTACCTGCGCGATCCACGATGAGGTCTTCATGGTGGTAAATGTGTGGTGGGCAAAGAATTAGATGTTAAAGAGTAAAAATGTAGCGCTGTCAGTGAGGGCAGTGGTAACTATGTGGGATCCAAGGAGCGAGTAGGCGCCAGGAGGGGGATCATCTGCGATTTGATTTGTAACACGTCGCACAGGACAGGAAGCTGCCGAATCGGAAGAGAAATCGCAAGAACTGGTTCTCGTTCTGCCCGACTGAGGTTTGAAACGGACGAGACACCGGGGACGCTTCGTCGAGCAAGCTGGCGTGGGAAGAGCATTTGCTCGGGTCCCGCGCCACCGCAGGTTGCACCGGCTGCGAGTCTGACACGGACGGCGGCTCGTGGCTCGTCGGAGAGAAGTCAGGAGTCAGAAGCTACATATGCACGTACAACATTTGATACCCCACTGTAATCACTGTAATCACTGTAATCCGTACCTGTACAGAAGAATGTTGGACTTAGTGGAAGAGGATCACGCACGAGTTGAGATCTGCACAGGCCCACGACGCCCACCGGCGGCGGCTTGGCACGTCGATTGTTATCGGGCGGTACATCTGCCGTGGCTGTGGGATCCGTTATGCACATGGGTATATCGCTGATACGACAAGTCCTCTCCGTTAGCGGGCTGGCGTCTGGTGAATCTTGAGAACGGGGGATCCGCGGCCTATGGTTGGCTGGCTGGAGCGAAAGGACAGGGGGGGGGAGGCAGCGCAGCGCCATGTCGTAATACCCGACATCAACCCTCATGGCCGAGATTGGAGACGGGATGGCATTTACTCGACAGCCATGCCATTATAGTTGTGAGGTTAGTTGCGGTGTCATTTCATTGCACGCAAGTGCCGGCACACAGTTCGCATCCAGAACTTCAAATTTGCACTGCCCAAGTGCCAGTGCCGGCCATCTGCTTCCACCGGAGAGGGCCTTGCGACCGGAGACGGATGTCCTTGTCCATTGCCTCGGCTCAGCAGACCCCCCTCCCCCCTCCCTCCTACCTCGGGTCTCTGAATTTTCTGCTCCTCCTCGACTTTTCCCCATGAACGGCCCATCGCCAACTCTTCATCCATCATCATGAATCCCAGACCGACCCAGTGATCCAAGATTACATCGACGACCTTCTCCCACTCGTACCAACCGCATAAACACCACCACAATGGCCGTCGAACGCATCGGCTCCATCATCAAGCATTTGGCCCCCGGGTCATCGCTGAATCAGATGTAAGCAAGCTCTCACTTCACTCGCTCGGCGCCGTCTGCCTCGAGCCAACTCACAAGCCACAAGGTGCGCTGACACGGCAATTCCGCCTCAGACAGTCCAAGAACCCCGATCACATTGTCATCACCCTGGCGGTTCGAACACCGCTCACAAGGGCCCGCAAGGGTGGCTTCAAGGACACTAGCCTCGAGTACATGATGTACGCGCTCTTGAAGCAAGTTCGGGAGCGCACCAGCCTGGACCCTGCTCTCGTCGAGGACATCTGCTTCGGAAATGTATGCGTAAAATCACCACAATCATTCATCGTCCCAGACTTGAGCCAGTACTGACAGAGACACCTTCCTCTCTCCTCGCGTCGCAGGTCTCCGATGGCAAAGCCGTATACAAGCTCCGCGCCGCCTCGCTCGCCGCCGGCTTCCCCAACACCACCGCCACCAGCACCGTGAACCGCTTCTGCTCATCTGGGCTGAAGGCCATTGCCGACATTGCGCATTCTATTTCCCAAAACTCGATTGAGATTGGCATCGCAGGTGGCGCCGAGAGCATGTCCCTCGGTGGCGATCGTCTCGAGGCCCCCTTTGACGCCGACATTCTCCGCGCCAGCCAAGAGGCCGAGGACTGCATGCAGCCCATGGGCTGGACCAGCGAAAACGTCGGCCGCGACTTCAACCTCTCCCGAGAGGAGCTCGACGAGTACTCTGCCGAAAGCTTCCAGCGTGCCGAGTCCGCCCAGAAGGCGGGCTGGTTCGACGACGAGATCGTGCCCATCACCACAAAGGTCAAGAGTCCTGATGGCGAGGCCAAGGAGGTCACCTTGACCCAGGACGAGGGCATCCGACCGGGCACTACTGCCGAGGGTCTCAGCAAGATTCGAGCTGCTTTCCCCCAATGGGGCAACTTGACCACTGGTGGCAACGCCAGTCAGGTCACCGACGGAGGTATGAGTAGTTTTAGTTTTATACCCCTCTCCCTGCCCCCCCCCCCAAAAAAAAAAAAAAAAAAAAGGGCCCTCCTCTCTCCCCCCAAGGGGGTAATAAAAACTAAACCTTTTCTCTCTCTCGCCTTAGCCTCCGCCGTTATCCTGATGAAGCGTTCCACTGCCGTCAAGCTGGGTCAGCCCATTCTCGGCAAATACGTCGGCTCTACCGTCGCCGGCCTCGCCCCGCGCATCATGGGCATCGGTCCCAGCGTCGCCATCCCCAAGCTCCTCTCCATCCACAACATCTCCCTCGCCGACGTCGACGTTGTCGAGATCAACGAGGCCTTTGCCACCATGGCCGTCTACTGCCGCAACAAGCTAGAGATCGACTGGCAGAAGATGAACCCGCGGTGGCGCCATTGCCCTCGGCCACCCCCTGGGCACGACCGGTGCCAGACAAGTCGTGACGGGCCTGAGCGAGCTGCGCCGCACCAAGAAGAAGATTCTGCTCACGTCCATGTGTATTGGTACGGGCATGGGCATGGCTGCTCTGTGGGTGAATGAGGCGTGAACCCTTGTAAAGTAAAGCAAAGTAGAAGAAAAAAGTGTCAGTTAATTTGTCCAATGAGAATCTGAAGCGTTATTAGTAGTAGTAGTAGTAGTAGTATTCCAAAAATTGTGCCCCTCCTCTCGATGCCATAAAGTCTTTGCGTCCATCTCCGTTCCCGCACCCACAAGTTGTCGGATGGAGAAACTCAGGGTCCGTTAGACAAGCTGTCCTGAAGAATCTACGCAACAAACGGCGTCAATCGCGCCAGGTTGCCCCGCGTCTCACCAATCGAGGCAAACTCCCCGAGACACCAACCACTGCGGGGTCCCGAAACTGGACGCGCATGCATGCAGCCAGCCGGGGGGGAAGAGCAAACGCCTAGCAAGATACATCTAGTATTCCGGTCGCAAAGTTGATAGCTTAGAAGCCACGATCGATCAAAACATGTTCAACCGAGTTGACAAGCGAGCACGCTGATAAGGGTGCCATGTTTGATCTGGGAAGACACAGTATTTTACGTTGGATGTGATGTCGGATATTGCATTCGGTTCAATGGTAAGATTGAACTGGCCAGAGAATGCAAGGATGTGTTGTGAAAAAATATAAAAAAACATACAACAGCCGGTGTTCGCTGGTCGTCACCGACCCAACTACTAATCTGCCCCTTACCAGCTTGACTATGGGAGAGCGGACGGGATCCCGTATATTCTGGTAGGTATGGTCGTATGTGGTTACATGGGCTGGTAAAGTACTATATATTCGTATTCTCCACTGGACGTCTGGTACAAAAAAGACAAAAAACCTACAACAGCCGGTGTTCGCTGGTCGTCACCGACCTAACTACTAATCTGCCCCTTACTAGCTTGACTATAGGAGAGCGGACGGGATCCCGTATATTCTAGTAGGTATAGTCGTATGTGAGAGAACGGGCTGGTAAACTATTATATATTCCCCACGGGACATCTAGTTCAAAAAGATAAAAAAACATACATACAACAGCCGGTGTTCGCTGGTCGTCACCGACCTAACTACTAATCTGCCCCTTACCAGCTTGACTATGGGAGAGCGGACGGGATATCTTCTTGAGCTTTGCCCTTCTCCGAGGTTCTGCCGAAATCGACATCCTCGCTCCGTATCGGCCAGCAGAAACGGAAGGTACATGTAGGCCCCGTTGGTCTACGTAACCATACCGTTTTTGACTGCTACCCGCCGAGGACCCGCACGCCCCTCCCCCGATCTTGCACCTCAGCCCCCACCTCAAGTGCCGTCTGAAGGTCGCGGGACCCTGCCGCAGGTACGGCCAGCCGGTCTTAAATTGTTAAACCAACTGCGGCAAACGAGAAGCTTCGCAAGTCCCTGACTTCCAGTTAGGGACCTTTATAGCGGGTTCAACACCCCCCCAGCTTTAGACGTAAAGACTATTATAGGGCCAGATGCTGAGTCCTGAGTTAAGTCGAAAGTTAAGTAAAATGAGAATGAGATTTTGTGATATTAATAATGCGGGGAGGCACTATACTTCTTTTATTAGCAAATTTCTGACAGGGTTAGAGTAAATAATCGCTTTGTGTTATAATATGCTAAAAGCAAGTTTTTAGTTGACTTTTTAATGTACCAAGCTAATGCAAGCCATTTTCTAACTACTGATAGCAAAGATTATCACTTCTTTAGCTCACTTCCACACGAATTCTTAACGGCTTGCCGTAACCTAGTGAGAATAAGAAAATTGAGTTAAAAAATTGAGTCAAAAAGATACAAGACGGTATTCCTGCTAGTTTGGGTGCTAACAAGTCTCACTTAATTTTTAACTCAATGTCTCACTCAAACTCGGCATCTGGCCCATAGTATAGCTGACTTAAAAACCCGCTGTAATCTGAGTTCCATTCACTGAGAGTTTATATCTCACGCCTTAAGAATCTTAACCAGCTCAGCAACGATGGCATCTCCTGCTTCTGCGGTGCCCGTGCTGCCGCCCATGTCCTTAGTTCTCAGCCCGGCATCGATGGCGGCGCGGACCGCGTCCTCGACGATTTTAGCCTCATGGGCGAGATTTAGAGAGTACCGGAACATCATGGCCACGGAAAGGATGGCGCCAACGGGATTCTGGAAATGATGTCAGCTCTGTATTTGCAGCGAATGGATAGGAATCGCCCGAAACGGGGTCTTAACGCACGACAATCCCTTTCCCTGATATGTCCGGCGCGCTGCCTATCATCTGCGGTTAGCGACTGATGTCTACATATGGGCTCGAGTGGAGGATAGGAGTCTCACCATGAATCGGTTCACAGATGGAAGGCACTGCAGAGCCCGGAATCCCGCAGAGACTCGCGCTCGGGAGGAGCCCTATGCTTCCAGCTATGGCGCTCGCCTCGTCGCTGAGAATATCCCCTGAAAACTCGTTAGCTAAACCGCTTTCGAGGTGGACGAGGGGCCTCGCTCACCTGCCAAGTTGGGCGCTAGTATAACGCCATTCAGCTGCGTCGGGTTCTTGACCATAATCATAGCCGCGCTGTCAATAAGCTGATGCTCGACCTTCAGATCGGGGAACTCGTTTTTATAGACCTCCTCAACCACACGACGCCAGAGTCTGCTTGTCGCTAGCACGTTCGCCTTGTCCAGCGAGATGACCCGCGAGTCTCCCCTAGCCCTGGCCAGGTAGCCGCCCAGCCGCGCGATACGCTCGATTTCTGGTTTCGTGTAAACAGTAGTGTCAAACGCATTATGCCCATCGTACTCTTTTCGCTCTCCGAAATACAGGCCTGAGGTTAACTCCCGGACTAACATCATGTCGATGCCACGGCAGACGGACGCCTTCAGGGGGGAGGACTCGACGATGGCGTCAGAGGCGAAGAAGCAGGGACGAAGGTTTCCATAGGCACACATCTCACTGCGCAGCTTCAGGAGGCCCTGCTCCGGGCGGACGGCGTCGGCGGCTTTGGCGGCGGCGAGGGCCTCGTCTGTAAGGGGGGTGCCAGTCTGGTCGATGGAGCACTGGGGAGAAACGCCGAGGTTAGCAAGAGACTTCTCTCGTGGATGTCTTTGGGCCCGTGTGATCCGTCGTCCGGGGACGACTTACCCCTCCGAGCAGGTGGTCCTGCAGATTGAATTTGCCAGCAGTCGGGCTCAGCTCCTCGACCGTCTTGATAACCTGAATCCTGCGTCAGACGTGCTCAACTGCAAGTCGCAAATACCAGACTCGTACCTTGATTGCCTCGGCAATAACCTGTCAAATAACCAAAGTCAGCCTCTCTCCGTCCAGAATCAAGGCTGAGAAAGCTCGGGGGTAGTCAGTCACCTCTGGGCCGCAGTGGTCGCCCGCAAAAACAACAATGTTGTGTTCCGCCATGGTTGCAATACTTTTCCGACGGGGTTCGTCCAAAGAAGGGTCGGGCTTGTGTGATGAAGCACGAGAATGAGTTGAAGACGAGGCGGGAGGTAAGAGGTCCGGCGGAGAAAGTCAGAAGTTTAGAGTTATGACGAAGGAGGCTTGCGTTTCTTCAAAGACGGACGTGTTCGTATCAACCTAACTAATAAGGAAAGATATTCAAAAAATGGGCAATGAGGGATTTCGTAGGAAGGGGCAGTGGAAAAGGAATTGAAGAGGGAATTGAAGAATGTATTCGACAAAACATATGGCAGAGCGAAGTCGGGGACGGCTTGTTCGGCTCCCCGCCCCTGCCAAGTTGGAGGAGAACCCCACCTGCCGAGATCGGAGAGGGAGGAAGCTTCAGCCCGCTTCAATCCAAGGAAAGAACGAAGGTGATGTACAAGGCAATATGGATGCTATTATCTCATACATATACACATGGCAGTAACGTTCCTCGATCGGCCTGTTGGATACGGATACGGAGATACACTTGTTCATATATGTCACCTCGGTCTCAGTTTGTCGATGCAACACTCCTCACCACTTCACATTACATCCGATATTACATCCGAACGCAAGCTTCAAGAGTCGCCCTCTTAAGCACCAGGTATCACCTCTGTAATGGCTTTCACCCGTTACCCACCAGCTGGCAGCCCTGCTCCCCTGCAGCACCGTCCTCCTGGAGGTGTCGTCTTGTCGCAGGTCCTTCCAGTACGTCGGCGCTTTTGCGGCAGTGGTGACTCGTAGCGACCGTGGAGGCTCGTATCGGCGGTTCACAAAGCTCCTTCGGAGGTCATGGACAGCTTACGGAGCACAGTAAGTGTCTCGCTAGCGGTATGGCATCTTAGCAGCGGGCTTGAGGCGTGTCGAGAGGGCTGGCAGCGGGTGAGAAACTCAACATTGAGCGAAGATCGTAACGTGTCGCATTCGATTCTGTCAGGGTGCTAGAGGGTGTCGACATCCACAAGCGTATCAGCGAAAAAGTTGTCGCGAGGGCGGCGGACAGCGCTGTTAGCGCGCTGTAAGATGGAGGAGGGACAAAAACGGCGCTCAAGATGGCGTCGACGTGAGTACATAAGAATTGCGTGCCGCTTACATAATGGTGACGGTCACCTGGCTACTCTAACACAGTGTTAAAGCGCTGTGGCAGTCACTGTGCCTTTTTAGGCTCATAAGCACAGCCGAGCAGACGAGGCGCCAGAGTTGATATATTTCATGTCAATGCTTCATACACCTGAGCCTCCCTCAATAGGGCCGCCGATTCGTATTCAAAGCGAGCAATCTTCAGGAAGCATTCGGTATCATCGTTTCGGACGCGAGAAACTCGGCTCTTTATATGCTGGACATCGCTTGAGTCGAGGATATTAAAATATTTGCCGGAAACATGGAGCTGAGTGCTGGGTAAAGCATGGGGCTTGAATGCATCGCGCGGCCTGCAGGTGCCGCTGTCTCCTTTCGATATCCTTAGGGTCGGTCGTCCACTCATCGTTCCTTTCAAGGAGCTTCGACAGCTCACGAATCACATCGGGGGCCGTAGGTTCGCGAATATTCTGGAATAAGGTCGAGAAACTGGAGATCGACATAGACGACCCTCTCGTGTTTTGATCGTAAGAATTCTGTAAAGGCAGTCGTGTGCAGATAGGTCGATTGATAGGACAGCGTCTTGCA